>CM040128.1:48257019-48857019 GCA_022559845.1 Amorphophallus konjac
AGCAACAATAGTAATTTCAGCCCCAACAGTTGTCATCACAGTCGCAGCAGTACCAGCAGCAGGGATAGTTTCCTCAGTTGTCACGGTCAGCTACTATAGGGAGGCAGAGATCCCGAGACAGAGTGACTTACATAACCAGGGCAGAGGCTGAGGCGTCGCCGTTGTGAAGGTACTCTTTCAATTTTGGGTTGTGCGGCTCGTGTTTTGTTTGATTCAGGTGCTTCCCATTCGTTCATCTCGGAGGATTTTACTTAGAGTGTGGAGGACCCAGTGACCGAGGTGTCCTATGACTTGGCGGTAGAGTTGCCTACCGGTGACTTCATGATCACCCCGTACTGCTTTGAGAAGGTACATGTATGGGTGGAAGGGCGAAACTTGCCGGTTAGACTCTACGCGTTACCGCTTCAGGACTTCGATGTGATTTTGGGAATGGATTGGCTCGAGGCTCATCATGCCTTGGTGGATTGCGGCTCGAAGAAGGTCTACTTCCGACAGCTTCGTGGACCCACCTTCTATTTTCAAGGTATTTGGTCTTCCTCTTCCCGCTTGCTTATTTCGGCTATCCATGCACGTCGTTTGCTTGATGCGGGTTGTCAGGACTTTCTCGTATCTATGGTTTTGGTTGACCGGCAGTGTCCTGAGGTAGAGGACATTCCCGTCGTGTGCGAGTTTCTCGATGTTTTCCCTGAGGAGCTACCAGGGTTGCCACCGCAGTGAGAGATTGATTTCGTGATCGAGGTGGTGCCGGGTATGGCGCCTATGTCGAAGGTCCCTTTTCGGATGGCGCCTGCAGAGTTGCGAGAGCTGAAGGCACAGTTGCAGGAGTTGCTGGCCAAGGGGTATATTCGTCCTAGTTATTCCCCACGGGGTGCGCCGGTGTTGTTTGTGAAAAAGAATGATGGTAGTTTGAGGCTGTGCATCGACTACCGTCTGCTGAACCAGGCGACTGTTAAGAACAAGTATCTGTTGCCTCGGATTGATGACTTGTTCGATCAGCTTCAGTCGGCCTGGGTGTTTTCGAGGATCTATTTGAGATCATGCTATTATCAGCTGCGGATTCGAGACTCGGATGTGGAGAAGACGGCGTTTCGCTCGAGGTATGGGCATTATGTGTTCTTGGTGATGCCGTTCGGGCTCACCAATACCCTCGCAGCATTCATGGATTTGATGCATAGGGTATTTCGTCCGTACTTGGACCAGTTCGTGGTCGTATTCGTGGACGACATCCTTGTCTATTCGCGGTCTGCCGAGGAGCACGCGTACCATTTGGGTGTGGTGCTGCAGATGTTGCGCGATCACTAGTTGTATGCGAAGCTCAGTAAGTGCGAGTTCTGGCTTTGTGAGGTGCACTTTCTGGGGCACGTGATCTCTGGTGATGGTATTTCCGTGGACCCCGCCAAGGTTGAGGCAGTAATGCAATGGCCGAGGTCGAGGTCAGTGACGGAGATCCAGAGTTTCCTGGGGCTTGCGGGCTATTATCGGCGGTTTATCCAGAATTTTTCTCGCATTACGGCCCCGATGACCAGGCTTACGCGGAAGGATGCACCTTTCGTCTGGTCTGAGGAGTGTGAGCAGAGTTTCAGGGAACTGAAAGGATTGCTCACCTCGGCTCCGGTGTTGGTTTTGCCATCTAGATCGGGAGGTTTTGTGGTGTGCACGGATACTTCCGGGGTAGGTCTCGGTACTATGTTGATGCAGCATGATGGAGTGGTGGCGTATGCATCTCGGTAGCTGAAGTCACATGAGGAGAACTACCCTACTCATGATCTTGAGTTGGCGGCGGTGATTTTCGCTCTGAAGATCTGGAGGCACTATCTGTACGGTGAGAAATTTGAGATGTTCACTGACCATCAGAGTTTGAGGTACGTGTTTACCCAGAAGGATCTTAACCTCAGGCAGAGGAGGTGGATGGAGTATATGAAGGATTATGATTTCACCCTGTCTTATCAGCCTGGCAGGATGAACGTCGTGGCGGATGCTCTGAGTAGGAGAGTAACGGTCAGTCAGATGTTGTTGAGGAAGTGGAGGCTTTGGGAGCAGGTTCCGGCCATGACTTTTAGGCTCAAGGTCCCTCAGGACCAGGGTTCTGTTGTCCTTGCGAGTCTAACTGTCACGCCCGCGGTGCGTCGACAGGTGACTGAGGCTCAGCGAGCAGACCCCGAGCTACCTCGTATTCTATCGATGGCCGAGGTGGAGTTTGGTGAGGATGGAGCTGTGAGGTTCAGAGGTAGGTTGTACGTGCCAGCCGAGGAGCAAGTGTGGCGTACGGTATTACGTGAGGCCCAAGGGAGTCGGTATGCCGTGCACCCCGAATCGGCTAAGATGTACCAGAACCTGAAGAGGCAGTTTTGGTGGCTTGGCATGAAGAGAGATGTGACAGAATTTGTGGCCAGGTGTTTGACCTATCAGCAGGTGAAGGTTGAGCACCAGTGACCAGGAGGCACACTTCAGCCCTTGGATATTCCTGTGTGGAAGTGGGACCACGTGACCACTGATTTCATGGTTGGGTTACCGAGGACGTCTAGTGGGGAGGATAGTATCTGGTTGCTGGTGGATAGACTGACGAAGACAGCGCGGTTGCTACCAGTCAAGGTCAGTTGGATCGTGCATCGCTTGGCTCTTTTGCATGTGGAGCGGATCGTCCCATTGCATGGAGTTCCCATCTCCATTGTGTCGGATCGTGATCCCCGCTTCACTTCTGGATTCTGGAGGAGCTTCCAGAAGGTTCTAGGCACCGAGTTGGCATTCAGCTCGGCCTATCATCCTCAGTCGGACGGCAAGTCTGAGCGGACCATCCAGACTCTGGAGGACATGTTGCGAGCGTGTTGCTTAGAATGGCAGGGGAGTTGGACCCACCATCTGTCATTAGTGGAGTTTGCCTATAACAATAGCTATCATTCGAGCATTGGTATGGATCCCTATGAGGCATTGTATGGGCGACCTTGTCAGACTCCGCTTGATTGGTTCGAGGTAGATGAGCGTGTACTGACCGGACTAGATTTAGTGCAGTAGTGTGTTGAGGTGGTGCATCTCGTTCGACAGAAGATGTTGGCAGCTCAGAGCCGGTAGAAGAGTTATGCCAATCGGAGGAGGCGACATCTCAGCTTTGCTGTGGGGAGACCGAGTTTTCTTGAGAGTTTCTCCCATGAAGGGTGTGATGCGCTTTGGTAGGCGTGGGAAGCTGAGTCCCCGCTATATTGGTCCTTTCCTCATTGTCGAGCGTATTGGTGAGGTTGCTTATCGGTTGCAGCTACCTCCGGAGCTTTCCGCCGTGCATGATGTGTTCCACGTGTCGATGCTTCGGAAGTATATGCCCAATGATTCCCATGTTCTCGAGGATGCCGTTTGGCCTGAGATGACCCCAGATCTGTCCTTCTGGAGTTTCCTGATCGCATTGAGGATCGGCAAGAGCAGCGCCTGCGGAGCAAGGTTATTCCTCTGGTCAAGGTGGTCTGGCAGCGTCATTCTGGTGGCGAGGCGTCTTGGGAGCGTGAGGATGAAATGCAGGAGATGTACCCCTATCTATTTGTGTGAGTCTTTCCCCCATTCTTGGGCTTTGTTCTTGAATTTCGAGGATGAAATTTGTTTAAGGGGGGAGGGCTGTGATGTTCCGGACCCTTTCGGATCTTTCTTTTAGGGTCCCAGAACTGCTTTCTCGAGTGTCCAGCTCCGTTGCATCCGAAATTATATTTCGGACATCTTTCGTGTTCGCATTGGTGCGATTCGGTGCTATTTCGGAGGCCCGGAGTGTGTTCCGCGACTTTTTCCGCGTATTTTTCGATTCCCGCGTGTGTGTTTCGGGAAAAGCTACGGAACCCCGTAGCAGGTGAACTGGATCGTTCACCTACCTGCGGGTGGTACTGTTGCGAGCAGTACGTTCCGAGGATCGAGAATATGTATTTTTCCATTTTTCAGTATTTTTTATATTTTTCAGATTTTCTATAAATATCCCCTATTTTCACTTTTCTTTTTCCCCTTTTCTTCTTTTCCTCTTCTTCTTTCCTCCTCCTGTGAGCCACTGCCGACCGTTACAACCCCCCCTCTTGCCCGTTGGACATCGTGGTGCCCCTTCCCCTCCAGCGACGGGTGGTGGACATCGGTGGCGGCGCGGTGGCGACGGCGGTGGCGAGAGGATCGTGACGGTGCCCCCATTGGTGCGTGGGAGAGGAGTTCGTGTTCGAGCAAGATTCGGTGATCGGCGGCGATCCGGTTGTTTTCGAGCTTCTTTAAGGTAGGGGGACGGATCCTTGCCCTCTTTACAGCATTCCCCGTGATTTCTAGGCCGTGGAGAGGTCGAGAGTGATTAAATTCATGCCAGGAGAGTTATTTCCATGCTTGGGGTTTGAGTGCCGGATCTTCTGTTTTATCGGGTTTTTGACCGATCTAAGGGCTTAGATGCATGCTAGGGAGGTTGGGGGAGGTTCCCCCTTTTGTTTCCCCTTCACTTGGGGGTGAATGGGGCGTGGGACTGAGTTTTCCGAGTGAACTGCACGAACCGGGCTCGGCCCGTTGTCGCGCTAGGTTCCAGGGGCGCGTTCTTGTTGAACGCGCTGAGTCGTCCGAGCGCGTTCGTCCGAGAAGATGAACCGTTTGGCAGTTTATGTCGCGCCAGGGTCAGGTAGCGTGTTCTTGAAGAACGCGCTAGCCTTTCCTAGTGCGTTCTTGATGAACGCACTAGCTTAGGCTAGCGCCTTCTTGGAGAACGCGCTAGCTTCTGCTAGCGCATTCTTCAGAGGGTCGCGCCAGGGGACCAGAGCGCGACAGTGTCGCGCCCTGGGTCCCTAGCGCGTTAATCCCCCTCCCCGAGCCTCATTTCCTTTCGGTAGTTTTACCTCCGGTGGAGTGAGTCTCGGATCCGTTGTGGCGTGTGGCTCGAGGGTTACCGTAAGCACCCAGTGAGAGCCACAGGGGCGCCTGGGGGTCCCTGGAGAATTAGTTATTTCGCTACGGGTGCCGCATGACTCGGGGGACGGTCGAACCTCATGCGTGTCCCCGACATCCGTACCTACCATTTTGGTTACTGAGAGTCTGCGTTAGTGTGTGGCCAGTGATTTCCGTGAGTCGAGTCTCACCTCCGGTGACACGTCCACTAATCGTAGCTTCCTGCTGTTCGCGACCTTTTTTTCTTTCCTTCGCGGGTCGATCGACCAACTGACTAACTGGTAGTCAAATGATCAATTAACGACGCGGGCGTGCCAGTCACATGAGTGACGATTTTATTGTGCGCTCATTCTGACCCGTGTCGGGCGAATGTAAGGTTCGGTCGGGACCAGCAGTCCGCCATACCATAAAGGTTATGGCGTTAATTACATCCCCCACGAGGAGGGAACACCTTTGATTAATTGCCGAGATATCGGGCTGTCGAAGCCGGGATAAAGGGTACAGAGCAGGCAAGCGGTCATGCAGGATGATACGACTGACTACACACGATTTATTAGGGTGGACCCTGGTACACGGCGGAGGACTTAGGCTCGAAGGCCACCTTCACGCGTAACGAAGCCTCCAATCAGGCGTAACCTGACCTTCTGGCAATGTTGTTTGATATACCAAGGATGCACACATTCGGGCATGCGCTAATGCGATATGAGTGCGTAGACCAAGGCGTAACGGAAGGATTCGAGGCGCCTTGATTCAAGCTTGAACATGCTAATTTTGTTCAGTTTATTGGTTGAGGAACTTGCACCCTTCTGTGATTAGCATAAGAAATCGTCCCATGAGTGGGAAAGGGATTATAATGATGCGACGACACGATTCGGAACGAAACTGGTGCAGTGCTCGCGAAGACAGGGGCTAAAACACTTGAAACGGCGCTCTGAAACGTGGGTAAAAGGTTTAAAACGGCGCCAGAACCATAGGTAAAAGGGGCAGCCTGTTAAAACGGCGTGGGGAGCTGGGGCGCGCCTGGAAGGGCGCGCCGGGAAGAGCGCGCCGGGAAGGGCGCGCCGGGAAGAGCGCGTCGTTTTAAGGCGTTATCGCGCATGAACGCGCCGAATTAACTCGATCTCAAGGAAACAGGAGCTTCATTAGTTTATTCATGAATTTATTAAAAGGTTTTGGAGGATTTTGAGAATTTATTGAGTTGATTATTCATAGAATCGGTGCCGAGTCATTCAAGGGTCGATTCACGGGCTCGTGCGAGGTCCGGACTCGAGCGCGGCGATTGTTCCGAGTTTAAACTCGTTCGAGCCGAAATTTCGGCAGCATCTCCCCATCCCAAAGAATTATCAGGGAGACGCAGGGAGTACTCACGTGGCAGAGTAAACCCCTAAAAGTCGGGTGGCACAACGGCGGCCGGCAGACCCAAACGGATAGGAAACCCCGAGGGCTAGCCTACGAGGGGCACCATCATTCCGTGGGTTGAAAGGTGATCAGACGAAATGACCAATAAGAGAAGGTAAACCCCGAGGGCTAGCCTACGAGGGGCACTCGACTCATAGCCAAATCATGATCGAAAGGGACAGCCAATAGGGAGGAGAAGGCCTCGAGGACTAGCCTGTGAGAGGTTTCCAACCCGTGGCCACCACGATATCCTTGAGGATAGTGGATTTGATGTTGGGCCAAAGCCCTGTTTATATTCACCGAACAGCTCATGAGGATACATACCACGAAGGGGTATGACCCCGTGATCCACTGGTGATTCATGGGGGAATGTCCCCTCTCCCCGTCGGACAAACTCTTCGAAAAAAATCGTCATGAGCAGGACAGGACATGATGCATTCGATAGAAGGGAGTTAATTGGCCTATGCACATAATAAACCAGCCGGTTGACTAGTCAGCAAGGGGGATTATTTTGATATTGGAGTGAGCATGTTAGCATAGAGAGTAGCTCGTTAGCTTATAGCTTTCCACACCCGAGGTGGGGGGGCAAACCACTGGACAATCAGCATAATGAACGGAGAGACATTAATACCCACGGATGATGCGTTTTGATTGTGGGGATACCCCCATCCTCCTCCATTCATGACTGGGAACAGAAGGAGGGCGATGGGAGAAGGTCCCGGGGGCTCTGACCGGGGGAGCATCGAGGTGCCTTCCTCTGGCCAATGGCCCTCCACGGAACAGAAACTGATGCGAGAATAAAACCCTGGGGAGAGGGTGATATCATTGTTGCCCTTGAAATCATTAGGGCGTATACATCGGAGAAACCGCGGAAAGAGACCTCGATCCGATATATGGCAACGACTCCTCGAATATGCAGATAGGCATTGGTGATTTTTATTCAGATATAGAAAGGGCAAATGCCCAGAGGGTTCATTACAAATGCTCCGCATCTCACAGTCGACATTCAAGCCGGAAATAAGACGGATAAATAAAGTTAGAAGAAACAGGGCATCGTGGGCTCATATCATCGCCCAGGATGCTACAGCGTCATACCCGCGCAGGGGTTTTCCGAGAAAAGGGGGGAGAAAGAGATGATGAAGGAGGAAAGGGCTCGTATCATCGCCCTGCCCACTTCATTTACATTGCATCAGAAGAAAGAAAAAAAAAACGGAGAGAATCATCGGAAGCAAATCACGAGACCCACCTAAACTTCTTCTCCAAAGCAGAGTATCGGAACTAACTCCTCTTCTCCGACTACGGAGGGCTTCGAGCGAACGGACAGAGGAGGATCGCAATCGCCCTCGGTGGAAACCCTTTCTTCTCCCCCAAGACTTCTCGCTCTCGGACGATTGGCCCTATTTTTTTTATCGGATCCCCCTTGATATCCTCTTCTTCTTTCTATCGAAGGCAGGCTATATATAGCCTTGGGGTTAATTCGGCGCCCCAGGAAGAGGCGCGCCGGGTTGACGGCGCCGGGGAAGGCCCCGTTGGGCTTTTGCACGCCGGTTCGACGGCGCCGGGGAACACCCCCATTGGGCTTTTGCGCGCCGGTTCAACGGCGCCGGGGAACACACCCCCCATTGGCTTCTGCGCGCAGGATTGACGGCGCCGGGGAACACCCCCATTTGTTCTTGGCGCGCCGATTTGACGGCGCCGTTTTAACCTGTTCACTTGGCGTGTAGTCTGGTGGACCCGGAGATGATTCCGGGAGCTCCCGTCGACTGTTCCTCTCACCCTGGCCATCGAAGGACCTTAATGGGGTGTTCACGAAGCTCTTGATAGGATGAATGGCCTTAAACAAGACTTCGTGTGTGTCTAATCCGAGCACACGGGTGTCCTATTGACTCAGTCTTCGGCATTGTGATTTGTGCTTCTGGCTGAGACAGACTCGTGCTCGAAGCTTCCTTGCAGGATGATGTTACATCCCGGACAATTCCACCTTGAATTGGTGATCAATCGGCCACTAATGGGCCCCCTATGGCAAGAAGCCGAATCCGTGCCGGATAATCGGGGTCTTCTGCTGACAGAACCTTCGGCCCCTTGTTACGGATGGCCGAGGACATTCTTCCTCCTTAGGAGAGTCATTGGGTAGACCGTCGTCCTTGGTCGGGCGACGGATGTGGGGTAGCGGCACGACGAAGTCGATGCCGGATCATTGGGCAGGCTTGATCGCGCTGCCGGTTGGTTGCGGGTTCACTTCGACTCTCCTGAGGTAAAGTCCCCGACGTACCCTTCGGGGTGGCTCAGGGCTTTGTCAGCTTGAGGGGTCCCCTTGATAAGTTGATCTTTATCGGCTTCTGTGCTTTAGTGGGCCGTATCATTCATCTCTGCGGCTTGGTTGCCAAAGGATCATATTTTGAGTGCCAACAAATGCCCCCCAGACGTAGGCGGTGCAAGTGAGGCAGGAATGCGGCAAGGCCTGCGGATGAGCTTCGTTTGGCAGATGGAGGCTCGACCGGCACTTAATTCTGGCGTCGGATGTTGATCCGGCGAGGCAGGAAGCCTGGCGGCGTTGCTTAAAACGGTGTGGTCTTTGCTTCGAGAGTTAAAATGGCGCGGCCTTTACGGCGCGCCCTGGGCCTTCAGGGTTAAAACGGCGCCGCCTTCCCGGCGCGCCCTGGCCCTTTTTGGAGGTTAAAACGGCGCGCCCTCCCCGGCGCGCCAATTGATTAAAACGGCGCGCCCCGGGGCGCGCCGTTTTAACAGGGGTGGAGCCTCCCCCTATATAAGGATTTCTTCTTCATTTTTTCTTCTTCACTGCTCATTTGCAACAGATTTTTCTCTCTCTTCATTCCTTTCTCCACTTCCCGCGGTGCCGAGTAGCTCTTGGGCTCGGGCGGTTTCGCCTGTGAGTGGGTGAGTTGAGTGTTGCTGTTCTTTGGGTTTTGAACCCATTCTTCGGGCCCCGGGAGGCTTCTCGTAGGACTTGTCCTTGGAGCTAGATCCCTCGGGTGTTCCATTTGGCCCTGGCTTAATGCCTATGGCTACTTTTAGGGGCCGCTCCCTTTGTGGACGGCTTCCGCTTTCTTTTTGGCAAACCCTCGAGCTGAGGAGATGCTGTCGAAATTTTGTCAGAGATATTGTTTTGATCCACTAATTTCTGACTCTCGTTTGTTCTTTTCCGGGTGCTGTTTTGCAGATAACATGGCTTCCGGCTCTTCTTCCTCCGTATCTCGGGTCGCCGTGACATGGGGGAACGTCCATTCCCTTGATCGGGGGCTCCGACGTGTAGCCGTGGTGGCTGAGTCTTCGGACTCAGAAACCGACACCGTCGACACCGGCCATTTGTTGATCCTCGACGGCAACCAATTCAGGTATGACCGAGGGGACGACATCAGACGGGACCACCCCAAAGACAAGCACCTGATGGCGTTCCTCGAGCGCTTCAACCTTGGTGGGAAGCGTGATTTAATTCTGGTCCGCAGAGCTGAAGGAGCGCTACTGGCGGAGCGGGACAGCCTGACTGAGTCAGTCACCTATGGTATGCCCATGTACATCCCCAGGGAACCCAGGAAATGGGGGGTCGTGCTCGGAGTACAGGAATTATCCCCCGAGGCCGGGATGCTGACGAGAGCGCCGCAATACACACCAGCTCGCTGGAATGAAACCGCCGGCCGCGTTGATAGGGAGAAGCCCATATATGGTCTGTTCCTCGCACCGCTCCATTGGGGATATCGGGACGAGCCTTTTCTTTTGGACTGCTTGGCGGTCTGGTTCAAACATCAAATTTCAGTGGGGTGGTTTGGAGAGCTGAAAGCCACCGATGCTCACGCCTTCAGACCGGGAGCGGTTGAATTTACAGACTTCGTGCTGCGGCAATACGCCCCCATCTTGGTGCACGCCGGAATTTATCAGAGCGTATACGCTTCCCGGTATAGATACCCGATCTCCCGAGGCCTATGTTGCGAGATGATTGAAGTCTTCTGCCCAGAGTACAATACTTTCTACACTGCAGAAGGTGAAACTTCATTGGATTTATGGAGCCTTTCTCAGCTGAGCGGCCTGCCGATAGATGGAGAGCCGTATGAAGAAGTTTGCTTCGCAGACTGGCTGAAGGACCAGACAGATGGTGAAGGCAACTACTTCACGGGCTTCGCCTATCGTTATCTGATGAAGGCGTATCGCACCCTGCTGCGCCTGACACTTGACTCGCGGGAAGCGCGAAAGCCTGGTGAGAAGAGGCGCGTGCGGATGGGCACGTGGCTTCAATATTTCTTTGGTGGGGAACAGCACTATGAGGACTTCCCCACAGTGGTTCTGACAGCGGTGGCGCGGAAGAAGAGGGCTCAGCGCCAAGCAACATATCCTGCTATCTCAGGGAGAGGGCGGCAGGCCGGCCCGAATCCCACGGGAGTTGACGCAGTTACACACTGTGCTGCGTACTTGACATATTGGCTTTGTTCATTCACCCTTCCCCAAGGAGATGAGACGGTGATCAGGCCGGAGGCGATTTACCCTGCCTGTTTGATGGCTTGGGGGACGAAGCTATCCCTGTGCCCTGTGGCTTTATGCCTTATATACAAAATGTTGGGGGATTTGCACAAGTCGCGCATCCCCAGGAATTCGCGGACAGTTGGTCCCCTCCACTTTTTTAATGCCTGGGTCTGCACCCTATTTCCGGAAGCAGCTCCCCGGTCAATGCAGTCAGATCGTCCTTTGCCGCGGATGATCGAATTTGCCAGTGCTGAACCGTCTTCACTGGCGGACCAGCTTTTCGCCATTCGGGGGAAGTTGACGACAGTTCCAACAGATTCCCCTGGCGTTCTGCATTTCTGGAGTTTGGCTGCCAGCTCCAGCCCTCTTGTCAACAGGATGCGGCAATGCCGATTATTTGAGACAGAGGAATTTATTCATCAGCTGACCGGGTCGAAGAGCACAAGGTCAATCTTGGAGCCGGAACTGGTGGAATGGGCGTTGTCTATTCGCCCCAGTGTTCTAGTCTTCAGGAAAAGCGGCTTGCTGTGGCTGGAGCCGTATTATCCTTTCCGTTTCAGCCGGAATTTTGGGTATGACCAGCAAATTCCTTCTTCTTCAGCCCGGTTCAATCTGCCGAATAGACATCGGGCTGGTCAGACGGCTACTGATGAAGCCCGTGGATGGTGGGACTACTTCCATCGCCGAGAGGATGTATCATTCAGGGTGCCAACCCCGGCTCGCCTGCCCCGAGTGACTCCATACTTCATCAAGTGGTGGAATGCACGAACGGGCTTTTATCGGAATTTCCGGAAGGATTGCTGGCATGCTGCCGAACGCCGTTTTTTAGACTCCCAGCGGGAGCCCATTCTGAATGTTGATCCAGCCTACTTGAAGAGGCTGAAATCTTGGTCCAATACTGAGGTGGCGGCATATGTAGAAGCCAGGAAAGCTGCGAAGGGCAAGTCGTCCCGAGCCGACCCGAAGATGCCAGAGATCCAGAGGGATGATTATATTAAGACTCTCTGGGGGCTGTGCCGGGTTAGTAGTGAGAGGGTTGCTCTCCAGACGATCCCCCTTCCGGTGGAAGAACCCCTTCCGAGTATGGCGAGCTGGCGCCCGGAAGTCGACCATTTTCATCCTTATCGGACCTTCATCGGGAGGGAAAACAGGCGGGCTGACTTGTACACCACCACCCCCTGGATATTCGCCCTACTTCATTCTCATGGGCTTTCAGTTGACAGTCCGTTAGAAGCCATTCGGAACCATCAGCTTCAAATATACTTCAAGTATGTCGACGGCTGGGGATTCGACCACTTGAGCTTATATCATCACTTGTCCTCCTGCGGCCATGAAGATTTGGCCCAACTGACGGAGAAAAGTGAAACAATTGGTGATGTATGCTGGCTGATCCGCGAGGCGGCTTCCCGGGACAAGGCGCCAGTATTGCTTTACTGGCCACTCAGTCCTCGATATACGGGGATGCCAGGTAATGCCTGTTTTCTTCTTCAGTCCTGGAGCTGCTTCCCCTATATTTAGTGTGCATCTTCTTACTCATGTGTTTTCGCAGCCCGTCTTTCTGCGGGAGCGACTCGACACTGTAGGGAGCTGATATCTAAGGCGCAGAAGCCTTCATATTTTAACATTCCAGAGTCGGCTCCCACCACGACGCCATTACCCCCTGGGGACTCGCGAAAGCGGACCAGGTCTCAGGTCAGGGAGGCCATCAGCAGGGCTAAGAAAGCCAAGAGGGCAGAATCCCGTGCTACTCGGGCACGTCGGAGGAAGGCTGCTGAAGAGGAGTCTACGGTTCCCCTTCCTCGGGTTCCGTCATTTTCTGAATTTGAGGCCTCCCGGGTGCAAGGGCCTGAAGGCGAAGGTGACTTCTTATTCTTGCATGGCTTATTTGCTTGTTTCGGCCGCCTGGGCTGACCATCTTTCTTTTCAGTAGCTGCCGGCACTATCCCTGACGTTGTTGGGTTGGAGGCGGCAACCGGAGCTGCCGCTGGAGAGAGAGAGAGGGAAGTCCCCTTGACCTCTGTTGAGGGCGACTTGCCTTCACCGACACCCCATCGAGAAACAGAAGGTAATTTGCAGCTTGCCCGTAGAGCTCAGTGGCATGTTGTAATTTCAGTCAAGTCCTAATTGTTTATTGTCCTTTGACTCCAGTCGACATTCGGCCCACACTGCTCCCTGAGGTTGGTGCCTCGGCAGGGGTTGTCATCGGAGAGCAAGGGCTTCCAAGGGACCAGCCCCTGGATACTTCGCCGATAGATGTTCCCGAGATGGCGATCGCCGAGGAGGTTCTGGATAGAGGGCCTCCTCTCAGCGGCCCGGTTCATGCTCAGGTCCTGGAGATCAGAGGACAAGCAGAAGAGTCATCCTCTTCTGAACAGGTTGATTACGGCGGCGGCTCCGGCGATGATGAGGGGTTCCCGATGGCGGACACCGAGGCTGAGGACGCCGGGGCTTCATCAACTTATGAGAGTGACCTGCCAACGTTTGGCCCTCCGAGGCTATTGGGAGCCGAGCACGGGCCATCATACCCGGCTACAGGAGAAGGGCCAGAATCTTCAGAGGCCACTTTGGGAGGCCTAAATATAGTGCCGGTTGAGGTAGGAAGTATTCCGATTCCCACTTGCAGCACTTCTTTTAATTTTCAAGCCAGCTGGTTGATGTACATATATGGAATGCAGGCTGAGGTGGTACCGCCGGCTATAATGATCCGCATACCCCTTCCAGATGTGGATATGGGTCAGTCGGCCTTCCCACCAGTTGTGAGGCCTATTGCCCTGCGGCTTCCACGGACCTATGCTGCTGCAGCGGCCTCGGAGGAACCAGGTGCGACTGCCGAGGTCAGCGGCCCGCCCGAGGTTGCAGGGGCTCAAGCCCTGGTTGCTGGTGACGAGTCATTGCTGAAGCCAAGTGATCCCCCGGAAATAGAGGTAGGGGAAATTATTGCGGGCGAGGCCGATATCATTAAAGCTCTGTCGATCATAGAGGGCTCTCCTGCCTTAGCGACCGGTGAGACTGCTCAGGAAGAGCCAGCGCCTTCCGTCGCCGACACGGTTGTTGTAGCCTCACCGCAACGGGCGGGCAAGGAAGTTGCCATCGTGGAGGTTCCTTCAGTTGATGTAGCCGCAATAGTCGGGCCGGATGTGGGCGTCGTACAGACTATGCCGTCGACGTCCCTCGGGGTAGCCGATGATATCTGGGCCGAGGTAGATAGCAGGGTAGACTTTCAGCTCCCCAAGACTTCGCCACTGGGTCTACAATTTTCTGGAGACATGGTGTGGCAGTCTCTGGATAACCTCCAGCGAGCCATGCTAGCTTCTCCGAACCTGACTTATCTGCAGCTGAGAAGCTTGATAGATCATCTCTCCCGATCGCTTTTAGCATTTGGCTGTCCAATGGATGATTGGACCCCGCGGGTTGTGATGTTGTTAAAACATGCCAACATGCGGGAGTTCCTCAATCGAGAGGTTTCTGATCAGCTGACTGCCGTGAAGCTGGAGAAGGCAGATTGCCGCACCACCGTTAGTTCATTGAGGACGACCGTGGGGCAGCTGAGAAATGTTGCCAGCAATATCTCGGAACGTCGGATGCTCCTCGCGGCACGGTTGGACGAGTTGCGCTCGGAACTTGCTAAGGTCGAAGCCGAGCTGCAAGAGGGCGAGCGCCTAGAGATCCAGACAACGGAAGAGGCTGACCTGGCTGAAGGACAACTTGCCTCACTAGACGAGAGGTTATCCCAGCTGACAGCCACCGAGACCCGTTTGCAAGAGTTGACACGATATCCTTCGCTGGGCCTTTTAGACTTGGCAGATATCTTCCGGCGCCCTCTGCCGTGACCTTGCCCTTTTTTTTTCTTTCTTTTTTTTTGTAATGCTCCTTTTTGTCTTCGGAGCTCATGTACCCCCGGGGGATGCCCCGGGCAAAAGAAATGTGTTCCACCCATTCTCATTAAATGGAAATATTTCTTTTCGTCGCCATCAATCGCGACTTCTTTTCCTTCTTTCTTTTCTTTATTCTGGATGGTCACCCGAACCTAGGGATACTTGCTGATGGCGCAGGAGAGCGCTCACGCCTTCAAGGAAGGGGTGAGGTGTTCGCTCCACCGCGATGTAGCCGTTCCCGGAACGGGGCCTTTGCCAATGTGGGACATAGGTAGCGTAGGCAGATGCACCTAGCGAATCTTGCCACTGGTGATGAGAGGTGTGTTATGACCCTTGACACGGGTCAAATGTTGATGCCATGATGTTTTGTTGGTCAGCGAGGGCGGAGGGCCCAGGTTAGAGAGTAGTCAACCGATCTTGTCGATGGTGACAAGGGTCGAAAAGGGGTAGACGGTCTTGCCGATGGTAACAAGAACCAGATAGGTAGCGACCGATCTTGCCGATGGTGACAAGGGTCGAAAAGGTAGACGGTATTGCCGATGATGGCAAAAACCGGATGGGTAGCGACCGATCTTGTCGATGGTGACAAGGGTCGAAAGGGGTAGACGGTCTTGCCGATGGTGACAAGAACCGGATAGGTAGTGACCGATCTTGCCGATGGTGACAAGGGTCGAAAGGGGTAGACGGTATTGCCGATGATGACAGAAACCGGATAGGGTAGCGACCGATCCTGCCGATGATGACAAGGGTCAAAAGGGGTAGACGGTCTTTCCGATAGTGACAAAAATCGGATAGGGTAGCGACCGATCTTGCCGATGGTGACAAGGGTCAAAAAGGTAGATGGCCTTGCCGATGATGATAAAAACCGGATAGGTAGCGACCGATCTTGCCGATGGTGACAAGGGTCGAAAGGGGTAGACGGTCTTGCCGATAGTGACAAAAACCGGATAGGTAACGAACGATCTTGCCGATGGTGACAAGGGTCGAAAGGGGTAGATGGTCTTGCCGATGATGACAAAAATCGGATAGGTAGCGACCGATCTTGCCGATGGTGACAAGGGTCGAAAGGGGTAGACGGTCTTGCCGATGGTGACAAAAACCCGATAGGTAACGACCGATCTTGCCGATGGTGACAAGGGTCGAAAGGGGTATGACAATAGATGTATATTGCCGGGATATCGGATGAAGACTCCGCCACGACCTCGAAAGGGGTCTTCCGGACAGAGAATGAATAATCACTATTCAGCATTCATTTTTATTCACATTACTGACCTAAGCGCCCTTTCGGGTTTTCGCCGAAGCCAGCCCCCTCTTGCTTTTGCCCATGCGCCCTTTCGGGTTTTCACGCGGCGGGGTACCCGATTTTGCCTGCAACGCCCTTTCGGGTTTTCGCCACAGCCGGGTTATAGCCATTTTTGCACTTGACCCGATGTGGGAGCAAGTCTGGCGGGGTATCTCTATTTTTAACCCCAATTTCTTTTCCCTTTTTTTTTCTTTGTTTTTGAATTCGAGATTCAGAAGAACTGGACCGCGGGAACGCCGACCGTCCTTGTCGATGAGGACAAGGGTTGGTCTTAAGTTTATTTCGTCGACACTGGTTAAATGTCGAAGCAAGGAAGTGGTTTATTAACAAGGATGTAGGATCCAAGTTCAAGAGTAGAGATCACCGATCTTGCCGATGATGGCGAGAGTCGAAGAGGGTTTATACGTCGGCATATGTCACTGCCGAAACAAGAATGGGGTTGTCAACAGGGACGTAAGGTCCAAGTTGAGGGTAGAGATCGACCGATCTCGCCGATGACGACGAGGGTCGAAGAGGATTCGTTCGTCGGCATATGTCACTGCCGAAACAAGGATGGGGTTGTCAACAGGGACGTAAGGTCCAATGTTGGGGGTAGAGATCGACCGATCTCGCTGATGATGACGAGGGTCGAAAAAGGGTTTGTTCATCGACATGGGTTACATGCCGAAGCAAAGATGAGGTTATTAACAAGGACGTAAGGTCCAAGTCATGGACAGAGATCGACCGATCTCGTCGATGATGACGAGGGTCAAAAAGGGTTTTTTAAAGTATTCCCGGTGGGACTTTGATGATTGTCCCCTTCGGAGTTTTATTGGGTGGAGAATAGGAGAGGCATTTGGAAAATTACCACTTTACCGACTCAAGCGCCCTTTCGGGTTTTCGCCGAAGCCAGCCCCCTCTTGCTTTTGCCCGCGCGCCCTTTCGGGTTTTCACGCGGCGGGGTACCCAATTTTGCCTGCGACGCCCTTTCGGGTTTTCGCCACAGCCGGGTTATAGCCATTTTTGCACTTGTTCTGCTATAGGAACAAGTCTGGTGGGGTATCTCTATTTTTAACCCCCTTTTTTTTTCTCTTTTTTTTTATTTGGAATGCGATCCGAAAGAGGGTAGCTTGATCAGGGCGAGATGCCACTAACCAAGGAGAAGTAGCTTGATTAGGGTGGAAAACCGCCTAATCCAGGGAAAGTAGCTCGATTAGGGCGGAATGCCGCTAACCAAGGAAAAGTAGTTCGATTAGGGCGGGATGCCGCTATACCAAGGGAAGTAACTCGATTAAGGCGGAATGCCGCTAACCAAGGAAAAGTAGTTCGATTAGGGCGGAATGCCGCTAACCAAGGAAAGGTAGTTCGATTAGGGCGGGATGCCGCTAACCAAGGGAAGTAGCTCGATTAGGACGGAATGCCGCTAACCAAGGAAAAGTAGTTCGATTAGGGCGGAATGCCGCTAACCAAGGAAAAGTAGTTCGATCAGGGCGGAATGCCGCTAACCAAGGAAAGGTAGTTCGATTAGGGCGGGATGCCGCTAACCAAGGGAAGTAGCTCGATTAGGACGGAATGCCGCTAACCAAGAAAAAGTAGTTCGATTAGGGCGGAATGCCGCTAACCGAGGAAATGTAGTTCGATTAGGGCGGAATGCCGCTAACCAAGGGGAAGGGTAGCTCGGTTAGGGCGGAATGCCACTAACCAAGGAGAAGGGTAGCTCGGTTAGGGCGGAGTGCCACTAAACCAAGGAAGAGTAGCTCGGTTAAGGCGGAATGCTATTAACCAAGGAAAGGGTAGCTCGGTTAGGGCGGAGTGCTACTAACCAAGGAAAAGTAGCTTGATTAGGGCGGAGTGCCACTAACCAAGGAAAAGTAGCTTGATTAGGGCGGAGTGCCACTAACCAAGGAAAAGTAGCTCGATTAGGGCGGAATGCCACTAACCGAGAAAAAGGTAGCTCGATTAGGGCGGAATGCCGCTAACCAAGTAAAGGGTATGTTCCGGCCGATCACTCGGGGTGTGTTGATTGCGCCGCATGATACGGCTTAATGTGTTTTCCGTTGAGGGGAGAGAACTGGACGGCTCCTTTGTGGTCTACAAGGACGTAGGCACCCCCTTCATACACTCGGCGGACGATATACGGTCCGACCCAGTTTTTGACCAGCTTCCCTTTGGGGTTAGAGGCCATCACTTCTCTTCTTTTGACCATCACCAGGTCTCCTTTCTTGAACTCTCGACCCTTGACTAACTTGTCAAAAGCACGGGCCATGCGAGCTTGGTAGAGTTGGATGTTTTGTTGCGCCTGGAGGCGTTTTCCTTCGAGCTCAGCGAGCTCTTCCAATCTTCTTTCTGCGTTGGTCTGCTCACCACTGACTAATCCGTGCTGGATGGCAACTCGCAATGAAGGAACTTCGAGTTCAATCGGCACTACAGCTTCCGACCCATAGACAAGGGAGAAGGGTGAGCAGCCGGTTGGGGTCTTGTAGACAGTACGATAGGCCCAAAGCGCTTCGTACATCCTTTCTTCCCAATCTTTTTTGTTAGACTTGACAGTCTTCGCCAATAGTGTGCACAAGGTTTTGTTAAAAGCCTCTGCTAGTCCGTTGGCTTGAGGGTTGTAGGGGGACGATGTCCTCCAGTCAATTTTGTATTTGTCAGCTAGCCGATAAACCTTCTGATTCCTGAAATGGCTGCCGTTATCAGAGATGATTCGGCTGGGGATCCCGAACCGGAATATTACATTCTGCCGGAAGAACCTTGCAACTAGTTCTCCGGTCACATCTCTTAGTGCTACTGCCTCCGCCCATCTGGAGAAGTAATCTGTAGCTGCTAAGATGTATCTGCATCCTGACGAAGATGCCGGCAGTGGCCCTACCACGTCTGTGCCCCACTGAGCAAACGGCCAACTTGGTAGAGTGGGATGTAGTGGCACCGGGGGTCTCCTCGCCACATTAGCATGTTCTTGACATTTCTGACAAGCCTTGGAAAACTTGCAGCAATCATTAAATATAGCGGGCCAGTAATAACCCAATTTCTTTATCTCTATCTTCATTTTCGGACCGGCCTGGTGTGCCCCGGCTGATCCTGCATGAACTTCTTGCATAACCCCCCCCCCCCCCCCCGCTTCTGCTGAAGACAAGCAACAGAGTAGGACTTTCCTTCGAGCATCTGCCATAATTCGGAACAAGGTCCCGCTTCTCATCTCATAAGAATCCTTGATCCTCAGGAGCTTCATTCTTTGTTCGTTTTCTTTTGGAAGTTGCTGGTGTTGAAACCAGCGTAGGAGATGTTCTCGCCAGTCGGGCTGCTGAACCCCTTCGATGACTGCCACTTCCATCTCTTCTTCGTCGGCCAGAACCTCTGTTACGCTGGGGACCTGTCGGCGGTTGATCACTGTTATGTTTAGGCTTGTGTCTGGCGGGACCGCCAATGAACTGGCCAATTTAGCGAGGGCGTCTGCCTGAGCATTCCGGCCTCGATTGATGTGCTTAATGCTGATGAAGTAAAATTTCGACATCAGGCGAGCTGCCAACTGGTGATAAGGGAGGAGCCCTTGCTTTCGCACCTCGAACTCTCCTTCCAGCTGTTTTATAACTAGCATGGAGTCTCCGAATGCTTCCAGCATCTGAATTCCCATGGACAGAGCAATCTGCAACCCGATTATCAGGGCTTCATATTCTGCTTCATTGTTTGTGCATTGTTTGTTTATGGAGCATGATGTATGCACCACTTCTCCTTCCGGGGACTTCAAGACTATGCCTGCCCCTGCTCTGACCCTGGATGACCCGGTAGCAGAGGTGTCGATTCTGGAAGCGCCATCAAAGTATAGCTGCCATGAGGAAGGCTGTACTTGGGCGGCTTCTAGGGTCTCATCCTCGGGAAGTTCCGGTTCCCACGGGCTTTCCCCGGGTATCGGATGTTCAGCAAAGAAGTCCGCAATAGCTTGACCTTTGATGGCTTTGCGCGGCACTTAGGAGACATCAAACTCCATGAGGATTATCGCCCATTTGCCTAGGCGGCCTTTGAGTGCCGGCTGGGACATAATATATTTCAGGGGATCCTCCTTGGACACCAAGCTGATTTCATGCGACAACATATAGTGCCGGAGCTTTTTGACTGCGAAGATTAGTGCAGGCAGATCTTCTCAATATAAGTATATTTCTCTTCAGTTCTGACCAGTCTCCGACTGAGGTAATAGAGGGCTTGTTCTTTCCCTTCTTCATTATTCTGGGCTAGCATTGCCCCCAGAGAATTGTGTGTAGCTGCTATATACAGTATCAACGGCCGTCCTTTCACCGGCGTGCCCAATACTGGAGGAGTCTTCAGATAGTCTGTTAACTTGTCAAAGGCTGTCTGGCAATCTTCATCCCAATAGAAGGGGACATCTTTCATCATCAACTTGTGAAAAGGCTGGCATCGCCCTGACAAATTAGAAATGAAACGCCGGATGTAAGCCAAGCGGCCTTGTAGTGACCTCAGCTCGGAGATGTTCCTTGGTGGAGGTAACTCCTGAATCGCCTTGATCTTTGCGGGGTATATCTCGATCCCCCGATATCGGATGACAAAGCCCAAGAATTTTCCGCTCGACACTCCGAACGCACATTTCATAGGATTCATTTTTAGCTCATGCTGCCTCAGCCTCTGAAAAACAATCCGGAGGTCTTGCAGGTGATCTTCTTTTTTTCTGGTTTTGACCACCAGGTCATCTATGTAGCACTCGACCTTGTGGTAGAGCAATTCATCAAAGATTTTGGTCATTGCGCGCTGATAGGTTGCACCAGCATTCTTCAGTCTGAATGGCATTCTCTTGTAATGATAAATGCCTTTGGGAGTTCGGAAAGCGGTATGGACCCGGTCGTGCTCCGCAATCCAAATCTGATTGTAGCCGGACGACCCATCCATGAATGACAGGGCTTCATGGCCGGTTGTAGCATCGATCATGACCTCGGTTATTGGCACCGGGAAGTCATCTTTAGGGCAGGCTTTGTTTAGATCTCGGAAGTCGACACAAATCCGGATCTGTCCATTCTTCTTTTTTACGGGGACGATATTCGCCAGCCATGTGGTGTACTGATTTTCTTCAACAAATCCCACATCAATGAGCTTGTCAACTTCAGCACAGATTCGGGTGATGAGCTCTGGCCTCATACGCCGCGGTGGTTGCTTCACCGGCTCGGCTTCAGGGTTGATTGCCAGCTCATGTTGTGAGACAGCAGGGCTTAGACCTGGCATCTCTTTATAAGTCCAGGCGAAGCAATCCCGGTATTCTAGTAGTAGTTGAATGTACAGCTCCCGTTCTTCCGGGGATAGTTGGGCACTGAGGAAGGTAGGCCTAGGGTCCCCCTCATCTCCCAAGATGACTTCTATTAGTTCATCGACTGTGGCCTGGCCTCCGTCTTCTATTTCCGGAGGTGCCGGCTGGAGGTCGACGAAGTCTGGAATACCATCTTGAGGGTCGAGCACTTCTACTTCCTCGTCAGACACTGCCAGAGCTTCCTGAGGTTTCTTGATCTCTTGTGCTAGCGGCTGGGTGGATTGTTCTATTAGAAGATCCATTGCCGTTGCAGCTCCTGAGGGTGAGAGAACAGCTTCAGTGCTTGTAGATGAGGTTGCAGCCATGACAGGCCGGTAGTTGTTTACCGCCGGACTCGGACAGCATATTGGACTTGTGGCAGAAGTTGAGGGAGTCTCGCCTTCTGGGACAGTTGTATCTTCCACAGAAGTGGCCCTTTCTTTCATGGTAGCCGGCTCCCCTTGATTGGAGTTGACCAAGACCTCCCTGATTGGCAGAAAGGGTGTTGAAGTTGTCATTAGTAGGACCCCTGTAGAGGGAGAGACTCCTGCTTCTTGAATGTCCTCGGCTTCGCTGCTATCAGCCGTATCAAATTCGGCTTGAAAGGCCGCTTCCTCAGGACGGACCTGCTCCCAACATCGGCAGGAGATCAAGGTCTCCATTTGTTGATTCCCGGATAGGGCCAATTCAGCATGTTCGGCCTCCGCCGGATACTCATCAAAGGTTGCCCCCAGAGGGCTGTCTTCAGTTGGATAGAAGGTGGAGATGGTATCCACCTCGTACCGCCCACTGTAATAGTAGTCTTCCAGGGTGAAGCCCAGACCCGGATGTTGAGAGACATGTCTCATTTCTTTGTCCAGATTTACAGGGTACCACATCTTCTGGAAAGCTTCCTTGCGTTTTTGAGGTTGATCGGGAGGGATGTGTTGCTTTTGAAACATCCTGGCCGTTCGATCAGTGGTAAATGCCAGGCCCTAAACAGGAACCCGTGGGTCGGCTAGATCCTCAGGGAGGCTGCAGTCTGCGTCTTCCTGAATGGGATGCTCCTCAGCCGTATAGAACAAGCTGCTGGGCCCATCTTCTTGTGCCACCTCCCAGGCTTTGAAAGGTTCGACAGTGGGACCATCGAGGCCGGAGACTGGCTTGGTGAGGCCGGCCGGGACTCCGATGCGGTCGTGCTGTCGATCAACATGCGCTTCCTTAGCTTTGGGGTATAATGCTGGGGGTGTCACCCTGCCGACATTTCCAGAAGCCGTGATGTGGGAAACCACCTTCGGCTTGACATATCCGCGCGGCGGTGGTGGATACCAACCGTCACCCGATCTATTCTTTGATGCCCCTACGGGGGCTTCAGTTTCAGAAACCTTCCGGGGAGACCCCGTATACAGATTGGCGTCCGCCAAGTGACATTCAAACACCTCGAACGGGTGGATGTCAGCAAATATCCTTTCCTCCTTCCCCTGGAGACTGTATTTGATGCACTGGTGGAGCGTGGAGGGCACCACCATATTTTCGTGCAGCCATGGGCGGCCGAGCAGTGCTTTGTAGGAGGTGCGAGAGTCAATGACGTGAAACTGCACCGTTGTAGTGAAATCTGCCAGGGTCAGTGTGAACTCTGCCACTCCCATAGATACTTCACATTTTTGGTTGAAGCCAGCGATATGCATATCCCCGACTTTCTCGAGATGTACATTGAAGTGGTACCTCTCGTATATTCTATATGGCAAGATGTTGACTGCTGCACCCGGGTCAACCAGAATCCGGTTCAGTTCTCTTCCATTCAGATGTCCTTTCATATATAGCGGCATGTTGTGACTGGCAGTAGGCAGTAGCATGTCTTCTGGAGAGAAGGTCATACTGGCTTCTGGTATAGCCTCAGCTATGCAGGTTTCAAACTGAGCAGGCGTCTGCAGAGCAGTAATGATTGCCTGTCGAGTTTCTTCACTCAAAGAGAGAATTTCCCATATCGTAAAACGAGCAGGAAGCTTCTTGAGCAGCTTCATTATTCGGCTTCCAGCCCGGACATTGGAGAGCTTCATCTCCTCAACCCACCTGGGCTTAGGGAGGGCTTGATTTGTGGGTCCAGATGGCCCTGCTTTATCTTCCTCGGACTCGGCACCGTCCAGGCTGGCACCGACTGTCGGGTCTTCTTTATTAGCTGCTGTAGGGCAAGCCCCATCTGCATTTGCATCCTTAGTAGATTGCACTGGCCGAGGGTGATTGACCCCGAGTGTAGGGTTAGCCTCCTAACAAGGCTGCTTTCCCTTTGACATCTTCATAAATTCAAGGAATGAAGGGGCTGTCTTGCCCCCAGTCTTGCTGTATAGACCTGACGGAGGAGGGATTTGTACTCCCTTAACCTCCGGCGGAGGTGTCTTGTAGGGTTGCTCCCCTCTGAACATAATGTTGTGATTGGGCGGCGGCTGGCGCCCCCATTTCCGGCCTGACCGAGTGGCATGTGCAGTAGTTGCGGCCTCGGCCTTGCCTCCCCCAGCATGGGGTGTGAAGCAAATTTCTTCTTCTTCCTCTTCTCCGGGTAGGTTGAAGAGTGCTGACAGGGTATTGCAGGAGACGACCTGTGTTTTATGGGCCCCAGCGGCCTTTCTCTTCTTTCTCTTTTGCTTTTTTCTTCTTTTTGATTTCTGCAGGTGCTTGCCCCCAGAACAGGTTGCTCTCTTGAGGTGGTGCTGCTTCAGCTTCCTCCCCTTGCTTGAGTGAGAGTTGCTCCAGCTCTTGCCATGGGACGTGGTCCCGTACCAGCAGAGGTTTCAGTTCGGGCTGTACATATTCCTCTAGCCCTTCAATTAAGTGTTGCAGTCGAAGGACCCTAGATTGGTTTCCTTGATTACTGGCAGCGGAGTTTGTCTCCTCCTGTTGGGTGTATATATTCTGACAGCTGTAGGTGAAGTGACCCATACGGGCGCTACCACTGGCGGAGCAGGCCGGGGTGTAACGCCACGGATATGTGCCCCCTCTTTTGGGCGGGGTGCCCCCTTCTTCTTGTGCTTCACAGGGATTTACTGCCACCCATGTTGTTCCTTCACGGGCTCCAGGAAATGGATTTCGTAGGTGCTCCGTGTGCTTGCTTCAGAGATCTCCTCGGGTAGTGCCTGATAGAGGGAGACCATGTTGACTGCCGCTCTTCGGGGAGGAGCTTCATGTGGCTGAGGAGGGTCTACTTTGTACTCTCCCAGCTCTATCTCATTCTTCTTCACCATCCCTTCGATGACGTCTTTGAAAACATAACAGTCTTCGATTGAATGTCCCAGCATTTGGTGATAGGGGCAGAATCTTGGACTGTCTTTTCTGTTCAGGTCCTCTGGTCTTCTCGGCTCAGGCAGAGTGACCATACTGTATTCCGTTACCCAGTCAAACAGGATCCGGGTCTTATCCTTAGGAAAGGAATAAGCCTTCTTCATTTTGTCCCTCAACAAAGGACCTTCTTTGTCATCTGGAGCTTTCGCAGGCTGCGGGGGAGCCGCTTTCTTGCCTTTCTCCTTCTGTTGTTCGAATGCCTTGATATCAAGCGCATTCGCTTCTTTAGGTACGGGGTGCCGCTCCGCCGCCTTGCCTTTCTGGGCTATGCTGGCAGTTGACGTCGGGACAGGCTTGGCTAGAAAAGCTTCCACCTCAGCCACAACATTATTCAGCCGGTCGAACGACCGTATTTCCATACCAATCATCTTTTCCAGGACCTCCCTCCTGAGATTTTGCTTACATATTTGCACAGCGTCCTCCTGGTGCGGGGGTCGCTTGCATCTCATTCCGAGGTTCCTCCACCTCTTGATGTAGTCAAGGGCGGTCTCATCTGCCCTTTGTTTTGTCGAATGGAGTTCAGCCACTGTGACCTCCCTCTCTGTGACATGGAATCTTTCTCTGAACTTCCTCTGCATATCTGACCAGTCATTGATTGACCCGGCCGAGAGGCTGGAGTACCATTCAAATGCGAGCCCCGTCAGCGAGGACCCGAAGAATTTCAGCAAATATGACTCGTCGGTGGACAGATCACCCATAACGGTCATATAATATGCAATATGTTCTTTTGGGGAACCTTTCCCGTTGAATTTGTCAAATTTAGGTGGCTTGTTGACTCCCGGGGGAAGTCGCTTAGCCGCATGGTGTTGCGGGTAGGGCACCCGATAGGCATCGAATGCGACGTAGTCGCCTTCGCTCTTCTCTGCGAGCTTCAGCTCGACCATCCTCTCCACCATCATCCGGTTCACGACCGTGGGGTCGACTGGCTCCGGATAGAAGTGTGCTGGCTGCAGGTACGGGGTGACCAGGGTGGTCGCCTGTGGAGGATGCAGCAGCGGGGGTGTTGGGTGCACCTGAGGAAGCACCGGAGGTAGCAGCGGCTGAGGCTGTGGTGGCCGCTGTTGTGCTGTCGTCACAGTTGGCTCTGACGGCTGGGGTAGTGTATAAAGTGGTGGAGGGTCGTCTCGACGAGCCGCTCCCCGGGATGATTCACCTTGGACTTCGGGTGGTTTAGAGGCCAATGAGTGTTCAGTTTTCTCCATCAGCTGTTTCTTCAGGGAATCTATTTCCCGTTGATATCTTTGCAGCAACATCAAGACTGATGGATCTATAGTGGTGGGGACACCTTCTGTTGTTTCCCCGGACGTACCCTCGGGCAGGATGTCGAGGAGTACGTCGTCTTCTTCTTCCGTCGTTACCACATTAGCGGTCAAGACGGGGGCTTTGTCATCCCAGTGGAGGTAGACCTGGGGCTGTTTCTCTTTCATCATTGTCAGAAGCCCTCTTGCTGCTTCTGTCCTGCGGGTAGTTGGCCCCGGCCGTACGGCCAATTGAGCCAGTTCTTGGGGGTCTTCAGGGAGCTCCCCGTATCGGCTGGACACGCCAGCCATGTTGCAAGTAAAAACCTGAATCCTTCTTCTTTGTCGATGGACCCTCCGCCTTGCTTGTTGCGGAAAGGTTAGCCTCTCGAACACAGAAAATTTTCTTCTTTCTTCCCGCTCGGGGAAGGCTTCATCGGCTTCGATCCCAAAGCCGTCATCATATCCATTGTCGTCGACCGACGACACCATCATTCTATCTTCCATATCTTCTTCATCCGCCACTGATGGGAAGTAGTCTTCGTTAGTGGCGACTGTCTGCATCAGTCGCTGCTGACCCAGCGAGGGGTTGCCCAGCCCTCGAAAGTAGTTCCTGACCAGACAGGTTACCTCCTCTTGACCCCGCCCTTGATAGAGTACGGGGGATAGTTGTCGACCTCTAGTAGGAGGGATATAGGCCAGCCGAGCTCTATCGGCCGGATGTTGGAATCTTCGTCCCGTGACTGGGACGTGGGCTTGGCGGGCAGCAGCCTGGAAACTTCTGCGGCACGGGGGATCCGCAACCACTTCTTCTTCATTCGTCGGGGACAAGCCCCTTTCTCTTCTCGCTCCCGCCTCGTCGTTCATAGGACGGCGGCGGATGGGTGTCAGATGGTAGGCAGGTCGGGTCCGCTTGGGAACCCACACCTGTTTGAACTTTTTCGGCTTGAGTGCCGAGCTTCCTTGGCCATAGGGGCCAGCTTCTTCTCTTTCTGCCCTCCTTCCAGCGAGAGCTTGATAGGTGTTATAGACAGGAACGTTTGGGATGACGTGGTCTGGGGTCACCCGTGCCAGGCGCCCGTTGAGGAAGACACGCATGCCTCCCACCAGCATTGATTTTCCAGACTGAGAGACAGTTCCGGTGATCACAGCAGTGTTCTTGTGAGCCTGGCCATGCTGACGTCCTCCAGGGGGTTTGTTGATGACAGTGGGGTGCGTCCCACGTACAATGTGGTGCACCAGGCAGCTAGCGGCCGGGGCCGGATTCTTGAGCGAACCATCACAGCAGGGAGCCATCAGAGGCTCCACTTCCTTCACGGTTTCCTCGACAGGTTCCGTGGCTTCGACTTCCAGCATGTCGACGAAGGCCAACCCCAAGAAGTTGGGGAAGCCCACAGCAGGAGGAAAGCTACCAAATTCCATGGGCACCGCCAGGTACCCTTGCGCGTGTCTGGCGACGATCGCAGGACTGAAGCCGACGCCGGTTATCCCGTGAGTCGTCATTGTTTGCACTGAAATATCAAACAAGGCGATAATCGGTAGCCTTTGAGAGGGCTTCGAAGCCTGAATATCTCGGCAAAGAGATGAAAGGTGACACTGGTCCCACCGGGCGTGCCAGACTTGTTCGCGACCTTTTTTTCTTTCCTTCGCGGGTCGATCGACCAACTGACTAACTGGTAGTCAAATGATCAATTAACGACGCGGGCGTGCCAGTCACATGAGTGACGATTTTATTGTGCGCTCATTCTGACCCGTGTCGGGCGAATGTAAGGTTCGGTCGGGACCAGCAGTCCGCCATACCATAAAGGTTATGGCGTTAATTACATCCCCCACGAGGAGGGAACACCTTTGATTAATTGCCGAGATATCGGGCTGTCGAAGCCGGGATAAAGGGTACAGAGCAGGCAAGCGGTCATGCAGGATGATACGACTGACTACACACGATTTATTAGGGTGGACCCTGGTACACGGCGGAGGACTTAGGCTCGAAGGCCACCTTCACGCGTAACGAAGCCTCCAATCAGGCGTAACCTGACCTTCTGGCAATGTTGTTTGATATACCAAGGATGCACACATTCGGGCATGCGCTAATGCGATATGAGTGCGTAGACCAAGGCGTAACGGAAGGATTCGAGGCGCCTTGATTCAAGCTTGAACATGCTAATTTTGTTCAGTTTATTGGTTGAGGAACTTGCACCCTTCTGTGATTAGCATAAGAAATCGTCCCATGAGTGGGAAAGGGATTATAATGATGCGACGACACGATTCGGAACGAAACTGGTGCAGTGCTCGCGAAGATAGGGGCTAAAACACTTGAAACGGCGCTCTGAAACGTGGGTAAAAGGTTTAAAACGGCGCCAGAACCGTAGGTAAAAGGGGCAGCCTGTTAAAACGGCGTGGGGAGCTGGGGCGCGCCGGGAAGGGCGAGCCGGAAAGGGCGCGCCGGGAAGGGCGCGCCGGGAAGAGCGCGCCGTTTTAAGGCGTTATCGCGCATGAACGCGCCGAATTAACTCGATCTCAAGGAAACAGGAGCTTCGTTAGTTTATTCATGAATTTATTAAAAGGTTTTGGAGGATTTTGAGAATTTATTGAGTTGATTATTCATAGAATCGGTGCCGAGTCATTCAAGGGTCGATTCACGGGCTCGCGCGAGGTCCGGACTCGAGCGCGGCGATTGTTCCGAGTTTAAACTCGTTCGAGCCAAAATTTCGGCAGCATCTCCCCATCCCAAAGGATTGTCGGGGAGACGCAGGGAGTACTCACGTGGCGGAGTAAACCCCTAAAAGTCGGGTGGCGCAACGGCGGCCGGCAGACCCAAACGGATAGGAAACCCCGAGGGCTAGCCTACGAGGGGCACCATCATTCCGTGGGTTGAAAGGTGATCAGACGAAATGACCAATAAGAGAAGGTAAACCCCGAGGGCTAGCCTACGAGGGGCACTCGACTCATAGCCAAATCATGATCGAAAGGGACAGCCAATAGGGAGGAGAAGGCCTCGAGGACTAGCCTGTGAGAGGTTTCCAACCCGTGGCCACCACGATATCCTTGAGGATAGTGGATTTGATGTTGGGCCAAAGCCCTGTTTATATTCACCGAATAGCTCATGAGGATACATACCACGAAGGGGTATGACCCCGTGATCCACTGGTGATTCATGGGGGAATGTCCCCTCTCCCCGTCGGACAAACTCTTCGAAAAAAATCGTCATGAGCAGGACAGGACATGATGCATTCGATAGAAGGGAGTTAATTGGCCTATGCACATAATAAACCATCCGGTTGACTAGTCAGCAAGGGGGATTATTTTGATATTGGAGTGAGCCTGTTAGCATAGAGAGTAGCTCGTTAGCTTATAGCTTTCCACACCCGAGGGGGGGGGCAAACCACTGGACAATCAGCATAATGAACGGAGAGACATTAATACCCACGGATGATGCGTTTTGATTGTGGGGATACCCCCATCCTCCTCCATTCATGACTGGGAACAGAAGGAGGGCGATGGGAGAAGGTCCCGGGGGCTCTGACCGGGGGAGCATCGAGGTGCCTTCCTCTGGCCAATGGCCCTCCACGGAATAGAAACTGATGCGAGAATAAAACCCTGGGGAGAGGGTGATATCATTGTTGCCCTTGAAATCATTAGGGCGTATACATCGGAGAAACCGCGGAAAGAGACCTCGATCCGATATATGGCAACGACTCCTCGAATATGCAGATAGGCATTGGTGATTTTTATTCAGATATAGAAAGGGTAAATGCCCAGAGGGTTCATTACAAATGCTCCGCATCTCACAGTCGGCATTCAAGCCGGAAATAAGACGGATAAATAAAGTTAGAAGAAACAGGGCATCGTGGGCTCATATCATCGCCCAGGATGCTACAGCGTCATACCCGCGCAGGGGTTTTCCGAGAAAAGGGGGGAGAAAGAGATGATGAAGGAGGAAAGGGCTCGTATCATCGCCCTGCCCGCTTCATTTACATTGCATCAGAAGAAAGAAAAAAAAAACGGAGAGAATCATCGGAAGCAAATCACGAGACCCACCTAAACTTCTTCTCCAAAGCAGAGTATCAGAACTAACTCCTCTTCTCCGACTACGGAGGGCTTCGAGCGAACGGACAGAGGAGGATCACAATCGCCCTCGGTGGAAACCCTTTCTTCTCCCCGAAGACTTCTCACTCTCGGACGATTGGCCCTATTTTTTTTTATCGGATCCCCCTTGATATCCTCTTCTTCTTTCTATCGAAGGCAGGCTATATATAGCCTTGGGGTTAATTCGGCGCCCCAGGAAGAGGCGCGCCGGGTTGACGGCGCCGGGGAAGGCCCCGTTGGGCTTTTGCGCGCCGGTTCGACGGTGCCGGGGAACACCCCCATTAGGCTTTTGCGCGCCGGTTCAACGGCGCCGGGGAACACCCCCCATTGGCTTCTGCGCGCGGGATTGACGGCGCCGGGGAACACCCCCATTTGTTCTTGGCGCGCCGGTTTGACGGCGCCGTTTTAACCTGTTCACTTGGCGTGTAGTCCGGTGGACCCGGAGATGATTCTGGGATCTCCCGTCGACTGTTCCTCTCACCCTGGCCATCGAAGGACCTTAATGGGGTGTTCACGAAGCTCTTGATAGGATGAATGGCCTTAAACAAGACTTCGTGTGTGTCTGATCCGAGCACACGGGTGTCCTACTGACTCAGTCTTCGGCATTGTGATTTGTGCTTCTGGCTGAGACGGACTCGTGCTCGAAGCTTCCTTGCAGGATGATGTTACATTCCGGACAATTCCACCTTGAATTGGTGATCAATCGGCCACTAATGGGCCCCCTATGGCAAGAAGCCGAATCCGTGCTGGATAATCGGGGTCTTCTGCTGACAGAACCTTCGGCCCCTTGTTACGGATGGCAGAGGACATTCTTCCTCCTTAGGAGAGTCATTGGGTAGACCGTCGTCCTTGGTCGGGCGACGGATGTGGGGTAGCGGCACGACGAAGTCGATGCCGGATCATTGGGCAGGATTGATCGCGCTGCCGGTTGGTTGCGGGTTCACTTCGACTCTCCTGAGGTAAAGTCCCCGACGTACCCTTCGGGGTGGCTCAGGGCTTTGTCAGCTTGAGGGGTCCCCTTGATAAGTTGATCTTTATCGGCTTCTGTGCTTTAGTGGGCCGTATCATTCATCTCTGCGGCTTGGTTGCCAAAGGATCATATTTTGAGTGCCAACACCTGCGCACGCGAGTGCGGACCCACCTGGGAGTGGTGGAGAGCGAGACCCAGTGAGAGATGGTTTTTAGGCTGGTTTCCGTAGGACCCCTTGCCTTTGCCACCAGAGTCCGGTGGGGGGGGAAACCAGCTAGAGGACCCGACCTAGAGCAGATGGTCTGTGTGTGCACATGTAGTTGGGGGCTTAGGACACGCGCTGACGAGCGTGACCCCAACCAGTCCTTGTTGTGGTACTTGTTGTGTATCTGAGTCTCACGCCTGGGGCGTCGTAGCTAGACACTTGTGACGCGGTGTAAGACGTTAGGGGACTCATCCGGTCATTCTTCTAGTGGGTAGTGCTCCCGTTTGCTGGTAGGTGTGGACTCGAGTTTTGTTGGACCGAGGTTCAGTAGTACGGTACTGTTAGAGTAGACGACTTTTCCGTTTAGTTACTTTAGCTTGTTGGTTCTACCGTACTCCTATTAGGTAGGGTTGCTGTTCTGCTTTCTTACTTCCTGCCTTGTTTTCCGCGCAAGGTGGGGATTCGCGGGATCCTTACTGGGCCAATGAAATGAGGCTCACCCCTACTTTTCAGGTGAGGCGGGGTCATCGAGAGGCGCGGTCGAGTTTCAGCGTGGTTCTTCCAGCCAGGGTTAGTCGCCAGTCCGCCAGAGCCGGGGGATGTCCCGTGTAGTTGTACATTCTTTTCTGTTGACTATACTTTTATTTGGACATGAGACTCTGTGGACCTTGTAGCAGTTTATTTTTTTTATATTATGCTGTGCATTTTATTTTAGATCATGGTGCTATCTCTGCGGTCGTTTCAGCTTCTCTTGTACTCCCACACCATCTCTTTTTTACCCTTCCGAGTCTTCAGGCTCGTGGGTTGGCGGGCCGAGATTCGAGACGCGCCAGTTCCTTTCCGGTACTCGGATCCCGGGTCGTCACAATATCACACAAGAATAACCAATAATTTTACTATAAACACATTTATCAGAATCATTTATGACAAAGCCATTTTCTAAGACAACTTTGTTGAATTTTTCATTCCATTGTTTAGGAGCTTGTTTTAAACCATACACGGATTTAATTAATTTGCAAACTTTATTCTCCTGTCCACATACCACAAAACCTTCTGGCTGATCCATATAGATCTCATCTTCTAAATCTCCATTAAAGAAAGTAGTTTTAACGTCCATTTGATGGACCTCAAGTTTATATATAGCAGCCAAGGTAATTAATACACGTATGGTGACAAATCTAGAAACAGGAGAGTATGTATCAAAATAATCCATGCCTTTCTTTTGTGTATATCCTTTTACAACTAATCTTGCCTTAAATTTGTCAATGGAACCATCAAGTTTAAGTTTCATTTTAAAGATCAATTTGTAACCACTTGGTTTACACCCAGGAGGTAAATCACATAAAATCCATGTATGATTATTCATGATTGAATCCATTTCACTATTAATAACTTCTTTTCAAAAACTAGAATCAACAGAACTCATAGCATCATGAAAAGTCTGAGGATCATCCTCAGCCAAATAGATTAAAAAATCATCACCAAAGTTCTTTTCTTTTCTTATTCTTTTAGGTCTTTCTATAACAGATTCAGGTTCTATGATAGAAGTATCATGTTGAGAGTGATTAAGAGATGATGTTCCTTCTTCAATATGTCTTGTGACATTATTTTTCATAGGAAAAATATTTTCATAATAAACAGCATCAGATGCTCTTATTTCAATAATAGTGTTAACACTTATATCACTAATGTCAAATTTTATCACAAGGAACATGTTTGCATCACTATTTTCAGCATATCCAATAAAAATAGCATCTATTGTTTTATGACCTATTTTTCTCTTCTTATTTTCAGAAATTTTAACTTTTGTAAAATAGCCCCAAACTTTAAGATTATTTAAGTTGGGTTTTCTTTTACACCATAACTCATAGGGTGAGGTGTCAACATTCTTATGAGGTATCATATTCAAAATATAACATGCAGCTAACAAAGCTTTCCCCCACATATTATTAGGTAAACCAAAATATGTTAACATTGAATTTACTGCATCTAATAAAGTTCAATTTTTTCTTTCAGCTATACCATTTGATTGAGCAGAATATGGGGCAGTTGTTTCATGTATGATACCACATTCTTCCCAAAATTGAGCAAAGTCATTAGAAGTATATTCTTCTCCTCTATCAGACCTAACCCTTTTGATAGTTTTCCCTATTTGATTTTCTGCTAAATTTTTATATATTTTAAATTTTTCTAAAGCTTCATCTTTAAATCTCAAAAGATATATATAGCAGAATCTAGAGTGATCATCTATAAAGGTTATAAAATATCTCTTGCTATTTCTAGTTAATACACTATTTGAATCACATACATCAGTATGAATTAAATTTAGAAGATCACTACTCCTTTCAACAGATTTAAAGGGATGTCTAGGGAGTTTTGCTTCAACACAAGTTTCATATCTAACTTTATTATTTATATCCGTTTTAGGAATTAGATTTAAACCCATCATCCTTCTCATTGTCTTAAAATTCACATGACATAGTCTAGAATGCCATAAATCACTAGAATCTGAATTAACAACAGAAGTTGAGGAATCAGAAGAAATATTGATATTATCGATCACATTAGGACAAAGTACATTCAACTTAAATAATCCTTCACTTACATAACCCTTTCCAATAAAATTTCTAAATCTAGTGATTACAGCTTTCCCAGACTCAAACACTAACTTATAATTATTCTTATTTAATGAAAATCCACTAATAAGGTTCCTCCGAATTGCAGGCACATGTTGTACTCCTTGAAGAGATAGGACCTTTCCTGAAGTTAACTTCAAATCAACTCGTCCTTCCCCCACAACTCGAGCAGCACTAGAGTTCCCCAAAGGCACACTCTTGTTGGTGGCATGATAGGTGGCAAAAGTATGTCGATCAAAATAAACATGAGTGTTAGCCCCTGTATCTATCCACCAATCATTAGAAAAATTAATTAAATTTATTTCAGGGAATAATGTAACAAACCCATCAGAAGGCTCAGAAGTAGAAGCTCCAGAAGTTATCATGTTAACTTGAGGATTTGGAATTTGGTTATGATCATGGCGATAGAACTTGGGACGAGGTCTACCACCATCCTTTCTCTCATAGCAATTCTTGGCAAAATGACCTGGTCTTCCACACACATAACAACACTTCTGATTAGACTGATTCTTAAAAAATTTTCCTTTAGCATTATAGTTTTGATTTCTTTAATAATTGGCCTTCTTTTGGTTATGGAACTTAGGATTAGGATTCTGGATCCTAGAATTATGGCCATTTCTGTTTCTGTTGTTGTTTTCAGTCAGGTTGACATTGGAGGAGTTTTTAGACTCAATCAGTTTTCTTTGTTCTTCCTCAATTCAAATAGAACACTGAAGTTCATCCAATGAAATCTTAGAATGTTTATGCTGAAGGGATCTAGCAAAATTATGTTAGGAAGGTGGGAGTTTATCAATCATACATGAAATAATTAAATTTTCATCCATATTCTGATCTCTTGATTTCATTTCACACACAATGTTGAGGAATTCATGAGTTTGAGAAACAACAGACACGGAATCAGACATGGTGAAATGTAGAAATTTAGATGCAATAAATCGTTCAATTCCAACATCTTCTTTACCATATTTATCTTCTAATGCTTTCCATAATTCTCGTGTAGTAGGAATTGAACAATAAATGTCATATAATGTATCATACAAATTACTAAGAATTCGACTATGGCATAGATAATCTTTTTCATCATGGGTGTATGCAGGTTTTACAGATATAGAACCGACTGCAGAAGATGCATTATTTGCAAGAGTTGATGAATCATGAGTGTGGTCTGTATCAGAAGAGGATGGCACATCTTTAGATTCACTGATAGTAGAAAACAGACCAAGAGAGGTCAGAAGGAATTTCATCTTCTGTTGCCATCTCTTAAAGTTAGTACCCAAAAAATTTTCAAGCGTCAGGTCCTCCATATTAGACAGTGAAAATCCAGACATAGCAATATTCTTTCATTTTAAGAATTGTTGGAATAAACAGTAAGGGCAATATGTTAGTCTGGATGCGATTTGAAGATAGAACCAATTATCAAATAAATCTACTATAACAGCAAAAAGGAAACGAGTTTTAGAATCGCCTATTTAGAGGTCAGAAGGAGCTCTCCAATACATAAAACCAAGGAAGTCTTTCCAACATCCAATATGGGACTAAACATTAAATGATGAATTTGAATCAACACAAGGGCTATAACTTCCAACACTTAGTTGCTTGGTGTTGTTGATTTGTTTTTTAATTAGGTTTCTATCCCGCCCCCTTTAAATACATACATGCATAAACATGTGAATTAAAGACAAGGGGGATAAAAGGATGAGATCGCCACCATGGTTCCAACAATGCCAAAGGATGAAGAAAGGAGAGGAACGGCATCGTGTACCTTGGAAATATGAAGAATTGATCGCGCTTGAAACGGGGTGCGGGGAACTTGTGGATTCAAACCTCCTCTCCTTCCAACTGGCTAGAGGAAGAGGGCCTCACGTTGTATTCATGCTCTCCTGCAAAACAAAGATAAAACACAAAGGTAAAAACCCATTATAACATGCATGTGTAGCATCAATCCCAAAGTGATAAAATAGCATGAATAAAAGGGGGAGAACGCACCGGGGGGAGGTTTTTAACCCCTGTGGAAGGGTGGAAAAGATAGGTGGGTGTGTTGTGCATGCATAGGATTTGAAATCACGAAATTTGATTGAGAGAATAGAGAGAAATCATTGATGTAAAACGTGCAAAAGTGCATGTAGCAGAAAAGTGTAGAAAACTATGATGATTTGTGATTTTGAGGAGACTAGAACTAAGAGTGTAGACCATGAAATCAAGCCCAGAAGGATGGAATTGATCCCTCTTCAAGCCAAGGTCGAAGTTGTGAGTTGGAGTTGCAGCATGGCTTCGCCCCACATCCGGAAAGAGCCCCCCGTCGCGACTGCTGTAGACACGCCAAAAATGACGCTATGTTGATCAAATCTCATGTCACTATGATGACGCCCCAAAGTGAACTTCAATATATTCATAATATGATGTTTTTCTTTTTTTTCTTGTGTGGTTTTGATTCATTTTTGCATTTTTGTGATTCGCGACCTGAAGAGGGGCGTTATTTAAATAGCGACCTTATCGAGGGCGTTTTCTCAAGAAAGGACGACTAAATGTAAGGGCGTCAATTCCTGGTATTATCCGGTTTTAAAGTAAATACAAAATCAATTTAATTATTGGTTAACGTCCTTCCTCAGGGCGTGTTTTAAATTAACGCCTCGATCTTAGGCGTGTTCTCATAATTTTCAAATAAAGTAAGTTTTATTGCCAAAATTAAATCCAAGAAGTGACGCCCTTGGTAGAGGTCGTGTTTTGAGTAACGTCTTGATGAAGGTCGTCAATTCTTGATTTGACGCCCTTCGCAAGGTCGTGTTTCACCTTTCGTGTCCTGCTTGAACTCCTCTTTCCTGTATAGAGTCCTGCCTCCAATGGTCTCATTGCTCGAATTGGAGGTAGAGTCCTGCCTTCTTTGAACATTGCCTATCCTTATCTTACCAAATTCGAACTTATCTCCCACTGAAATCCTATAAAAACATGATCTGGGCGATCGAAGCAGAGGTTGACGATTTCGGAGGTTGAAGAGATTAGAACGTTCAAGACATTGAGAGGATTTTTGGCTTCCTCTGCTTACTGTCGTGGGCTCGATTGAAGGACTTCGGCTTCCTCTGCACCTTCTTCATCCGATCAACCGTGTCTTATTGGTTCCCTTTACTGTCGACAGGGACAACAGGGCATTCTTGTTGATTTGTCTTCATCCACTATTTTCTTCTTCTGCGTCTGCATCAATTCCATCGTCAGTTTTTTTTTCCTTTTCACTTTTGCACTAGTTTTATCACATATCTCCCCTCTCCCTAATTCCTCTTTAGGGGTTTTAAAACCAAAACAACAAGGTGCGCATGTTGATTTCCTTTCATCATCACATGTTTTATTTGGATTGATACTACTTGCGTTGGCTGAATCCCTCTTTGCTTTGTTGTTTCATTGTCTTTTTTGCAAGGTAATCAAAAGGAGAACCCTTCTCATCGACCGGCCGATTGAAGAAGGAGGAAGGAACTTCACATCATCCCGCATTTCAATCTTCACCAGGTATTCGCGATCTCTCTTTTTTTGAGGTAACCCCTCTGGCGATCACATCTCCATATTTGCACCACGTGCAAACTTTTCTTCCCCTTATTTATGCATTAATCAGCATTATCTCCTCCATGTTTTAATCACATCATTATTCTCATGTGATTTTTGTGTGGGATTTATGCCCATCCACAAATTGGCGATCATGGTGGGAATTCCACTGTTTTCTTTTTGATTACCATCTCCATTGGCACCCTCGCGTGCCCTCTCCCCTCGGCACCCTCGTGTGCCCTTTCCCCTTTGACACCCACGCGTGCCCTCTCCCCTTTAGTACCCTCGGTACCCTTTCCTTTGTGTCCCTCGGGCACCCTCCACTGTGCACACTGCACACTCCGGGATCAGCCAGCTTGCGTTTGCATATTTCTCTGAATTAACGCCTTCCACGAGGGCGCTTTTTGGTTTAACGCCCTTCACAGGGGCGTGTTTTAGTTTATTAACGCCTCTTTCCAGGGCGTCTTTTAGCATATCTGCTGCTTTGTTTCCGTTCATTATACTGTCTGAGAATTAACGCCCACCTCCAGGGCGTGTTATCGTTTTCTAACGCCTTCATTCAGGGCGTCTTTTTTTATGTTACGTCTGCCGTCAAGACGTCTTTACATCATCTTACTGCTTTAATCATTCTGCCTGTGAATTCACGCCCTTCCCCAGGGCGTTCTTTATTACATAGCGCCTCATCTCAAGGCGCTTCCTCAGATTTGACGCCCTCACAGAGAGGCGTCCCTTCCAGATTTAGCGCCTCTACCAGAGGCGTGTTTCTGTTTCTCGCTGCTGGCTCATAGCCTCTCGCAGTGATTCACGACGGTGACCCTGTCGTTGCTTTAGTTGATAGCGACCTGCCCCAGGTCGTCTCTTTCCTGCGTTTTACAGAACCTTGCTTACTGCTGCTGTCTGTGATAGTTTGTGTGATTGTCATATTGCTTGCCTATATTGCTTTGATTTGATCATATTACCTTGCATATTGTGGCATTTGGTTGAGAGACCTCCTCTCTCTACACTAGGATTCCACACACCTTTCTTGGAATCGGGACGACCCTCCATTGAGCATTCCGTCTCTTTGGACCGGAGATCCCTTTTCCAAGACCTCCATAAGTCCCCGCACCCGTGGATTCCCTCACGGACGCCGGGCTGGTTGTACCCACGAAGTACCCGGAGTTTAGAGATCCTATTCGTTGGTAAAGAGAGAGAAAAACCTAGTTGACCCGGAGACCACACTCGGATCAAACTAGGTTTCATTTGGCAAAAGGAGTGAACTATTCACAAATAATCCACTTTAATCTCAAACATCAAACATTAAAATCTTCCGTTCTTTCCAACATTGTTTGCATAAACTTGGTTGGGTTGACTTGATTGAAGTGTTTTGACTAAGTGCTTTTTGTGGAAATTCCTTCATTAAACATCCTCTCTCTTAAGTATGAAACTCCGTTCAGGTAAAATCCTCAACATGTCAGGCAACGGGTACTCCTATGATGATGAGGATGACAACATATTTGGTCAATATGAGGGCCCTCTTCAGGATTCCGTCTATTATGAGGGAAACTACCTCCCTCCTCACCCTCACTATTCACAAGTTCATGTGGTTGATACCGCTACTCACGAGGCGGACCCCTCGTCTCAAGTTCCATCTTCCAATACTTCGGGGAACCCCTCCCCATCCATCAACGTTACAGATTTAATCCAAGCTCTTTCTCAATTGGATGACTCCCAGCGGCAAGCCATTCAGGCCGCTCTGAAGGGGAAGTCTGTTCCCTCTTCGTCTTCCAACCCCCCTCCGGCCGAGAGTGGCCATCACCCCGTTAACGACCAGGCGATCTTGCATAAACCCCCCTCGCGTCCACCAACGCCTGTCACGGCCATACCGGCCCAGCAGGCGAGTTATTCTGCGGTTAGGCACCAATTCCCCAAACCTCCTCAGATTCTACGGTCGCCTATACCACATTCTTTTGTTCAGGCCCCAGTTGAGTCCGACTCTAATGCTCTGCTACTTCAGAAGATGGCCCACATGGAAGAACAGCTTAAGAAAGTCACTGCGGCCAAGAATGCACCAGAAATCTCGCTCCCCACTCTGCCAATTTTCCATCTTCCTCCGTCTGAGATGCCGAACTTTCGGCGGTACAATGGAATTGGCAATCCGATCATTCATTTGAAGGATTTTATGTACGAGACCTCCTTCTGGCAAGGCAACAAGGCTTCTCTGGCCTATTTATTCAGAAGATCTCTGGAGGGGCCAGCCCTCGAATGGTTTTATTCCTTGGAACCAGCTGATGCCAGTGACTTCGATGTTGTCCAAAGGAAATTCTTGCAAAAATATAGAGACCGTGTTGGACCCTCTCTGTCCGTTACAGATTTAGTTGCAGAGAAAATGAAGTCTGAGGAGGACTTCATCATATTTGCTGACAGATGGCGGTCGATGGCCGAGAAGCTGAAAGACACTTTGTCGGAACAGGAGCAAGTAAAGATGATTATTTCTAACGCAACTCCTCAATTCCGCCATATTTTGGCCATGAACCGGCTGACTACTATGGAAGAGCTCTATGAGAGGGCTCGTTACATCCAGACACAGATGAAGGATTCGCCCATTATGGGCATGTTCGAGCCAAAGCCTCGTCTGTTTAAGAAAACTACCAATGTTAACAGCGGGCCCACAACTGAGGGCACCGTCACAAATGAGCAAGTCGGCGCAGTTGGCAACCCCCACCATCAAGCTAACCCGCATCCACCACCGCCTCCACGACAGAACTCTCATTTTAACCCCACTCCACAACCCCAATTCGCACCTCAACACTCCTTCGCTCCACCGCAAAACCAAGCCCCCCGCGTAGACCCTCCAGCTCCACCACAATACCATCAAATGTCCCCACCTGCCAACTACGGCCAATAACAACGGAGACCACCACTTGGCCCCAAAAGGGACCACTATCCTCCACTTCCCGAAAGTCTCCCCGATATTTTTAATGCTCTGATGGCCGCCAACTTGCTCGCCTTGCCGAGGGAAAGAACCGTGTGGCCCGCTAATGTTGACACATCCCGTTATTGTGCTTTTCATCGCAGCCCTGGTCATAACCTTGATCGTTGTTTCCACTTTAGAGATTACATTTACGATCTAAATGACCAGGGTGACATCAATTGGGATGAGATGAGGCAATTCATAGCCGCTATGAAAGAAAGAAGGGCTTCTCAGCAACAGCAAAATCAACAACCTCAGCAATCCGCTCCACAACAAGTTCAGCCACAGCAAGCTCCAGCACACCAGCAGGATATGGGAATTGTCCGTAATCCATTGCCGGAGCATGCCCCTAATCAGCATGTGAACCCCGTCACGTCCCTCTACGAAGTGCAGAGAGGACAGGGATGGCACGAAGAAAACGCCTCTGTCGGGGCATTTCATCATGAGCCGAATCAAAATCAACCTCCGCGCCTTTTGCGCACCCTTCCTTCTTCTTCTACTCTCCAATCGGGACGTCCTCTTCTACGCCCCATCAACCCATTTACCTCCACCAGTTCTACGGCCTTGCCGGCCCGCTCTCTTCTTACCCACTTACCACCTCCACAACCTACCGCACGACAAACCCCACCTTCCACCACCAACTCTATACCTCCGCCGTCCAGGCCACTCCTACTTCGCTCACCGCTAGCACCCGCTACACCCTCTACCACTCCTACACCGGCAAGGGTCCCTCCGCCATCAGTTCCCCCACCTCTCATACCCAGATCTCTTCTTGTTAGACCACCCACCAATGCTCCTCGCATTCGGGTATCCCTTTCTAATCCCACGCCCCCTGACGGGGCATCTTCGTCAAACCACTCTCCTATGCCTCCCACGGGGGCATCTTTGCTAAACATTACTCCCACGCCTCCTACGGGGGCACCCCTGTTGTTGAACACTGCCAACCACATTCCCTCTTCTTCTTCTTCTAATCCTCCTCCCACACTTGCCCCGACAGAGGCTCTACAAGGCATGGCATCGCTCCGCAGTGGACGGATTTTCCACCGTATTTTTCCTCAAAGAGAGCTAGAGCCCGTGCAGGGGCCGCAAGAGCAAGAACAAGGGTCTGTACCGGGCACTGAATATGATTTGTTAAAGCATTTGGACCGGACTCCGGCAAGAATTTCGATCCTGGAATTGATCAAACGGTCCACCACTCATCAGCTGGCTCTAAAGGAATATCTGCAGAAGGTAATGGTTAATGAAGACATTCCAGTTGAGCAGATAGTCACGGTGTTAACACCTGCTAGCAGTCAGTCGGCAATTACTTTTCATGAACATGAGTTGGCACCAATCTCAGCAAGGAAGTATGCCTTATGCATCACAGTCGACATCAATAAGGTGGCTGTTAAGCAATGTCTGGTAGATACGGGGGCATCCATCAATGTTTTGCCACCGAGCACCTTGAAGTTGTGTGGCATACCAGAAAGCCAGATTCGGCCGTCCACCATAACGGTCACTGCATATGACAACACAAAGAAGCCTCCTCTAGGCATGATCACATTGAAAGTTAGCTTGGGTCCTGCCACCATCACAGCAGATTTTCACATCCTGGACATGGATCCAACATTTAATGGCATTCTTGGCCGCCCGTACATCCAGCAGCTTGATGCGGTGCCCTCTACAAATCACCAGTGTCTCAAATTCCCACACAAGGGCCGTATTATCAAGGTGACCAGCATGCCGATTCTGCCAGAGGAAGATATTCATGCGGCTTCATCAGTCCCTTCTATTTGGCCTGCCAATAAGCCACTGTTATCTGTGCTGGACGTCCCCCGTCCACGGCCAATGCCATCTGAAACTGTTACCACTGTTGCTATGACACCCCTGCCTTCTAAGGGGAAGAAGAAAAAGAACATGATTAACACCCCTGGCTGGAACATTCTGTTAAAAATGGGGTATCAAGATGGCAAAGGCCTGGGTGCCAACTGTCAGGGCAGGATTAGGCCCATTAAGCCGCAAAAATTGATGGTACGAGGCGGTTTAGGCTATAAAGGTCCGAGCAAAAATAAAGAAGAGCCATGGGCATTTATGACTTCTACTTTGAAGACTGATCGCCAGCCACTCTCCTGGACACTGAAGACACATTTTGTCACTAGTGGTGCTCAGAATAATGAGCAGACTACCATAATTACTTCATTGCTTGACTATCAAGATGTTCACGCCAGACAGTTTGCCCGTCACATCGCCCCACTGGCTACCTACAAAGCCCTGGAGTCTTTAAGGCCGGACAAAAGAAGGAAAATGGGCGATCCAGAATGTGACTGGTACAGGTGGTTCGACATGAATGACATTACTATTTCTTTAAGCCACCTCTTCATGCCGACAGATCCGGAATGGCCTCCATTAATACAGGAATAGATTGAAATGCCAGCAGTGATCACGGACAAGAGGCAGCTGCTGAGTGACTATACGGATACTGGGAAGCCAGATGTCCCCTTTGAAGAAGATTTTACTGTGGATAGGCTGTGGGCCGGCATCTTTTCTCTCACTTCGCTACATCCATCTGTGCTTGCTTCTCTACATTCTCATTGGTTTGGTCGTGTGCCAAGACCGCCTCCGATTACCATCAGTTTTGCTCCAAATTCAATCAGAGTTTCTCTCCCGATTCCTCCATTGCTCCTCGAGCGATTTTCTGAACTCTCCATCACGCCCCCAAGCGGGTCATCACTGATCCAATCTTTTTCCAATCTTGCAATTTCCACTCCTCCTGCTATTCTCCCATCACACTGCTTTCTCCTTGAAAAAGAAAATAAAAATGAAGATAAAGATAAAAAAAAAACCGCCGATTTTCCAACTTTCCAATCCTCCATCTCTGTTGAGGAGACCTCCCATTTCTTTCCCGAGTGTGTCCCAACCCAGGGGCCACTCTTTCAAGATTCCTTGATAGATCTCTTTTCCCCCTCTGGCGAGGGGTCTTCTTCTGTATCACCTTTTGTATCCACTTTTTCACCCCCTTCTTTTCTTTCTGCTCAGGCTAGTTGCTCCTCCTCTTCTTCCTCTTCTTCTAATAAAATTCATGGGGTAGATTCACGTAAGAAATCCAAGGGTAAGGAGATTCCTCGCAGATTTTTGTTGGAGTTAGCCATCAGATGCCAAGCTTGTTTAGCAATCCCTGAGTTTGTGGAAGATCCAATTATCCTGCCAGAGTTAGAATTCGAAGATGATGTTGCTTCCTATGAGGGTTTGGGCGTTTATGAAATTATGAATGATGAAGACCCTATTGAAGAGGGGGATGAAAGTTATGAAGAATATGAGGACGAGGCCGATGCTTTTGCTAGTGGTATGAGAGGATTCGACGAACCATCAGCCTCCGTAGAGGAACCTACCAAAGAAATTAATCTGGGTACCGAGGAAGACCCTAGGATTGTCCTCATTAGTAAGAATATGCCGCCCTCCGAAGAGGAGGCGCTCATTTTGGTTCTTCAAGAATACAAGGACACGTTTTCATGGAGTTATGAAGATATGCCGGGATTAGACCCTGCGCTCGTTGAACATCGTCTTACACTTAAGCCAGGGGCTGTCCCGGTCAAACAACGGTTGAGGCGTTTCCACCCTAGCATGGCTTTAAAGATGAAAGAAGAGGTCGATAAACTCCACAAGGCTAGATTTGTTAGAGTTGTCCTTTACCCCAATTGGGTGGCTAACATTGTCCCGGTTATGAAGAAAGATGGGAAAGTTTGGATTTGCATAGACTTCCGGGACCTCAACCGGGCGTGTCCTAAAGATGACTTCCCCCTCCCTCATATTGATGTTCTAATTGATAACACGTCAAGATTTGAGACTCTCTCATTTATGGATGGCTTTTCAGGTTACAATCAAATTCGTCTGTCTGAAGAGGATCAAGAGAAAACATCATTCACTACACCATGGGGGACATATTGTTATGTGGTCATGTCTTTTGGACTTAAGAATGCTGGAGCCACCTACCAAAGGGCTATGATGGCGATTTTTCATGACATGATTCATATTTATATTGAGGTGTATGTGGATGACCTGGTTGTAAAATCAAGGACAAGGATTGAACATCCTGGGGTTCTAGCTTACAGAGATCACGAGAATATCAATTGAAAATGAACCCCAAGAAGTGCGTATTTGGCGTTTCTTCAGGGAAGTTGCTTGGATTTATTGTCAGCAAGAGGGGAATTGAAGTTGATCCCAACAAGGCAAAGGCCATTAGAGATATGCCTCCTCCTAAGAATTTAAAGGAAGTTCGAGGATTAATTGGGAGGTTGCAATTTATTCGCCGCTTCGTCTCTCAGCATTCACAAAGATGTAGGCCGTTCTACGAGCTTACTAAGCCGGGAGTCAAGTTTAATTGGGACGACAAGTGTCAGGCAGCTTTTGACGGATTGAAGGATTATTTGGCCAATCCTCCTGTCCTGAGGCCGCCAATTCCAGGCAAACCTCTTATTCTCTATGTTTCGGTCCTGGATGACTCCGTAGGTGCTGTCTTAGCTCAAGTGGATGAAGAAAGTAAGGAGAGGGCAGCATACTACTTGTCTAAGCTTCTTAACCCCTGTGAGCAGAGGTACTCAGCCATGGAAAAGACTTGTGCAGCTTTGGTTTGGGTAGTTCAGAAGTTAAAACATTATTTCTTAGCTCATGAGGTTCACCTCATTGCTCGCATGAATCCGATTAAATTCCTCCTTGAAAAATTTGTCCTCACTGATCGATTAGCACGCTGGCAAAGCTTCCTTTCTCAATTTGACATCACTTACATTCAGCAGAAAGCTATCAAAGGCTACGCCATTGCCGAACACCTTGCTCATCACCCTCTCCCCCGTTTTGATCCTGTCAATTCGGAGTTCCCCGATGAAGAATTAATGTCCATTAATCAACCCCGCGATCCTATGTGGACGTTACATTTTGATGGAGCTCTAAATTCTCAAGGAAGAGAGATCGGTATGGTTCTTTTAACACCAGAAGGGGTCACCATTCCATTTGCTGCTCGGCTCACTTTCCCCGTCACCAACAATATAGCTGAGTATGAAGCTCTTTTGGCCGGTCTTCAAACCGCTCATCGATATGGTGTCACCCATTTGAGGATTGTGGGTGATAGTCAGCTTATTCTGCGCCAGGTGCTCGTCAAGTGCCGCACACTCAATCCTAAGCTTAAACCCTACCAGGAACTCGCTTCAGCTTATGCCAAACTCTTCACTAAATTAATCTTTGTTCATGTCCCGCGTAGTCAGAACATCTTGGCTGACGCTCTTGCTTCTTTGGCTTCCGCTTTAGTTTTCCCTCCTGAGCGTGATTTTCATGTTCCCCTGATTCATCAGCGTGACACCCCAGCTATTAAGGATCGCGCATTCCTTGATATTAGGGATCAAGTGCTCGAGAAGGTTAAGCTGAAGGAAGCTCTTAAAGGTAAGGAAGGCATGCTTTTGGATTGGCAAGAAGATTTGGCTGACGAAGAGAAGCCTTGGTATTATGAGATTGCCAGGTATTGCAATGATCAGTCCTATCCCGAAGAAGCCACTGCAGAAGAGAAGAAAGTAATTAGAAGAGTGGCTCAACGTTATGTTTTGGTTGGAGGTGTGCTCTACAGGAGAGGGCTCACCGGTGTTTTATTAAGATGCCTCGACGATGATGAATCTTAGAAAGTCATGGAAGAGGCGCATTCTGGAGTGTGTGGTGGTCATGTGAATAGCCAGATGCTAGCTAAGAAGATCCTTAGGCTAGGATTCTATTGGCCCACTCTAGAAGAGGATTGTTCCATCTATGTTCGAAGGTGTGTTAAGTGCCAACTGCACGCCGACAAGATTCATTCTCCTGCTTATTCACTCCATCCTACGTCCTCCCCATGGCCTTTTTCCATGTGGGCTTTGGATATCATTGGACCTCTTGGTGACTCGAATCTCCTGACCAAACAAAAGTCGTTCATCCTCACGGCAACGGAATACTTCACCAAGTGGGCGGAAGCAGAAGCTTACGTGGAGATTAAAGCGTCAACAGTCTGCAAATTCATAATGAAGAACATCATCACAAGGTTCGACATCCCGAGCACCATCGTCACCGACAATGGACCTCAATTTATCTCTCAGGAAATCAAGGATCTCTGCAACAGGTATAACATTGCATTGCATCATTCTTCTCCCTATTATCCGCAGGGCAATGGCCAAGCAGAGGCAACTAATAAAACTTTGATCAAAATTGTTAAGAAAACGTGTGAGGCTAATAGATTTTCGGACTGGCCAGACAAACTAGTTGAAGCTCTCTGGGCCTATCGCACTTCCGTTCGTACCCCCACTGGGCAAACCCCTTTTGCCCTCACTTATGGAATGGAGGCGGTAGTCCCTTATGATATTCTTATTCCCTCTCTGCGAGTACAATTGGATGAGGAATTTTCTATTGATGAACGTCGTGATTCACTCCTGGCCCAATTGGAACTCCTCGATGAGAAGCGTCTGGTCGCCGCTGAGCATGCACGCGTTTACCAAAACAGGCTTTCACGTTTTTATCAAAAGAAAGTAATTGAGAGAAAATTTAAAATCGGTGAAATGGTAATCAAAAGAATTTTTGTAAAGCCGGGTGGCCCCCGCTCAAAACTCCAACCCAATTGGGAAGGACCGTTCATTATAAAAGATGTTTATCCTGGCAATGCAAACTGGTTAATGCTGAAGGGGAAGAGTTAACTCATCCTTGGAATGGTTTGTATCTTAAGAAATACTACCCTTGATTCAAAAATCCAAAAAATATATATATAAATATATGTCTTCAAAAATCCAAACAAAAAGGAATATCTCCGAAAAACCATAAAAAAATATAGAAACTCCAAAAAGCAAACAAAAATAGAAATTCTTCAAAATCAAAAGAGATCAAAATTGGTGCCATGGCACACGAAGGATCAATGTCCGAAAGGTCAAAATTCAGAATTCATTCATCAGTCTTGCTAACTTAAAAGGGGGTTGACTCCCACACACACTACACGCTTTATTCTTGAGATCAAGCAGTGCAAAATCTGACGGAAAGTCAAAAACCTGACTAAAAGTGAAAGACAATACCCGTTCTCTTCTTCTTCGGCCCATAAGGGAGGAAGGGAGACCTCGAGGCAGACGCGCCAATCCTATCCGCCGCCCTAGTAGGTGGAAGTCAGGGCCCAAAAGGGAACAAATGCCACAAAAGTCCAAGTACAATTAGGTTTATTTTCATCAATGCAAATCAATTCCAAAGTGAAAGTCAAGTTATGAAAAGAAAAGCATGTCAAGAGGGCAAAGTCCCCGCAAGGAAAACCTTGGGCGTATGCGTGCAATATAAATGGGCAAAAAGGCAACAAATTTCCCTACGCCAAAGACCGAACCCCAACAGGCATAGGGTAGGGGAGGTAACTTTACCTTGAGCATCTCGGAATCCCTTATGGGCTTCCCTTATATTTTCTTCCATCCTTTCTATGTGGTAAATCACGAACTGGCAGGATGGTTAAAGACGGACTAAAGAAATTGCACTGTGCGAAATCTCGAATACAAGTCAATTATGGTCACGTCAATCCCCTTTTAACTACTCAAGAAAGGTTAATGAATTTTAGATGGTGACTATGTAAGACTCATGGTCTTGATAGCCTTGAAGCCCTTTTTCGCATTAACGCCTTCGGCTAAGGCGCTTTTTATGGAATTAACGTCCTAGATTAGGTCGTCTTCTTCAGAATAACGTCTTTGAGCAGGTCGTTTCTTTTTCAAAAATCAAATTCTTTTTCGAATTCACGCCGTCCTCTAGGGCGTCTTTATAAGAATCACGACCCACTCTAAGGCGCGTTTTTTAAGAAAAATAACAAAAAATATATATATAAATGAGAGGAAAAGAAAAAAAATGCATTTCTTCACGATGTATGCTTGCATTCTTTTGCATGGGCATCTTTTATTTATGGTTTGCATATGCGCGCTTTGCATGATGCATCTCCCTGCTATCAGTCATTTTATTTACCTTATTTGATTAAAGGCTTGGCCCCTTGACCCGTCATTAAGGTCAAAACATTGCCACCCCTTGCTTATTGGGCAAGGGGCCAAGTCGAACAGATGAATTAACCTATTTTATTCAAGTGAAAACCACAGCTGCAGGTACAGGGCAAAGAAAAGCAAACACGAAGAACGTGGAAAGAGGAAAGTACACAAACACAAAGTCACAACCACACGAGGTGCTCAGGTAACAAAGAAATCTCAAATCTCATATATATATATATATATATATAAAATAAATGTCAAGTACATGTGTGAGGGTGGAGGAGTACAAGTAAGTCTCTCAGCTCTCGCCTCCACCCTTCTCTCTCCTACTCTCAACCTCCTCCTCGCCGTCCCGAGCTGGTGCTGGTGGAGGAGGCATGGGCCCCCGTGAAGAAGCCGGAACCCGAACGTGTCCCCCTGCCTCGCTCCTCTCTCAGAGGGAAGAGCCCGCCACGAAGGTGGAGCTGGTGAAGGAGTACCCCGCAGCCCGCGCTCGCTCGCGTCCTCGCTGGAGACGCTCCTCGGACACTCGCAGTCGCTCCTGAGAAAGGATCAACTGAGTCCTCAGGTCCGCCAACTCCGCACGCTCACGAGCACGCTCCTCGCACTCCCGGGCACGCTCCCGTCGCTCCAGCTTAAGAGCCACCCGCAGCTCGGCCACGTCCTGAGGAAGCTCCTCCCGTCGCCTCAAGGACCGCTCAAGCTCTGAGATCCGTTGATCACGGATCGCCAACTCGGTACGTACTGCCTGAAGCTGTGTCACCTACAAACAGGTAAACAAGTCATCAATTCCACAATCAATGCAATAATTCAATAATCTAGCAATTCAAGCAATGAATGATTGAACCACTCACCTGTGAGCTCGTCGCGCGGAAGCCCTCGTCAACGCAGGTAAGAGCGGCTCGAAGCTCCTCAGTCTGTAAAAGTGAATTTTTATCAGTGCACAATTATATATAATCAATATTTGAATGGACTTGTGTTTCGAAATTTACCCGTGAAGTGAGGTCGCGCTCTGCTGTCTCGGCTCGTGCCACTGCTCCCGCTAGCTGCTCCGCCAGTGCAGTCACCTCTGCACTGGGTCCTCTCGAGCTGGAGGCCCCCCCTGGGTCTCTCCTCACTGCTCCCTGCTAGGCACGTTGCATTCGTTGAGATCGTCAATGGCTAATCATCAATAATTCAACAAAAACAAAATACATTTGCATATAGAAATAATTTAAACACTCACCAGGGTCTCTAGGTCTGCCCGTGTGGCAGCCAGCTGGTCCTCCAGGCTGTGTAGGTGGGCCTGGGCATCTATCGCTGCTATGTCCCGCGCATCCTGCATCCATCACATGTTAGTCGCATGATAGTCACATAAGCATTTGCATTTAATTTAGAAATAAGTGCATTCATACATACCCCTAAGACCCTCATCTGGGGTCGGCCGGCGTATACCTCCCAGTAGCGCCGGAGGTACTCGGAGTTGTCAGTCGCGCGAGAGGTAACTCTGGTCCCGCCACGCTGCCAGTCGGCGTACTGCTCCTCGAACCGTACTCTCCAGTCGGTCGCCTTCGTACGACTGCGCGTCTTCTTCCCAATGCCCCGTGGCTCGCCTACCTCCACCCACTCCTGGTGGAGGCCCAGTGTCCTCATCACCAACCTAAGCCGTAACGGCTCGATCTCGCTCAAGCAGTGAACCCAAAGCTCACGCTCAAAGCGAGGACGTCCCGATACGACCCAAGGCTGGCCCTCATCGGTCATCCCCTCGTATGGTCTCCACTGCACCTGCATTCATAAACATACATACATATCATCATAATCAATTCAAATAAAAAAAATGCATATCATGCATCCATACATACCAGCGAGGGAGGGAAGTCGCGGAACTCTCTCCGTAGAACCCACAACTCGTAGCCGAGTGGGGCGCCAAAGACGATCGGCACCCAGCGCCGTGATAGAGGGAAAGCTCCCTCACCTCCAGGCCGTGGGTCAACGCGCCCCATCGGCATGTAGAGATGGCTCCAAACCTGCATCCATGCGTTGCATTAGGAAGGCATTCACATGCATAACATAAAAGAAAGAAAAAAAAGAAGAAAAATGCATACCTGAAGAAAAGGGTGAGAAGCCACTGACGGTCGTCTCTCGACCTGTCCCCGTGGACAAGTCGACCATCATGTGCGCCAGCAGCGCCGCTCCCCAGGCGTAGCTGCCAACTGCCTCCAAATCCTCGAGTATCCCCAGGAATCGGCAGTTGATGACGTCGCCCTTTGTCCCGAGCAATAGCCTCCCCAGTAGCAGCAGTAAGAACCTCCTTAGGTCTCGGTCTGCTCTCTCTCTGTCGGCTGGGTCCTGGCAGTATACTGCCCTAGCCCCGTCTATCAGCCTCTGTGAAAACTGCTCTAGGGTCTCCCCTGACCTGTGCCTAGCATTCCCTAAGCCCATCACTGTAGTGAGGTCGGTGCGGAAGATCGTCCTACACTCGCTAGGCGTCTCATAAACCATCTCCAATCCTAGCAACCTCTCGGCAAACTCGGTGTAGTCTGGGTAGGTGATCCCACTCACGGCCTCTCCATCTACCCTCAACCCTGTAATCCTGGCCACGTCCTCCAGGGTAGGAATCATGTGTCCCCAAGGCATCAGGAATGCCCGACTGGTCCTATCCCATCTCTCCCGTAGAACCTGAATGAGTGGTAGGTCTGGCCTAACTGGCTCTATGCTGAGGAAGGCCCCGAACCCCATCGCATCTACCCTCTCTCTCTGGAACTCGGGGAGGCCGTAGTAAGCTGCCCGGACCATGACCCATGAAATGCGCGTCCTCATCAGCCCCTGCATGCATAAAATAAGAATTGTTGGTTTAATTGTTATGATTATTCAGGCTTATTTCATTTTGATTGCCCCAGGTTGAATGCTGATGTTATTGAAGTAACGACCTTCCTCAGGTCATTTTTTTTTGTTGAAGTAGCGCCCTTAAGGAGGGCGTGGTTCTGTTTGAGCTTATAGATAACGACCTACCCTAGGTCATTTTTCATCTATGAAACGCCTCTGTGTTGGGCATGTGTTTGTGGTTAATTTCTAAAAATCCTAAAGGTTTTTCAATTCACGCCCTTGAGAAGGGCGTTTTTCTATTTGGGTTCGTTAATTAATCAAATAATTAATGAATGGGCGGCCGCTGGTTTGGTCGTCTGTTTTTGAATTAACGCCCTGGTGTGGGGCGTGGTTTCCAGGTTTTTCAGAAAATGAAATAAAATAACAGCATGCGAAAATTAACAGCATAATATGTAAATTTAAATGGGCGACATGCTTTAGGGCGTGTTCTCATGAGGTTAATTGTTTTTCATGAAAATAATGTGATTAACGCCCTTGGGTTGGGCGTGTATTTTGAAATCGCGACGCCCCTGAGGGCGCCTTCTTTCTGGGTTGCAGGGTTTATGCCTCGAGGGCTATGGAAAATCAGGAAATATGAAATTAAAAGAAATAAAAATGGGAAAAGGGTTTGAGGCTTACCTTCTTGTGCTTGGGTTCCTGAGGCTGAGGTCGTGGCTGCCGTGGCCGCCGGAGTTGGCCGGCACGGGGAGGGGGCGCCGCCGCGGGCGGTGGTTCATCACCACCGTCTCCTTCTCTTTCTCTTTCTTCTTCTCCTTCTTCTTCTGCTTCTCCCTCTTCATTTTCTTCATCTTCACCTTCCTCATCTCCTTCTCCCACGGCCTCGTCGCCGTGTTCATCCTCGCCGCCGGCCGCCGCCGCGGGAACTTCTTCATCCCCCACGGGAGGAGCTTCCTCCATGGCGTGGTCTTCCTCGCCCAGGTCGACGACCTCCGGTGCGGCCACCCTCTGCCGTTTGACTGAGCCACCTCCGGCCATGGCTAAGGCTCGGGCTAGGGGGAGAGAGAGATAGAGAAGAGAGGAGGGGGGAGCTTCGGTTAGGGTTGCAGAAGAGAAGAGAGAATGGAACGGAGGAAGAAGAAGAAAGGGGGAAAGCCCTTTAGCATTCGAAAAGAAGAGACGCCCTGAGAAGAGGCGTTTTTTGTGGAAGTCACGACTATGACGTGGGCGTGTTTATGAATTAGACGACGTTTCTCGAGGCGTCAATTTTATTTGCATGGGGAATGATAACCGTCGTCAGACGCATTCAATGGGCGTTGATTGATGTGATCGAAGTAATCATTATGGTTGTTACTCACGCCTGAGATAGAGGCGTTACCTGATTGAAACGTGACTTTCCTGAGGGCGTTAATTCTGGAATTTCAACGAATATATTTTGGAAATTTGAATCGATTAACGCCCTGTTCTAGGTCGTTATTTAAGTAACGCCTATTGGTGAAGGCGTCAAATGTGTGAACAGGAATATTGGAAGCGACCTATCATGAAGGCGTCCTTTTATGAATTCACGCCTTTGCTTGAGGCGTTATTCGCAACAGAACGACAGGTTATTTAAGGATTTGATCTGAAGCACAGCAGTAAGGCTCAATCAGAAAACAATCATGTTTATTACTTTGAAAAGAGAGATTACAATTTTTAATGAGCCACCTTGGGTCTTAGCTTTCTCAAAGCTGTTACATAATTTTTCCACTGATCTTTGTCTTCCTCCAAACTCTCTACAGGTTGATGAGGTTTGCTAATGTTCCATAGGGCTTGGATTGTGATAGCTTCTTCTCCATCTTCATTGCTGCCTAGGACTCTTGATGTGATTGGAGGGAGATGAGAGACGTCTTCTAGGTGTTGCCTTGGAAGTCCGATTTGAGGAAGGCATCTGTGAGAGTTGTACAAGATGAAGTCCGAAGCGCCAATGAGACGGAGGTCCGTGCCGGTGGAGAATCGTGCACGAAGTTCCTGCATCTTGAGTACACCTGGGGCACATGTAAAGAGGTTCTTTGACATTACCTTTAGGTGCTCTCTCCAATCATCTCTCTTCTTTACTTGAGGAATCAGGTTCATCACCCTATTGCTTATTCCTAACGAACCGGTCATGTAAGAGAGTGGGCTTTTTGAAAAGATTCTTGAGGATTGTTGGGCCTCACCACATGGATCGAATTTGAAATGGAGATCAACCCAACTAGAGAGTGCTAGCATGCACCCGTAGATGGGCCTTCCCATCGCCGCCGAGGTAAGCCTGCTATAGAGATAGGCTAGGATAGCCGGTCCGACTCTTTCCTCTTCCCATAAGCTCATCACCGCGCTCAATTGGGCCTCCTCTAGAAAGTTCTCCGTGGATGGAAACAAGAGTGCGCCTGCTAAGCACACCACGAAGGCCTTTGCTATCTTTTCTATCTCTTCCTCTTCCTTTGCTTGATCCGCTCTCTTGTACACCCATGAGGCAAGCTTCAAGAGATTAATTCCTTTAGTGACCTTGATTTGGTTCACTATGTTTGGGCTGGATATCAATGAGGTTAGCAATTCATGAGAGGAGATTGGCCTTGGCATGTTGGCCATCTTTTCTTCTTCTCCTTGTTTCATTCTTTTCAAGCCTAAGATCAACTCTAGTTCTTCCAATAGGATGGTGGCTTCAAATGTCGAGAAGAGAAAGGTATGAGTGGAAGGATGCCAAAGTTCAATCAATGCTCCTATGGCAGCCCAATCTAAGTGAATTTGGTCATAGTGCTTGGCATGGGTTACTAGGCCCAAAAGATGCCATCTTGCTAGGTATACTCTCATGTCAGAGGAGAACTTGGAGAGAATAAGGGGCAACCACTTCACTTTTGTAAATCTCCTAGCACCAGGGACATTTGGGTAGTCCTGTGGAAAGAAAACATAAACAGTGCCGATAGTGCCAGACATGAGCATATGTAAGAAGTAGTTTAACAGAAGGATTCAATAAAAAGAAAAGAAAGAAGATATAAGCAGAGATATAAGGAGAGGAATTCACTAACCTGATGTTGAGCAACTCGGCTGCAGATGTGCCCTTGGATTTCAGTCAACCTAGGGGTGGAAGACCTAGGTCTCTTAATCATCTTCTCCATTGTTTTTTGGCTTTGCAGAAGGAGTTCGGACGAGTGCCTGCGGGAGAAGAACAAACAGAGAATTGAGCCGGCTACGGAGGTTCAGAGAAGAAGTTGCTTTAGGTTGAGGAAAGTAGCCTTTCTTTTATAAAGATTTGAAGAGGGCTTAAGGTTGTTCGGAGTTAACAGATTGATGGCTATTAGGATTTGGTTTTGCTTTCGACCTGGAAACGGAAGCGCTGGATTGATTAACGCCTTTTGTTAGGGCGTCAATTCTTGAATTGACGACCTTGCTGAGGTCGTGTTTTGTGTAACGCCCTTTAAGTAGGTCGTTTACTCTTTGGCCTCTCGATGGATTTCACGCCTTGCTGAAGGGCGTGTTTCATGTTTTAACGACTACATGTTAAGGCGCTTTTTTTGATTTGACGCCATTCGGTGCAGGCGTGTTTTTATGAGCTTATAAATTTAGATATTCATGTGTGTTAATGAACTTAAGTGCTATTATTTCGTTGAATTGTTTTTTAATTGAGCACTTATGATCATATCATGATGGAAAATTATGTTTGATTATCTTGAATTTCAAAAACTGACGAATTTTCAAAGTGCAAAAGTTTGCAGGATTAGAGGCGCCTGGTTTGCTCATGGAAATAACATCGCACTTGTCATCTTGTATTTGTTCGGTGTAAGCATTGTTACTATATGATATTTACATTATTATAGCATATCAAGGACCTTGTGGTTCTGATGAATCTGGAATTTGAGTTCCCCTTCATCAAAAACAGTGATAATTCCAGGAGAGTCTTGATCACACGGATAGGCCGTTGAGTCGTTCAAAGTTTGGGACGATGGTTCCACTTTCTGAGTTGATGCGCGGACAAACGGGCTTCGGCTTAGTGTTAGCTCAGAAACTTGGATTCTTGACCAAATCTAGATGGCTTAGCAATATTATCCTTGATTATTTTCTATTTTTAGTTTGTTTTATATTTTCTTTCAGCCCAGCATGCATCATGTAGGACTTTGAGTTTCATGCTGAAAATTTTCATATTATGGCGATAATGAAGGTCACTCGCTCTTTGATTGAGTTGACATGAGATATTCCACTCCAAATCAAATACTTTGTTCTATCTGAAGCCGCTCAGGCTGGTTCCTTGAAAATGTCCCTTTGTTGGATCTCCATCTCAATTCTCTTTATTTTTTCTGCAAAATTACCTTGCTTGTAGCACGTCCACGTTGGCTGGTAACCGCTCTCCAATGGTCTTTCCCTATCGTGCCCGCGCGCACACCTTTTGCCTTACATTTTACTTGTTTAGCTTAGTCTCCTTTATCCAGCAAATTGATGCTTTCTTGGAATCATTCGGAGTTGTTTCATTCAGAATCTTGGAAAGATTTCTATTGCTTAGTGTCTGAGGCGTGTCACATCACACCTTGGCATCTACTTATCAGTTCGCTCCACTTCATTCCATTTATTGCACTTTCACTCCATTTTCGTCTCACTCCCTTCCAAAGCAGACGCCAAGGCGGGGCAGCTGTAGACACGCCAAAAATGACGCTATGTTGATCAAATCTCATGTCACTATGATGACGCCCCAAAGTGAACTTCAATATATTCATAATATGAAGTTTTTCTTTTTTTTCTTGTGTGGTTTTGATTCATTTTTGCATTTTTATGATTCGCGACCTGAAGAGGGGCGTTATTTAAATAGCGACCTTATCGAGGGCGTTTTCTCAAGAAAGGACGACTAAATGTAAGGGCGTCAATTCCTGGTATTATCCGGTTTTAAAGTAAATGCAAAATCAATTTAATTATTGGTTAACGTCCTTCCTCAGGGCGTGTTTTAAATTAACGCCTCGATCTTAGGCGTGTTCTCATAATTTTCAAATAAAGTAAGTTTTATTGCCAAAATTAAATCCAAGAAGTGACGCCCTTGGTAGAGGTCGTGTTTTGAGTAACGTCTTGATGAAGGTCGTCAATTCTTGATTTGACGCCCTTTGCAAGGTCGTGTTTCACCTTTTGTGTCCTGCTTGAACTCCTCTTTCCTGTATAGAGTCCTGCCTCCAATGGTCTCCTTGCTCGAATTGGAGGTAGAGTCCTGCCTTCTTTGAACATTGCCTATCCTTATCTTACCAAATTCGAACTTATCTCCCACTGAAATCCTATAAAAACATGATCTGGGCGATCGAAGCAGAGGTTGACGATTTCGGAGGTTGAAGAGATTAGAACGTTCAAGACGTTGAGAGGATTTTCGGCTTCCTCTGCTTACTGTCGTGGGCTCGATTGAAGGACTTCGGCTTCCTCTGCACCTTCTTCATCCGATCAACCGTGTCTTATTGGTTCCCTTTACTGTCGACAGGGACAACAGGGCATTCTTGTTGATTTGTCTTCATCCACTATTTTCTCTTCTGCGTCTGCATCAATTCCATCGTCAGTTTTTTTTTCCTTTTCACTTTTGCACTAGTTTTATCACATATCTCCCCTCTCCCTAATTCCTCTTTAGGGGTTTTAAAACCAAAACAACAAGGTGCGCATGTTGATTTCCTTTCATCATCACATGTTTTACTTGGATTGATACTACTTGCGTTGGCTGAATCCCTCTTTGCTTTGTTGTTTCATTGTCTTTTTTGCAAGGTAATCAAAAGGAGAACCCTTCTCATCGACCGGCCGATTGAAGGAGGAAGGAACTTCACATCATCCCGCGTTTCAATCTTCACCAGGTATTCGCGATCTCTCTTTTTTTGAGGTAACCCCTCTGGCGATCACATCTCCATATTTGCACCACGTGCAAGCTTTTCTTCTCCTTATTTATGCATTAATCAGCATTATCTCCTCCATGTTTTAATCACATCATTATTCTCATGTGATTTTTGTGTGGGATTTATGCCCATCCACAACTGCGAACTGGGCAGTTTTTATAGAGTTTTATAAGAAAGCCCCATCTTCTTATCACAATTCCCAGAGATAGAGTCCAAGATAAATCGAGTTCTCTAGATCAAACTCGAGATAATACTAAGGACAAGAGATAGGAACAAACGGGGATCAATTCGGAGGAGGATTCTAGAAGATATGGCTCTTGGAAGGTAGCCCCGGAGCCTTATCTGCAGAGTTTTAGTTGAACCAGGATACTTAAATCCTGATCTTGCGACCCAGATTCTGAGCAAGATAGCCAATGAAATTTGGAGTTCTTTGGACCGAATTCAAGATAATACCAAGGAGAAACCATAGGAACACACGGCGCTTAATTCGGAGTAGAATTCAAGAAGTTATGGACTCTTCAAGAGGGCCACGACGCACAGAAACGGAGCAGAGTCCAGCACAAATTGGACTCTCAGGTGTGTGTAACGGTCTATCGTAAGACCATCAGAGTGATGTAACGGACTAGGGTAGGTCAGTCACACTCTGGGGGTCAAACGGGACGATTTCGGGCAAGTTTCGGTGTAACGCACCTATACTAAACCGTCACATGGCTCTAACGGTCTAGGGTAGGACCGCCACGCTCTAGGGGTTGAACAAGGTCATTTCGGGCAAGTTTCGGTGTGACGGTCTATCGTAGGACCGTCACACTGCTCTAACGCACCTATGTAGGGCCGTCACACTGATGAAGGAAAAAATTGAGCAGACTACGCGCGACTTTAGAAATTGAAGTGTATCTCTCAAACGAGGTAGAACTAGCAAAAGTGGTAGAAGAAGAAATTGTAGATAACGGAGAGAGGAACAACTTTCATGAAGAAAGAAATTTTAGAAAATGATTGGAAGAGGGAGAAAATGGGGCTAGAATAGAGAGGAAAATTTTGGGACATAGGTGAACAGCACCGCACACCGGAAAAATGTGAATAGCTCACAATCGGTGCAGAACTGGCTAATTGCGTAGAAGAAGAAATTATAGATCTTTGAAAGATGAATAACTTTGATAAAGACAACTTTTTGAATAGAGGATAGGAAGAGGGTGAAAAAGAATCACTTTCAGGACTGCGTAGTGAGAGAGAGCCGGTTACTTGAGGGAAGCCGGCCTAAATGGGCCGTAAGTCGACTTGGAAGCTGTAATTTGATAAAATAAGCTCCAGGGCTCTAGGAAATCATGATCTCTAGGGCTCAAAGGATATGAAATGGTAAAAATGGGCTCAAAATCCATCCAAGGAAGCTCCAAAATAATGGCTAATTCGGGACATCAAAAATGATGAATAAGAGAAATAACTCAACTTGTGGGCTAAAACGTGTGTCAACAGATGCCCCTCCTTGATGTTCGCTTTGCAAGGGAATGAGCAAAAGCGGCACGGAGGTGAAATGGAAAGGAGATGGAGCGAAAGCAATAGCGACATGAAATGGAGATGAAGCGGAGATGAAGCGGAGAGAATTGATAAGCGGACATCAAGGCAAAAAGGCACCCGCCACAAACAACAAGCGACAGGAATTCTCCCGGAAATGCCAAACCAACCACATGAAATGGATGACAAGGATGAGACATGTCTGGAGAACTAATTAAGGGAGGGGAAACACGACCAGCCTCATCGGGGACACAATCCACGGATAATGAGTGGGTCGGCAGGAACACAGCATAAGAGCTAGAAAAGGAGAAAGAAAACTGAGATAAAATCCAGATAGGAATCACGATGGCCAACCAGACCAAGCGGCAAGATCAGATAAAACGTTCAAATTCAGAGTGGAATGAGGAATCTCTTACCTAAGAGAACTAAGGTGCAATTAACCATTGCTGAGGAGAAATCCTTGAACAGATCATGAGACATGAATGCTCAAAATGGCATGATGCATGCTGGGCTAAAAATAAAGAAATCATTAAAACCAAAGAAAGATAAAATAAAAAGTACTCAAGATAATATTGCTAGACTGAGCAAGATGGGGTCAAGAGTCTTCTTGCAACCACGGCGTGCGAGACAGAGTCTATCGTCCCCCACCTGACTCAACCGAGTGGCCTATCCAACGATTAACCGTATGCTCCTAGATCATCATCATTTTTGTTAAAGGGAAACATCAGATCCCAGAACACATGGGCAACCAGCAGGTCCTTGAGAGGCTATAATAAGGTAGATACCATATAGTAATGCAACAATGAGAAGGGATAGAGAGTCATACCTGACTTACCTGTCAAGCGAAACGGCATCTTTTTAGATTTTTGATTTCTACTTTTTATGGATTTTTAAACAAGACAAATATGAATGAACATGATAAACAAGCATAATAAGAGAAATATGAACGAAACATGGCACAACATAACATAACGAAGATGGATGAAACATAACAAAAAAATAAATGGCAAGCATGCATGCGACTAAGGGCACGGTGGGACAAGACAACACGCACATGGTGGGACAGCACACGCGGTGGTATAAGGACATGGTGGGACAAAGACACGTGGGATGACAATACTACGGAAAGACAACACATGTGATGAATGACACGATGGGACAAAAGATACGATCAACATGAGAGGACATAGACACATATGACAAGGTTACATCGGGACAAAAGACATGGAGGAGCATAGACATGATAAAGAAAACAAACACATTCTTCAATCAAAGTCCAAGATCAGACGAAGCAGAACCACCAGGTTCAAAATCGTAGGACAATGCCCTCTCATGGAGACATGATTAAGCAGATAGGTGAAAGTTGAGAAGGCCATGAGCTTCAAAACAGATCTAGAGATAGGATTGAAGAGATGAGAACAGATCGAAGAATATGCGTAGAGGCAGAGCGAAAGATAGAGTAAGGAAAGCTTGAATCTGTAACCTGCGGCCTGCACACTTAGCAAACAGATTACGTATCTGTTCTTAAAATATAATAAAAGATAAATATTTTTATATTTTTTAATTATTTTGATTTTTTTAGATTTTGAACGATATTTGATTTTTTTGGAATTTTGACATATTTGATTTTTTGGAATTTTGGACAATATCTCATTTTTTGGATTTTGAATAATATCCATTTTTTGGATTTCGAATAATATTTCATTGTTTTGGATTTTCGACTATATCTCATTTTTTTAGATTTTTGACAATATCTCATTTTTTTAGATTTTTGAATAGCAATCTGCAGCACCCAAAGACAGGTTCGAACTACTGGCCAGGGATCGTCACTCATATCCCTATCATTAAAGACTTCCCTTGAGCATGGCGTGCATGTGAGGGTGGCTTGCTACAACCAACTGCCTCTAAAGAACAGTGCCCCTACTAAGGCCATACCCGGGATACAACCCAGCCTAAGAGAGAGAAGCAGAAGAAAATTTGAGACAAGTTTTATGCAGGATGGGAGACATCAGGACTTGAATTCCTTGCAGGGCACTACCCCTCAAAGAGTAGGTCTGTTGCGTCGGGACTTTGTGTCTTTGATTTTGAGACCCATATTTATCAGGCACGCATACGACCGGGCTCATGATGTCCCGCGGGGAACTTTACTGCCACTCTTGCCATGCCTTTGATTTATAATTTTGCATTGATTTTCATATATGATCTTCATTTGACAGCCCTTATTGGCTAGATATTGCATGAAAGCTCACTTTCGAGGGTCAAGACTGCCCCTATTTGAGACCTCTCTCGTATTAGGGAGCGCCTAGGTTGGTCATCTTATCCATCAATCTCTTGCCCCTTACAGTTGGCCGAGCAGAGAAAAGAAAAAGGCCTTTGTGCATACCCATGGTATGGCCAAAGCAGCAACGGTGTTACTCAGAGAGATCGGCTATGGCTCGCCATGTAGTGTGTGAAAAACCCATGCTCAAAGGTCACCCTCAACAATCAATGAAAGAAACTAGACTCCCAGCGCGAAGCTATCACCGGTCTAAGGATGCTGCAGAAGCGAACTCATTTGACTAGGCTTAACTAAGCAAATCTCTAAAAGTCACTTAACCATGTTGAGGAATAGCATTATTAGTATGTGCATGAAGTATAATGAAAATGATAGTATATTCTTGCACAAAATAACGATACCTCGCAAATCCATAGTGTGGAAGTAGCATCCTGACATGATTTTGATCATCGAGTTTCGTGCAACACGAGCTTTGTATTCCTTACTTGATAGGACGAAAGGGAGAGGATAGCAAAGGATCAAAGATTCCTCTACATGGAGGAGCGGCAGACATGACACTGGACGAAGAAGGATAAAAAGGAAGAGAGACGAGGGCTAGAACTCCCTCGTCAAGGCACTGAGGCCCTGATAACAAGGAATCAAATACAGAAGAAACCAGATTAGCCGAGATTAAGGCGGGCTAAAGCCTCGAAAATAACAAGAGAAAGGGCGAAGACCCCGAAATGGTGAAGAGGGGAGAGTAGAAAGATGATAAGAAGAATCATCCGACGTGGTCGGAGAAGAGGGACAAAAATCATCCGACAGTGCCGGAGAAGGAGAATGGGAGACACCCGACAAGGTCAGGGAATAAGAAGAACCCGGAGATACCGGAGGAGAAGAATCAGAGGAGGACATAGGCTGAGGCTGAGCATGGTGAGGAGATGGAAAGTTCGGAGGTTCCGGATGGGAAAAGGAAGAACGGGGATTCGCGAACCCGAGATGGGAGGAGAGAATCATGGAGGGAGAATTAGGAGAGGGCAGATACACCACCCAGGGGTGGGAACCGAGCAGAAGAAATGACGAGTGAAAGGAAGAAGAAGGAAGAGAAGTTGACCCCTGAGTGCACAACTGACGGCCCTTAAATTCTTAGCTGATACTTCTTGAACATGGACTCGCCTGGCGCGGGCTCGAATCCTTGGGCACCTTGCCTTGCAATATCTTCTCAAATAGCGAGCCCATCTAGCAGATGGCCTGGCCCGACAATGAACATACAGCTTTACTGTGGTAATTATCCCTAGACACCCCGTGCTAACAACAGTAAGTGGGCATTCTTGGATAAGTAACCCTTCAGAGTGATGAATATCACAAACCCACGGGGTTTTGTCTCTCGGCACTAGAGGTATGAGATTCGGCAACTCCACTCGGAACTCAACCTTGAAGCACAACTCCCTTGATAAAAGAGACGGGTGAAGTTGAGGGAGAGTAATACATGGCGTTGACATGGCCGGTTTGCTAATAAACCGAGGAAGATTGCATAACAAGTGCAGAATATCCTTGGAAAGTGTAGAAGATACGGCCAATTGCCCTTTGAACATACAATCCATAATCTGCTTGGCGACCGTATGCGTTAGCACAACACGGGTAGAGAACCCTTCTTGGCCTATCATCTGAACATCAATAGAGCGAGGAAAAATAATAGCATCAACGGTGAACTCTCCGGCGAGCAAGGAGATTGCCACCGACCTTGCTCGGGAAGAAACTGGCATCAACTCAAGGGAACTCTTCTTAGCAACTGTCATCTTTGAAAGTAGAGGCGCATCATCCCCAAAATAACCAGGGACGAGGACACGAACCGGCATCCGACAGATAAAATCTTGAATCTTGAAATGCACGGCCGGCACTGAATCATCCTGACTTGGCTTATGGTCTCCCTGGGGATTAGACCCAAGGGGCACCAAAGGTAACGCACACCCGCTCCGTGGGGTGGGAGTGGTTGGAGAAGTAAAGGGAATATACTTGGATGATACGTGTGAAGGTTTGGAAGGCATGGAGGCTCCAACGGAAGTGGTGATGGAAAGTGAAGGTGTCAGCGATGTGACGATGATAGGCTCGGGTGGCGACAAAGGCGAAGGTGAAGGCGTGGCTGAGGGTAGAGGTAAAAGAAAAGGTGTGGCTTGCTCAGGCTCAGGCAAAAGTGATGGCAGAGATGGAGGCGAGGGTGGAGATGGAGGTGGTGATGGAAGCACTGGTGGTGGAGATGGAGATGATGGTGATGGCAATGGAGATGGTGAGGATAGTGATGAAGGCGATGGGGGTAGTGGACATGGAGGTGGAGAGGGTGAAGAGGGAGGTTGTGGTGTCCACCATCGACGTATCGACACAACACGTCGAGCGGTGTTGGGAATGGAAGCGGTGGTAGTGGCGGTGGGAGAAGAAGGGGAGGCACTAGTATGAGCAGAGGGTTGGGTTTGTGGCGACGATGGAGCCGGGATAGGAGATGGTGGAGGTAACGAAGTAGGTGACGGAGCGAGTGCAGCACTAGACGAGGAATCACAGGGGTGCCCCTGGCCTTGAAGTAACGGAGATGGCTACCCCGGCGGCACTTCTTGCTGCTGTTGTTGGTTGCGAAGATGTAAAATAACTTTGTGAATAGCGGCCCAATCAATCCTTTTCTTAGCTTCCAGATCATAAACATAATCCCGGAACTTGGGGCAATCCTCAACCAAATGCCCTTGCTGGCGGTGAAAATCACAGAACTGAAGCATATCCCCGACCGCGGGTCGGCAAGGCACAACCGGAGAGAACGGTAACGCGTGAGTGGCCATCAAAGCCCGAAATATATCGGTGAAACACTCCGGCATCGGAAGATGAGGAGCCTGCTTCGGGCAAGGTGGATGTCGAGGGATATATAATGGTGGAGAAGGTTGCGGAGACGGAAGTGGAGCTTGCGTAGGCAGGAGTGCGTGGCTAGTGGTGGGATTTGGTGAAGGCATATGTGGAATGGAGTGGGAGGTATGTAGACGGCATCCACCTGCTCGGGATGTGGTGTTCCCTTGACCGGAAGTAGAGATGGAGACGTGTATGTGGATGCGGGAGGCTGACTCATGGAAGGTTGATATGCGGAGGCGTATATGGGTACGTAGAGGCGGAGGTTGGCTCGTGGAGGGATATGTGGCGGAAGGCTGACTCATGGCGGGCTGACTCATGGGAGCGTAGGGTTGGCACGTGGAGGGTGAAGGTTGATATGTGGAGGCGGATGGTGGAGACTCGGGGTCAAGGGAATCTTGGATTTGTTGGCGAATGAAGCGAGCTCGGCTGTAAAGTTGTTGCCAGGAGGTGATGTCGTTGAGGGCTAAGATAAACCGATACTCGGGCGCGGCATTAGATATCAGCATCTTGATTTGTTCTCCCTCCGGTATGTGCCCCGGGACCTGCGTGGCAAGGCGACGCCAACGATCGGCAAAGGTGCAGAAATCCTCTTCGGGCTTCATCATCTCATGGGCCAGATCCACAATAGAGTACTTGGGCCCAACCTGGTCTTGAAACTGCTGAAGAAATTTCCCTTGCACGGCTTGAAAATTCACGACTTGCTCTTGCGGAAGAGAGAAGAACCAATCCCGAGCCGGGTTTTCCAATGACAGACCAAACAGATAAGCCATCAAGTGTTAGTCATGTCAAAACTGGGCCGACTCATAAACGAACTCTTTCAAGTGCACATACGGGTCACCGACTCCACTATAACGGTGATATGTGGGAATTTGTGATGGAGGTGGGAGCCGAAGACCTTGGAAAGCGAATGAAATACTTAAGGAGGATTTGAGATCGATCCGGCGTTGAAGCTCATCAAGCTGGCGTTGGGTTTGAGCAATCATCTCCTGGATAGGGAGACATCGAGAAGAATATGGGCCAACTTGAGCAAGAGGTTGTGAATTAGGACCAATATGATGGTAATGGGCCGGATAAGAGGGTCCGGGTTGAGAAGAAGAAGGGCCCATTCCAAGAATGGAAGGATATGTGGGCCTGGAAGAAGCATGAGCATAAGGACCCATTGGGCTGACAGCAACATGGGCAGAAGGATGAGGCCCATTAAGAGAATAAGTCCCATTAGAAATCGGGCCAGTAGCATATGAAAGAGAAGAAAGAGGCCCATGAATAGAAGATGGCCCATTATGAGAAGAAGGCCCATTAAGATGAGACGTAATGATGCGTTGGGCTTGGGCCGGGTCCATTTGGCGAACAAGGCTTGAAAGATGGGCCATGAGATTAGCATGTTCCTCGGATGGATTAGAAGGACCATGGGAAGATGGGCCCGCGTGAGAAGAGGATTGTACGCGGGAATAAGAAGAAGATTGGGAAAAAGAATGATACAAGGGGTTAGAATACTGCTCCATGAGGGTAAATGGAGACTTAATACAAGGATATCAAGGAGAATACAAGTGGGGAAGCAATGGCTTAATGGGCTCGAGGACAAGAGGGGACTGACCCACTAATGCAAAGACGAATGGACAATGAACCACAGGACAATGGACTAGACAATCGACACGCAAAATGGGCTAAGCTAAATGGGCCTAACAACAACAAAACACGTGGATGATGAAAGAATGCAACACACAAATCACTAATGGGCTTGGGCAAGCCCAAACAACACAATCAATGCAATGTAAGAGTTTTCACCCAAGTCAAACAAGTTGATATGATCGGAAATATTTTAGGGATTTTAATAGACCTTTTAATGATTTGAATTAATAATAATTCCCTCAAGATAGGAATCCTATGGGAATAAGGTCTAAACTTTGGGTTGACTAAGGCTAACTCCCTCACACTTATGCAAATGCAAGCCTAAGGGGTGGGAAGGTGCGGCGTCCGTGTGGGAATCCACGGCTCACGGGGACTTATGGAGGTCCCTGATGTGCTTTCCTGATCAGCTCCAAGGAATATGGAGACGAGAGGTCCACGCACCAAGGTAGGATAATGCAACTATGATATACAATGTATGGCCCTATGTGCACCGGAGTGCATGCAAATTCTAGATTAAAACTAGAAAATCAAGACTAGATTAAACTATGTAAACATGATCCAACTAAAACAAATAGTATATGGATGGAAAGACAATACAAAGGTCTGCACAACAAGCCCAAGAAAAGATCAATCTGACCCCGGGAGGTCAATCAAATCACTGAGTAAAGTTGCCCCCGTGAACCTGTGCGCAGACCACATGCAGATTTTATGGACAAAATGCTAAAATGATGACAATTTTTAACTAAGTAAATGAGACCCAAATGATGCAAATAAGCTATGGATGGAAAGACAATACAAAGGACTATCCAATGGAACAAAAATCACTAAAATCAGACACCGAGAAGGCAGTCAAATCACTGAGTAAAGATGTACCTGTGAACCTGTCCCTGAGCCTGTATGCAGAACTTATGCACAAAACTCAAAAAGTTGGACAATATTAGAATATGCAAATGTTAACCAAATGATGCAAATGATATATGGATGGAAAGATAATACAAAGGGCTATCCAACGGAACAAAAATTAGCTTAATCGGACTCCGGGATCAAAAGTTATGCCTCGATGAATATGGCCCTGTGAGTATGCGCGCAAGACTGCCAAAAGCTGTAACAGTCTACCAAATGACCGTTATATGACCGTGACGGTCTACCATAAGACCGCCACATAACCAGAGCCCGTAAAACACCAAAAATAGTGGGAGAATGGAGGAAATATCACCTAAACATGAATATGCACCCACCCAACTAACAAAAGAGTATGAAAACAAGCGTGATGGGCATTGGTGTCCCACCGTGATCGCCAAAAAACTGTTGATTTATTTTTTAATTAGGTTCCTATCCTGCCCCCTTTAAATACATACATGCATAAATATGTGAATTAAAGACAAGGGGGATAAAAGGATGAGAAATACTAACCGTGATCGCCACTAAGGTTCCAACAACGCCAAAGGATGAAGAAAGGAGAGGAACGGCGTCGTGTACCTTGGAAATATGAAGAATTGATCGCGCTTGAAACGGGGTGCGGGGAACTTGTGGATTCAAACCTCCTCTCCTTCCAGCCGGCTAGAGGAAGAGGGCCTCATGTTGTATTCATGCTCTCCTGCAAAACAAAGATAAAACACAAAGGCAAAAACCCACTGTAACATGCATGTGTAGCATCAATCCCAAAGTGATAAAATAGAATGAATAAAAGGGGGAGAACGCACCGGGGGGGAGGTTTTTAACCCCTGTGGAAGGGTGGAAAAGATAGGTGGGTGTGTTGTGCATGCATAGGATTTGAAATCACGAAATTTGATTGAGAGAATAGAGAGAAATCATTGATGCAAAACGTGCAAAAGTGCATGTAGCAGAAAATTACAGAAAACTGTGATGATTTGTGATTTTGAGGGGACTAGAACTAAGAGTGTAGACCATGAAATCATGCCCAGAAGGATGGAATTGAAATTTAATATTTCTCTCTTTAAGCCAAGGTCGAAGTTGTGAGTTGGAGTTGCAGCATGACTTCGCCCCACATCCGGAAAGAGCCCCCCGTCGCGACTGCGAACTGGGCAGTTTTTATAGAGTTTTATAAGAAAGCCCCATCTACTTATCACGATTCCCGAAGATAGAGTCCAAGATAAATCGAGTTCTCTAGATCAAACTCGAGATAATACTAAGGACAAGAGATAGGAACAAACGGGGATCAATTCGGAGGAGGATTCTAGAAGATATGGCTCTTGGAAGGTAGCCCCGGAGCCTTATCTGCAGAGTTTTAGTTGAACCAGGATACTTAAATCCTGATCTTGCGACCCAGATTCTGAGCAAGATAGTCAATGAAATTTGGAGTTCTTTGGACCGAATTCAAGATAATACCAAGGAGAAACCATAGGAACACACGGCGCTCAATTCGGAGTAGAATTCAAGAAGTTATGGACTCTTCAAGAGGGCCACGACGCACAGAAACGGAGCAGAGTCAGCACAAATTGGACTCTCAGGTGTATGTAACAGTCTATCGTAAGACCGTCAGAGTGATGTAACGGAGTAGGGTAGGTCCGTCACACTCTGGGGGTCAAACGGGACGATTTCGGGCAAGTTTCGGTGTAACCCACCTATACTAAACCGTCACATGGCTCTAACGGTCTAGGGTAGGACCGCCACGCTCTAGGTGTTGAACAAGGTCATTTCGGGCAAGTTTCGGCGTGACGGTCTATCGTAGGACCGTCACACTGCTCTAACGCACCTATGTAGGGCCGTCACACTGATGGAGGAAAAAATTGAGCAGACTGCGCGCGACTTTAGAAATTGAAGCGTATCTCTCAAACGAGGCAGAACTAGCAAAAGTGGTAGAAGAAGAAATTGTAGATAATGGAGAGAGGAACAACTTTTATGAAGAAAGAAATTTTATAAAATGATTGGAAGAGTGAGAAAATGGGGCTAGAACATAGAGGAAAATTATGGGACATAGGTGAACAGCACAGCACACCGAAAAAATGTGAATAGCTCACAATCGGTGTAGAACTGGCTAATGGCGTAGAAGAAGAAATTGTAGATCTTTGAAAGATGAATAACTTTGATGAAGATAACTTTTTGAATAGAGGATGGGAAGAGGGTGAAAAATAACCACTTTCAGGACTGCGAAGTGAGAGAGAGTCGATTACTTGAGGGAAGCCGGCCTAAATGGGCCGTAAGTCGACTTGGAAGCTGGAATTTGATAAAATAAGCTCCAGGGCTCTAGGAAATCATGATCTATAGGACTCAAAGGATATGAAATGGTAAAAATGGGCTCAAAATTCATCCAAGAAAGCTCCAAAATAATAGCTAATTCGAGACATCAAAAATGATGAATAAGAGAAATAACTCAACTTGTGGGCTAAAACGGGTGTCAACAGGTGCCCCTCCGGAACCCTGTCCAACACAGTCGCGCCTTGCTCCTGCTGCAAGTTGCAGAGGAAGTTTCATATAAGAGGAGGATGTTTAGAGCACATGGCGCCGGCCGTTAAGCACCAGAGGCATTGCTATCAGTGGGGGGTGGCCCCCCATCTTCGCCGCCCACCGCTGAGCTCCCCAACTCACCCCAAGTGCCTGATCCAAGCCCGAGCTTCTCCAAGAGTGGGAAGGCACCAGTGAGCTCCCCCATGCTAATGGGTTTTGCCGAGCCGTAGATCTCATTGTCGTAGTCCGGCACCTCCACATCCACCTTCTTGGCGGCGACGCCCTGCGGACTCATCTTGTTGTGGAAGCATGCTTTTCACGGTCTGGTCCTATGTGGGGTATTCCTCAACTCCCTTCTAGTAGAGCTACTATCTTCATTCTGCAGAATTCGCAACATTCGGGTGGTACTTCATACTATCGTCTCTTATTTTTTCAATCATGTTGGAACTAGATTCCTAGCATCGTCAAAGCATCTTGTATTCCTGGTCTTCTACAAATTCAAGCAAATAAGCATCAGCAACCAGAAAAGCTGGAACCGTAAGTGAGAGTTAATAAAGCATAATTCCATAGGAAGAATTGAGTAATTATCGAGTTATCAAAGGATATTGAGATCTTTATTAGCTCTGCAAGATGCTTGCAAACTTCTCTCCTGATTTCATTGCAGAACAAGGTGTAATCTTGAGTATCAATGCTTTTTATTTGTCAGTAAACAGAGACTGCGCAAAACAGAATGACAAGCTTTTGTATGTAACTCAGAATCAAGAGGTGTCTTGTGTTGAATAGCATATCTCATAAAGGAGGATTTCATCGGTACCAAAGAATACACCTGTGGATCCCTGAGTAAGACGAATATGTGACTGCTGTAAGATCGACAAAGTTGAAGTAGAACCTTCATGTGAAGCGGTTGCAAATTCCATGATCCATAGCACGAGGGACATCCTTCCGCTAAGTTTGCATCATTTACGTGCAATGGTTCAGAGCACAACAATAAATTGCAGAGTGGTCTTTCGTCTGTCTAAATATCAAACTAGAATTTCAGTTTCCCTTGTCCAATCTCCATTGACAGCAAATTAGGAATTTGCCTTTCAATCTGGGAATATCATTGAGATAAATTGTTACCTGGGAAAATGAGCATTGGTTAAGTTCTCTTTTAAGATAAGAACCTCATATATAGCAGGCCGATAGACTGGTTTAATTTGGTGGTCATAATCCATGCTGCTTTGGGTGGAGAGCATTGAGAATCTCTATCAACTGTCAGTTCTGAATGCCTTCATCATCGGCCGCTGCGTGTAGCCAATACCATGCCACCCACATCCATGTCACTCTGTACTTCCCATAGAAGGGCAGCAAACATGTGGTTTTAGTCTCTGCAATACACTTAGTGGTGGTGATATATTGGCAGCAAATAAAGAATAGAAGCAAAGCAAAAGACAAACTTCAATGATACTGTTCATCCACCCTTGGTCAAGTGTGAGTTCTACCGTCCTGAGATTCTATGTTGAAATCTGGCAAATTTTTTTGGAAATAATTTGCCCGAGGTGCACTAGCAAAGAAGCATTCCCCTTGTAATAGTTGTCCTAATGGACCTCTATACAGTCAAATAAATATTTGTACCATTGTTGTTCAATAGCCATAAGCATTTATTATAACGTCCTCGACATTAGACTTGTTACTTCACTAAAATGGAATTGGTGCCTAGAATTTGACTAAACCAGATTATGTGCTTTGAAATTCAATCATAGTATGAGTTTTCTATTTATATATTTTGGTTCTTCTAGTATATTTTTAAAGTATTTATGCATTATATATTTAATGTCTAAACTTTCGTTATTTAACATAAAAAATTTTAAAATAAATCCACACGCATAGCGCGATTCTTTAACTAATATATATATATATATATATAGAGAGAGAGAGAGAGAAAGTTCACATTGGTCGCTCAATTCAATTATCTCGTCGAGTCTTAAAAATAATCTATATTTGCATGGCTGGTTAACCTTAATTTGACAGCAAACATGGGGCATAAAATTAAAGATAGGTATATATGCATAACTGGAATTGTGAAGGCCAACAAGGCACAGGCGTTCAAAAGATGCACAAGATAGTCAAGAGCAGAGCAGTACAAAATTAATTTGGCATTTCAAAAGATCTTATCTAATGGATATATAACAGGAAAATAATGGCAAGTTTTGGTATTGATGCATGCAGTGAAAATATATACATATGCTTCACAAAATTAAGTTCAAAAAAAGGATATCTTCATTATATACATTTTCTAGGAGGTAGATCCTTAATTTGATATTGATGACAATTTGGTGGTATTGAATATTGATGCACAGCTTTTATAATAATTATAAAACACGCAAAAAAATCTCCTGAAAAATTAAATTCAATGAGCTTTATTCCAAATTTAGATCCATCAGGACAACTGGTAGTTTCTGTTAACTGGGCGTGGCCATTGGGCCGCCAGCCCATTCACGCCGGTTGCGCGCACGCACGCGGGTGCACGCGTGTGCGGCTGCCACGCGGCCGCCTCCGCAGCCTCCACCGCTTCACCGCCTCACCCGTTCGCACCTTCCCCGGTCATACCTTCCCATGGCCATTTAACCTGTTATAATAGGGGGCTGCATCCGACAGAATAAGGTGTGTGCAGTGAAAAGGGTGCAAAAAGGAGGGCGGCTGTGGGGGAGTGACTGCTGCGACGGGGAATTAAGTGGTTCCCGCAGACGCTCTCACATACAGCATTAAACGTGAACAAGCTCCGGAGGCACGTCACTGTCGGCCTAGGATTTGAAGTGTGAACTTTGAAGATGACTCTGGTAGTCACCTTTTGACTCTGTGGATAAAGACTTATATATATACATATTTCGCAGCGTGACTAAGGTATGTCCTTGCACCTAAAATCTTGTGTTCATTTTGTTATTATATTTCGGGACTAACCAACACTGGTATCAGAGCCAGGTTCTTCTCTTGTATTTTTATTTCTTCCCGGGTTAGTCCCGAATAATTTATTTCATGCTGAAATGCTGTCAATTTATTTTTTTATTTTTTCGGGTTAATCCGGTTAATTTTATTTCATGCTGAAATGCTGCGAGTTTATTTTTTATTTTTCCGGGTTAGTCCGATTAATTTCATTTCATGTCGAAATATTACCCGCTCATTTTTAAATTATTTTGGGTTAGTCCCAAATGTGCCGTATTAGTTCCGGTTAATTTATTTCATACTGAAATATTATCTGTTCAACTTTTTAATTATTCTGGGTTTGTCCCGGATGTCTCGGATTAGTTATGATTAATTTTATTTTATGTCGTATGCTGCCTATATAATTTTTATTTGCTATGGGTTTGTCCCAGACATGCCGGGTTTGTCCCGTATATTTTTATTTCATGTCAAATGCAGCTTGTTTATTTTTCTGGATTTGTCCTACATATGTCAATATTATTCTGTTTATTTTTATGTTAACTCATGTAATTTATTTTGCTATTTAGTTATTGCAAAAGGACTGTATAAAGATGGCGGCTCCATCCTTTCCACCTCACTGTGACAATGTCCTTACTGATCACTCCGAGGAGTCATCCCCGGAGCGTAGCTCTCTCCCATCTTTCCCTCCTACGAGGGCTTTAGCACCCCGACGTGCAGCGCTGGGTATACCTAGAGGTCCTTTGGTGCAGCCCTTACAGGCGAAAAGAGAGAGAGAGCCATCGTCGTCATCGTTCGGTGAAAATGACGTTGAGCCTAGTCCCTCTGTATGTGCTCCTGCGGAGGAGTTGTCGCGTCGACGACGTCTTCTTACTGCCCACGAGTACCGGCAGAGCTTTACTGGTGCGCTTCGGGGATCGACCCTGGAGGGTGCAGTGAGTACGACCGCTACACCACTTGTACGAGCATGACGAGAGCAGAGACGTGGCAGGAGTGGACAGACAGATGGCACGGGAGTAGTCGCACATCACCGGGCGAGCTCTCTCCCCTTACTGGTGAGAGATCGAGCACCTCGACCACCAGTGACCGCGACTTCCGTCACAGTAGGGTGAGCTGGAGCAGGGAGCCGACGAGTTGTTACTCGGTCTCTAGCCAGAGCGCCTCCTTTGTGCCCACAGACACTACTGCAGCCTCTAGAGCCCGTCCAGGCCGAGTGGGAGCCTGGACCTCCTGGTCAGCGTATGTCGCCACCAGCCGAGCTTCTAGAAGCACCACCTCCGCTAGCAGAGCCTCCGGAAGCACCACCTCCACCTATTATTCCGACCATTCCGATTGTGACCTCAAATGAAGAGTTGGTAATACTTCACGGATATGTACAGTTGTTGTGACTTATCTTAGATACAGTTACTTTATGCAGTGTACTTTTGTTCCGCCTTTTTACGCGTGTGTGTACACGCTTGCAGCGGATATTATACATATTACGCTAACATGTTTTTTAGATAGTGTTTTTAGTAACATGTATTTCCTTTTGCATGTGAATTTGTTTTGCATATATAGTACTATTTTTACATTATGCAAATGTGTTTTGCATATGTGGTACTACTTTTATATTGTGCAGATTTGTTTTGCATGAATACATGTGCAAATTTATTTTGCATATACTAAATGCAAATTTGTTTTGCATAAAAAAAATATGTGAATTTGTTTTACATATTTGACATTAATTAAGAATTTGCTCGAAATCCTTCTAAGGTTATTAAATGATCTTATGTGAGTGAGAGATGATTGTAGTAGTCTGACTCTGCTTTTGATTTCATCATATAAGAAAGTTTAATATACTTAGTTTAGACTTCTGTTAGCAAATTGAGACGATGTGTAAATTTGATGTCACTGACTTTCTCTATTTCTATAGTGGTTGATAGCTATGGCCGCCAAGCACGTTATTGCGGATCTCACTAGGGGTGAAAAATTGAACGGCACAAACTATGATATGTGGCACCGTAAGATCCAATATCTTCTCGATGAGTAAGAGTTACTCGACCACCTTACTATTACCATGTTACCGCCCGAAGAGGGCAACACTGCCCAACATCGCCAAGACCAAGAAACATATAAGACTTGGTTTAAGAGAGATCGCAGTGCGCGCTTTACTATGCTTAGCGCGATGGAGGACGATCTCATTGGCGAGTTTGAAGGTTTTGGTACAGCAAAGGAAATGTGGGACCAGTTGAGATTTACTTTTGGGGGGACGTCTGTGACACGGTTGAGGGCTCTTGTTTTGAAATTTGAGACCTACCGGAAGGACTCACGCCACACGATGACTGAGCACCTGAGGGTTATGGCTCATATGATTCATGATTTGAAGACGGCAGGTCATGATCTCACAGATGAGCAACAGGTGCAGGCCGTGATCAGATCTCTCCCTGACTCGTGGTTCCAAATGAAACAAATTCTAACACATAATGAGAATATCAAGGATTTTTTGGATATTTCTCATCATGTGGAGTTAGAAGCTAAGCGCGAGATTTTGCATCGCGCCACTGCCAATGTCGGTCAGAGCAGTCGCCGATTTTGTAGGAAGGGACCATAGAGGAGGTTACAAGGGCGAGATGTTGCACTTGGCCCTAAAGTAACTCAATCCTTTAAGCACCGCCGTGGAAGACGTGGCGGGAAGAAAAAGAAAGATAAAAGCCGGATAAAATGCTACAACTGCGGGAAAAGAGGCCACTTCGGTTATGAGTGTCATGAGCCGAAGAAGGTAATTAACGTACCTAGCTATCCATATGTTTATGTTTGTACACATGTTTTAACTGCTCAACCTAATCCTGTGTGGATTGTGGATTCAGGAGCGACCAATAATATAACTATGAATCGAGCTGGCTTCGTAGAATACAATAAGATCCATGTAGGCAGGCATAGAGTTTTTATGAGTAATGGAACCAACGAAGAAGTTCTCGGAGTCGGTTCGTACCAACTCCGTTTTCCAAATGGACAAATGTTGATTCTGTATGATGTACTCTATGCGCCTGGGATCCATTATAATCTCCTGTCAGTTTCTAGCTTGTTATCACTAGGCTTTTGTCTGAACTTTTCTGACAATTGTGTAAATATTACTTTAGACAATATTATCTATGGGCATGGTAAGATGAATGATAGTTTCTTTATATTGGATCTTGCTATAGATAATGCATTGTATTCTTCTTCCATTTCGACATGTGTGTTGAATAGTAAAGACTTAGATTCTGCGACATGGCATGCTCGTTTAGGCTGCATAAGACAAGATAGAATGGCTAGATTAGTTCGAGAAGGTCTTTTGGGATCACTCACTAAAGTCGACTTGCCAGTATGTGAGCCGTGTCTTGCTGGGAAAGCATGCCGGAAGCCTTTCGGAAAGGCTGTAAGGGCATCAGCACCGTTGGAGCTAATCCACTCCGACATCTGCGGACCAATGAGTGTGAGGGCACGGCATGGTCATACCTATTTTCTCACATTTATTGATGACTATTCGCGATACGGATATGTCTATTTGATTGCTTACCACTATGAAGCGCTAGATTGTTTTAAGCGCTTCCTAGCTGAGGTTGAGAATCAAAAGGAAAAGAGTATTAGAGCTCTTCGGACATATCATGGACGCGAATACTTGTCGGATCAGTTCCGGACATTGTGTGAAGAAAAAGGTATTCGGTGGCAACTTACTATCCCTTATACGCCACAACAAAATGGTGTTGCTGAGCGAAGGAATAGAACGTTACTAGATATGGTTCGATCTATGATGGCGCAGGCGAACCTTCCTATCTCCTTTTGGGGAGATGCGTTGTTAACTACTGCCTATATCTTGAACCGAGTGCCTTCACAGTCGGTTCCTTCTACCCCATATGAATTGTGGCATGGCCACAAGTCCAGTTTAAATAATTTACGGCCATGGGGGTCAACGGGATATGTCCATGACATGTCTAGTAAGTTTGGAAAACTTGGCTCCAGAGCTCAAAAGCTTATCTTCATTAGATATCCAGAGAGCTCTGTGGGTTATGTCATGTATGGACATCGTCCAGAAGGAGGACTGACAGAGCGAGAGGTCCGAGATGTTGTTTTCCTAGAAACAGATTTTCCTAGTATTGGCGACAGTGAAAAGAGTCTTGATCTCCATGAGTTGGAAGAATCATCTGATCTCCCACCATCTTCTAACGCAGGAAGGGAATGCGTTTCCGAACCTGTGTCTGCTAAAGATAGTAGGGATGATCAGGCTAGTGGGAGTACGTCTAGTGGGAGTGCTCCAATAGAACCACTAGAATATCAAGACTCATTGCGTCGCAGTAAGCGTGGGCTTGTGCCGCGTCGATTCTTCGGAATTGAAGACGAGACAATTAGTTGTGAGCCCTTGGATGATGAAGAGCCTAGATCTGTTCAGGAAGCTCTTGCATCCTTATCTAGGAAAGAGTGGACAGCTGTCATGCAAGATGAAATTAAGTCTATGGCGTAGAATGAAGTCTGGGAGTTGGTGGAACTCTCGCCTGGGCGCAAAGTTATTGGAAATAAATAGATTTTCAAGCTTAAGCGCAAGGCTGATGGGGCTATAGATAAATATAAAGCACGATTGGTGGCGGAGGGTTATACCCAAAAGGAAGGTATAGATTATGATGAAATATTCTCACCTGTCGTGAGATTTTCATCCATTCGCCCAGTTCTGGCTATAGTCGCGCATCTTAATTTGGAGTTGTTCTAAATGGATGTAAAGACTGTATTTCTCAATGGAGAACTAGACGAGGAGATTTATATGCTCCAGCCAGAAGGTTTTGAGGCCAAAGGTGAAGAGCAAAAAGGTTGCCGCCTCAAACGCTCAATATATGGCTTAAAACAGTCGTCTAGACAGTGGTATTTAAAATTTCACAAGGCAATCCTCTCATATGATTTTGAGATGATTGAAGAGGACCACTGTGTGTACGTCAAGCGAGTGGGAGAGAGCTTCCTCATTCTGTCGTTATATGTTGATGACATTTTAATAGCCGGAAATGATATGGAGTTAATCAATGCTATCAAAGGATGGATATCTTCTATCTTTGAGATGAAAGATATGGGTGAAGCGAGCTATGTGCTCAGCGTAAAAATTGTGCGAAGTCGCTCAGAAAGGTTATTGAGTTTGTCTCAAGAAACCTACATTAATAAAATCCTAGAGCGTTTTCGAATGCACAATTCAAAACCCATTGATACTCCACTTGAAAGAGGATGTGTCCTTAGTGCTAATCAATGTCCCAAAAATAAAGAAGAAAGGAGAGAAATGTCTAGAGTGCCTTATGCCGCTGCAATTGAAAGTCTAATGTATGCTATATTGTGTACTCGGCCAGACATTAGCTTCGCAGTGAGTTTGGTTAGCCATTATCAAAGTAACCCCGGTCCCGCACACTGGAAGGCAGTTAAACGAATTTTTTGATACTTGTGAGGGACATCAGACTATGTCCTACCTTACCATGGAGGTGACCTAAAGCTAGTGGGATACAGTGATGCTGATTGGGCTGGTGACCATGATGAGCACAAGTCCACTTCAGGTTTTGTGTTCCTATTAGCTGGAGGAGCTATCTCGTGGTGTAGCAAGAAGTAGTCTTGCATTGCCCTATCCACTATGGAGGCGGAATATGTGGCTTGTTCTGCGGCGAGTCAAGAAGCAGTATGGCTGCGGAATTTATTGAAGCGCTTGGCGCTTACACCTCATGCAGATGAAGGTGTACTGCTATATACAGATAGCACTTCCGCACTTGCTTTCGCCAAGGATCCTAAATATCACGGCAGAACGAAACACATTGATATCCGTTACCACTATATAAGAGATTTGCTTGTAAAAGGGTTGGTGGTGCTACGACAGATTAGTTCTGGTCGTATGGTAGCTGATCCACTAACAAAGCAAATAGTTAGAGAAAGTTTTGTTGGTCATTGTAAGTCTATGGGCCTTTGTAAATTATAATTATTACAAGTGTTGACATAATTAGAGTTTGCTTATTATGTTTTGTGCATTATGCAAATGCTTTACACATCGTCAGAGTGTCACCAGGCTAAGAATCACCCACTCACACGGGTGATTCGCCTTTGGCGCTTATCGAAAGCGACAAAGATGAGGCATTTGATATTCCTGACACCCTGAAGGTCGGGGTGTAAGGGGAATATCTCCAACAGATTATATATGTCACCTTAGCTAAGGACTAAGATGAGATCTGATGCAGATCGACCATGAGGATTCTACAGTAATCCCATGGAGTCTATAAATGCCGGATACGTGAGTCGCAAGAAGGCGCTGAGTGAGAGCGACTGGTTTGCATGACTCAGGTTAGCTGCGTGAGTCGCGACTAGACTAGTATCCGTACGGTGTTTTAATAATCATATTAATGACACGCCTATGAAAATGGAAGAACACCGCGGCATGCGAATCATACCGCATGTACAATATTCGACCGCATATGAGAATGATGAATGGATCCCTCTTCATCATTGTGTGAGCTCATGGATCACAGTTGTGCGATTCCTAGTGTATCCCCAGTGACCTGTAGCGCTATGTCTTGAAAAGGACGCTTAATGTCGCTACTTTAGCATGTCTCTTAGGGCGATGATGAATACCGTCCGGCAGAACATGTCTAGGAAAGCGGTCAAGAAGAATTGGATTGACATATGCAGCATAGGAAAGACATTTTAAATTTCACCATACTTAGTTGCTCATATCCCGGGAGACTTTATTGTCTGAGTGATGATAAAGTCATGGGCACTCAGCATTTGGGGGTTTGACACTTCCTGTTTACGAGAGATCCGGAGTGTCAAATCAGGTGAATTTTAAAAATGTCTAAGATACACACGGAGATATTTTGTGTGCTCCATTAGTTAGGTGACAACTTAACGGGACACCCTTCTACTGCTCGAAGAATCTCGCGGAGGTCGCACACTCCATTTCCTGTATGACTGTTGAGTTTGGATGTATTCAGTATGCCTGAATTTGCACTGTCGGCCCTAATGGCCAAGTGGGAGCTGTTAACTGGGCGTGGCCATTGGGCCGCCAGCCCATTCACGCCGGTAGCACGTACGCACGCGGGTGCACGCTGTGAGCGACGTCACGCGGTTCGAGGAACGAAGACGCAGAGCGCACGGGCTCCTTTCTTTTTTATCGGGCTTTATGCTGCAACATAAAAAGATTAAGTGAAGGGAGAAGGGACCACCGCAGGAGATTACTCCGGCGGGGCGAGCGGGACAAATACAATATGTTAAAGATAAGAGGGGAGAAAAGGGGCCACCACGGGAGATTGCTCCGGCGGGGCGAGCGGGACAAATATAATACAAAAATCAAATGATAGAAATTGAAACGGCCATTGCGGGAAATGACTCGCCGCGGCCTCGAGAGTATAACGGGACGTAAAAATAATACGTAATATAATGACAGAAATTTAAACGGTCATTACGGGAGATGACCCTCCGCGGCCTCGAGAATATAGCAGATATAAGAGACAGATATGAGAATAAGGCAACATATGAGCAACAAAAGTTTAAACGGCCATTGCGGGAAGTAACTCACCGCGACCTCGAGAGTACAACAGTTATAAGAGACAGATGTGAGAACAAGGCAGAATATGAGTAATAAAACTTAAACGGCCATTGCAGGAAGTTACTCGCCGCGGCCTCGACAATATAATGTGATCGCCAGGGGTCGAGGACCCCAAAGTGAAAGAGTGATCGCGCCTACCTCGTTAACGGGAAGTGGCGGGTTGCTTCTTCCTCTCCCTTCGGCCGGCCGACGGAGAGGGCTTTCTCCAATTACCCTTGCAAAATAATAGACAATAGATAAACGAAATTAGAAAATGGCAGTGTAGTATCAATCTCTTGCGATGAAAGTGATGAAATCGTGGCAGGACACACACCTGATTGGTGTGATTTAAAACCCCTCTCGGACTCGAGTAGGAGGAAAATGTGATGATGAATGCAAGAAATATATATGAGAAGACGCCCTTATGAAGGGAGATGGAGGATGCGAAATGATGAATGCAAAGAACTACGGAGAAAAAGAGGAGAGAATCGGCTTATTGGATGGGCCGATGGCGAGATCCGGCGGAGCTTCGACAGCGTAGAGATGACGTAGAAGTGCGGTGGACGAAGGCGACCTTCCTCTCGCGAGTGCGGGCACCCGAGAAGCCGGCAGAACCTCCACCTACAAAAGACCCCACGGGTTAGAAATGACTCTGGCAGCCTCTAGGCTCCGGCAGCCTATCGGATCGCTTTCAGCTCCCCCTGACTGAGGGGGTGGGCCTCTATTTATAGAGTTTCCGGGGGATGGAGACGTCCAGGACCCTGGACACCTCCATCAGGGCAAAAATAGTATTTTATTCTATTTTTATTTATTTATTTTTTGAATATTTTCATGGAGGCGTCCAGGCAAGTGGACGCCTCCATAAAAGCCCACCGAATCCTGCCAAAAGCCTCACGCGCGCCCGTGATTGATGAATGGGCGCGTCCAGTTGGCAGGATGTTTCCATGTTTTGAATTTTTCCTCAAACGACAAATCGTCCAATGGACGGGGGCGCCCGTGAGTCAAGTGATGGAGGCGTCTAGGTGCCTGGACGCCTCCACAATTTAGATTTTTTCTCAAACGACAAACCGTCCAACGGACGGGGGCACCCGTGAGTCAAGTGATGGAGGCGTCCAGGGGCATGGACGCCTCCACAATTTGGATTCTTTCTTAAACGACAAACCGTCCAACGGACGGGGGCACCCGTGAGTCAAGTGATGGAGGCGTCCAGGGGCCTGGACGTCTCCACAATTTGGATTCTTTCTCAAACGTCAACCCGTCTAACGGCCGGAGCGCCCGTGGGCAAGTTGGTGGAGGCGTCCAGGCAAGTGGACGCCTCCATAATATTATTTTTTATTCATTTTTATGGAGGCATCCAGGCAGGGGGACGCCTCCATAATTTTTTGATTTTTTTTATTATTTTACTTTTTTATTATTTTTTTATATTCATGGAGGCGTCCAGTCTCCTGGACACCTCCAAGATTTTCCACGGAAAAAATCAAAAAAATGCAAAAAAAAAAATCATAAAAATAGGAAATCACCAGAGTAATTAAAAATGTGAAGGCCGCCTTGGGGTATCGTAGTGTAATATGAGATTTACTCACGGTAATGTCAAGAACGGCGTGTCTACAGCTGCCCCGCCTTGGCGTCTGGTTTGCAAGGGAGTGACACGTAGTGGAATGGTATTGAAGTGAAGTGGAATTGACTGAAGAGTAGATGCCAAGGTGTGATGAGACACGCTTTCAACATTATGATTTTGGAATGTTTTCAGAGTTTTCAACGAGACGACCTTGAAGAAGGTCTTCCGAAATCAACATCTGCTTGGACGGAAATCAAACAAGGAGGGGGAAAATGTGCGCTCAGGCACGAATAGAAAAGGGGACCAACTTCTATGTGTGGAAGTACCTGGGTCGTAAACCTACAAGTTTCACCTTGGGGAGCGATTACCAGCCAATGTGGAAGTGTTGCGGCCTAGGTGGGTCAAATAGAGTAAAAGTAAAGGAATATTTGAGGATCAATCCAAACAAGGGTCTCTTTTGGAAGAACAGCGCGGGGCTGTCTCAAGGAAACTCAGTACTTCATTCGGAATGGAATATCTCATATTATAAGAATTTAAGCACAGCGGCTTTCACAATCGAATCACTTTGAATGATCTTCCGCAATAAATTCAAAGTCCTATATGAATGCATGATGGTTTAAAATAAATTTAAAATAAATTAAAATAGAAAATAGTCAAGGATAATATTGTCAACTCGTTAAGAACAGGTCAGGATACCGATCCGGTGATCTGATACTGGGATGGGGTCCGTTTATCCACGCACCAACTCACTGAATGGAACCGTCGTCCCCATGCTACCACAAATTAACGGCCTATCCGTACAACCCAAATTTTTCCGGAACCATCACCGTTTTGGTTGAAGGGGAACTCAAATCCTGGATTCGTTCGGGCTGCAAGGTCCTTGACATGTTCTAGTAGTGTAGGTATCATATACTATGATGCATGACATGGTGGGACCAACCATCGAAAGGTGGGGCGGGAGATAAGACAAAGACGTCTGTTAGTAAAACCTGCACAGACCAGCATACATTAATAACATCAGAAAGTAACAGAATCACAACAGAATCGCACCACAGTACAAAGGAGATCCAGACAAAATCCTGACAACTGACTACTGATGTGACATGTTCCGTCCTATAGCGCCCTTCCCTTCCTATAAGTACTTCTTCTCTTGCACCAAGTTGTTTCGAGACACGCTTCACGAGACCTTGCTCTAAAAAGTAGAGAACTATGCCTTGCACGGAGGGATCCTGTTTCTTTTCTTCCCCTTTTGGACGCGTCCAGGCGCGATGACGCGTCTTAACTTTCGAATTCAAATTTAAAGCACCGGGCGGCGTTTCTTCTCCCGTGCCTTACCCACAAACGAGCCCGCCTCCCGCCGAGATTCGCTCACCCTTCTTCGTCTCCTTCCTCTCTCGATTGATGGAGTTCGGTGGACCGGACCATGGTGAAGGTGGAGAGGGACGAGGGACGCCTCGCCCAAGGAGGGACGCGCAAGAGCACAGAGGGGCGTCCATGGAAGTAGAAGGGCCTCTTCGGACACCCGAGGGACCCGATGGCGCAGAGGGAAGTGAACATGGTCTAGTAGGTCCTTCGATCTTCTCCTTTTTGATCTATTTTGAGTTTTGAGCGAGCCACGCGAGAGGGAAGAGGCTTCGGCGAGTGTTGTACTCAAATGGTGGACGTGTCCTAGACATGAGACGCGTCTTTGTTATGACGTGCAGTCCTTCTTTCTTGGTGCAGGATATGGCGAGGACCCTAGGCCTGGCCGACGAGTGGGCGAGTGCAGATGAGCCGAGCCACGTCAGGAAGGAGAGTCGCGGTAAGGCGAAGCTTGAAGACTAGCATATACGTCTCCCTGGACAGCAAGGGAGCGTATTGGTACAGGACAGTTCCGACTTCCTGCGGCAGCCGAGAGAGTCATGCGGTGCTTCCCCAAGCCGGGGATACCCGCGACATCGACGACTTGCGCGTCCAACTGGCAGAGGCTAGGCGGCAGCTGGCCGTCACTCAGCAGGAACTATCGATCCTGATAATTTAAGTGCTGCATTTTTTTGTCTTGAGCTTAGCTGACGGCCATTGTTTGTTTTGTTCCAGCATGCCCAGCAAACAGCGACGGTGGGGATGGCTGGCGGTGCATCTTCCAGTTCCCCGGCCCCTTTTCTTGAGATTGCCTCCCTCCGGGAGCAACTCGCCGGTGCGGTGGCCCGTGCGGCCTGGGCGGAAGAGGAGCGTGACACTTGGGTGGCGACTATAGCGGAGCTGCGGCATCGCGGTGAGGAGAGGCCTTCTCCAGACATCTTGGAGTTGAGGGTCCTTCTCCAGATGACGAGGAGAGAGGCAGAGAGAGAGAGAGAACCGAGAGAAGGGCCGAGCGCCAGCGAGATCAGGCCGAGAGGAAGGCCTTGGAGGCCCAGGTGAGGGAGCTCCAGCTAGGCCTTCAGGTCGTGGTGCAGAGGTTAGGAGGGATGGAGACGCGCTACGAGAGAGCGCGAGAGTTCGGGGAGCGACTCCGCCAATCTGGTCGCTTTGCTGCTAGTGGCTTTTTCGCCACGCCAGGGGAGGAACAGCGAGTCGTTGCTGTGGAGCAGGCACCACGAGGCGAAGCGGGTGCCGCTGCACGTGGATCCAGAAGGCTTCTGAGGGACCCTCGCCTTAGGAGAGAGGAAAGGGACGCCTAGAGTGACGAGCGTGAAAATAAAGGCTAGAGTTAGCGAGCGGGTGGACCCGCCTCCTCTTTATGGTTATTATGTTTATGACAGCTTATGTAAACTTTTGAATGGAGTGATTTGTTGCTTGTTTGTTCTCTTGTGTGTTCCTTCCTCTCTACACTTCTTCTCCTTTACACTGTTCCCATGTGATGTGTCTGCCGAGACCCCGCCCTAAACGGAGAATCGCGTCTTGTTGTGACCATTTTGCACGGGAATCTACCGTCGAAGTCCATAATGACGGCTCCAGTCCCTTCTCCTGGGCGACGTGTCAAATTTTGCAGACGTTCTCCAAAATATGATAGGGCATCCCTAGACAATCACAGGGGGGGGTCGTCACATTACACCGTCCAATCAATCACCCTGCGCGAGCGGTGAAGTGACACATGGGACCGCATGGTAGGTGCCCCATCGCAAGAGCTATCATTTTAGGTGATGAAAGCAATCTTGGCCCGCACTTCTCCCCTTTCTATAAATTCCAGTCTCTTTCATTCTCCTCGGTATATCGAGAGCTAACTCGAGGAGCACCAGTTCTCACGGTAGAGGAGGAGCTCAAAATTCCGAGATCTGGATGGAGGAAAAATCTTCCCATTCCTCGAAGAGAAGCATGTCCAGTGGTAGCAGTTCTAGGAGGCTCTCGGACCTCGAAGGGTACTTCAGCGAAAGGGCCCAATCCCAACTTGTAAGCTGAGCTTTCCTGCCCTTTTCTCATTCTTTCTTCCTTCCTCTTGACGACACCCTTCTCATTTCCTATGCATGCACAGAGTGTGATGAAATCACACATTTCATGGGAGTTAGCAGTGGCCGCATACAGGGGTCTCCCAGATTTTCAGAAGGCCAGACTAGACGTGATGGGATTTGGTGCCTTTCTTCGGATCGAGCCGATCCATCTCGACCTGGCCCTCATCCAAGCCTTGTGAGAGATATGAGACCCAATAAGTCGGGTATTCTTGATGCCCTGGGGGCACATGGTGCCCAGTTTGGAGGACGTGGTCCGAATCACGAGCCTTAAGGTGGATGGCGAGGCGGTGACTGGAGTCACCTATGCGGACTACCGAGAAGGTGCCCAGAAGCTACTGGGTTTGGACCTAAATGGTCGGAAGAACATGTCAGTAACCAGGGCATCTATCATGGAGGCATTAGGGCTCACCAATACTCGTCGACGGGACGATGAATCCTCAGAAGAATTCATGGAAAGGATGGAAAGAGGATGTCGTGATGTGTACTGCACAGATTTTGGCAATCGGGAGAGATCCAACATCGATTTGAGGCGATTTCTCCTCTTCTTACTGGGGAGATTGGCGACGGTATCCATTGCCGTTTCCTGGAGCTGCTATCAGACCTTGAAAGAGTGGGGCACTATACCTGGGGAGCTGCCATGTTGGTGCACTTGTTTACAGGTCTGTTCCAAGAGGCGGACCGCGAGATGACCGTGAGTGGTTTCACACCTTTCATCCAGGTACTTTTGTGTTTCATTTTGTATTTTTTGTTTGTTTTTGTGGTAGCCCACTTAAGGTACTAATGACATGCGCTAAAGCAGCTGTGGAGCTATTATTACCTCCCAATGGGGAGAGCTCGATATTGGCGACCGGTGACGGTGCCGCTAGCCAGGCGGTGGCATCCCATCAAGAGTGCGGCACCCCTAACCTACCAACTGATGATGCTAAGGCGGGAGATATAGGAGTTCCCTGCAACAATGGTGAGATTTTTTTTTTTGGAATTATTTTCAATTTATTTTTTTTATTTTTTTTTTTTGGTTTCGACCAACTAAGTGGGTACGTCTAACCTAGGTAAATTGGAGACCCTACTCTGGCATGGTCGACGTCGACCAACCATGGGTTCTAACAAGTCGTGCCCAGTTCGGACGGGAATTATGGATGCACTGCCTGAACGAAATCGAGCTGCTTTGGCTACGATTAGTTATGAGGACCTTAGGACTGGCTCAGGAGTGGGTGGATACGGCCGCGCCACCTCGCGTCGGGAGAAAGATGTTGAGTACGGACTGAATAGATCTAGAGGGGGGGGTGAATAGATCTTTCCCCCTTTTTCCGATTTAATATCTATTGACTAAATGAGTTGCAGGTGATTGACAAATTACAGAACTAATGTTGATATCAATGAAGAAAACAAACACATAGAGAAGCACGCACACACATAAGCAAACCACAAGATAGGATTTTTAAGGTGGTTCAGTCTCTTCCCGAGACTTACATCCACCCCTTGCTTAACTCAAGCAAGGCTTCACTTATGAGACCCTCTGATCTCAACCAAAACACAAGACACCGCTGTCACACAGCTTGTTCCTGCTGACACACAGCTTGTACCAGCTGACACACAACTTGAATCCGCTGCCTCACAGCTTGACACTTGGTGTAAGGATGAATAGAAATGATGAGAAGGTGGGATGATGCAACAGGACTGAATATAGACTTTTGTAACAAAGTAAAGAATTCAGCCTGGGACGTAATCACATAAATAACAAGAGTAGACTCCCTGTAGAACTTCCAATCGGATGCCTTCAGCTGCTTTGCTGCTGGAGGTCGCACAGCTTCAAGCCCAGTCTTCCTTCTGCAGCAATGAGAATGCCTTTAGTCTTCTGCAGATTTCTGATTGATGGAGAGCCACTTCGTCCTGTGATGTAGGTGTGTTTCTTAGCTTCTGTTCTATGCTCTCTCTGTATGCTTGCCTCCGCGATCAGTTGCCTTCTACTTTTTATGCAGATACTTTTTCAAGCCTGAAGCTCTTCCCGCTCAAATTCCAGATCGAGCGTCAATCTGCTAGAAAGCAGGGAGAAGGTTAAATCCGATCACTACAATAAGTTTGACCGCTTCTAAGCAAGATTCTCTCCTTGATTCCCGTGCGGAATCTCATCATTTGAACTACCCAACAACCTGCAACAACAATCTGCAGGTTTTAAGGAACCAAAACAGAATTCGGTTAGAGTTCGGTTCTGGACGCTATAACACCCGTGGTCGACCATGACACTGTCCCTGGTCGACAACGAGCAGTGTCCTGATGGCGGTTTCATTCTGGCTGACACTCGCGTCCCCCGTGGTCGACCACAGCCTTGTCGCTGGTCGACAAGGGGCAAATTCCAGATGGCCGTCAGTTCTGTTTGTTTCTGGCTGGGTTCGTTGGTCGACCATAACCACTTCCCTGGTCGACAAGCGGCCTTTGACACTTCTTCTGATTTGTTGATTCCACTTGGATTTCAGTGGACCTGAAATTACTTAACTTATCAGAGGTAACTTGAACTATCAGATTTATATTGAGTTAATCAAAAATATTGTTTGTTATCATCAAATAGTCATGAGTCCATTACTTTGAAGGAACAATCAAACCACTTGTATTTGTTATGAAACAAGATAAAACTTGATTAATCAAACATATCCTATTGTCATCATCAAAACCAAGGGATGCACAACATTCTCCCCCTTTTTGATGATGACAACCATGAGTCATTGTGACAAACAACAGATTATAAAATTCATTTGATATTGCATTCAAGGCTATCAAGGCACAGATTTCATTCAGACAATTCGTTTGATGTGCCTTTCAAAAACTATAGCACTAATTACATGAGTGACTCAAAAAGGATAAAGACACTAAGGACACGTAGACAAAAGTAAACTTGACATCTAGACACACATCTAGACACACAACTAGACACACAATGACACATAAAGTCCTATCTCCCCCTTTGTCAACAGCAAAAAGAGGATCATTTAAACAATCCCTCTGAGGAGGATGAGGAAGTCTCTGGCTTCACGTTCTCTTCCATGCGATCCAGCTTGTCAACAATGTGGGCATAAGAGAGCCTGAGCTTCTGGATCTCGGAGATAGTAGCATTGTGATACTTTTCATTCTGCTTGGTTGTGAACTCTATGCGGTTTCCCATTTCTTCTGACACTTGACCTAAGGTGCCAACTAGTCTGTTGAACCGAGAACTAGCATGGTCAGTGTGTTCCTTTTGCTTGATGAACCTGGCCTCCATCTGTTGTTCCAGTCTTTGGACTTTCTGCTCCAGGTGCCCGGTGGCAGCATTCATATTCTCTTGAAAGGATTGGAATTGGGTGGTGAGAGAGGACAACTGAGATGCTATCTGGAGAAGCACTCCGTGAGACTCAGTGTTGGAGGTGAAGGATGGTGATGGAGCATAAGTAGATGGAGTGGAGGTAGTTGGAACTTGGGTAGGTGGAACAGAATGAGATTGAGCATGAGTGGCAGCAGTGCCTGGATGCCAGGGCACTATAGAAAGGGAAGATGGAGGATGGGCAGTAGTGGTGGTAATAGAGGTAGCTTGAGGCACCACAGGTGGAGGTGTGACAGTAGGACTAACCTGTATAGGTGTATGTGGTGGAGAAGAGGGTGGCAATGGAGCCTTGGACTTGCCCTTGGATGGTAGAGTGCGCTGAATTTGGTCTCCTACCTTCTTAAACCCCAAAAATGTGGTCACGAAGTGAAAGTTGTAGACGTGCCATTTGGGAATTACAATGCGCGGAGCGTGAGGAAATGGTATTTTTGCTGCTTCCAGAATGGCAGATATGTGGGCAGCAAATGGAAGAGAATTCTGAGGATAATGTAGGATGTTTTGGAAGGTGTTTAGGATGAGCGTTATGAGGCGAATGGGTTGACAAGTGATGAGGCCATGGAGCAAAAATAGATGGAGGCGACTTACTTGATCTCTGGCGCCTCCTCTTGGTTGGATAATGGTGGTAAGAATGTGATGAAGCAATCTATGAAGAGGAGGGAAGGTGTTGGCATTCAGATACTTAGGGAGAACCTCAGGAGCTGGCTGGCCAGTGACGACGGTGTATGCAGCTCGGAAGTCAAAATCCTCAGGATGGAAGACGGCGCCATGTCTGGGAATCGTCAACGCTTTGTGGAGCAGTTTGACGTCGAGGCGGACGACGATGCCTTGAACTACGGTGTAGACCTGACCATCCACTATTTGCAAGTTGTGGTAGAATTCTTGCACAAGCTGAGGCGAATACTGAGTATGTGCCGAGACAAACGCTGTCCACTCTTGGGCTTCAAAAATTGACAGTAGTTCTGGGAACATCTCCATCAGCTTCTCATCAGAGAAATCAACAATCCTTGGTGGCAGAACGGTCCGTGGCTTGAGAACTCCTGAAACTGGATGGACGATGGGTTCTTCTGAAGCTGGTACCTTCCTGCCTGAGTCAGCCGCCTCAGCCGTGGTCAACTTTTGAGGGGTCGATGGCGGACCCTGGGCGGCCCTCGGCTTGGAACGCTTGGACGGCTTCGAGGATTCGGCAGGGGCCTTCTCTCTTGTTCGCTTGGTAGACCGCAGAGCGTGCTTTGGAGACATGGTGGAGGGATGCGAGAGAAAGACGAGAGAGAACGGGAGAGGAAGAATCCGAAAGAGGTACAAGCCGGCGGATGAGAGAAAAATTAGGGACCCAGCCGTGGCAATTTATAGGGTAGGGCAGTAGGGCTGGGTCTTAAAAAAAAAACTAGGATAGTGAACCATCACGATGCAGAAAACGAGCGGTCAGGATTTAATCAGCATAACTCAAATTTTTGGAAGATATTAAAGTGTACTCCCTTTCTTTAATAGAACACTTATGGAACCTTTCCACCCTTATGCAAAGACCACCTTGTGACCAAATAGAGTGGGTCTTGTGGTTCAATGAATTTGAAAGTATTGCACCAATAAATTGACTCCCCATATCCAATTTCTTACACATGGCTCCTTGAACTTATAATATATTTCAAGAGATAATTTTACTAACTATGCTAGCTGAACAGTGTTTTGTACTTTTATTTGCATGCTATGCTTTAGGTCAACCATTTTCTCTGCCTTTGTGATAATTTTTCTTTTTGAATCATTTGAGAGCTGTGGTCAGATTTATCACATGCTTTTCTACACGAGGAGACACGCTTTTTACACGCCAGAAACCCCGGCTACTTAGCATGCCTAACCATTCCACTAATGACTGGGACACATCTTTTATCCGTGAGGATATACGTTTATCAGACGCCAATATCCCCAGTTACTCATTATGCCCAATCAATATTTTTGAAAACAGCAGAGTTAGATTGGATCTTCATGACACACTTGTCTCCCATCTATTATTCAGCCAATTTTTTTTGCTTTGAGATGGAGAACAGTAGTTTCTCAGAACTCAATCCATTGCTCTACCAAGAAGGCAGAATTATGGCGTATTCCACGTGCATTCATGCTATATTATTGGATTTATATTAACTGTTCAGTATTAGCACAGGTAGAGAAACCGACTCATTACTAAAAATCATAAGTCTTCAAAATCATGTGACAGAGTCATAGTTATGGTTTGAATTTATTGCAGTAGTACAGTTCAAATTCTCATTACTACACTCAACCTCTACTCTTAATGATTACCTTGGTGATTTTATTGAAAGATATGGTTAGGTTTTTCAATGTTTTATCAAGGAATGAGTTTACACTTTTTCTCCCCCTCAATTTGTGAGTCCTTGCTGAAGATAAAAAAATGTTGGCCATGAAGAGATATAGAGACACAAGGGATGGGAAGTATGGATAAGGATGAATGAGTGAAGAATCTGAGCACAAAAGTTCACTTAGTTCAGAGGATTGCCTAGCAGAGCCAGCAGCCTTTTTAGATCCATTTTCCCTTGTTCAGATCCTCTGTCGACCATAGAGTTGCCGTTGGTCGACCTCTGTGCTGTCACAGAAGCTGCCTGATGAGTAGTCACCTGTGGTCTACTTTCTGACAATTCTGTTGTCGACCATGGGACCGCCTGTGGTCGACAGCTGCGAAGTCACAGAACCAACTATTTCCTGTCCTGATGCCTTGGTCGACCAGCGCCTTGTCTGTGGTCGACCACAAGAGATAATCCGTAGTAGAACCAGGATTCTGCAGAACTTGCTGAAGTAGCAACCGACACTAGACCTCCAAACTCAAAACTTGACCAGTACTAGAGACCTAGTTGACATAACTTAGTACAGAAATGACAGAATCTATACAGTGAACACATGAATATGATGATTTCAAGAATTTTCAGGAGAAATTCTACAAATTCCTAACTCCCTTCTTAGAGTTGAAAATCTGTCATTGTTAAGGGGTTTTGTGAAAATGTCTGCCAGTTGTTTTTCAGTTTCTACAAAATGAAGCATGAAATTTCCTTTGGAGACCTCATCTCTTAGAAAGTGATGACGGATCTCAATGTGTTTTGTCCTAGAGTGTTGAATGGGGTTTTTAGACAAATTAATAGCACTAGTGTTGTCACAGAAAATAGGTGCACATCCAAGATCTACATTGTAGTCTTGGAGTTGATGTTTTATCCACATAACCTGTGTACCACAGCTCCCTACTGCGACATACTCAGCCTCAGCAGTGGAGAGTGCCACAGAATGCTGCTTTTTAGAAGCCCATGATATCAAACATCCACCTAATATTTGACAATAACCACTAGTACTCTTCCTATCAATTTTGCAACCAGCATAATCAGCATCTGAATATGAAATCAAATCTAGTTTGCAGTATGTAGGATACCATAAACCCAATTCTTGGGTGCCGGCAAGGTATCGAAGGATACGCTTGACAGCCCCTAAATGTGATTCTCTAGGGCTAGACTGATATCTAGCACACATGCATACACTAAACTGAATATCTGACCTTGAAGCAGTTAAATATAGCAGGGACCCGATCATACCTCTGTATTTCTTGGCATCTACCATGTTACCTTTTACATCAGCTTCCAATGTTGCATTTGTACCCATGGGTGACTCGATTGGTTTGCAGCTTTCCATGTCAAACTTCTTCAACATCTCCTTTATGTACTTGGATTGATTTATGAAGTATCCTTCTCTACATTGTACGATCTGCAATCCAAGAAAAAACTGTAAATCACCCATTAAACTCATTTCAAACTCATTGGTCATTAAGTTTGCAAATTCAGTACATAAAGAAGCTTCGGTAGACCCAAACATAATATCATCCACATAGATTTGTACAATTAGTATATGCTTACCTTGGGTCTTGGAAAACAATGTTTGATCAATTTTACCTCTTATGTATCCCTTCTTGGTGAGGAAGGAGCTCAACCTTTCATACCAGGCCCGAGGAGCCTGCTTTAATCCATACAAAGCTTTATGCAATTTGAAAACATGATTAGCAAGTTCATCATTTTCAAATCCAGGGGGTTGTTCCACATAGACTTCTTCTTTTATTATTCCATTTAGAAATGCACTTTTTACATCCATTTGTTGTAGTTTGATTCCATGAGATGCTGCAAAGGCTAACAATATCCTGATGGCTTCTAATCTAGCAACTGGAGCATATGATTCTTCAAAATCAACCCCAAATTCCTGGTTGTACCCTTTAGCCACCAGCCGAGCCTTGTTTCTCATTACAACCCCTTCTTCACTTAGCTTGTTTTTATAGACCCACTTGGTTCCAATAACGGGGTGAGATGAAGGTCTAGGGACAAGACTCCACACCTGATTTCTTTCAAATTGATTTAGTTCTTCATGCATAGCATTTATCCATGAGTCATCTTTTAATGCTTCCTCTACTGATTTGGGCTCTATTTGGGACACAAGTGCAAGCTGATCTAGTTCATTGATTTCTTTTAACTGAGATCTAGTCTTCCTAGGATCATGAATTCCACCAATAATGTTATCTAAGGGATGATCTCTAAGAAGTCTCAAGTTGTCAAGATTGTTACCTGAGATGATCTCTCCTTCGGTCTGATCATTAGAATTACCTTGGTTTGTTTCTTGATCTTGTGCTTCTTCATTCTCCTTCGGTTCTTCTTTGTCTTTCAGAAATTCTCCATCTTCTTCCTCCTTGCTGACCTGTTCATTTTTAATCAGATCATTAACTTCATCAAATGTGATATGAGGGGATTCTTCAACAATTTGATCTTTGGTGTTGAAAACCCTATAGGCTCTTGATCGGTCAGAATAGCCCAAGAATATTCCTGGATCACTCTTCGGTTCAAATTTGTCCAAGACCCTTTTATCATTGTTATGAATAAAGCATTTTGACCCGAAAATTCTAAAATGAGCTAGGGATGGTTTCTTACCTTTGAACATTTCATATGGTGTATTTTCACTAGCCGGTCTTACCATTGCTCGGTTTACAATGTAGCATGCTGTGTTGACTGCCTCTGCCCAAAATCTCCTTGGAAGTTTAGCTTCAACCAGCATGGTTCTAGCCATCTCGACAAGAGTGCGGTTCCTTCTCTCCACAACTCCATTTTGTTCTGGAGTCCTTGGTGAGGAAAATCTGTGGGTTATGCCCTTGTTTCTGCAGAATAAGTCAAAGTCAGAATTTTCAAACTCTCCCCCATGGTCAGATATGATTGTACACACTTTGGACTTGCCATCCTGCTTCATTCTTTTGTAGAATTCCTGAAACTCAGAAAAAGCATCACTTTTATGAGATAGAAATATTACCCATGTGAATCTAGAGAAATCATCAACTAGTACATAACCGTATCTCTTACCACTAAGACTAGCAGTTCTTGTTGGGCCAAAAAGGTCCATGTGCACAAGTTCTAGTGGTCTAGAAGATTGACTTTCAGTTCTACCTTTGAATGATTTTCTTGTTTGCTTACCTTGGGTACATGATTCACATACTTTGACATTTTGAGCAAACGAAATTTCAGGCATACCAAGAACCATTTTATTCTTCACAAGTTTATGCAACACCCTATAGCTAACATGCCCTAGCCTTCGGTGCCACAGCCAGGTCAGGTCCTCTTTCTTGGCGGTTAGGCACAGGTTGGAGTGGGCTGGATCATCCAAGTCTATTATGTAGACATTGTTTACTCTCTGGCCCATAAACTTGACTGTATCTGAATTTGGTTCAATAATCTTGCAGATCTTGGAGTCAAATATTACTTTATGGCCTTTGTCGCAAAGCTGACTGATGCTCAGCAAGTTATATTCCAGTCCATCTACCAGCAGTACATTTTCAATACTGTTTGAGGAGTTCTTACCTATTTTACCTGTCCCGATGATCTTACCTTTGTTATTTCCTCCAAAGGTCACATAACCTCCATCTTTTGAGCTTAGTTGGGAGAACTTGGTCTTGTCTCCCGTCATGTGTCTTGAGCAACCACTATCTAAGTACCACTTATTGTGCATGGCTGCCAGACATTCCTGCATCATGAATTACACAGAAATTTTTGGACCCCAATGGTACCCGGGTCCAAGATAACTTGTAAAATTATGAAATTGCTGTAACAATCCTTTGGGAACCCAGATTTTGTTAGAGCAGTTTAATTTTTCGTCTCTGAACTTGTTCAGATTGGGTGGCTTTTGTTCTAATGTTTCTTTAATCTGAGTCCACCTTTTTGATTTCCAATTTTCATTTTGTTTCACCTGAGAAAATCTGTGGTTTCTGTTTGCGTGTCTGGTCATGGTCGACATCTGGTGTGTCTGTGGTCGACCATTGCTTTTCCAGAAGCCAGCGCTTGTTCTGGCAGTTCCTCTGGTCGACATCTGGTATGTCTGTGGTCGACCACTGCTTCTCCAGACGCCAGCGCCTGTTCTGGCAGATCCTCTGGTCGACAGAGGAGGGGTCGGTTGTCGACCAGCCTGTCTCCAGACACCTTGTTTTTCAGATTTATGTCCTTTAACTTGATTTAGTACTTGGTTTGTTTGGTTATTTCTGTGAATTTGAGTTTCTTGTCTATTATTTTTAAACTTATGTTGATTGACTGTTTTCTCTTTAATGTTTCTCTCTTCCTTGGTGACATTATTCCTTTTGGAGGAGCATTCAGCTACATCCTCTTGTTTGTCTTGATATAGATTGATTAGGGGCCCTTTTCCTTTTGAGTCAGCAATCCCAGTTACGGTTTTTATTTGGAATTCCTTTTTAGCCGTAGGATTGTATCCTAACCCTTCTTTTTGAAAGTTTACTTTTATTCCCAAGACAGCATTTAAGTTTTCTTGACCTTTAGTCATTTTTTCTAAGGTTTCCTGTTTGTTTTTCAGTTCACTCTGGATTCTTTCTATTTCTTTCAGAAGTTGACAGTTTTCCTCCTTGAGTGAGTTGTTTCTTTCTTGAGTTACCTTAGTTTGCTGTTCACTTTCTTGAGTCTTTAATTTTACTTCATCAATTATGTTTTTCAGTGACTCATTTTCTTCTAACAGCCCTTTGACATTTTCTTCATCTGTCTCGTATTGTTTCAGCTTATTTTTCAAGGTGGTGATTTCTAATTCTAGTTCAGTTCTGTTGGCAAATGAGTTGCTGTCATTATTGACCTGATTAAGCTTTTTCTTCAAACTCTTATTTTCCTTTCTAATTCTTTCATAAGCATCAAGTAAGTCTGAGTAGACTTCTTCCCAATCTGAACTAGAAAAATCTTGAAACGGAGGGATTATCTCAAGATTATCGCTATCTCCTTTGGCCATCAAACAGATGTTTCCTTCTTCTTCCTCGGAAGTTGTTTCCTTCTTACTGCTTTCCTCCTCCTCGCTCCATGTGCTTATCATTGCTTTTAGTTGCTTGCCTTTCCACTTGAAGCTTGATTTCTTAGGAGTCTCTGGACATTCAGCCTTTATGTGTCCTAGTTTCCTGCAGTTGTAGCAGACAAGTTTGTTAGATGAAGTTTTATTTTTATCAAACTTAAACTGAGATGACTTTCTTACCATGCCCTTAGGATTCCTGAATCCCTTACCTTCCTTCCGCAGAAACCTTTTGAATTTTCTTGTTAACATGGCTAGCTCACCAGTTTCCTCACCTGTGCTAGATGAGTTATCAGTGTCAGATAGTTCAGAGGTGCCTATTTTAGTTTTTAGGGCGAGCTGGTTCTTTTTCTTGCCCTCATCTTCTTTTCTTTTCAGATTGACCTCATAGGCCATTAGGGATCCCACTAGTTCATCCACAGTCATAGTGGTGAGGTTCTTTGAGTCCTCAATTACTGTGGCCTTGGTATGCCACATAGGAGTGAGGGATCTTAGGATCTTCCTCACTAATTCCTGTTCCTTGTAGGTTTTCCCTAGACTCTTTAAACTATTCGTTAATTGCACTAGTCTAGCATACATTTCAGAAATATTTTCGTCAGTTTTCATTCTAAACATTTCATATTCTGAAACTAGCATATTTGCTTTTGACTCCCTTACCTCTGAAGTACCTTCATAGATTACTACTAGTCGATCCCACATTTCCTTGGCCGTTGCACATTGTGAAACTCGTGAGAACTCCGTGGGGTGTAGTGCGCATTGCATTACGTTCATGGCTCCCCAGTTGATGGTTGATTTTCTGACCTGTTCTCTGGTCCAGGTATCCTCATCTTCGGGCAGCTCGTAGGGTCCTCGGCTTACTACTCTCCACATCTCATGATCTTGTGCTCTCAAGAACACCTGCATACGATTTTTCCAGTATGAGAAATCATTTCCATCGAAATATGGTGGTCTAGTTACTGAGTGTCCCTCAGCCATTAGACTTCTAGAGTTCAGTCCGGCAGGCCTCTCCTGGTTGTTAGACCACATTTTTGGAGAGTCTAGCTCTGATACCACGTGTTGAGTACGGACTGAATAGATCTAGAGGGGGGGGTGAATAGATCTTTCCCCTTTTTCCGATTTAATATCTATTGACTAAATGAGTTGCAGGTGATTGACAAATTACAGAACTAATGTTGATATCAATGAAGAAAACAAACACATAGAGAAGCACGCACACACATAAGCAAACCACAAGATAGGATTTTTAAGGTGGTTCAGTCTCTTCCCGAGACTTACATCCACCCCTTGCTTAACTCAAGCAAGGCTTCACTTATGAGACCCTCTGATCTCAACCAAAACACAAGACACCGCTGTCACACAGCTTGTTCCTGCTGACACACAGCTTGTACCAGCTGACACACTACTTGAATCCGCTGCCTCACAGCTTGACACTTGGTGTAAGGATGAATAGAAATGATGAGAAGGTGGGATGATGCAACAGGACTGAATATAGACTTTTGTAACAAAGTAAAGAATTCAGCCTGGGACGTAATCACATAAATAACAAGAGTAGACTCCCTGTAGAACTTCCAATCGGATGCCTTCAGCTGCTTTGCTGCTGGAGGTCGCACAGCTTCAAGCACAGTCTTCCTTCTGCAGCAATGAGAATGCCTTTAGTCTTCTGCAGATTTCTGATTGATGGAGAGCCACTTCGTCCTGTGATGTAGGTGTGTTTCTTAGCTTCTGTTCTATGCTCTCTCTGTATGCTTGCCTCCGCGATCAGTTGCCTTCTACTTTTTATGCAGATACTTTTTCAAGCCTGAAGCTCTTCCCGCTCAAATTCCAGATCGAGCGTCAATCTGCTAGAAAGCAGGGAGAAGGTTAAATCCGATCACTACAATAAGTTTGACCGCTTCTAAGCAAGATTCTCTCCTTGATTCCCGTGCGGAATCTCATCATTTGAACTACCCAACAACCTGCAACAACAATCTGCAGGTTTTAAGGAACCAAAACAGAATTCGGTTAGAGTTCGGTTCTGGACGCTATAACACCCGTGGTCGACCATGACACTGTCCCTGGTCGACAACGAGCAGTGTCCTGATGGCGGTTTCATTCTGGCTGACACTCGCGTCCCCCGTGGTCGACCACAGCCTTGTCGCTGGTCGACAAGGGGCAAATTCCAGATGGCCGTCAGTTCTGTTTGTTTCTGGCTGGGTTCGTTGGTCGACCATAACCACTTCCCTGGTCGACAAGCGGCCTTTGACACTTCTTCTGATTTGTTGATTCCACTTGGATTTCAGTGGACCTGAAATTACTTAACTTATCAGAGGTAACTTGAACTATCAGATTTATATTGAGTTAATCAAAAACATTGTTTGTCATCATCAAATAGTCATGAGTCCATTACTTTGAAGGAACAATCAAACCACTTGTATTTGTTATGAAACAAGATAAAACTTGATTAATCAAACATATCCTATTGTCATCATCAAAACCAAGGGATGCACAACAAAAGACACGGGGACCGGCAACCTACATTGATTGGCGTGTGCGGTTCCCCGAACAGTATGAAGATTGGCAACGGGGTGGTACAATCCTGGAATCACATGCGCATGATAGTGAAGACTATCTACGTCTATATAAGACAATGTATGCAGAGCGGCTCCAACCCCGGAGACTTGTGGAGGTAGGTCTCTCTTTTCTCTTTTTTCCTTTTGGTTTTTTTTTATTCAGGAAAATGCCGACTCCTATGGCTGCAGGATGTCCGTGACACCACGATTGCGAATTTGCAATCTCGCCTGGCAGAGAGGGAGCAACAATTGGGTGACACACGTGAAGCCCTGAGTGCCTCAGTAGGTGTACAGTGCACACTCCTAATCAAGACCCTAGATTCATGGTGTTCAGCCACTAATTATCACATGTGTGATCATAGCGCGCCCAGATTGACGCGGCTTCCTCAGCAATGGGGGTGGGCGACGTCTCTAGCTTATGGATCCCCACCTCAGAACTTGATTTGCTTCACGAACAACTTGCTCGTGCTACACAGCGCGCCGCGGAGGCAGAAGGGATGCTCTCTATACAGGTAAGAGTCTTAGTGTTGAGTTCTCCTTGTTTATGCCCTGTCGCATATCTGAGATGGTACATCTGGTAGGAAAAGGAGACACAAGAGGCGCTTGCCCATGCCGCGCAGAGGGAGGCCAGAATAGCAGAGCTAGAGGAGGAACTGTGACGTCGTCCTGATGACGACTCCTCTAGGGATGCCATGGAGCTGAGGATCACTCTCCAATTGGAGAGGGAAGACCATGAAAGAGAACGCGCAGAGAAGGAAAGAGAGAGAGAAAGAGAGAGAGCCGACAGATTGGCTAGAAGGGAAGAACGAAGGGCTATGGAGTCCCAATTGTTCGAACTCCAGACCAGTCTTGGTCTCGCCGAACAGTGGCTGAGAGATGGTGAGGAGCACTACCGAAGAGCACCAGAGCGTGGCTTTCGTGTTGGTAGCTTTCTAGCTGCTCCCACGGATCAACGTTGGGGTGTAGGAAGGGGAGGAGGAGTACAGAGCGGTAGGAGCACCGCTTTTCGTAGCTGGGTAGCACCCCTGAGAGCGTTCTGCCCAGAGAGTAGTGGGACGAGTAATGCAGAGAGAGAGGGCGAACTTGATGTAATATTTTTTTTTCTTTGGAATAAAATACAAGGTTCGGTTTGTTTGGTTTTCACCTTTGCTTTTGCTACCTTGAACCCCTGCACACATCACTGAACAAACAAATCAGAATTTCTGCTCTGACTTAGCCCCTTGCTCAATAAGCAAATGGTCACTTTGACTGTTCTTGATAACTGGTCAAGGGGCCAAGCCTTTATTTAACGAAGGCAAAAGATGCGGTTGTGATGAATGCAACAGACAATCACACGAATGCAAGCAATATTAAAGTGAAATGCTGCACACAAATGCAACCATGCAAAAATTGATTTGTTTTTCTTTTCATATTTGGCATTTTGTTGTTGTTTTGTTATATTCAAAAAATTTGTTTACAGATATGTACATTTTCTCTTTTCTCATTTTTTTGTTATTTTTATCATTTCATTTTTTTTGTTGCTGACGCTTGGCAAACACCCAAATGGCACCTAACCTACATGAGAACAGGGGTTTCTTACTAACCTTCCAGGTATCCTAAGTGCACATCTAGGTTGATTTGAGCCTCTAGACCCCTCGAATGATGATCCCGCCGGGTAAGACTTACCCTGATGACAATACCGTCATGCCATGCTTAGGCTCCCAGTCGCTTCCGACCATAGGGATTCACCCAAAAGGTGTTTGAGGTAAATGATTTACCCGACCCGGGTCTATTTCCTCACAACTCTAGATGGTATAAGATGGAACACCCTGGAACCCCAACGACCAATCGCGCGACGCTGACCCGGAATCAGACGCCGTTGCACCCATAGGTGACGCGCTTGCATCGGCCTAAGCCCAAGGTTAAATAAGAAGACATCGAGGTAGTAAACATGGGTCTTGACCAGCCAGAAACACAGAGACTCCTTCGCAGCGATAGCTTTTACTTTTCAAAGTAGGCAACCATATGTGTATGTTAAAATAAGGTCGCAAACCTTGGTGGGTTTCGCCCTTTAGAAACTCCATCTAGCTTTCATCTTTAAAGGAAGAAGGAGGAGTGTAGGGGATAAACCTCCTAAGAGGATCGGTAAAATCGTTAACCCGGCGAGCCAATAAGGGCCCACTTGACTCTTTCCTTTCGGGCAACTTTGGACCAAATCTCGAGCATTTACATTCCATGGCCCCTTTTGTGGATTCAGACTTTTACTTTGAGGGGTTCCATTTATCGCATCAGACACGGTCACGACCATGTTTTTCTCTTGATTTTGATTTTGTATTTCTTTTTGGGAGGGAGGTATAGTCTTTTGACGTTGTGGGCCCCCCCTTTTGTATGCCTGCGGGGACACTGCCCTCTTCTCGTGCTCTGATCGATGCTCGAGAAAATGGATCCTACTCTTGCCCTTGGGGGTTTGAGTCTTGGTTTCTCATGCTCAACGTTTTAGGGGCGCCGACTGTCTCGTTTGGTCGAAGAGAAAAGAATAAAGATTACAGCTTCTCGAGATCTTCCGGATGAGGCCCCACCGTAGGTGATGCTACCAATTTTTTTGGATAAAATACATAAGTGAGCACATGTTGGCTTCCTTCGAGCGAGCACAGGCTGACGTGGCCGGATAGGGATCTCCACGGTTCTGGCAAATCAAGACCCGGAACCTACCAAGCCTTAATGGGTCCTATCCTATCATGAAGGTTGGATGTAGGGACTTTAGCTACATGGTGACCACCAGGCATCGACATTTTGAGATTTTTCATATTTTTAGTGATTTTCAGTATTTTTTGTTGTTTTTGATGTTTTCTATCTTTTCATCATTTTTTTGTTTTGACACTAAGCTAAGGGTAGTACTTTTTAAGATAAAGCCCATTCCAAGAGTGGGATAACTCGGTCCCTTCGACGTTGATTAGCTTGTAGGCGTTGCCAGGGTACACGGCTTGAATTATAAATGGTCCTTCCCAATTGGGTTGGAGCTTAGAACGCGGCCCTCCAGGTTTGACAAAAATTCTTTTTATGACCATCTCACCGACTTTGAATTTTCTCTCAACGACTTTCTTTTGGTAAAAGCGAGCGAGTCTATTTTGATACACACGCGCATGCTCGGCAGCGGCCAGCCGCTTCTCATCCAAGAGTTCCAACTGGACGAGGAGTGAATTACGACGATCGTCGAGGGGAAATTCCTCGTCCAATTGTACCCTGAGAGAAGGGATCAGAGTCTCGTACAGGACTACCGCTTTCATACTATAAGTAAGGGCAAACGGAGTCTGTCCGGTGGGGGTACGGATTGAAGTGCGATAGGCCCATAGAGCTTCGATAAGCTTTTCTGACCAGTCTGAAAACTTACTAGACTCGCGGTTTTTTTTTATGATTTTGATCAATATTTTATTGGTGGCCTCCGCTTGGCCATTACCTTGTGGGTAATAAGGTGATGAATGATGCAATGCAATTGCGTACCTTTTGCAGAGGTCCTATATGTAATGCCCCGGATTTTTCGGATATTTTTCGGATCATTTTAGTGGGTCTCGGAGTGTATTTTGTGCTTTACACGTGTTTTTCCCTGATGTGCCTTCGGAACTCTTTGCAGGGCAAACCGTGGCGTTCTCCGACTCCGGGACGTTACCACTGCGTTGCGCTCTTCCCGAGGATCGCGGAGATAATTTTTCGTAATTTTCTGAATTTATCGAATTTTCGGGTTTTCCTATATATACTAACCCTTTTCTCTCTCCCCCTCTCATTTCTCTCTTCTCTCCCTCTCTCTTCTCACGCTCTCTCCTCTCTCCCTCTCTCTCCGGCAGCCGACGGGGCGGAGTACGGGCGAGGCGGGGACGGCTCGGGCGAGGCATGGGCGAGGATGGATGAGGATCGAGGCGGTGGAGGCGCGTGGAAGCTCGGCCGTGAGTTCGTGGAACGGCGAGGCTTCAACGGCGTTTTCTTCGTGGATCGGCGTCCACGGTACGCGAAATCTTCGGTGGAGGTAGGGTGATGGACCCCCAGCTCGTGCGCTTCAATTCCCGTGAGTTTGGTAGGCCGTGGTGAGCCGAGCTGGTCGTTTGGGGCGTTTTGGGGAAAATCATGTTTTGGGGAGTGATCGCCCGATCTTCCGTTTCGTTGCGCTTTAGGCCGATCCGAGGCCATAGATGCATGCTAGGGGTTGTTGGGGAGCTTCCCCTATGTTTTCCCCTTCATCCGTGGATGATTGGGGCGTGGCGTGGATTTTTGGGTGTTTTCCCGCCGTTCCCGATTTTTCGAAATGGTCGCGGTCCACCAGAAACCGCTACCATCTAGTCGCGGTCCTGGGAGAACGGCTTTCACCCTTGTGTTTGGGTCGGAAGGCCTTCGAGCGTCGCGGTCGTGCGATAGACCGCTTTGGCCTAGTTGCGGTCATGGGATGACCGCTACTGCCTGGTCGCGGTCCTCGGGTGAGCGCTACCATCGGGGTTGCGTCTGGCTGGTCGCGGTTGCGAGATGACCGTGACAGCATGGTCGCGGTCGCCGGTCGACCGCTACCATCTGGTCGCGGTCACCAGGTGACCACTACCATGTTCTGGTTCCTGTTTGCGCTGTTTTGACCTCCGGTCAACCCGGTTGTGACCCAGTGGTTGACTTTAGGTCTCGTGAGTATCTCGGACACCCCGTGGAGTTCCGTGACTGTGTCTTTGGGTGTCCAGAGGTTGTCCCACTTACCTCGTTTTGCGTGTCGTGCGCTTAAGGGTCCGGGTGACCTTTTAGCGTCCCGATTGTGTTGTGTTGGTCTTCGGTCGACTCGGTTGTGACCCAGTGGTCGACCTCCGGCCTTGTGAGTATCCCGGACAACCCATGGGTTCTGTGTCTGTGTTTTTGGGGTGTCGGGAGGGACCGTGTTACCTCGATTAGCGTGCCCATCGGTGTAGTGGGTCTGGGTGACCCCATGTGTTCCGGACTTTCGTGTTACGCTTGATCGAGTCACCGTGTGTCGGTGTGTGTGCGGTGGGGTCTCCCCCGCATATCGTGGGTTCCTTTGGAAGGTGATTCCCGTGTGGGCCATGTGTTTGGCCTTGGACTGTGAGTCCAGTTGTCCGGCCTGGGGCTGGAGGTTTCCCGCTTGCTTCAAGATGAGAAATCGTCGTGGCGGCTTGTGTGCTGCCTTGGGAATCGTGCTTCTATTTTTTCCGTGTGGCTCGTGTGAGTGGCCTTTGTCCCTTGCGTTTTCTTCCTAAGGGAATGGTCTCGGTACTCGTGCTACCGTGGTTTTAGACCTAGAGATTGGACTAGATTGACGGCCTTGTGCTGTTGCGTACAATGGTCTTGACCCCGAGTCTTGTGACTCAAGGACCGTTGGGTGTAGTGCGTCTAGAGGACTGTCCAGAGTCCAGTGGCTTAGCGCCACTCGAGTTTTCTCGACTCTCACGCACGGTGAGTGCGTGGCCGTGGACTGTGAGTCCCGTTTCTTATCCGACTGTGGTCACCGTGCGACGGGGCCGGTACGCGGGGTTGTCCCCGTACGTCGTCGGATTCGGACGTTATTTTCCGTTGAGTTGAGAGTCTACTCCTTCAGTGACCCTCCACTAGCCGTAGCCCACCAGTACGAGGTGCTGGTCTCACCTGGGAGTGGTGTACGGGCACCCACCTTTCGAGACGGTTTGTGGACCGGTTACCGTAGGCCTCTCGTCTTAGCCAGAGTCCGGCTGCGGGGGAAAACCGGTCAGAGGGCCAGACCTAGGACGCGTGGTCTGTGTGTGCACACGTGGTTGGGGACTGTGGACGCACGTCGACGGGCGTGACCCCAGCTAGTCACTTGTTGTGGTTACTTGTACGGTGTTCGCGCCTCGGGTAGGACCTACCACGTTAGGCGGTTCACCTGTGGTGCGGTGTAAGACGTTAGGGGACGCTACCGGCTGTGCTTCTAGTGGGTGGTACTCCTGTCGAGTACGGAGTGACAGACTGTCAGTCTCTGTGTCTTTGACCTTCGGGTTTTCGGTCGTGTTGACCGGTGAGTTCGGTTATCTCACCTTGGTGCGTGTGTCGGTTCTTGCGCCGTGAGATTAGTGCTAGTGGCTTTACCGAGGTTGGGTCTTGTTGTGCGGTACCCGCGATCGGATGGTCGGGGTTGCACCTTGGACAGCGTGTCCAGGTTGACTGTCCGGGGGACAGGCCTCTACGGCGTGGTTGCCGTGTGTTCTTGCTTCGGTAGGTGGTACTATCGTGGTTCGGTAGCTTCGACTGCGTGATCGAGGTCTGCCTTCTGGTAGTAGGAGTAGCTGTAATGACGAGTTTTGACCGGCCACCGGTTTGCTGTTCCTGCTATAGTTGTAGCTTCCTTTCCGCTACCGCCGTTGTTTCCGGTTGGGGTTCCGCGGGATCCCTGCTGAGTCTCTGTTTTGGAGACTCATTCCCTGCTTTTCAGGTGTGGCGGTTCTTCCTCGAGGTTCGAGGGTGCGGAGCGGAGGTTCTCAGTTGCCAGCTTGCCGGGCCGAGTGTTCACTTGGCATGTGGTACGTTTTACTGCTTTAGACTGTACTTTCTGTTAGATTGGACTCTGTTGTAGCTGTAGTTGTTCTTTCTTTCAGCTTATTGTTATTGAGTTGTCCTGCTTTATTTCCTATTTCTTTGTGCCTCGACACTCCTTTTAGCCCTTCCGAGCCCTCCCGGCTCGTGGGCGGCGGTTCGAGTCTCGGATTATCGGGCCTTCCCGGTAATCGGATTCTCGGGTCGTCACACTATAGGTCCTGAGAAATGAACTGTGGTCCATTGTCGGTGACAATTGTGCTTTGGACACCGAACCTGGCGAGGATGTTCTTCATGATGAACTTGCAGACTGTTGACGCCTTGATTTTCGCGTAAGCTTCGACTTCGGCCCATTTGGTGAAGTATTCCGTCGCAGTAAGGATGAAAGATTTCTATTTGGTGAGGGAATTGGGATCACCTAGGGGACCGATAATATTGAATGCCCACATGGAGAAAGGCCATGGAGAGGATATTGGATGGAGTGAGGAAGAGGGTGAATGGATTTTATCGGCGTTGAGTTGACACTTGACACACCTACGGACATAAACAGCACAATCCTCTTCCATAGTGGGCCAGTAAAAGCCTTGCCGAATGATTTTCTTGGCGAGCATCTGACTATTCACATGACCACCGCACACACCCGAGTGTGTCTCCTCTACACATTTCCAGACCTCATCGTCATCAAGACATCTTAACAGAATGCCAGTGACGCTCCTCCTATAGAGTAGACCCCCAACCAATGTGTATTTCTGAGCCACCCTCCTTATGGCTTTCTTATCTTCCGTGTTGGCCCCTTCAGGATAAGACTGATCTTTACAGTATTTGACGATTTCATAGAACCATAGTTTCTCCTCATCAGCCAGTTCTTCTTCGGCTTCTGCCAACATGATTTCCCTCTTCTCAAGGATATCTTCCTGTAGGACCTTCCTTGCTATCCTGTCTTTGATATTTACGTAGGAAGCGTCATCGATTGTAGGGGCGTGAATTTTGTAGATGGAAATGGACTCAAACCATCTCCCTAGAGGGAACCTTACGGCTGATGCCAACGAGGCGAGGGCATCGGCGAGAATATTCTGATGTTGAGGGACATGAACAAAGACTAGTTTGGTGAACAGTTTGGCAAAGGCAGCAGTGAGTTCTTGGTATGGTTTGAGTTTAGGATCACGAGTGCGATATTTAGTGAGCACCTGGAGGAGAATGAGTTGACCATCACCTACGACTCGCAATTCAGTGATACGAAAAGAGTGAGCGAGTTCCAGGCTAGCTAGAAGAGCTTCATATTCGGCTATATTGTTGGTAACTGGGAATTTGATCTGGTATGCCAGTGGGAATGTGAGGCCTTCGGGCGACAGGAGGGCAACACCGATTCCTCTCCCTTGAGAATTCAGAGCTCCATCAAAATATAACATCCACATTGGCTCCTCGAATTCGGTAATGACATTAGTTCCTCATCTGAAAACTCTGATTGGACAGGATCGAACTTGGGAAGAGGATGGTGAGCGAGATGCTCGGCTGTGGCATAGCCTTTAACCGCCTTTTGCTGGATATAAGTGATGTCAAACTGAGAGAGAAAACTTTGTCAGCGTGCTAGCCTATCCGTAAGGACGGATTTCTCTAGAAGGAACTTGATAGGATTCATGCGAGCAATTAAATAGACCTCATGAGCCAAGAAGTAGTGCTTCAATTTCTGCACTACCCAAACAAGGGCAGCACAGGTTTTCTCCATGACTGTGTATCTCTGCTCACAGGGATTGAGAAGTTTGGACAAGTAATAGGTTGCCCGTTCCTTGCCTTCTTCATCAGCTTGTGCGAGGACGGCTCCCACGTAGTCATCCAAGAGTGAGATGTAAAGGATCAGAGGTTTCTCGGGTTTGGGTGGAATGAGAACGGGTGGACTTGCCAGATATTCCTTTAACCCTTCAAAAGCTTTTTGACATTTAGAATCCCAGTGGAATTCTACTCCTGACTTGGTCAGCTCATAGAGAGGTCTACATCTTTGTGAGTGTTGGGACACAAACCGACGAATAAACTGCAACCTCCCGATTAAACCTCAGACTTCCCGCAAATTCTTAGGAGGCGGCATATCCCTGATGGCCTTAGCTTTGTCGGGATCTATCTCGATCCCTCTTTTACTCACAATGAACCCCAGTAATTTACCCGACGACACGCCAAACACGCACTTCTTCGGGTTCATTTTCAATTGGAACTCCCTTGATCTTTGCAAGACCTTAGCCAAAATTTTTAGATGTTCCATCCTGGTCCTTGATTTCACCAATAGGTCATCCACATACACCTCCAGATATATATGCATCATGTCGTGGAATATGGCCATCATAGCTCTTTGGTAAGTAGCTCCAGCATTCTTTAACCCAAACGGCGTGACCACGTAACAATAAGTTCCCCAAGGGGTAGTGAATGACGTCTTCTCTTGATCCTCTTCTGCCAAACGAATTTGATTATATCCCGAAAATCCGTCCATGAATGAGAGGGTCTCATAACCTGCCGTTTTATCGATCAACACATCAATGTGAGGCAAGAGAAAATCATCCTTTAGACACGCGCGGTTAAGGTCCCGGAAGTCGATACAAATCCTGACTTTCCCGTCTTTCTTCATGACCGGGACAATGTTCGCCACCCATTGAGTATAAAGAACGTCTCTAATGAACCTGACTTTGTGGAGCTTATCGACCTCTTCTTTCATTTTCAAAGCCATCTGGGGGTGGAAACGTCTTAACCTTTGTTTTACCGAGACGGACCCCTGTTATAGGGTTGGACGGTGTTCGACCAGGGTTGAATCCAGACCCGACATATCCTCGTAGCTCCATGCAAACGTGTCCTTATATTCTTTGAGAACTTCAATTAATGCCTTTTCTTCAGAGGGTGGTAGGTTATCACTTATGAGGATGATCCTAGGGTCTTCTTCAGTTCTCAAGTTGACTTCTTTGGTGGACTCTTCTACGGCGGTTGACAGCTCGTCGAATACTCTTATTCCACTAGCATATGCGCCAGCCGTGTCCTCATATTCTTCACCCTCATCTTCAGTAGGGTATTCTTCATCCGTGATCTCGTAGACTCCATACCCCTCATCAATTGCACAGTTGCCCTCACATTCTATTTCGGTAGCTGGATAGGATTTTCTAGCAACTGGGGGATGGCAAGAAGGGCCTGACACCTAGCGGCTAAATCCAGAAGGAATCGACGAGGGATCTGCCTACCCTTGGATTTCTTCCTAGGTACTACCTTTGGCTTATTGTTCCTAGATTGACTGACATTATTATAGAAGAAGGAAAAGATGAAGAAGATGAAGAATGTACAGGAGAAGGCCCCACAGAGGAGGGGTAGAAAAGGTCGCTCATCGGACCTTGGACGGGTGGTCCGCAGGGCGGAACGCACCCGTGAGAGATGTAGGAGGTTTCCTCAACGAAGATGTGTTGTTGGGGAGTTTAAAAATCGACGTTTTTTTTTCGTTTTCATTTTTGATGACAAAACAGTGAAAAGGGATCGGAGGAGAGAAAAAAGTGATTATGGCTAGGGGATTGGGAGGCTCGTGGAGCAGATCATGGTTGAAGACCTGGCGCGGGTTGAGAAGCCTGCGTAGGTATGTAAGCAAAGAAGGGGACCTAGGAAGATCATCAGACAACCGTATGGCCCAGGAAGAAGATATCAGCAAAGGCTGAGAGGAGTGAATGGAGAAGATGGCGGCTAATGAGCCGTCGACGACAATGTTGATGACGGATAAAGATCCGTTGGTGACAGAGTCCTTCTGGCGAGGACGAGGATAGTTTGGAACCCTGGCAACAGTGATGATATTCTCTAGCATTCCAGAGATCAATGGCGGTCCTTCAAGCTATGGGGGCGAGAACATCCTTTCCAGTGCAACAAAAATGTCCCGTATGTCGAACCATTTATCCCACTCGCATTCCAGCTCTTTGATCTTGCCTCTTTTGGTGATCCTCGGATATTTTTCAGCCAAATATACAGCATGTGATCCCCCATGTATTTCTCGCGGGTAATCTCTCATCTGAATAACGGGCCCTTTGTTGAAGTGGTTTGATATGGTCCATGTGAGGGGCTTCCAGTCCTCCTTGAATGGTCCTTTAAAGCCTAAGCCAAACCGCAGGTTTGGCCTAATCTCCTTTGGTGGTCTCAGCCTACCTTGTAACTGTGCGCCCAGACCTTTACCCTGTTGATAACCGATGTTCCTCATAATCTCCCAACCTTTGGAGTGAAAAGGGAGATATGTCGTGGTCACCTTGATCGGCTTTTTTGGTGTTAGCGGAATGTGAGATGAATCACACACGTCCAGCAGTGACAATATGGGCCGGTGAGACGGCCAAACAGAGGGCAGAGAAGTGTTGATAGCATCCACCGTGTGAAGGACAGGTGTGCTGACCACTTTAATAATTCTTCCATTGTGAGGAAACTTCAGACACTAATGGTTGGTGGAAGGCACAGCATCCATGGCTTCAATGTAGGGGCGACCCAGTCTGGCCTTGAATGTGGGGTCCATATCGAGGACATGAAATTCCGTGGGGACTGACACAGGGCCTAGCTCTGCCCTCAGCATAATCATTCCTTGCGGCGGCCTTTTGCTATTGTCATAAGCCATGACTGTGATCGAGGACGATCTTATTTGCTCCTCGTCGACCCCACACAACTGAAGGGTGTCCCTGGAGATCACATTTATAGACGCACCCGTGTCGACAAGGCACGGATTTATGGATACCCCATTAATTTTTATTGAAATGCACAGTGCATATTTTCGAGCTTCCTTGGGGGCGAGCTCGTAGTTGTGGAACATGATGGCCGGTTGTGTGTCCGTTGGCGTCAGGACAGCAGAGATCTTTTCTACAGGGAGGTCCTCATTCACCATGACCTTTTGAAGATACTCTATTAAGGCTGCCTGATGGGATGTAGACCTTTGAAGCAGTTCTAGGATGGATATCCGAGCAGGCGTCTTGTCCAAGTGTTTCAATAGATCATACTGCGTTCCAGGGATAGATCTTTCCGGTTGTTCTCCATCGTCCTTCTCTGGTTGAGACTGCTCGGGATTCTGACTGTTGTGGGGGAAATCCCTATGAAAAATCCTTCCACTCTGGAGCACCATTGCCTGCGGCTTTTGTACCTCTATGGGGGTAGCAGTGGTTTTTAACAGAGGTTTGAGAGATAGTGGTGGAGGAATGGTTGATGAAGCAGGGGTGATGACGGGAGCAGGGATTCTGATGAGGGGTTTGTTAGGTGGAGGCATGGTAGAGGTAGAGGGGATATCACACGGGTTATGAAGGATAAGGGGTCTGGAAGGTGGATGTGGAGGCGAAGTGGAGGTGGGTAAGGTTTGAAAAGGGTAATGGTTTTGAGGCGGATGGTGGGTGATGAGTGGTTTTGAAGGTATTGGCGGTGGTATGTTGGAGACATGCGGGGTTACGTACGGTTGACGGGTGATAAGGGGCTTAGAAGGCATAGGGGCAAATGCGGTAGACGTGGGTGGTAAAGCGGGGGAGTGAGAGAAGGTGAGAGGGTACGAGGGCGTAGTGGAGGGTGTTGACTGATAGGTCATTGTGGTGCGAATGAGGGGGCGTAATGGTAGTGGAAATGGTGAAGGCGGTACTGACGCGGGTTGATGAGAGAGATGTGCTACCCGGGCAAGGCAAGGGTGTTGCGTGACGATAGGATTGGCGGTAGAAAGAATGGAGGTACTTTCCGGGTACCACATCTGCTCTCTCCTGACTTCCGGGAAGGAGGAGATGGGGTTAACCTGATGATTGGGTTGTTGGTGCTCCGGTAATGGATTCTGGATTATGCCCATGTTGGGCTATTGTTGTGGGGCCTACTGAGGCTGTTGTTATTGTTGTGGTTGTTGCTGCTGCTGCTGTTGTAACTGCTGCTGTGGCCCATGAGGAGGTCTCCTAGCCTTGAGAGTGGCGACGTATCGTCTCATTTCATCCCAATCTATTTGATGTTCATCATTCATATCGTGGATGTAATCTTTGAACTGGAAGCAGTAATCTACTATGTGTCATGGCTGCCTGTGGTAGACGCAGTACCTGGAGGTATCAACATTCGGGGGCCACACCGGCCTTTCTCTGGGTAGGGCGAGTGTGTTTGAGGCCATGAGGGCATTGAAAATATCTGCCAGAGTTTTTGGCAATGGTGGATAGTAGGCTCTCTTGGGACCGACCGGCCTCCTTTGTTGCTGTTGGGGACCATAATTCCCCGGGGGTGGAACTTGGTTGTACTGAAGGAGTGGTTGTTGTTGCTGGTGTTGTGGTTGTTGTTGCTGGGGTTGAAGTAGTGGAGGCACATTATCCTGAGGTGGATTGTTTTGGGGTGGAGGACGAAGGGGAAAATGACCTTGTTGGAGGGGAAGTCGAGACATTTGTTGGGGCCTTGGGTTGGCTGCAAAGTTAGAATTGTTGACCGCACTCACTTGCTCATTTGTTACGACCCCCTCTGTTGCTCCTCCTGGGATACCAGCGCCTGTTTTTTTGACCACCTTGGGCTTTGGCGGCTCAAACATGTTCATAATGGGGGAGTCTTTTAACTGGGTTTGGATGTACCGGGCTCTTTCATAGAGTTCCTCCATCGTGCTAAGTTTATTCATGGCCAGGACGTGTCTGAATTGTGGAGTTGTGTTGGACACAATCATCTTCACCTGTTCGGGTTCCGAGAGGGTATCTCTTATCCTTTCCGCCAGAGACCTCCATCTGTCAGCATAGCGAACAAAATCCTCGTCGGGCTTCATCTTTTCGGCCACTAGGTCGGTAATAGAGAGAGAGGGACCGACCCTATCCCGATATTTTTGCAAGAACCTTCTCTGGACTATTTCAAAATTCTCGGCCTCGCGAGGCTCCAAGGAATAGAACCATTCTAGCGCAGGACCGTCGAATGACCTCCGGAAGAGGTATGCCAAGGATCTCTGATCATTTTGCCAGTAGAGGACTCATACATGAAATCCTTGAGGTGGATGAAGGGGTTGCAAGTGCCGTTGTACCTGCGGTACGTGGGCATTTCGGAGGGAGGAAGATGGATGACCGGAAGGATTGGCAAAGCAACCTCCGGGGTGGCTTTCACGTCCACCATTCTTTTCAAATTTTGAAACTGCTTGTCTATTCTATTGAACCTATTGAGGAGCGTTTGGGCGAGCTCCTCGGGAGGTGAAGGTGGCGCTTGCCACTGGGGAGGGAAATGTCTCCCGGAGATTTGAGGGGGAAACCCCGAATGAGAGGGACCTGTCGGGCCGCCGACAGTTGGCCCCGGCTGAAGCGGTGCGTGGGGAACAGTGGGAGTTTGAGATTGTGAAGGGAACTGGAATGAGGGCGGTTGTTGGCTCGCTTGCCCTTGAAGCGAGGGAGATTGAATGGCTTGCGCCAGTGAAGGAGATGGAATGTCCTGCACCGACTCTTGGAGCGGTGCGACGGCCGGAGTTGATTCCTGGGGAGCGGGGGAAATAGATTTCCCCTTCAGAATGGCCTGGAGGACCCGGAGCTGTTCGGAGGTAAGCTCCGTGTTGGCGAGGACGCCTAACAAAGAGGAGATGTCCTGTGGTGGGGATGTGTCCCCTGCGGTAACCTGGACCTCATGCGAGGGCTCATAGGAAGGGCTCGAGTCCATAGCATGGACTCGCGGCTCAATTGACTGACCACGACCAGGGTGATTCTCCTCAAAAGACTCGTGAGCCATGCTCACAGTTTTCCCGGAATGTAAAAACATGCACTAGTAAGCAAATAGTAGAGATTATCAAACAAGTGGATGCCTTCACGTCTTTTTATGTTTTGATTTTGATGATTTTTTTTTGTTTTTAACCAGATCTGAAGTTCACACAAAATAGGGACCGTAGTTCGTTTTTTGTTTCACCACCGTGTCAGCTAGGGGCTCTCGTCTCACCACGAATGTGTCGACTAACTCCGGGGAACTTCAATGGTACAACCGGCCCAGTGAACGAAGAAGAGATTCTTCGATGTCGGGGACTTACGGAGGTCCCAGTGAAGGAGATTCTAGTCCGTCGAGAGGAATTCCCGAACGGAGAGTCCTTCCTTCACCAAGAGAGGGTGATCCTTAGAAAAAAAATAAAAAAGAATAGAAAAGAGGGATGGATGTATGCAATGGAATGCTGACAGAGATTAGAGGCACAAAAGAACAAGAGAACAACCAAGATATAACAACACACAAGAGATAGTACAGCAAATCAAAAGAAATTACAAGGGTAACTGAAAGAAAATAACAGAAGTCCCACCGTGATCGCCAATCTGTGAGCGATGTCACGCGGTTTGAGGAATGAAGACGCGGAGCGCACGGGCTCCTTTCTTTTTTATCGGGCTTTATGCTGTAACACAAAAACATTAAGTGAAGGGAGAAGGGACCACCGCGAGAGATTGCTCCGGCAGGGCGAGCGGGATAAATACAATATGTTAAAGATAAGAGGGGAGAAAATGGGCCACCACGGGAGATTGCTCTGGCGGGGCGAGCGGGAGAAATATAATACAAAAATCAAATGACAGAAATTGAAACGGCCATTGCGAGAAATGACTCGCCGCGGCCTCGAGAGTATGACGGGACGTAAAAATAATACGTAATATAACGACAGAAATTTAAACGGCCATTGCGGGAGATGACCCTCCGCGGCCTCGAGAATATAGCAGATATAAGAGACAGATATGAGAACAAGGCAACATATGAGCAACAAAGTTTAAACGGCCATTGCGGGAAGTAACTCGCCGCAGCCTCGAGAGTACAACAGTTATAAGAAACAGATGTGAGAACAAGGCAGAATATGAGTAATAAAACTTAAACGGCCATTGCGGGAAGTTACTCGCCGCGGCCTCGACAATATAATGTGATCGCCAGGGGTCGAGGACCCCAAAGTGAAAGAGTGATCGCGCCTACCTCGCTAACGGGAAGTGGCAGGTTGCTTCTTCCTCCCCCTTCGACCCGCCGACGGAGAGGGCTTTCTCCAATTACCCTTGCAAAATAACAGACAATAGATAAACGAAATTAGAAAATGGCAGTGTAGTATCAATCTCTTGCGATGAAAGTGATGAAATCGTGGCAGGACACACACCTGGTTGGTGTGGTTTAAAATCCCTCTCAGACTCGAGTAGGAGGAAAATGTGATGATGAATGCAAGAAATATATATGAGAAGACGCCCTTATGAAGGGAGATGGAGGATGCGAAATGATGAATGCAAAGAACTACGGAGAAAAAGAGGAGAGAATCGGCTTATTGGATGGGCCGATGGCGAGATCCAGCGGAGCTTCGGCAGCGTAGGGATGACGTAGAAGTGCGGTGGACGAAGGCGACCTTCCTCTCGCGAGTGCGGGCACCCGAGAAGCCGGCAGAACCTCCACCTACAAAAGACCCCACGGGTTAGACATGAATCCGGCAGCCTCTGGGCTCCGGCAGCCTATCGGATCGCTTTCAGCTCCCCCTGACTGAGGGGCCGGGTGGGTCTCTATTTATAGAGTTTCCGGGGGATGGAGACGTCCAGGACCCTGGACACCTCCATCAGGGCAAAAATAGTATTTTATTCTATTTTCATTTATTTTTTTTGAATATTTTCATGGAGGCGTCCAGGCAAGTGGACGCCTCCATAAAAGCCCATCGAATCCTGCCAAAAGCCTCACGCGCGCCCGTGATTGATGAATGGGCGCGTCCAGTTGGCAGGATGTTTCCATGTTTTGAATTTTTCCTCAAACGACAAACAGTCCAACGGACGGGGGCGCCCGTGAGTCAAGTGATGGAGGCGTCTAGGTGCCTGGACGCCTCCACAATTTGGATTTTTTTCTCAAACGACAAACCGTCCAACGAACGGGGGCACCCGTGAGTCAAGTGATGGAGGCGTCTAGGGGCCTGGACGCCTCCACAATTTGGATTCTTTCTCAAACGACAAACCGTCCAACGGATGGGGGCACCCGTGAGTCAAGTGATGGAGGCGTCCAGGGGCCTGGACGCCTCCACAATTTGGATTCTTTCTCAAACGACAAACCGTCTAACGGTCGGGGCACCCGTGGGCAAGTTGATGGAGGCGTCCAGGCAAGTGGACGCCTCCATGATATTAATTTTTATTTTTTATTCATTTTTGTGGAGGCGTCCAGGCAAGTGGACGCCTCCATAATATTATTTTTATTTTTTATTCATTTTTATGGAGGCGTCCAGGCAGGGGGACGCCTCCATGATTTTTTGATTTTTTTAACTATTTTGCTTTTTTATTATTTTTTTATATTCATGGAGGCGTCCAGTCTCCTGGGCACCTCCAAGATTTTTCACGGAAAAAATCAAAAAAATACAAAAAAAAATCATAAAAATAGGAAATCACCAGAGTACTTAAAAATGTGAAGGCCGCCTTGGGGTATCATAGTGTAATATGAGATTTACTCACGGTAATGTCAAGAACGACATGTCTACACACGCGTGCGCGGCTGTCACGCGGCCGTCTCCGCAGCCTCCACCGCTTCACCGCTTCACCGCCTCACCCGTTCTCACCTTCCCTGGTTATACCCTCCCATGGCCATTTAGCCTATTATAAAAGGGGGCTGCATCCGACAGAATAAGGTGTGTGTGCAGTGAAAAGGGTGCAGTAAACGGTGAAAAAGGAGAGCGGTTGTGGGGGAGTGCCTGCTGCGACGGGGAACAAAGTGGTTCCCGCGGAGGCTCTCACATACAGTATTAAACGTGAACAAGCTCCGGAGGCACGTCACCGTCGGCCTAGGATTTGAAGTGTGGACTTTGAAGGTGACTCTGGTAGCCACCTTTTGACTCTACGAGTAAAGACTTATATATATACATATTTCTGTTGCGTGACTAAGGTATGTCCTTGCACCTAAAATCTTGTGTTCATTTTGTTATTATATTTCGGGGCTAACCAACAGTTTCATTGCATGAAAAATCAATGGACCCTGGCACTTTCCTTGAGCTATTAAACTTTAGATGAAGAATGGACTCTGGCACTTTCCTCGACAACTTCCAATCTAAAACACAACAAAAAGAGGCAAATCAAAACAAAACATTGCACGTACGGGTTAGGGTTTAATAAACTATGCCAATGAGGGGGAGAAATCCATCCAAAAGTGCCTTCAATCCAGGGTTTATCGACTCGGCCGACCCGGTCTCGGCACGGGAAGGGACGGGTCGGGTCGGCCGGGTCGCACAGCGACTCGGTCCGCCCTCTCGGGCTCTCGGAGAGTGATTTTTTAGTTTTTTTTAAATTTTTAATAAAATTTTATTTAAAGATTAAATGTTATATATATATATATATATATATATTAGAATGTAGAGTTTTTTTATGATAATAGATCCATACTAAATTACACATAATTAATTATATAAAAAATAACATATTACACCTCTTAATTAAACATCTTATTATAAAACATAAAAAAATCACTTAAATTACTTAATATGTTAAAGTAAACAGTGGCATAATAATGACATTCATTCATGAAATATAAAATACAAAAACTCACTCATCCTCGGCATCTGTGAAGCCTGAATCCCAAAACTCATCATCATATACATGAGACTGATCACCCGTATAGTCTAACTCTATCCTAATGGGTGGAGGTACATGTGGGCGGGACTGAAAATATGTAACCATCTGCACAAATGATGGGTCATGTGCAGCGATGGATGGTACATGAAAATCTCTAAAAAAAAGTCTTCACTACATCTATACATTAAATTCTATCATGTGCTACTGGTGCGACTGGTGCTGCTCGAACTCTGGACGTTGAGAAAGATCCTGCTCCGCCTGGTGCTCGTGGTGGGGGTACCCTGGACGTAGAAGAGGATGCCCTGGGTCTGCTACGAGAACCATATCCTGCCTGTAACTGTGTCCGAAAGGACTATCAGACATCTCCCAGAACTCGGTCGCATGCACGAACATCGCGTCCCACTCCCGCAAGGTGCTCCGTAAATCTGTGTATGCCGATGATGCGATGTTCGCAGTATCTACAGTGCACATGTCCATCACCCTCAACAGAGTATCCATGCTCCCACGTAGGGTGACGCCGTCCGTCCATGATGACCTGCAAATGATGTAAAAATTTACATTAGTAATTTCAATGACAAGTACAAAACTCAAGATATGAAGAAATTTACAATTAATTATTAGTTAGTTATCAATATAACCAAATTGTACATACACTTAATCATCACATCCCAAACTGGGCCACATCCCATCTCCAAACAATCTGACATTAAATGCGGTCCGCAGATAGGACAGATAGTCTTCATAGCGCATTGAACATGCATAGTTCTCCCAGTACATGCGTACGTAGTATTCATACTGGTGCGAACCTTGTGCGTACACGACCGGTGCTGGCGCAGCTATGACATAAGGATATGGATACGATGGGAAAAATGAACTACTGTTATCTGAATCGCCACGATACATCGGCTGCTGCGGCCATGACCGTCCATTCGAGCTTCCAGATCCCAGAGAGTCATGTGTGCTCATCCTCTCAAAATCAGACAACATGCCTTGATAGCTGGTACTGTCTGTAACCAAACTTCCATAGTAGGGATCCCAATGATCAGCTGTCCATCTCGTCCCTGGCAGTGGAGCACCGTGGTCCTCATCTTGTGTGGCATGTGTGAAGTGTTGCTCCTCTGTCGATACGACATGTTCGCGGCCCCCACGACCTTGTGGAACGATTATTTGTCTCTCATTCGTTTATTTATATTTATATTTTTTGTTTTATTTTGTTTGGTTTGATTGTTTATTAGTTTATTAGGTGTGCCAGTCACTAGAGTGACAATTTATTATGCGCTAGATCTGACTCAGTCAGTCGATTGTGAAATCCGAGTCGGGACCAGAAGTCCGTCATACCATAAAGGCTATGACGTTAGTTACGTCCTTCTAAAGAAGGACAACCCTTGATTAATCGCTAAAGTAAGAGGGGCCCCGGGGGCAAAACGAAACGAGACTAATGTGTTGATTTGTTTGCAGGGTACGAGAGACGTATATGCGCTCATGCAGCTTAATCGTTTCATTATGATTCATCTGCCTGTTTCCCGGTACGGGCCGGGATAGAGGACTTAGGTTCGAGAACCACTCTCACGCATAACGATGGTTTCCCTTCGGGCATAACCCAATTTTCAACCACGCATTATTTGATATACCGAGAGCACAGGAGGAGGTGAGTTTAGATTCGTTTGATCGCATCAAGAGTGCGACGTGAAATAGGCGTATTCATTTCTCAGGAAATCATGCAAGTACAAAAGAAATAGCACGAATTACTAGAGCATTCCGACATTACACGCCTATCCGTCAATCTCATCCATGTGAATTACAGAATGAATCCGGCAACATCTCCCCTTGATCTTGGTTCATACCAAGTGGAAATAAGATACCATCCATGGCGAGGCGACATGGAACCCAGAATGATCGGGGAATGTCAGTGCCCGGATAATGCAAGACGGGATTAAGCTAAGACGGACTAATCCGAATAATAGTCACCCATGAAGGAGCTTATTGTTCTATTCCCTCAAGTGAATCACTAGAGACTCTATGGAAACAGGGCCCCTCAAATCCAAAGGGTTTGACGCCGACACAGCGTATCAAAGATCAGAGTTAAATCCAGCAGCATCTCCCCTTTGTTTTGGGCTATGCCAAAAGGGGAAATAGGACATCCATCCATGGAGTGCCAGGATGGAAGCCAAAGGAGAGATGGGCATATAGCCCAGAACCCATGGAGATGAAAACACGGTGGTTTAATGTCCATTATTATAGTATTCGGTTAATATCCCATTCAAGGAACCGCCGGAGAACATGCAGTGGCAGAACTCCGTAGGTTAGCAGGGTTGAAGGAACATCATTCATAAGCCAACCCAGTGTAAGGGTGTAACCCTGTTAATCTAGCCCCAGTAACTTGGGTGAAAACCTCTGGTCTTTTCCTCTTTCAGAAGGATGGAAGTTTATAAGAAGCTCAGTGAAGATAGGCTAGAGTTGAACTTCGTATAAGGCTCCCGGCACACTGGCCTCGGCGTGAAGTCACCGGCGTGTGAGCATTCTGGCTTGCATCGGCCTCGGCGCGGAGGGTGGCTTTGTCACAAAGGGGGCATCGGCGCGAAACCGTCCTCGGCGCGCCTCCAGCTCTCGGCACGAGAATGCTCGCGCCGAGGGGAAAGGCGTGCACCGAGGGAAATTTGCGCCGAGAGGCCTCCAAGGAAGGATTTTTGGTTTTTTTTCAGAGGGAAGTTTTTAGGGTTTTCATAGGCATGTTTTCAGGGGTTTAAGGCTTTGATTCAAGGGGGGTTTCAGAGGCTTTATTCTTGCGGTTTGCAGGGGTTTAGAACCAACGCAAATGGGGTCATATAGGGTGCCAAAACGAATGGTCTTCAGAGGGATAATCCCAGGGGATGAGATCATGTTTCACTCAGAAAAGCTGCTGGGGCCCAATCGTTTGTTGAATCCTCCGCAAGAGGATTCTACCATATTCCTCGTTATTTCATGGACAAAGGGCCACGGGATAGACTGTCCCGGGCTTCACCATGATCGGAGGTTGGGGAAGCAGCAGAAGAAATACTAATCAAGAAGCCCTTATATAAACATATGCCCCATCGTTCTACGAATGAGGAGCCACGAGATAGATTGTCTCAGGCTCGCATCGCAAACTAGGGATTAGAAAAGCTCAAACGATGTAGCAGAAGCAAGTTCAGATTATCAGGAGAGCGTACACATAACGGAAACAATTTCCTCACATCCACAATCAGGTACGATATGATAGACTTCCAGAAGAAAGGGAGGCAGAAGGAAAGAAACTCAGAACTGTACATTTCATTTCATTTCGGACGAATACATCCATTTGACATTGGGGAAAATCATATCGCAAAAGCATTCATATGAACAGATGCTCCTCAAATACATATCACACCATGCCGATGCTCAACATTTGCAGAGGAACAGAAATAAAACATGATAAACACGAGAGCGAGTTGCAGAGGGAAAGGCAGATTAGAAAACTCGAGATCGGGGGAAAAGAGACAGATGTAGCCCCTTAGGGCATTGGAGAACTATTCCCCCACCTTGAATCTTCCTCCGGGATCCTTCAGCTCTCTCTCTTTCTCTCTTCGGATTCTTCAGCAGGCCCTCAGACCCCTTTTCTCTCAGCCTCTCTCTTTGTTTCTTAGATGGCTTCTCAGGCGGCTTCCTCCTCTTTTCTTTCTCTTCAGATCCTCTCCTTTTCTCTGCCTCTCTCTCTGTTTCTTAGATGGCTTCTCAGACGGCTTCCTCCTCCTTTTTTTCTTTCTATCGCAGGTAAGGGGTTTTATAGAAGGTTAACCCTCTGTCCATCGGTGCGAGCTCTCCCAACGTAGTGGCCCCGGCGCGCCTCTTGAATCTAGCTTCTCGGCGCGATCTCCATCGTGGTGGGCTTGGGCCCATTTCATCTGTTAACTCGTGCCGATAGAGGCCATTTTGAATGACTGGGCCTTTTCATTGGTTAAGTGGGCTTCCTAGGGTGCTCATTGGCTTTCTTTGTTGTCTATTTAGCACCCAGGACCAATAGGTATGCGTGAAGCTATGTGGGTCCTATTCTACGAGCATCAGAATATACTGAGGATCCTTTTCAGCAGGCAGATGATTGCCCGAGTGTTGACGTAGTCTTCATCAGCCTGACTATCTTGAGTGATAGCCGTGCTGGACAGCGGCTTGGCCGATGATGGCTTCAGCCAGACAGAATGTCAAGTGTGATGGATCTTCTTCTATTCTGATTCTCATAACCTCCAGGGACGACCTGGGAGCCGCATCCTTGGTTGATCTTCAGAGCCTTTGACTTACTTTGACTTCTTCTTTATCTTTGTATATTTTTGGTGTCAACATACCTCTACTATGACCACTGCTGTACTCTATGCCACCGGCACTAGTATCCTCATGACGACTCCGTTGACCACCTTGAGAACCGCCACCTCCATGGGATGAAGACCCTGTCGGTGTACTATCATCATCGGAGTCATTACACCAACTGATGCGGGGCTCAACAGAGGGCTCGGGAGTGTCGTCATCTGCATTGGGATCTAATGTCTCCATGTCTGTAATATCTATCGGATTTAATGGTGGTTCATTGTCCTTCTTGCTTCTGAATAATGTCGTCCATGATGATTTTTTCTTCTGTAGAGCAGGGGGCAACTTAACTGCTGCATGTTGTGTCCCTCTAGATGCCTGAGAAGCAGAAGCCTTGTTAGATAATTATTCAATTTACTTTCTACTGTGTAAGTCTGTACGTATACCTGAGACGACTGACTAGGTGCCTTAGATGTTGAGCGTCGTGGCGCAACAGACTGAGATGGTTGTTTCGATGCTATCGAAGACTACACAATTGAAAGAACAATATATTCAATTACCAATGAAATACAACATATAAATGTAGAAATGACAATATAATTTCACCTCTCTAAATGAGGAACTCCCGCTAGCCTCTTTTTAAGTGGATAACTTTTTGGGTTCCGCAGATATTGAATGCCGCGGTGCAACAACCTGGGACCACTGTTCTCCCGCAATATTGTCATATGTCGAACCGACCTACAATATATTTCTTACATCATCATACATCAATATATGACTACGCTATCTAATCAAATATACAATTCGATTTTCATATATTAATTCACCTAAGCTGGCGGTGGATGCTCAATTGATGGAGGTTGCATCAATCGCTCCCATGCTGTATCATCGTACGCATACGATGTGTCTTCACCCCCAATGACGAAGTCTTCATCCAAATTAACTTCATCATCACGTCCCGTTGCTGACTCGTCACCACCCAATTGCACATAGATGTTATCTCCCTCCCTCACTGTCTCTTGTACAGCTGCTGAGAGAAAAGTATTAGGCCATGGTGTCTCGCCTGGTTCTTCAACCTCCTCGTCCAGTTCTGCCTTACCACGCTCGGTTGTGGCTCTTGCAGCCCATGCTACCATAGGATCATCATCATCTTGCAAGTACAAATAGAGTGCTTAACTATATCTCCTAAAATTAAAAAATATAAATTATAAATATCACTAAATTTGTTAATGCACTAATATAAAATAAAAATATCTTCATTTTATAGTAAATTAATTTTTACGTAGAGCTATCGAATATAATTCACAAACAAACCATGTATTAATTTCACACAAAAAAATTCATTATTCTACATCTACAACTAACAAATTTAGGTAATAAATGTAAATTCAATGTACAATGTTTTATACAAATAGCATTTAATGAAAATAATATCATTTAACGTAAAATTTCCTCATTCTACGACATGCAAAACTATATGTTTATTCTACGGCATGTTAAACTAAAAATATTATTCTACGACATGTTACAATTTACATCTACAATCTTTGTTATCATTAAATTTTAATAAAAATAATAAATTTAATTCTAAAACATGTAAAAATGAATACATTATTCTACGACATGTTACACTAATTTCATTAATCTACGACGTGTTAAACTAAAAATATTATTCTACGACATGTTACAATTTACATCTACAATTTTTTTATCACTAAATTTTAATAAAAATAATATATTTAATTCTAAAACATGTAAAAATGATTACATTATTTAATACATTTATATTAATTCTTATATTTTTTAACAAATTAAATTTCATATGGAATCGTCTATTACAAATTAAAATTATTTATAACATAATATAATTAAATAAATTACATAAGGCATCAAAAATAAATCTTAAAAAACTAACAAAATATAGATTATTCTAACTAATGACATTTAATTTATTTAATTAAAAATTCAATGACTATTTTTTAATCGCCCTCCCTCTCCCACCTCCGGCGGCGCCCCACCGCCCAGGCCGCCCCCCTTCCCACCGCCGACGGCCCCCACCGCCCAGAACGCCCCCCCTGCTGCGGCCCCCCACCGCCCAGAACCCCCCCTCCCACCTCCGGCGGCCACCACCGCCCCCCCACCACCTTTCCCACCTCCGGCGCCCCCCACCGCCCAGATCGCCCCCCCTCCCTCCTGCGGCCCCCACCGCCCAGATCGCCCCCCCCCCCCCCCCCCCGGCCACCATCGCCCACCCCTCCCTCTCCCACCTCCTGCGGCCCCCCACCGCCCAGAAGCCCCCCTCCCACCTCCGACGGCCACCACTGCCCCCCACCACATCTCCCACCTCCGGCGGCCCCCACCGCCCAGATCGGCCCCCCCCGGCCACCACCGCCCACCCCTCCCTCTCCCACCTCCTGCGGCCCCCCACCTCCCAGAACGCCCCCCCTCCCACCTCCGGCGGCCCCCACCGCCCAGTCCCCCCCCCCCCCCCGGCCACCACCGCCCCCCCACCACCTCTCCCACCTCCGGCGGCCTCCACCGCCTACATCGCCCCCCCCTCCCTCCGGCAGCCAGATAGCTAGTCCCCCCCCCTCCTTCCCCCCACCTCCGGCGCCCCCCACCGACGTTGATCGCCCCCTCATCCCTCCCTCCCCCACCTCCGGCGGCCCCCCACAGGCGCAGACCATTTAACCAAAAAAATTTTTCACTTACCTCCGATCTCCGCTCTGAGCAGCCCAAAGCCGTCGTCCGCCGCTCTAACCGCCGTCGACCGCCGTCCAACGCCGTTGCACCGCCGCTCGCCGGTGGGAGGGATGGAGGAAGAGCCTCCCCTCCGGCCTGTTAAATGGGCGAACCGCCCCGACCCGCTCGTACCGAGCCGGGTCCCGCCTCACATCGGACCGGTAGTGGCGGGACGCACGGGACCATGCGGTCCTGTGAATCTCGTCCACGACCCCCAGCCCGTGCGACCCGACGCCCGCCTGGGTCGGGTCGGGTCGTGCAAGTCAATACGGGTCGAGGCGGGACGATAAACCATGCTTCAATCGATCCAGTCCAAATGCCTAACCATCGTAAATAGTATTTTTTCCCGGCCTACACATTCTTCTTCTTCTTTTTTGTGACGGATGACTCAAAATCCGTTGCAAGAAGCCTGGTTTCTTTTTTAAGTCTTTTGTAAACAACCTCGTAAACTACGACGCATATGTAAGAAACCCCTTTCACTTTAATAATACGTAAAAAACACACATTTTAACATTTCCACTTGTAGTGCAATTGTATGTAAGTGCAATTGTATTTAGGGGACATTAACTGCAATCCATAGCATACATCGAAGAAAATATGTACAAGAATATAAGACACGATAGAGATGACGTGCTAATAGAAGCAATCCGGAAAGAGTATGGTTATTTTAAATTCTATTTCAAGTATTTTTGAAATTTGACATTAAAATATATTATTGTCATGTTAATTAAGTGATGTGATCATTTTTACATCATTGCAAATTCTTCAAGCAATATGGTTGAATTTTGAAGGTCACGTCGCTTAGAAAATTTTCTAACAGACCAACGTGCTCGGGGATTGTTTTGAAATTGAAGCTGACAAGGATATTTTGAGATTTATGTTTTTTCTAATGCATTATAGTTAACGTCAGTTGATTACGAGTAAGATTTGTCGAACGGATTCGGTACAAGATGTACCATCCGTATCAGCCTTAAATTGATATGACCGATCTATGGTATATTATCTGTACGTAATATATATTTTTAAATATTAACTATTTTTATAGTAAATTTATTTTGTTGGTTGAGATCCTGTGTTCAAAACGTATTTTCATCACGTTTACAATCTTTTTTAAAAAAATAATTTAATTTTAAATTAAAGAATATTTAAAAATATGACAAACGTGAGATTCGAATCGAGGAGACTCAATTTAAATTAGATACCAACTAATTATATCTATAGTAGCTCATTTGAGTATTTTTATTTTATAACATATATATAATATATTTTTTATCTCGATACGTAATGATATTGAGTTATACCGTATCATATCAGTAAAACATCGGTAGGATCGATACCAACATAATTACAAATCTTGGTTGCAAAGATGCTGCGGGTGAAAACGTTCAAGCGTTTAAAAGATGAGGGTTTTTTTACATATTTATAAAATGGAAGGGTTTTTATTGTAGATGTCATATTTTAATTTTTAAGAGGTTATTTGCCAAAAAACTTTTCTTTTTTGAGCCGTCACAAAAAAATATTTTTCAAATCCCCACAAAAGGTGACCTTTTGCAATGAAATTTTGTCACGCTACTTTAGAAAGCCATTGTAAAGAATAACAGAGATTTACGAATCGAGATGGGATGGGACGAACCGTCTGTCCCAATCACAGACGACCGATCTGTGAGATGTTACCGAATCACTTTATATATTATATATTTTATTTTAAATATAAAATATTTAATAGGTAAGTTAGTTGAGTGTTTTCACCCGTTCGACAGTTTGAGTTTGAATCACGTCAATTACATACGTTTTTTAAGTTTTTTTTTAAGATTTTTAATTAAAAAATTTAAAATGTCAAAATATTTACAAGATTTAAACATGAGACTTCCTAGAGGAAATGCTCACAAGCAACTTTTAACCAAGTGAGCTATAAATCTTATTATATTATTATATATATTATATATATAATTATATATATTTTATGGGACGGAGCGGGACGGAGCGGGATAATACCGTCCTATACTCCTATCTCATCCCGGTAGAAAATTAGGACGGCCGAGACGGTCGAGTCGACAAATCCCGAAGAATAGTACTTTTTTTAACGAATAATGCGAAGTTCTTGCAAAAATTATGTCAAGTGATTTTTCTGTGAGAAAAGTGTTGCTAAAACTAAAAGAAGTGTTGCTAAAACTAAAAGTTACTTTTTACGGTGGATTTTCTCTGTTACCGCAGTTATAGGGATTCTGCGACGGCTTTTTCCAACTGTCGCAAATTTCTCATCGCCTAAAGCCCCCCATTTGCTTGTAAAAAGATTTTTTTTTTTACTTTCTCACACAATTGCAATAAATGGAATTTGAATTCAAAACTTTATCCAAAATGAAAAATGGTGTACAAACTATAAAAGAACTCATTGATAGATCAAAATAACTTAGAATTGAAAACACAAGCACAACCAAAATAAAAAAAAATATTTGGCCCAGTCGCATGTTAGGTCAAAATAATATAATATGACCTAAATAAAGAATAAAAGATGCCACCAATTGAACGGCTGCTACGAGACTAGAGAATTCTGCGAAGCACAGGATCCACCAATTGAACGGCTGAGATTCTTCCATTAATGTGATAATCCGCAGAGAGAACGGGTGGCTCTCTGCTGGCCCCGCCCGTGCTAAAGATGGGGAACTCAACTCCCCTACTCGGCCGAGCCCCAATGGCCACCGCACCAGCAGCAGTAGCATCCGCCCTGGGCGCTTCTTCGTCTTATTGCGCCGTATCCATCTCCCTCCGCTGCAGCGCCAGTGCCAGCGCCAGGGCGCGGGTTGGGGTCAGGGCGTCGCCGGGCATGGCCACCAGCACCGCCACGGCCGTCGTCCCGGCCGTCATCGTCGGGGGCGGCAGGGTGGGGAGGATGCTGCAGGACCTGGGCGACGGCGGCGACGTGCTCGTGGGGAGGGGCCAGCCGGTGCCGGCCGACCTCGACGGCCCCATCCTCGTCTGCACTAGGAACGACGACCTCGACGCCGTCCTCCAGGCCACCCCGCCTTCCCGGTGGACGGGTAATCTGATCACATCCTTCCCCATTTCACTCTTCTCCTACATTTTTCATTTCCGGTGCTTTGGAACGGCACTTCAGCCTCTATCATGCTCTCTCCACTAGTTTGAGACGTAACCTGGGATTATCGGATCCTATTATGTTCCCCTCGAGAAACTTTTCTGCATCGAATCAAGCGGAGCGTCTGAAAAACGCACTAAAATAGAGGATTTGAGGCGACCACTTGCATCTGATAGCCCTCAATTTTGTTTGGAGCATTTCAATTTAAGAGAAAGATGCGGTTTTGCATAAGCTATAAGCAACTTTCAATTGAAAGCTATAACGTTTTAGCAGATTTGGTTTTCTTCCAGAACGGAATGATGGAGCCGTGGTTCCAGAGTAAAGGCCTCGGTGATGCCGACCAGGTGCTCGCTTATTTCGCCGTGTCGAAGCTTGGGGAGGCCCCTGTTGATGGGAAGACGGATACTAATCCGGAGGGCTTGACAGCGGCATTTGGCAAGTGGGCGTCGGCTGTGGCGGCACGGTTGCACGCTGGAGGCCTCTCTTGCAAGGTGCCGAGGGGTTCACTGATAGATGTGTAACGCTATCACATTTTTCCTGAGTTTTGATTGGATGTTAGAGGTCCTTTGGAGACTAAAGATTTGGGCATGGAGTATAGACTATTTTCCATTTTTGCTCCCTTTTTTATGCGGGAAATGTGCCAAAGATTTTAAGTAAGCATTCGCTTTTATCGAGCTTCAGGTCCTTGACAAGGAAGCTTTCCAGAAGCAGATGTTAGAGAAACTGATATGGATTTCAGCATTCATGCTTGTTGGAGCCCGGCATCCTGGAGCTACTGTTGGTGCTGTAGAGAAGGAATACCGTTCTGAGGTAACCATTCACTTCTTACTTAACTTTTTTCATTTATCTTTGTTCTTCTACTTCGTACAACAGTCTAGTCATTTTTTTATTGTCTTGGCACATAGATTAGGATTATGCTGATACTGGCTTTTGTGGTTCGTCTGCTGCTTCTGATTGCGTCATTGTGTGTGAATCTTATGCCTGACCAGCTTTTCACAAAGTAACTGGACTAACTTCGGGACAAAATGCAGTGACTTTCGAATGGTTTCTGCTACCTTGACTAGGGTACGCTGATGCAATTTCTTTTAAAAAAATTCCGCTGCATCAATTGGAGAAGATTTGTCTTACATTAAGCATATATGAAATGGTGGATTCTGCAAATTGCACATTAGAAATCAGCCTTGGCATTGTTTATTAACCTGTCCTCATGGAATAGAGGTGGCAATGGGTCGAGTCAAGCTGGATTAGGGTTGGATCATGAATGGAATCTGATAAATTTTGCTTTACCCTAACTCGACTTGACTTGGCTTCGGGTTTCATGACCCATACCCGACCTGGTTCAAGCCGAGTCAGGGCAGGTTAGGGTCAATAAGTACGGGTCACACCGGGTTTTGACGGGTTTGGGTCAAATTTTATGACCTAACTCAACCCAAAGGAATCTGCGGGTCAGAATGACCCAACCCGAAGTTGACCCAGTTGTCAAAAGTTGTGACCCTAACCCACTTTTGCAAGGGCCGGGTTGGGTCGGGTCGAGCGGTCACATAAGGTTTTGCCAGGTATATGGATATGCTGACCACTTCACATGAGGTTATAATACTTAATATTTGTGGACTTTATATCATTGAACAAGATGTTACAATTCTTGTATGATGCAAGTAGGGGTGCAAAACGGACAAATCTCGGTAGGATCTGATCCATATTAGAGAAGACCTGAATCCTGGTGGTCAGATCTAGACCTGGATTCGAGTAAATGTTCATCATATATGGATATCCGGACCTGAACTCCCCCCATCTCTCACACGCAAGAACAGAGCTCCCAATATTCTATCTTCCCTCGTGACTGATTTGCTTGAATTTAGAACCTCTCCACAATCTCTCTCGTTCCTTTGATGCTATGCCCTGACGAATGAAGCATCTATATCAGAATAAGATGGAGATGAAACCAGGACTTGTTTTGCCTATTCCCTTTTCTCTTTTTTCTTGAGAAAGGAGAAGGGTACACAGCCACATGAGCCTGTATTGGGCAACCAGCAGATGTGCAAGCAGTTTTTCCCCCACCTATGAAGAACAAGCAGAAAAGAAAAACAGTGGCCAGACACATCCTGGTCCATTCCACTTTCCTCTCAAGCAAGGCACATCGAAGAGCTCACGGAGCAGATGTTGCTGTAGCTGCCGCCTTGCTGCTCGTCCTTCGTAGTGGGTTGGTGCTGCCAGCAGCAGTGGACAGTGGCGCTCTCCCAAAGGCCCTTTGAGACACACCACACCCACCCGCCTCATCTCGTGGCTTCTCCCTGTTCCATTGTCCTCCATGCTGCCCTCTGTTGCAGGGGCCCAGCTGCCTTCTTCCAACTTGCATCCATTTTCTTCCTTGGCACTTGGCAGCCTCATCATTTTAACCTTTTTCTCATTTCTCCAAACCCGCAGCCAGTTAAGCACGTTCTGGGATTGGGAAACTGCCGTGTAAGGGTGGGATGTTAAATCCGGGTTTGATTGGAGGTCCAACAGGAAATATGCAGGACTTTCAGCATATTTTTATGAAAAAGTAAACCACCTTTTGAAATGTGGATATATGGGAGCATCCATACCCAGGTGAAGGATAAGGTGGGGTCGGGTGTGGATATATATCCAGCCTGGTTTACACTCCTAGATGTAAGTGCCTACACTAAAACCAGGCTTCACACAGTGGATATACCTTTCCTCAGGTAAACATAGATGCACTGAACCCTTTCTGGAGGTGGGCATCGTCTGATAAATGATGAAAATGTTGTTCCAGCTTTGAGCTATTCTACTCTCCATTTTGTGAATAGGAGTTCTTATATATTTTTGGCCTAGAGACTCCTCCCTTATCATGATTTCTGGCATTATTATATTAACATTGAATCAATTGGGATTGATTTTGAGATTTATCTTTACCAATTAATCTTAATTATGTTACAGTTAGTTACTCCTCAATTTATATGTTTTGAGCAAATGGGCAATGGGGAGCTTGGTATTTCCTTGATGAAAACAAATTGTTTTACCTACTTCTGTTGGAGAGATCTTATAAAGAGCCCATATAAGAAGCCACGGTGTTTTGTGCGTTCCCACTTTGGCACCAGACACTGAAACCACAAAAGATGCGTCCGGAGGGTTTTCTGTTGGAACAATGTTCTTACAATGATTCCTTACATATAAAATGTCTACCTTGAAGAAATGAGGTAAAACTGTCTTACATTATTTAATGGTCACTCGCAGGTGGCAAGCCTTATCGCAGAGCTAGCAGCTGCAGCAGCGGCAGAGAAAGGGCTGACATTTGAAGAAGGCATAGAAGAAAGGTTACGTGCTTATTCAAGGGCTGTTGCGCATTTCCCAACTGCTGTGAAGGAGGTAATCCCAAACCCCTGCTGATAATTTCAAAGGGTGTGTTTGGTGAAGTTTTCTATTTGGAACCTACTTTTGGCTTCCATCTCCAATGTGAAAATAATGAGTTACGCAACCCTGCACCCAGTGCAAAGACCTGGAGACCCTCATGCCGTCCATATCTAGGCACGCAGCCAGCTCTTCCCTCATAACCGCAATTTCTTCCAATGTAGGAAGATTCAATTTGAAGTGAAGCTTCTGGTCCGAAGCAAAAGATCATATAAATAGCTTTGATTGACTGATCCCCTTCTCCTCCCACCTCCAAAATAACTAGACTAGAAGTTATAAAGTATTGAAGTGTTTTTTTTTCGATTGAAAGTTCCCCCAAGCACACCCAATTGTAGCTGTATTAGTTTGGATCTTAAACAAATCTCTTTAATGTGTACAGTTCAAGTGGAGGAATGGTTGGTTTTATTCTCTGACTCAAAAGGCGCTCGCTGAAGGGAAACCAGATCCATGCCCACTACACTCAGCCTGGCTTAAGGAGTTGAACGTGATATAAAGCACTATTTTTGTGTTATGTGTGTGGTAGTCTTTTTGTTGAACTATTGAGGAGGAGCTAGTCGATGTCATCAAGGGTAACATCTTTGTTCTCTCCCGTGCATCGGCAGCGATATGTCAATTATATAAAATGTCTTCTTTTCCGAATGAATTATGTCAATGTTTCAAGATCGTATCTACTTGTTTATTATGCCCACAGCTGCATCACTCCACAGACATGCCAGAAGGATCAGAGTAGGTGATTACGATGAATCATCTTCTTAGTCATTAAAGGGAGTCTATTTGCTTCCGTTGGAGGAAAAGAACTCCTTACTTACATCAGCAACCTCCTCTTGGAGCAGGGTCTTCTAAGTTGGAGGTAATAGATTTCTTTTATGACTAACGTGATGATCCATCTTAATCATTTAATCTAATTATTGAAGTATATTTTAAAATAATTAGGACAACAGAAGCTGTTACTTTTTTCAAGAGCATGAAAAATTGACTTTGTTTTTCATCTCCGTTGGCAAAATGCAACGGCATGGAACACTATAACGTGCTTGATTTGACCCCGAGGGTGTAAACATAATTTTAATTAAGAGAATATATATTTGAATAATCGAACCACCTTGCTAAAAAAAGTGTGGAAGACTTGTGAGTGCTTACATCATTATGTCTCATCGATCATTTGATTTGATATAAAATGCTATGAATTACAATAAAATAGCACATTTATGTGACACAAATATGAAATTTTATGACATTGTAATGAAAATCAATATAACCTATAACATGGGGGAAAAAAGAAAGTTTCAGCTAAGCAAGGATAGATGCAGGTCTCCCCCATGGTTCAGCCACTGCTCAAGTTAACATGTCAGATCTCTCTCTCTCTCTCTCCCCTTCAACCAGGGACATCTCGGTGCCGGAATTTTTTTTACAATTTGTTTAGAATGTTAAGCAAAGCAGGCAGAATAAATTAAATATATCTGTTATCGATGTAAGTCCGTCGTGAATGGAGTGGGCAAGCAGATCGTGACTCAAAAAGAAAGATATAGTTTTTCATAGTTTGTAGTTTTATTGTAAGCTCCACCTCTGTTGATTCACATGAGATCAATATTACTGGGGAGAGAAAAAAGAAAGCATGCACTAATGAGAGTACAATTTGTAATACTCGTTGTCAACATTACTAAACAAACAGGAATAATTACATACATGTATTCCAAATGTTATGTATTCTACTTATATCCTTATACGTTTCATATTGCCATATATATATATTTTCATAATAAACTGTATTTCATCACCTCTGCCGTGATCTGCTGTCTATTCAACGTAATTTTTAGGTATATTAAGATAGCAACAAATTAGTTGTCCTTGTTTAATCTCCTCGGCCACATAAGGCGGTGGCACATATATCTCTATAATCTTTTATATTGGTCTGTATGCTCCTAAACACTCTTATAATTTATGCAGAGATAGAAATATAATATCTCAAATTTTATATCATATTTTTTATTTTTTTAATAGGAGAGAGATAATTCGTCTCGATAAAATTTACAAAGAACGAAAAACACGTCAAAAATAATCCTGAGAAAAAAATTAGAAGATAACTCTTAGATGCTTAAATCAACAAAGTACTCGGATGATAGTGTCGAGATAAATGTTCATAGTGTAGAGAGTACTGTTCGTCGTAGGGAAATAGTGTTTTGAAGATTGAAGAATAATTTAGGTGGTCTCTGTGAGCAGGTCGACTAATGTCCCCCCGATCGCCCGTCGAGCATCTTATTTATAGAGTTTACTTTGAGCTCCTCCATGTTCATTGTTTCGACGTGATAGCGGAACAATTCATCCGTAGTGTATCTGGCGAATTTTCTCCACTTCACTTTACATTTTAAAAACTTGGTTCATTATTTTAGGATAGTTTTATATAATTCTCTAAAATTTTATATATTTTTACTTTGTAACTCTATATTCTTTATATATACGTTTACCATCACCTAATATTTATTTAACTGAATTTTAGGCAGATTAAGATGAAAAAAATTAATATGCCCTTGTTTTATCTTTTCACACAATTAACACAACGACATATATTCCCCTGTGATTTTTTGTATTATCTTGTATACTCGTCTAAACATATGTTGATACACGTATCAGTGAATATCAAATATGCACAGGAAAATACGAGGATTATATATGATAATATAAAATATGTCCGAGATTTTCGAGGCACATATTAATATATGTAATTAACCACTGCAACCAATGGAATCTGCGTTCTGCGTGAATTTGATTTCTCGCACTTTCCTGCAATCCATGCGCCGGCGTGGAAAGGAGGCCCCTAGCCATAATTTACCGTCTAGCCACTGGTGAGAGGTCATCTTCCACTTCCCTAAAACCCTCACAGAAACCATACCGAGAAGAAGCAGAAGTGAGAGAAGAGGGAGGCAGAATGGCGGCGGCCGGAGACCTGGTGGTTCACCGATTCCCCCAGTCGAAGGCCGTGGACGCCGTCCGGTGGCTGCCGCCCGCCTCCGCCTTCGACCGCTGCGTGGCCGCCGCCGTACATGACCCCGACGCAGGCTACTCCGCGGTCGAGATCCACGCCGTAGTTCTTTCCCAGCAGCACGAGGAGCCCAGCAAGCCCAGCCTCCTCCCCAGGGCCTCCTGGCCCTCCACCTCCCGGATCTCCTCCCTCAGGTCCGCCAAGGCCTTAACGAAGCCCCTACCCGTCGCCCTCTCCACCTTCGCCGGCTCTCTCCACTACCTCTTCGTCGACCCCATCGAGGGCTCCGTCGAGTCGGAACTATCGGTGGCCGCCGACGAGGGGACGTTCCACAGCGGGCCGATTTCGGCCGTCGACCTCCAGATCGACGGGCGGGAGTGCGTGAGCGTCGGAGAGGACGGGAGGGTGAATCTGGTGTCGCTCGGGGAGACGGGCCTGGAGAGCCGCAGGGTCCATGATAGCCGGGGATTGGTGTCGTACACGGCGGTGAGGTGGGGTTCGCCTGCGGAGTTTGCAACCGGCGGGCTGGGGTTTGGAATCCAGTGGTGGGACCAGAGGAAACCCGGGGGATTGGTGTCGCAGTTCAAGGGGAATTGGTGAGAATATGCTTCTGTACAACAACTTTTCACCTCATTGCTTCTACGGAAGACTCCCCTTTTGCTTCTTTTTTGTTTCAAATACCGTTAAAAGTTATGACTTCGGGAGTCGAAATGGGACTTAAATCCGGATGGAGCTGTTTGGTTTACAGTTCTGATTTGGGCCCACCTGAATTGTTTTAGATGCCAAGTGTAGTGACCCCATGGTTTGCTGAATCTATAGAAGGCAATTGATTTTGACTGTAGATTGTTTGTTGCATGGCATGTTGGTCTGAGGGAAATATCTGATCATTGCTTCCTGACGGAATGATACGATTGAGAAATCTTCTATCTTGATTGTCGTCTTTTTCTCTTTGGCTGGCGGGACAGGGTCTTCAGATGGGGGCATAGATAGGTTGAGTATCGAGTTTATTTTTATTTTCTCAAGGGGGATCATGTTCCTTCAGCTCCACCTTATTTTGCTTCTTCATCAACTCACATTTGCAAAAAAGTGTTTGTAAATGTTTACTTATGTTTGTCCTTTCCTTTTTATTCATTGGCTGGCTCTATGGTGGTATGCAATCAGTTTTCGTGACAGAAGTATTAAATGTGGGACAAAGGAACAGAGGCAGGAAAGATGGTATACTATTTGTCAAAGATGAATTATAGGCTAACAAGCAAGGATTCTTGATGACATGCTGTGATGTTCCTTCATGCCAGCTGTTGCAATCAGAAATTTGCACCGATGAGAATGGGGGATTGGTGGAGTCAATGCCTTGGACCATTGGCAATCTGTTTAATGGTTCTCGACTTACCTTCTTTCCATTGCCTTTGTTTGATGCCACCTGGTAATTCTATATGTCAGCTGATCAATTAGAATGTTTTGAACATTTCAAGTGAATTATCTATGGTAACATCCATGGGTAAAAGTTTGTAGAACCATAAAGCCTGATGCTGAAACCAAATGTATCTTGGTAAGAATTTTTTACTTCGAATCTGAATTAGTTGTAAGGTTGCCGAGGTGAAATTTTGGTGGATCAGGCATCATTCGGAATGTTCACAAACATGAAATGCACTCCTTCACTTAAATTAGGAAGAGGGGTGCCACCTTTCTTCTAATGCATCACGTACTTGTTGGGATATTGGATAGCATCATAAAAGTGGTTTCATTACACACACACATCCTCTGTTGGCCAAATTTCTTACTGCTGTGCTTGGGTATTTGCATTTCTTACTGAATGATTATTAGTTTAATAGTTTATATGATTGTAAATTGACATTTGATATTGTTTACACTACAGGAACCAGGGAAACACACCTGGCATTGTCCATTCCATTGATATTCACCCATCAAGAAAGCATATTTGCATTGTAAGTTCGCTTTTATGTCTTATATGTTTGTATCAGAAAAAAAGAAAAGAAAAGAAAAATCATTCATTTTTGAGTTCTTGAAGCCTTTCTGCACTTGAATAAAGGAAAACTTACTTCTCATATAATCATTTTTTTATTCTATTGGCTAACAGGTACTGAGAAAGGACCCTACATGATCAGTATTTATGCTTTTCTGTTCAACATACTAACCAAATTTACTTATAGTTATGTGGGGATTCTATGGGTTTCATGCCATACAATTATACAAACCTGTTTTCGATTAATGGTAAAAGATTTGTATTCTCATTATAAAAGCTTTGCAATATATCTTACTATGGCACTTCAATTTTTTTTCCACCAAAGTCAACTTGAATCTTAGTTTCATATTTTTAGATGATCCTCCATGTTATGTTGTCATAAATTTCCTTAAGAACCTGCTAAATGAGATTAGTCAGGTCTCTTTTAACTTTGTATGGAACAGACAGCTAGTCAGCTACCGATGGTGTATGTTGTAATTATTATGTTGATGGAAACTGTACAGGAAATGCTGCCGTAAAAACATTTGCCTCTTCTCTTGAAAAATTGTCCTCTTCTGCTACCTTGCAGATAAAAGAAATCATAAGCTTGTGAAGTATTCAAAGTTCTAATTGTAAAGTGGTGACAGAAAAAAAAAATTCTGACGTTGAAACATCCTATATTATTCATTTTGTTGTGTCATGCAAAACTTCTGCAACTTTTACCCTCTCCCTCCCTGTCTTTGCATTCATTGATTTCTGTTATGTGGACTTCCAATGAACCTTTTCAAATAAAGTGCTGGTCTGTTTTGCCCACTTATTTCCTTTGTATTGACACTTCACTTACAACATCTTTAAAGGCAGGGGGCTCTACTGGCACTGTGTTTGCATGGGATCTTCGTTGGCAGCAACAGCCAATCCTACTGTCTGGAATCGGACTTAGCGAACAAACTCAGATCCCTTCTGAAAGTGATGTTTGGGAGGTTCAATATGACAGTAACATTCAATCTAGTATTAGCTCTGCTTCTTCCTCAAACATTCTACCTGTTATGATCTGTTCAGAAGATGGTATGCTCACAATCCTTGAACAAGGTATGCTCCCAATCATGATATGTGCACTGACATGTTGATGAGCTATGCAAACCTTTTACAGTCTAGTTCGGTGTAGTTTTTAATGGCCGCAATCATTTGCAGCTTCTTCATTTTTTTCATTCTTGTAACATTAAACCTGTAGTTTTATCTTTCAGGGCAATGTTCCACAAATATCTGCTTTTCTCTTCATGCTGGATTGTTCACTGAACATGCAGATATAGTTATCAAGAATTGAGTTCTGCATTCTTTTTCTTGGCCATGGCTATCAAGCTCTTAAGGACCATTTTCTTTTGGGGTTAGAATCTTAAGTCAGTGATCATTTTTTTTTAAAATAACTTCTTGATCATTGATCAGCTGAGGATGGGCTGTGCTTAGAAGAGAATTTATCCTTGGATGTTTTTCATGAAGCTTTAGACAGCGGCAAATTTAAGCAAGTTCACCTGGGATGAGACTGAAATATGTTAGAAAAGATTTGTTATTCAACTGAAATTTGCCTGTTTTTCTAAGCAAATCATTCTTTGCATTTATCTATTGCAGGTTTATGTCTGCCACCCTGACCAACTCTTCAGTTGGGTTGGCAAGTGTGTCTTTGTAATATATTCTTAATCAGGGTTTACTGGATCGAAGGTCCAGACTAAGTCAGATCCCCCATGATCTGGTATGAGTCGTTCGAGTCGGCCTGTTTGAGATTATTTTTATTTTTCTTTGTAAAATCAAAACTTTTTCAATGTTTGGACTATTTTACCCTAAATTTTAACTTGTAGAACTACTATTTCATCAATCTAAGGTATGTATGACTTATTTAGTCTATTTTTTCATTTCAACTAATTTTTTAACATTATATCATTATTAGATAATCAATAAACCAATAAACCTGAAAATAGAGTTTCATGATCTTCATCCATGAAATGCAAGATCCATGCCTAATGTTAAATCATTCTGTCATTATTATTTTTTCCAATTTTTTAAAAATGTTTAAGCTAATTTCTGATTAATATACTATTATTTTAATAATTAATAGTGGATCGGGCCGATCCATCCTGGATCATGGCTCAGTTTTGCCATGATCTGGTCCGAGTCGGCAAACCATGCTCTTAGTGTTGTAGAGATTATGGTTTATATTATTGAAGTTTGATGAGTGGCCCTCTAAGAGAACTTTTTAACTCACCTTGATGATTGGCATGGGTGCCTCCGCTGATCTGTTCATAGGAAATATAACATCCAGAGGGGCCCAGTCTTCACATTGTAGCATTTTCATCAGGAGAAAATGCTAGGGTGTCACACCTCATACCACCATCTTTTGCCACAATTCCCCCCCCCCCCCCCATATGATCTTCAAATCAGTCGTGGGAAAAGTCCGGGAGCCCCAAAGGTAGGTTATACACCTCTGCCATTCAAACATGAGATCGGACGGCCAAGGGGAGTGTTGCAAAAAGTTTGGTAAGTGTGGCACACCCTAGCGTTTCTCTTTCATCATGTACTGTGCTGTTCATCAGCTATCATTTTCCTGGAAACTAGGCAGGACCATCTCCATTCTCAAAATGTCAGTCTCTATTCCATCAAATTGATCAGTGAAATAAATCCAATTTTGGTCCAAAGATCAACAAGTTTTCCGATCAGCTGCCCTGCTAGATGTCTACTGCTTTTTGTCAGTCTCTGAAGCGGTGACAGTTACTGCCTAAACACTTCTACAGTAGAGCTACTAGTCAGAAACATAGCAAGAGTAGTTAGTGGCCAGAGAACCAACTTTACTTTGCTTCTTCAGTTAAAATTCATGCCATGTGGGAGAAATTCCTAGGTTCTTATAAAGTTTGGGAAGACAAAAAGTGAAGGAGACAAATTTTATGTAGTGATTCTTGTGTTCTCATGTCCTTTTTTAAACACCAGACAAAGAAGAAAGGATATAATGAGTCTATTTTTGGCATATACACTGTTATTTACAAAACTTGTAGATTGATCAATCCTGCATTTGAATTTGCACATACATCATTAAGAATGCCAAGTGATCTTTTTACACACCATAGGCATTCCTAGTATATATGGGGAAATTCTAATGCAGGATTGGTAGTGCAATTTTGGGTCATATATTATATTGGTCTCGAGTTGTTGTTTGCCTTTTTGAAGTACAAGATTGCATTTTTGTATCAATTTAATCCCTCGGTAGCTGTTTAGGCCTGCTTTCACATAGGTCCTCGGCAGTCGACCACCACACCGAACCATTATGCACTTAAATAATCTTAGGTTTGCCCATGCTGGGTAGATCTTTTCCTTTAATTTATTTCATTGACCACTTTCCCAAAAAAATAGACAACATCAGGTTGGTTACAACCTCTTTCAATCATTTCCACGTATTCTGTTAACATTCTTACCTTTTTATGAAACCTGCCTTGGAACTCTTTGATATCTCAGGTGAGGAACCCATCGAACTGTTGGCGGAGCCATGTGCAATTAACTCCTTCGACATCGATTCACATAATCCATCTGTAAGTCTGAATAGGATTCGGCTTTTTCTGTCATTCTACAGTGTTATCCTTCGAATATATGCATGGCAGAACCTGTAAACCTTTGATGCGTACAATCTCTGTACAGGATATAGTTTGCACTTTGGAGTGGGAGACAGTAGTCTTGCTGATGCGACCGAGAGATTCCTTGACTGCATACTGAGAATTCACCCTAAAAAGAGACATGAGGAAAATTGCAGGCCTGTGGACACACTCACCTTTTAATGTGGAAAGTGGCCGTGTTTTACAAAGCACCTAAGAAGTGCGGGCGAGAGATTGTCCTAACTAACCATTTGGCACGGAACTTATTCCTTTGTGATCAGATTGGCGAGCTGAGCCAGAATTCAAGAAGCCTTGTTTGGATCAGGCCAGCTTGACAAGATTATGGAAATGGCCGCAAAATGCTAGTATGACGCATATTATGCAGGTGCTTTTTCTTGGGACCATTTCACAAATCATGTTGTCACCGAGGTTGGCGAATTCAGCACTTTCACAGATAACATTTGCACGCATCTTACCCATTTGAGTTGCGGAAGGTTACCGCTTTGCTTGTTTGACCATCTACATGGAAGAGTCTTGGCAACATAGCTTCTAACCTGGTGACAGAAAAAAAAATGTAACTTGGTGCTAGTTGGTGGGTTTAAAGCTGTGGAATATGTTCGAACCTATTTTATTACCCTTGATTGTACCTTCAAGTTAAAGGGTTGCTTCAATTACGAAATTTATGTTAAGCCTAGCAATATTGCGTGTCTTATAAGCGTTCCTTCGAGACTAATTCAAGCGAGTCCTTGCCATTAGTTTCTAGAGTCATGGAGGTTAATCTTGGTTAATGAATGCCAGGGATTCAAATTTACCTTTTTGTCCTTGGCTTCTGCTACTCAGAGGGAGTAAGATGGAGGAGGAAATGTGTGTGTGTGTTGGGGGGGGGGGGGGGGGTGAGAGAGAGATGGATGGATGTATGTGGGTGTTTAGGAAAGGAAAACAGGATCATCTGGGCGCTGTTTCGTGATGTGTGCATCATCGCGTAGGAGCAATGCTCTCTGCTAGGGCTGTCGGATTAGGGTTGGATTATAAGTGGAGTTTAATAAATTTTTCATATCCTTTACTCCCTCTTGACAAGGTTTCAGGTCAGACATTGTGACATACTCGGCTTGAAGGGTCACGTGGAATTAGAGCAAAGGTCGGTTAAAAGACACGGGGAAGACTGGGTTGGGATGGGTATGAATTAAATTTATGATCTTAACCTGTACTAAGAAGTGACTCGACTCAAGATTTGATGTGATCCTAAAAAATTATGGTCTTATTTTTTAAGGGCTAGGCCAGGTTAATGGGCTAGGGCAGGTTATTGGTCGGGATCCCCGACTGGGGGGGGGGGTGGGGGGGGGGGGGTAGAGAGAGAGAGATAGGTTCTCTTTTTTGATAATAGAATAGGGAAAATCGGATTAAATTAAATTTAAGTAAGTTACTTTTACTTTTTTATTTTTTATTTTTTATTTTAAAATGTATCTGAATTAAGGTGAAATAATTAATTTTATTTTTTAGTTAGAATAAATTATTCCAAAAAATTCAGATTAGAGGTGAGAAAACTTACTTATCTTATTAAATAGTATTTTTAGGGTTTAAGATTTAGAGTTTACTTATTTTGGCCCTGTTTGTTTGGGAGATAAACCTAGATATCACACTAAAAATTATCCTATTCGCTTTGGTTGTTCATATGAGGTATTCTAGTGGAATTAAGATATATAGGCTCTTATCTTGATTTATCCTGAGATAAGTTGTTCTATAAAAAATGTAGAATAAGGAGGATTAAGTTTTTTCATAATTCTCCCGATTAAAGTATTTTGATATATTTTATGAAATATCCTACCGTGGTTTAATTTATCCGTTTAATCTATTCCGCAATCGAACAGGGTCTGAAGACCTTTTATTTCACCCTTATTTTATTAACAAAGAGGTACAAACATAGCAAGATTGACTGGATTTTGAGGTCCATCTAATTTCCACTATAAGCGAAGAAGCATGTGCTGATCGAATGCATGTTTGAGAAATTGGTTTCGACATCTTTTTAAGCTTGAGGAGACTACGGCATCTTTACCATCTATTGTTGCTTGTTAGAAGTTTTTTTATCCATTCCTCATTCTAAGAGTATGAAGACATTTTTCATTCCTCAATTTTTAAGAAGAGAATATCGTTTGACTATCATTCTCGAAAAGGTCATTTGAATATGAGAAAGACGATTTTAGAGCTAGCCATCTTCAATTTTTCCTCAGTGACCCCCTTCATTCCCAAAAAGATATTCGAAAATTCAGGTCCAGTTGGACCGTTTTATTTATTAGTTCCTGATCCACTAAGAAATCGTCCACAATGATAAGTCAAAAAAAAATTAATGCTTAATGCATACTAAGATTAATTTTCAACCCGAGTGTGCACCAAGTAATTTCTTTTTTTTACTTTTTTGAAAATTTTAAAGTCCCAAGTCATCTTTGATTGTCATAAAAACACACTCTCATCTGATTGTCCAAAAAAGTTTTAAAAAGAAAATCATATCAAGTGAATTGAATAGTATTGGGCCTAATTATTCAAAAATCACTCCTTTTTGTTTTAGATTTTTTGGGTTGTCGGATCAAGGTATGTCTTATATGACAAACTAGGGTGACTTGCATCCCACATTAAAATAAATAAAGAAAGAAATAAAAAATCGTTTTGCTTGGTGCACACTCTTAATGTGTAATTAAGTCCGGGTGTGCACTAAGTATTATTAAAAAAACAGTCAAAATTTAATTCTCAGTCCAGTTTTATCAAAAAATTAAGTAAACTCATTCCTTATTTTAAGGGCGAATGACTTCGTGAGAACATGCAGATGCCAAAGAAGATCATAGCCCTACACCAAATGTTGACGTTATGTAAAGAAGCCCTCCGCTCCGCACCGAGACAGCAGTGCACGTTGAGTTAGATTGTCTGATCCGAGTAAACTATATATCATCTTATAAATCATTAAACACTTCCATGAATTGTATAAATCTAATGAGAAAAATAACGAGAATTATTGAGATAGATGACTCCTTTGACTCATCAAATTTTTTTATTGGTTTCAATTTGGTTGAAACTTAAACATTTACCGACGTACGTAATATTTGGCTTTTCTTAAAAGTTCTTAACCATTATAAAATTGTTCTTTCCTGAGATTAATGCTTTTCAGCCTGGGAACAAAAAAGTTTCTTTTCCCAGGGAATAAAAAAAAATTCAAAAACCCCTAACACACCCATATATATATATATATAGGTGTGGTTATCCATTATTCTAATGATTAAATTTTGTTTCGAAAATTTACATAATCTAGATTAATTATATTAAAGCTAGCACAAAGCTATAATAATTTAAATAGATATCGTTGTCTCTGATGTTTGATTCGGATTTTATTGTAATGATAAATATGGATGGAGTCTCGTATATATATATATCCCCTACGCATGAAACCTTCTTGACCTAGTAGGGCTATGGCAGCATGACAAACCTTTTGAAACCTTCTACGTACGGAGGTCGTAATCATCGTGTTTAATGCACGTTTGAGTTGGAAGGTGAAGCATCGGCCTAGTTCCAAGCAGAGGCCAAGTCGCCGCCGGAGAGTAAGAACAGTACTGAACCTTCTACGGCACTCATTAAGCTTCTTCACGTTTAGGTGAGCATGCATCCTCACCTTCAAATTGCTGAGTACGGACGTGGGAGTGTCCATGCATAACCATCTCTCTCTCTCGCTCGCTCGCTCGCTCGCAATCAATATATGTGCATGCTGACACAGAAGAAGAAAGTGGGAACCAAACCTAAAAACCAGTTAGCACTCCACGCGGCCGGGCACAGGCGAGGACGATGCTTTCCGATGAAATCGGGATGCCATCGAAATTAATGGGACATCTAACTCCACCCTCTCTCTCCCTCTCCCTCCATATCTTAACACGGAAGGAAGTGAGAGCTAAGTCTAGAGCACAGCTTTGGTCAGGCGTTACCTCTCACTTGTCGGAGGGATATCCTTGTCCTTTGGTACGTAGAAGGGGTTAGGTAGAAGGGTTAACTAATCCGAGACAGGTGGAACAAAGTTTACCCTTTTATTGACCCATTGCTCACCAAAAGAGAGAGATTTCTTTATCCGAAGAAATAGACTGTTCCGCGGAGAATAATTATCCCGAGACTCTATCCCTCTACCAAAGAAGTGCAGGAGGCACAACACACACACACTTGACACTCCGCGTGGGCAGAGGCAAGGATGTGCTCCTGAAAAACCGAGATGGCGTCCAAGTTGTGCACATCCAACCCTCTTGAAACCTCCCCTGAATTTCTGGATGTTGAAAGAACGGTCGGCAGAAAGTTATTACAAAACGCCAACAGAATAGATCAGTAACGCACCATATATATAAATATATATATATATATGGCATATGGCATGCATGACCCTATATATATATATATGTATATGTTTCTTTTCTTTCTATCTACCTGTGTATAATCTTTGTCTTGGAGGATTTTTTTTTCTTTTTTTTTTGTCTTGCAGGAGGATCTGAAAGTAAGTAGAAACCAAGCCCACTAATAATTAAAAAACATGATGCACCAAGCAGGAACTCACTCTAATTAATTTCCATTGCCACAGAACCCAAGCACAGCTCATTCCTAATTATAAGCCCGGCCACCCCTCACTCTCTCTCTCCCTCCCTCTCTCTGTGTTTGTGTTTTGGAGCATCCAACGTCGTCCAAGGTGGAATGGAGAAGCCAAGGTACTCGCTTTCTTTCCGGAACTCCCAGATACCGACCATCTTCCTCCATGCCACCGGCCCTGACAACTTCCGCTACCTCGTGCAAAAGTACACGGGGACCCCCACGGCCGCCTCCTCCTCCTCCTCCTCCTCCTCTTCCCGGCCTGCCATCGCCCCTCGCCGCCCGGCCTTCAAGCTCCAGGAGAGGCGCCCTAGCGCAGGGAAGAAGCTCTATGTTACCGTTGATCAGTACTACGACCCCTCCCCGGGGTGGGCACAGGCGTCGGCGCCGGGGGGATGGAACAACAACAGCAACCTAAGTCCAGTGACGCCACTGGATGCGGGGGCCCTCTTCTCACCCACTCATGAGACGACGGACGAGGAGAGGGTGATCGCGGACAAGGGGTTCTACCTGCACCCTTCCCCTTCCCGGCAGTGGGCGGAACCCCCGAAGCTGCTGCAGCTGTTCCCACTCACCCCCTCCAAGTTGTCATCCCACGTGTCCAATGACAACAAAGGGGCATGCAAGGTGGAAAGAGAATAGCAAGATAGAGACAGAGAGATGGATTGAAAGATAGGTGATTATATATGTATATATATGATGATCATATATATATATATATATATATATATATATATATATATATAGCCCCCTCGATCATTTGCAAAGTTTTCTCCTCCTTACTATCGCTCTCACACTCTCACATGCTCCGTTGAGGAAGAGGAAGAGGGTTTTGGGTTGTCATGGGAATGGTGAGAGGGAGGGTTTAATTTGGGAAGAGGAGAAAGAAGCTGTCTAGAAGATATGATCTCTGGTACTGTCAAGTCCATGGGAGCCTATCATACTGTGCACCACTGGTGTCAGAGCTGTTTCCTTCCTGTAACAACAAGATTTGCATGTTTGTACATTGAGGTCTCGTTTCTGCAGGTGATAATATTATAAAGTCAAAGAGATGGCAGTTATTATATATATATGTACTGCATTTATTGTCACTATTATTACACTAATTGTGAATCATTTGGTCATTAATTCAATCATGTTATATTAACTACGTACCCAATTTTTTTGGATTAAATATTGTACAAATCAATCTTCATATATTTGACAAAACGTGCAGTACTGCAAAGAGATTGTAGCTAGTGTAGAGTGTTTGTATTGGATGGATGAAGGATTTGAAGACATCAAACAAGGGTATATATTTGTCACATCATAGATAGTTAATATTCGTTTAGGACTATATATATCTCTAAGTGCCAATACATATTAAGGTATGGTTGCACCATTCCTTTCTGTAGATCATATTTTCGTGACAGCTCAATCCAGAGGAGTTTTAAGTCCCTTTTACAGACAAATCCCCTCGTAATTAAAGCTGGGGATATATAGTCTAAAAGGATTCCCCTTCGCATCTTAAATTAAACTTTAGGGCATCTTTAACAAAAGTTTTAGTTATAAGCTGCCACTAACTTCTGCTTTCAACAGGAGAAAATGTTGAATGAGAGCGGCTGTTACTAATTAAGTAGGTAGATATATATACATGAGTCAATTTTTAACAACCCTATATGTTTTTTTTCTCAAGTTATGAAGATGAAATGTATGCCTTTTAATTATAGTTAGAGCAAAAAACAACCGAAGTGCTGCATAAACGACTTGTAAGGTCTCGTATTCTCCTCTAGAAGTAGTTGAACTGACACCTAATTAGAAGCAGGGTGTTTTTAAACATGGCCTCCAGAGTTAGGACATGATCTAGCCGCTTAGGGAAAAAGGATAATCATATGATGGGATTAATTTTGTTATTTGTTTCATGATGAAAGCATCCTCTCTTGTAACCTAAATTTCTATAATTTACATCACAGGAACGTAAGAAATAGAGAGAGGTGAGTGGGATCTGGACTCCAGCAATGGAGGTTTTTCCACAAGAACTTCTTCTGTCTATTTTTTGATGGGATCTTCCCATCCTTTTATAGGGGCTCGTCTCCCCATCCCCTCCGTCCCAGATCGTAACCGTCCTTTGATGATTTTCGTTTTAGATCCACGGTTTTCTCCTCAAATCCACGAGTCCCTCTTACGTTTGAGATTCTTTTCTGTTTTGTTTCTTAATTAGATCCAGGATTTTAGTCCGGTTTTGATCCATTAATTTTATTGGCCACCTTCTAACAATGAAATCCTTAAATATTATTCTATTCTTTATTTTAATTCTTCTAGCATGCATGCTTCCCTGTTCATCTACGTACACTTCATGTACGACCCATTGTTTAAGTCGTAATGAAGTTGCTTTGCTCATTTGATTGAGTTAATAGGAATGCATGGTCTAGAGGCACTCCTCACTTCTAGACCCAGCCAGCCTCCCAATATTTAAAGCTAACGCGTTGGGCTTGACATTTTCAATCTCGATATTCCTTCCCAAACTGACATTCAAATTTTGTAGATAACTAATTAATGACTCTTCATTAGAGGAGCCTGGCATTATTGCTGGGTTTGGATTAGCTACAATTTATGGACCCCATTATCCTGAAGGAAGTGTACTTACTGATCACATATCGATTTCTCATGATTTTGTGCATTTTGGAACCTAGATCGATCGATGATCCCTCTCATACAGGGGCTGTTATTAATTGTTATCCTTCACTCGGACGTATGCTGTTTTAGTAGACTCCAAAACTGAAGTAGAATATGGGCAAAAGGATTTTTTTTTCTGAAAAGGCGTAGGAGGTGGCAGGGCCACCACCGGCTTTATTTCATAGAAAAAAATTACATACGAATGCTAGGCATCCCTAGCTTATCCATCTTTACATCACCCCGGACATCTCAGGGCAAAGAATGCCAACTAAAAAAAAAGAAGTACAATGAGAGAGACAAACAAAGTTGGCAAGCCGGTCTGCTACATGGTTAACTTCTCTGAACACATGGGTGATTTTTGCCGTGCCACACAAAGAATTGATTTCTCATACAATTGTGATGATCTTCCGAGGACAAGGAATACTATTCGATAATACATCAGCCAGCAGCTTGGAGTCACACTCAATCAGATGTAAAGGGCATCAAGAAGAGCTCTAGCTTCAGCCATGAGACTGCTACAGTTGTCATAAAAGTGGGAGAAGGCAAAGATGATATCCCCATCATAATTCCTAATGATCCCGCCTCCACTAGATACGTTGTTAAGCTTGTAGGCTTCATCAGTGTTTGAGCTTCAGGGCATGGGGGGGAGGCGGGCAAAAGGATATTAAAAATGCTATATAATTTGGATTATGTCGTTCATAACACGCCTGTTTTGATATATATCAACCAATTTTGTCATATTTATTTTTCAATACTGGCATTCCCACAAACCTCTTTCTCGAGGGAAAACGGTGACACTATTAATATAGTATGATGTGGTTTGCAATGGGTAGGCATTCCCACAAACCTCTTTCTAGAGGGAAAAGTGTGACACTATTAGTGTAATCGGAGATCATTAATCATTCTCCGTAGGACATGTAAGTTGAAATCCACAAAATCACAATGTTATGATATACTGGTTCAGAGTCATAAGCACATGAATCATAATTTATTAATCGATATGAGACTATGGTCAAGATGGGCCGTGAAGATTAATTGGATAGAGATGACAAGATAATTAAGAAATATATGAGATTGGGTCCAAAATCATACTTTAATATTATGTTAAAATTCACAAAATCACAGTGTTGAGATACACAAACTCAGAGTCATAAGCACATGAACTACAATCTATTAACTAATACGAGACTATTGTTCAGAGACTATGTCTAAATTTCAACACAGTCAGTCACGTAGATCAAACTGAGACACCATCCTGTGAATAAAAGAATGACTAATAGCGTTTATTCTACTTCTTGTCCCAAAGAATCACTTTACATCACAGACTTAGGGGATCGAATTGAAGGATCCCAGTTAAGAAAAACTTCAGTACATAAACCCATCCTGTCACAGTATTTTCCTCGATGGAAGGGACAATAAAAGGTTTGGTTTACATATATACCCCTAATAAAATTCAAGATAAACGTGACAGGGAGATATTTTTCTTAATAACACCGATCTGCGTTGGAAGAGTGCTTCATATATTAGCTTTCAAGAGTTTATATTTTTTGGTGAAAAGAGAAGTAGAGAATGTTCTAACTAATAGTTTAATGGAAGGCAGGGGCAATTAATTCAAAGGAAGATGCACAGGTGTTGGCATAAAGATGTGAATAAAGGATAGGAGGAGAAGAGGGAAAGGAAATTACTCACACGTCAAAAGGATTTATCCATGGGCAAGATAACTCCATAGTATTATAAGGTTTAGGGTAACACCTGGAACACTTAGTGGAGGATGTATATATAACAACGATGATTAATTTGATTCAAGTGCAGATGAACAAGTTAAAATTTCCCACCACGGGGGTTTCCCTCTCTTTGTAATGAGCCGCTTCCTTCTCTCTGTGGTGCACCTATAAAGTGGTTTCATACACCCAACCAAATAAGTTTGTTTTTTTATATATAGATCATCTTTTACGAGTAAAAGTATAAAAACATTATTTTTAGAAACTTATTATTATTAATTTGTCTAAATTTTGTAAAAATGACACTTCGGTAGGAGAATAGAGTGGTTCCGCATTCTCCCGCGTGGTTGTAAGGTTGCGTGTTCACATCTGGACATGGGGTGGATGAAAAATTATCTAGAGTGCAATTCTCAATTTTTGCACCTCCAATTTGTTGGCACTTTGATTATAAAAAGATAATATGTCTATATGTGACACTACTAAGTCTTAAACTCATGACACTAATTGTTAGAGGAGTGTGGAGTCTGATCCGGATATTGGTAGGCTCCCTCCTGTCCTTTCACGGATCCAACTTCGCAGTAAGTTGGCGAGGGGTTGCAGGGGAGCAGCGGCCTCTTGCTCGTAAGGCCGGGGGTTCGGGGGCGGAGCCCCCGAGGCGAAAATTTTGGGGGGTATTATTATAATTTCACCCAAGAGGGTTGCCCTAGGCTCCTTATATATAAATGCAGCATCCCTTGTAATTGTGACTGTGTGCGAAATAAGAGATCTCAGTGCGACTGTGGATGTAGGAAGGCACATCGCCTCCGAACCACGTAAATCCCAGTGTTCTTGTGATTTGATCTTCTCTTCCCCATTCTTTCTTCCTCCTCTATTGTTTGTCCATCTCTATAGGTACTCCGGTTTCTAACACTAATCCCCTCTTTGACATCAACTTAACCTTATCCGAGATTAAAGGGGAGCGGGTTGACTTATCCCACTTTTGTTTCATTTTAATTTGATAGCAACGGGGTTAAGTTATCCCACCTATTGAGGTGGAATAGGCTAATCCAGATTAATTTAAAATAATCTAGATTTAATAAATCCGCTCTTATCAAAGTAAAATGGGATAAATTTGAGGTTAAGTGGATTTATCTCTGGGATAAGTCAGAAACAAAGCTGAGCTAAGTGCCAAGATTGAGTTTTAGACCAACTGTGCTAAAAAAAGACACTTCTATGAGAGCGGAAGAGCAAAGTAGGTGACCAACCCGCTGGAAGACAAGGTGAAGGAGGTGAGAGAGAGAGAGATGGTGGCGGGAGAGAGAGAGAGAGAGATGGTGTCATCGGAGGTGGGAGGGGATGAGCAAAGCAGGCGACCGGTACTGTCCTACTGGACGGCAATGTGAAGTGCCATCTAAGAGTGAGGACTACTGCCTCGCTAGCTACTTCAGCAGCAACCACAATGAACACGAGGGCTACGGGTTGTTCTTTGGCTTTGTTGATGGCTTCTTCTTCTTCGACGACTACGAGGAAGATGCGGGGGTTGTTGCCAATGTTGCCAAAGGGGTCCTCAGGGGAGAGAGAGAGAGAGAGAGAGAGAGAGAGAGAGAGAGAGAGAGAGAGAGAGAGAGAGAGAGAGAGAGAGAGAGAGAGAGCCCCAGGAACTAGAGGTCGGGTGTGAATGGTATATATGGAGTTGGTACCGCATCTCCGGCACGATGGTGAGTACACTTGCATGGGAGTCGAGGGCCTCAGCCTCGACTGGGGTGAACTGGGCATAGAAGCCATGGGCAGCCGTTGTAATATCCCGGACCTTTCGGATCCTTCTTCGTGGGTCCCGGATCTGGTTTTCGGAGCGTCCGGCTCCGTTGTGTCCGAAATTTCGTTTCGGACATCTTTCGTGTTCGGATCGGCGCGATCCGGAGTCGTTTCGGAGGCCCGGAGGCGTTCCGCGGCTTTTCCGCGCATGTTTCCCGATTTCCGGCGCGGGTTTCGGCTTTTCCTTCGGACGCTCGTTGCGGGTTAACTGGGCCGTTCACCCTGGCACGAGTGGTACCGTTGCGATCGGTGCGTTCCGAGGATTCCAGAAATATATTTTTCTATTTTTCGGTATTTTTCCGAAAATTCAGATTTTCTATAAATCCTAATCCTTTTTCTTTTCTTTTTCCCTTTTCTCTTTCTTCTTCCTCCTCCTCTCTCTCGCGACCGTGAGCCCCCTCTCTCTCCCTCTCTCCCATTCGGACGTGGCGAGCCCCTCTCCGGCTACGGACGGCGGCGGGGCGACGGCGCGGACGCGTGGGCGACGGTGAGGCGATCTCGTGGGCGTGCGGCGAGCGTGGGAAGCGTGGGGAGTTCGTGAAGCTTCGAGCATTCTTCGTGATTCGTGATCGATCCGGCGGAGCATTCGCTTCATCGAGGTAGGGTGACGTTCCTTAGCCTCATGCCGTTCTTTTCCGTGATTTATAGGCCGCGGGGAGGCCGAGAGGGGATCATTTGAGCGTTTTTGGGTTTTTCCATGATTTGGGGAGAGCTCGCCCGATCTATGGATTCAATGCATGGATTCGTGTTTTGAGGGCCTAGAATCATGCTAGGGGTCCCCAGGGGTCTTCCCTTTGTTTTCCCCCTCTCCTATGGAGGTATGGGGGCGTGGTTGGGTTTTTTTGGGCGTTCTTACCGTTTTCGGCCGCGGACTGAGAACGCGCTATACTCCAGTAGCGCGTTCTTGGAGGTCGCGCTGCCCCGACCGAGCGCGTTCATCGGAGAAGATGAACAGTTTGGCGGTTCCTGTCGCGCTATGGGGTCATAGCGCGATCGTCCTTGTCGCGCTAGGAGGACCTAGCGCGATGGTCCCTGTCGCGCTAGGGTTACCTAGCGCGATGGTCCGTGTCGCGCTATGTGGCCATAGCGCGACAACCCTTGTTGCGCTGGGGGACCCTAGCGCGACATGCCCTGTCGCGCTAGGTATCCCTAGCGCGATTTTGTTCGTTGTTGGGTGTTCCCCTTGGGCCGTGCGTGCGTCCCGGGCACCCCGTGGAGTTCCGTGACCGTGTCTTTGGTGTCCGGAGGTTCCGTTTGCCTTGGTCATGAGTTTGGCCGTGGGCGGTGCGTCCGTTTTTCTCCGACCGTGGCCCCGTTTGACGGAGCTGGTGCGTGGGGTGATTCCCACACGTTGTCGGTTTCGGACGTTGTTTTTCGTTGACTCGAGAGTCTACTCCTTCAGTGACCCTCCACTAGTCGTAGCCCACCAGTATGAGGTGCTGGTCTCACCTGGGAGTGGTGTACGGGCACCCACCTTTCGAGACGGTTTGTGGACCGGTTACCGTAGGCCCCTCGTCGTAGCCAGAGTCCGGCTGCGGGGGAAAACCGGTCAGAGGGCCAGACCTAGGACGCTTGGTCTGTGTGTGCACACGTGGTTGGGGGCGGTTGGACCCACGTCGACGGGCGTGACCCCAGCTAGTCACTTGTTTGTGGTTACTTGTACGGTGTTTGCGCCTCGGGTAGGACCTACCACGTCAGGCGGTTCACCTGCGGTGCGGTGTAAGACGTCAGGGGACGCTACCGGCTGTGCTTCTAGTGGGTGGTACTCCTGTCGAGTACGGAGTGTCAGACTGTCAGTCGTGTGTTTCCGACCTTCGGGTTTTTGACGGTTCGACCGTTGAGTTTCGGTCTTCTCGTGCCGTGGCACGTGTGTCGGTTTGCGTGCCGTAGGGTCTAGTTCTGTAGAGTACAGGGCTTTCCTTTCCGAGGTACTTTCCTACCGCTAGAGTAGTGGTTTCTCGTTTTTCGAGGTAGGGTTCGAGTGATCCCTACTGAGTCTTGTTCTGAGACTCATTCCCTGCGTGTTTTCACCGTGTTTCAGGTGAGGCGCCACCTTCGGGGAGCGCGTCAGGAGCGCAGCGTGGTGCGGGTGCCCAGAGGTAGTGCCAGAGGTCAGAGCCGGGGGATGCCCCGTGTAGCTGTACTTTTCTTTCTTGTCACTGTACTAGTCGTGGACTGCTGTTATTATTGTTCTTTATTGTGGACCATGTAAATTGTTAATTTATTTCCTGCTTAATATTATAACTGTTTAATTTCTGCAATTATCTGTGATGCTTACGTAGTTTCCACACCATCCTTTTAACCCTTCCGAGTCTTCGGACTCGTGGGTGGCGGTACGAGTCTCGGGTTATCGGGCCTTCCCGGTAATCGGATTCTCGGGTCGTTACAGCTGGTATTAGAGCGCGGTTGTGGAATTACATGAGAATCATAAGTAATTGTAGTGGTCCACTAGTCCACAACGATGATGTACATGTGACGCTGGCATTGGGCACCGCATGTTTTATTCTGACATTGCCGTTTCCGTGTTTTCTGTCTTGTGCTTCAGAGGAGCGAGGATGGCGCCGAGGAGGAGTTCTCGCTCTCAGCAGGGGCAGTCGGCTGGAGGTCAGGAGATCCAGCAGGGGGTCCAGAGGGACCAGGAGGAGCATAGCAGAGTTCCGGGAGCTACTGAGGCCGCGGATGCTGCGAGGGCTCCGGGGGCCGAGGATTTCTTCCGTGGCATGTACCATCTCATGTCTCAGCAGTTTGGCGGAGAGGCTGCTGAGGGCTCGATTGCTAGGGGTGGGCCAGGCCGAGCAGTGAGGGACTTCATGCAGTTCCATCCACCTTACTTTAGCGGCCAGGCAGACCCTGATGCGGCTCGTGATTGGCTCGATGAGATGGAACGGGTGTTCAGTTCTGCGAAGAGTACTGCCGAGGACAGAGTGGTGTTGGCCTACAACCAGTTGCAGGGTACGGCTCGGAGGTGGTGGTCTTCCGAGTGGAAGACGTCCTTTCAGCTTCGTCCACTTGAGCAGGTCGAGTGGGATGACTTTGTCAGTGCTTTCGAGCGTACGTACTGTCCAAATGTTGTTGCTACGCAGCGGATGCGGGAGTTTCTGGAGCTGGTGCAGGGTGACATGTCCGTGTTGCAGTATAGGGCCCGATTTGTCGAGCTGGGTCGGTATGCACCTCATATCATGGAGCATGAGAGGGTGAGGACCACGCAGTTTGTGCAGGGCTTGAGGTTGGAGCTGAGGCACCATTTGATCGCGAATGGGGCCACTGATCTAGAGACGGCGTCTCGTGTTGCGATTTCCTTGGAGATGGATATGCAGAGGACTCGAGGACCGATCAGCCAGGGGCAGTCTTTGTCAGGTCGCAGCCAGCAGTCGGCTACCCAGCAGCAGGGTTTCTTCCAGCATGCGTCGGGTGGTTCAGGAGTACCGGCATCGGCAGCTTCAGTGACAGGATCTGCGTCTTTTAGCTCGAAGGTCAAGAAGTTCTTGAAGAAGGGTTTCCGTAAGAAGCACAAGGATCAGGGACAAGCTTCATCGGGCAGTGTACAGCAGCCGATTCCTTTGCAGCGTCAGGGATCAGTGGGTGGATCGCGAGGATCTTGTCCACGGTGTGGTGGGACCCACCCAGGCAGGCAGTGCACGGCGCCGATCATCTGTTTTCGGTGTGACCAGCCAGGGCATATGGCGCGTGACTGTCCTCAGAGGCCGCCGCAGCAGCAGGTTCCCCAGCAGCAGCAGCAGCAGCAGGGACAGTATCCGCCGCTACCCAGGTCAGCTAGCGTGGGAGGCAGGCAGAGGGCTCGTGGCCAGATCACGCACTTGACCAGGGCAGAGGCAGTGGCGTCGCAGCTCGTGGAAGGTACCGTTCAGATTTTGGGTTGTGCGGCTCGGGTTTTATTTGATTCTGGCGCGTCTCATTCGTTTATTTCGGAGGATTTCACGTCGAGCGTCGAGGAGCCGGTGACCCAGTTGTCCTGTGATTTGGCAGTGGAGTTGCCTTCGGGTGATTTTATGGTCACTCCGTATTGCTTCGACCAGGTTCCGGTGTGGATCGATGGGCGGAGTATGCCAGGCAGGCTGTATGCGTTGCAGCTTCGGGATTACGACGTGATTCTAGGCATGGATTGGCTCGAGACTCATGGAGCGGTGGTGGATTGTGGGATGAAGAGGGTCTACTTCCAGCATCCGAGCAAGAGGACCTTCTATTTCCAAGGTATCCGTTCCGCCTCTTCTCGATTTCTTATCTCTGCTATTCGAGCCCGTCGGTTGCTTGATTCCGGTTGTCAGGGTTTTCTCGCGTCTGTGGTTGTGTCTGACCGGATGGAGCCGGATGTCGAGGACATTGCGGTGGTGTGCGAGTTTCCCGATGTTTTTCCTGAGGAGTTGCCTGGATTACCTCCCCAGCGGGAGATCGATTTCGTGATTGAGGTTGTACCTGGTACGGGACCTTTGGCGAAGGCTCCCTACCGTATGGCCCCCGCTGAGTTGAGGGAGTTGAGGGCGCAGTTGCAGGAACTGTTGGCCAAGGGGTACATTCGTCCGAGCTTTTCCCCTTGGGGTGCGCCCGTGTTGATCGTGAAGAAGAAGGACGGTAGTCTGCGGCTATGCATTGACTATCGGCAGCTGAATGAAGTGACCATTAAGAACAAGTATCCGTTGCCGCGGATCGATGATTTGTTCGACCAACTTCAGTCTGCGCGAGTGTTCTCGCGGATTGATTTGCGGTCCGGTTACTATCAGCTGAGAATTTGCGAGTCCGATGTGGAGAAGACTGCATTCAGTACGAGGTACGAGCATTATGAGTTCTTGGTGATGCCGTTTGGGCTCACCAATGCCCCAGCAGCCTTCATGGACTTGATGCAGAGGGTGTTTCATCCGTATTTGGACCAGTTCGTGGTCATCTTCGTGGATGACATCCTTGTTTATTCGCGGTCTGCTGAGGAGCATGCGTACCATTTGGGTGTGGTGCTGCAGACGTTGCGAGATCACCAGTTGTATGCGAAGCTCAGCAAGTGCGAGTTTTGGCTCAGCGAGGTGCACTTTCTGGGGCACGTGATTTCTGGTGATGGCATTTCCGTGGATCCCGCCAAGGTCGAGGCTGTGATGCAATGGCCGAGGCCGAGGTCGGTGACGGAGATCCGGAGTTTCTTGGGGCTTGCGGGTTATTATCGCCGGTTTATCCAGGATTTTTCTCGCATTGCGACCCCGATGACGAGGCTCACGCGGAAGGATGTGCCTTTCGTTTGGTCCGAGGAGTGTGAGCAGAGCTTCAGTGAACTGAAGAGGTTGCTCACCTCGGCTCCGGTGTTGGTTTTGCCTTCTGGATCGGGAGATTTTGTGGTGTGTACAGATGCTTCCGGCGTTGGACTGGGTGCTGTTTTGATGCAGCATGGTTGAGTGGTGGCTTATGCATCTCGGCAGCTAAAGCCCCATGAGGAGAACTACCCTACCCATGATCTTGAGTTGGCAGCAGTGATCTTCGCGCTGAAGATCTGGAGGCATTATCTGTACGGTGAGAAGTTCGAGGTGTTCACTGACCATCAGAGTTTGAGGTATGTGTTCTCGCAGAGAGATCTGAACCTCAGACAGAGGCGTTGGATGGAGTTCATGAAGGACTATGACTTCACCCTGTCTTATCAGCCGGGCAGGATGAATGTCGTCGCCGATGCCTTGAGTAGGAAGGTTACGGTCAGTACCTTGATGTTGAGGAAGTGGAGGCTCTGGGAACAAGTGCCCGAGGTATCTTTCAGGCTCAAGATTCCCCAGGAGCGAGGGTTGGCAGTGCTTGCGAGTCTGACTGTCACTCCTGCTATCCGTCGTCAGGTGACAGAGGCTCAGCATGCGGACCCTGAGTTGCCCCGGATTCTTGCGATGGCTGATGTGGAGCTCGGCGAGGACGGTGCTGCGAGGTTTCGTGGCAGGTTGTACGTCCCAGCGGAGGAGCAGGTTCGTCGTGCGGTGTTGCGCGAGGCTCATGGGAGCAGGTACACTGTGCACCCGAGTGCGACGAAGATGTATCGGAACTTGCGTAGGCAGTTTTGGTGGCCCGGCATGAAGAGAGATGTTGCCGAATTTGTGGCCAGGTGCCTGATCTGTCAGCAGGTGAAGGCGGAGCATCAGCGACCAGGAGGTACTCTCCAGCCTTTGGATGTTCCTGCTTGGAAGTGGGACCATGTGACCACGGATTTTGTGGTGGGGTTGCCGAGGACCCCGAGTGGGCAGGACAGTATTTGGTTGCTGGTGGATCGGCTGACGAAGGTGACTCGATTGTTACCGGTCAAGGTCAGCTGGAGCGTGTCCAGGTTGGCTCGTCTGTATGTGGAGCGGATCGTGCCGTTGCATGGGGTTCCCATTTCGATTGTGTCAGATCGAGATCCGCGCTTCACTTCTGGATTCTGGAGGAGTTTCCAGCGACCTCTTGGCACGGAGTTGGCATTTAGCTCGGTATATCATCCTCAGTCAGATGGTCAGTCTGAGAGGACCATTCAGACTTTGGAGGACATGCTGAGATCCTGCTGCCTGGAGTGGCAGGGGAGTTGGATTCATCACCTACCGTTGGTGGAGTTTGCCTATAACAACAGCTATCATTCGAGCATCGGCATGGCTCCTTATGAGGCATTGTATGGGCGTCCTTGTCGGACTCCGCTTGATTGGTTTGAGGTGGGTGAGCGTGTTTTGACGGGACCAGAATTGGTGCAGCAATGTGTGGATGTTGTGCACCTGGTTCGTCAGAACATGTTGGCGGCCCAGAGTCGGCAGAAGAGCTATGCTGACCGTAGGCGGCAGCCTCTCGAGTTCGCCGTGGGTGATCATGTGTTCTTGAGAGTTTCTCCGATGAAGGGGGTGATGCGTTTTGGACAGCGTGGGAAGCTGAGTCCCCGCTACATTGGTCCTTTCGCGATTGTGGAGCGCATCGGTGAGGTTGCTTACCGGTTGCAGTTACCTCCTGAGTTGGCGTCGGTGCATGACGTGTTCCACGTCTCGATGTTGCGGAAGTATATGCCCGATGACTCTCATGTGCTCGAGTTTTCTGTTTGGCCTGAGGTGACTCCAGATCTTTCTCTCCCAGAGTTTCCGATCCGCGTGGAGGATAGGCGAGAGCAGCGCCTGCGGAACAAGGTCATTCCCTTGGTGAAGGTCGTGTGGCAACGACACTCTGGTGGTGAGGCTTCGTGGGAACGTGAGGACGAGATGCGTCAGCAGTTCCCGTATCTGTTTGAGTGAGTCTTCCTCTTCTTTCCCCTGTGGTTGTTCTCAATTTCGAGGACGAAATTCCTTAAGGGGGGAGGGCTGTAATATCCCGGACCTTTCGGATCCTTCTTCGTGGGTCCCGGATCTGGTTTTCGGAGCGTCCGGCTTCGTTGTGTCCGAAATTTCGTTTCGGACATCTTTCGTGTTCGGATCGGCGCGATCCGGAGTCGTTTCGGAGGCCCGGAGGCGTTCCGCGGCTTTTCCGCGCATGTTTCCCGATTTCCGGCGCGGGTTTCGACTTTTCCTTCGGACGCTCGCTGCGGGTTAACTGGGCCGTTCACCCGGGCACGAGTGGTACCGTTGCGATCGGTGCGTTCCGAGGATTCCAGAAATGTATTTTTCTATTTTTCGGTATTTTTCCGAAAATTCGGATTTTCTATAAATCCTAATCCTTTTTCTTTTCTTTTTCCCTTTTCTCTTTCTTCTTCCTCCTCCTCTCTCTCGCGACCGTGAGCCCCCTCTCTCTCCCTCTCTCCCATTCGGACGTGGCGAGCCCCTCTCCGGCTACGGACGGCGGCGGGGCGACGGCGCGGACGCGTGGGCGACGGTGAGGCGATCTCGTGGGCGTGCGGCGAGCGTGGGAAGCGTGGGGAGTTCGTGAAGCTTCGAGCATTCTTCGTGATTCGTGATCGATCCGGCGGAGCATTCGCTCCATCGAGGTAGGGTGACGTTCCTTAGCCTCATGCCGTTCTTTTCCGTGATTTATAGGCCGCGGGGAGGCCGAGAGGGGATCATTTGAGCGTTTTTGGGTTTTTCCATGATTTGGGGAGAGCTCGCCCGATCTATGGATTCAATGCATGGATTCGTGTTTTGAGGGCCTAGAATCATGCTAGGGGTCCCCAGGGGTCTTCCCCTTTGTTTTCCCCCTCTCCTATGGAGGTATGGGGGCGTGGTTGGGTTTTTTTGGGCGTTCTTACCGTTTTCGGCCGCGGACTGAGAACGCGCTATACTCCAGTAGCGCGTTCTTGGAGGTCGCGCTGCCCCGACCGAGCGCGTTCATCGGAGAAGATGAACAGTTTGGCGGTTCCTGTCGCGCTATGGGGTCATAGCGCGATCGTCCTTGTCGCGCTAGGAGGACCTAGCGCGATGGTCCCTGTCGCGCTAGGGTTACCTAGCGCGATGGTCCGTGTCGCGCTATGTGGCCATAGCGCGACAACCCTTGTTGCGCTGGGGGACCCTAGCGCGACATGCCCTGTCGCGCTAGGTATCCCTAGCGCGATTTTGTTCGTTGTTGGGTGTTCCCCTTGGGCCGTGCGTGTGTCCCGGGCACCCCGTGGAGTTCCGTGACCGTGTCTTTGGTGTCCGGAGGTTTCGTTTACCTTGGTCATGAGTTTGGCCGTGGGCGGTGCGTCCGTTTTTCTCCAACCGTGGCCCCGTTTGACGGAGCTGGTGCGTGGGGTGATTCCCACACGTTGTCGGTTTCGGACGTTGTTTTCCGTTGACTCGAGAGTCTACTCCTTCAGTGACCCTCCACTAGTCGTAGCCCACCAGTACGAGGTGCTGGTCTCACCTGGGAGTGGTGTACGGGCACCCACCTTTCGAGACGGTTTGTGGACCGGTTACCGTAGGCCCCTCGTCGTAGCCAGAGTCCGGCTGCGGGGGAAAACCGGTCAGAGGGCCAGACCTAGGACGCGTGGTCTGTGTGTGCACACGTGGTTGGGGGCGGTTGGACCCACGTCGACGGGCGTGACCCCAGCTAGTCACTTGTTTGTGGTTACTTGTACGGTGTTTGCGCCTCGGGTAGGACCTACCACGTCAGGCGGTTCACCTGCGGTGCGGTGTAAGACGTCAGGGGACGCTACCGGCTGTGCTTCTAGTGGGTGGTACTCCTGTCGAGTACGGAGTGTCAGACTGTCAGTCGTGTGTTTCCGACCTTCGGGTTTTTGACGGTTCGACCGTTGAGTTTCGGTCTTCTCGTGCCGTGGCACGTGTGTCGGTTTGCGTGCCGTAGGGTCTAGTTCTGTAGAGTACAGGGCTTTCCTTTCCGAGGTACTTTCCTACCGCTAGAGTAGTGGTTTCTCGTTTTTCGAGGTAGGGTTCGAGTGATCCCTACTGAGTCTTGTTCTGAGACTCATTCCCTGCGTGTTTTCACCGTGTTTCAGGTGAGGCGTCACCTTCGGGGAGCGCGTCAGGAGCGCAGCGTGGTGCGGGTGCCCAGAGGTAGTGCCAGAGGTCAGAGCCGGGGGATGCCCCGTGTAGCTGTACTTTTCTTTCTTGTCACTGTACTAGTCGTGGACTGCTGTTATTATTGTTCTTTATTGTGGACCATGTAAATTGTTAATTTATTTCCTGCTTAATATTATAACTGTTTAATTTCTGCAATTATCTGTGATGCTTACGTAGTTTCCACACCATCCTTTTAACCCTTCCGAGTCTTCGGACTCGTGGGTGGCGGTACGAGTCTCGGGTTATCGGGCCTTCCCGGTAATCAGATTCTCGGGTCGTTACAGCCGTGCCGTAGGTGTAGAGCATATCGAAAGAGTCTGACATGCCTACAGGGAGACGTCGTACTAGTGGCAGTGCTCGACGAACTCTGCCAACATCTGGGATTTGGCGACGTGGATGATGTACGTCTTCTTTCTAGTCCTCTTGGCGACAAACATGCCGCTCGGTCCATAGCATTAGATGATCAAGAGCACAAGTATGAAGAAGACGAACAACCATTTCTGCCTGGCACCTCCATGGTCAACACTATTGCTACTACTGCTCTATCGAGAGAAAGAGAGGAAGAGGATCGTGGGGAGGGGGAGAGAGTGTGTTTAATTAAAGGGTTTTTTACAAATAAGTTATAGTTAGAATGATATTTATAAAAATATCATTTCTAAAAATATATTAGTATAGATATCTTTGTTTATGACAAAAACTTGTAAATATGTCATTGTCATTAACTTATGTCGACGTGATCATGAATATTCTTCAAAGACTCTAATATTTCTATTAATTGAGATTCAAATAACCAAAATACCCCCCTCCCAGTGTGTGTGTGCGCGTGCGCGCGTGAGAGAGAGAGAGAGACTCTCCCCCTACCGGAAAAGATTAAGTGATTAGGATGGATCAATATTTTTATCATTAAATATTTTTAATAATTCTAATTATATGATATTTTTACCACATTAATATCAGCAACATAAGGTTTTTTTTTCTGCTTAAATAGAAGTCAATTGAAAAACAGCTCTTTGTGATTAGTCATCGTACAGATCCATCTAGAATTGGTTCAGATAGGACTCTGAGACTTGGTAGACAATTATAAGTAGGTTTATAAGATGACTAAGTACAAATTGCATGTCCAGCAAATATTACTTATGAAATAATTTGGTAACCATAGATCTTCTAAGTAGGCAGCAAGCAGTGCCCTGGGTTGCATGAAGGGGTGGCGTCAGGTGTTGAGCCCCGACCTGCTACGCATGATTCCAGGGACCTAAATGTAGAAGAGCTCTAGCTTCAGCCATGAGACTGCTACAGTTGTCATAAAAGTGGGAGAAGGCAAAGATGATATCCCCATCAGAATTCCTAATGATCCCGCCTCCACCAGATATGTTGTTAAGCTTGCAGGCTCCATCAGTGTTGAGCTTCAGGGCATGGGGGGGAGGCGGGCAAAAGGATATTAAAAATGCTATATAATTCGGATTATGTCGTTCATAACACGCCTGTTTTGATATATATCCACCAATTTTGTCATATTTATTTTTCAATACTGGCATTCCCACAAACCTCTTTCTCGAGGGAAAACGGTGACACTATTATTATAGTCTGATGTGGTTTGCAATGGGTAGGCATTCCCACAAACCTCTTTCTAGAGGGAAAAGTGTGACACTATTAGTGTAATCGGAGATCATTAATCATTCTCCGTATGACATGTAAGTTGAAATCCACAAAATCACAATGTTGTGATATACAGGTTCAGGGTCATAAGCACATGAATCATAATTTATTAATCGATATGGGACTATGGTCAAGATGGGCCGTGAAGATTAATTGGATGGAGATGACAAGATAAGAAATATATCAGAATATTGGGTCCAAAATCATACTTTAATATTATGTTAAAATCTACAAAATCACAGTGTTGAGATACACAAATTCAAAGTCATAAGCACATGAACTACAACCTATTAACCAATACGAGACTATTATCCAGAGACTATGTCTAAATTTCAACACAGTCAGTCACGTAGATCAAGCTGAGACACCATCATGTGAATAAAAGAATGAGTAATAGCGTTTATTCTACTTCTTGTCCCAAGGAATCACTTTACATCACAGACTTAGGGGATCGAATTGAAGGATCCCAGTTAGGAAGAACTTCAGTATATAAACCCATCCTGTCACAATATTTTCCTCGATGGAAGGACAATAAAAGGTTTGGTTTACATATATACCCCTAATAAAATTCAAGATAAACGTGACAGGGAGAGGTTTTTCCTAATAACACCGATCTGCGTTGGAAGAGTGCTTCATATATTAGCTTTCAAGAGTTTATATTTTTTGGTGAAAAGAGAAGTAGAGAATGTTCTAACTAATAGTTTAATGGAAGGCAGGGGCAATTAATTCAAAGGAAGATGCACATGTGTTGGCATAAATATGTGAAAAAAGGATAGGAGGAGAAGAGGGAAAAGAAATTACTCACACGTCAAAAGGATTTATCCATGGGCAAGATAACTCCATAGTATTATAAGGTTTAGGGTAACACCTGGAACACTTAGTGGAGGATGTATATATAACAACGATGATTAATTTGATTCAAGCGCAGATGAACAAGTTAAAATTTCCCACCACGAGGGTTTCCCTCTCTTTGTAATGAGCCGCTTCCTTCTCTCTGTGGTGCACCTAGAAAGTGGTTTCATACACCCAACCAAATAAGTTTGTTTTTTTATATATAGATCATCTTTTACGAGTAAAAGTATAAAAACATTATTTTTAGAAACTTATTATTATTAATTTTGTCTAAATTTTGCAAAAATGACACTTCGGTAGGAGAATAGAGTGGTTCCGCATTCTCCCGCGTGGTTGTAAGGTTGCGTGTTCACATCTGGACATGGGGTGAATGAAAAATTATCTAGAGTGCAATTCTCAATTTTTGCACCTCCAAATTGTTGGCACTTTGATTATAAAAAGATAATATGTCTACATGTGACACTACTAAGTCTTAAACTCATGACACTAATTGTTAGAGGAGTGTGGAGTCTGATCCGGATATTGGTAGGCTCCCCCCTGTCCTTTCGCGAAATTTTGGGGGGTATTATTGTAATTTCACCCAAGAGGGTTGCCCTAGACTCCTTATATATAAAGGCAGCATCCCTTATAATTATGACTGTGTGCGAAATAAGAGATCTCAGTGCGGCCGTGGATGTAGGAAGGCACATCGCCTCCGAACCACGTAAATCCCAGTGTTCTTGTGATTTGATCTTCTCTTCCCCATTCTTTCTTCCTCCTCTATTGTTTGTCCATCTCTACAGGTACTCCGGTTTCTAACACTAATCCCCTCTTTGACATCAACTTAACCTTATCCGAGATTAAAGGGGAGCGGGTTGACTTATCCCACTTTTGTTTCATTTTAATTTGATAGCAACGGGGTTAAGTTATCCCACCTATTGAGGTGGAATAGGTTAATCCAAATTAATTTGAAATAATCTAGATTTAATAAATCCGCTCTTATCAAAGTAAAATGGGATAAATTTGAGGTTAAGTGGATTTATCTATGGGATAAGTCCGAAACAAAACTGAGCTAAGTGCCAAGATTGAGTTTTAGACCAACTGTGTTAAAAAAAGACACTTCTATGAGAGCGGAAGAGCAAAGTAGGTGACCAACCCGCTGGAAGACAAGGTGAAGGAGGTGAGAGAGAGAGATGGTGGCGGGAGAGAGAGAGAGATGGTGTCATCGGAGGTGGGAGGGGATGAGCAAAGCAGGCGACCGGTACTGTCCTACTGGACGGCAATGTGAAGTGCCATCTAAGAGTGAGGACTACTGCCTCGCTAGCTACTTCAGCAGCAACCACAATGAACACGAGGGCTGCGGGTTGCTCTTTGGCTTTGTTGATGGCTTCTTCTTCTTCGACGACTACGAGGAAGATGCGGGGGTTGTTGCCAATGTTGCCAAAGGGGTCCTCAGGGAGGGAGAGAGAGAGAGAGAGAGAGAGAGAGAGAGAGAGAGAGAGAGAGAGAGAGAGAGAGAGAGAGCCCCAGGAACTAGAGGTCGGGTGTGAATGGTATATATGGAGTTGGTACCGCATCTCCGGCACGATGGTGAGTACACTTGCGTGGGAGTCAAGGGCCTCAGCCTCGACTGGGGTGAACTAGGCATAGAAGCCATGGGCAGTCGTGCCGTAGGTGTAGAGCATATCGAAATAGTCTGACATGCCTACAGGGAGACGTCGTACTAGTGGCAGTGCTCGACGAACTCTGCCAACATCTGGGATTTGGCGATGTGGATGATGTACGTCTTCTTTCTAGTCCTCTTGGCGACAAACATGCCGCTCGGTCCATAGCATTAGATGATCAGGAGCACAAGTATGAAGAAGACGAACAACCATTTCTGCCTGGCACCTCCATGGTCAACACTATTGCTACTACTGCTCTATCGAGAGAAAGAGAGGAAGAGGATCGTGGGGAGGGGGAGAGAGTGTGTTTAATTAAAGGGTTTTTTACAAATAAGTTATAGTTAGAATGATATTTATAAAAATATCATTTCTAAAAATATATTAGTATAGATATCTTTGTTTATGACAAAAACTTGTAAATATGTCACTGTCATTAACTTCTGTCGACGTGATCACGAATATTCTTCAAAGACTCTAATATTTCTATTAATTGAGATTCAAATGACCAAAATACCCCCCTCCCAGTGTGTGTGTGCGCGCACGCGTGAGAGAGAGAGAGACTCTCCCCCTACCGGAAAAGATTAAGTGATTAGGATGCATCAGTATTTTTATCATTAAATATTTTAATAATTCTAATTATATGATATTTTTACCACATTAATATCAGCAACATAAGGTTTTTTTTTCTGCTTAAATAGAAGTCAATTGAAAAACAGCTCTTTGTGATTAGTCATCGTACAGATCCATCTAGAATTGGTTCAGATAGGACTCTGAGACTTGGTAGACAATTATAAGTAGGTTTATAAGATGACTAAGTACAAATTGCATGTCCAGCAAATATTACTTATGAAATAATTTGGTAACCATAGATCTTCTAAGTAGGCAGCAAGCAGTGCCCTGGGTTGCATGAAGGGGTGGCGTCAGGTGTTGAGCCCCGACCTGCTACGCATGATTCCAGGGACCTAAATGATAATACGTAGTATGTACGATGAGATAAAATTGAGAAGAAGAAGGAGGAGGAGGAGGAGGAGGAAAACCACGTGACAAGTCATACATCAGATATTACTACGAAAATCCGCATTATCACACAGCCATCAAAATACATACAGAACTCAGACCAAAACTATTTAAGTGAAGGTGCGAAGAGAACAACTAGACTGGCCAGAAAACAACTAGACGGGCAAGAAAACAATTAGCTAGAGTTGCAAGTTGTAAGTTTGATAACGGAGTAGGTTAAGGGCGAGTGATCTATCTGGGGTGATCCACTCGACTCTTAATCTTAATCGGGATCGATTAACTCATTCCATCTATTTTATAGGAACGAGTTAATCCATTTTAACTCTATCCGACGTCGGTTAAAAAAATATCAAATAAAGAATAACTCACCCAACCTTGATTAACCTATCCTATCGGGGCTTAACCCGTTCTCCGATAGGACCCACGTTATCGAGGCATTTCCATGGAATTGGAGGGATCCATTGGACAAGTCTGAAACTTGGTGCCTAATGATCAAGAGAGTTAGGGCTGATGTCAGTTTAGTATATCCAACATCAGCACCCAATGGCTCTGCCAACCATGACTTAATATAATATAATCGGTTTTGTGCGACATTTGTTGAAGTCACCTGGGCCACGGCAATCCCTCACAACCTCAACCAATTTTCCCATGCCCACTCCCTAGTTGCAAGTAGTATCTACGAAGTACATCATATGTGCGGAAAAATTATAAGGGCGAATTTGTTAATCGAACACGGTTAACGTGCTTGACTCCGGAGGGTCGAGCACGTTAACCGGGGGTGGTCAACGTCTTCTGTGTGAGAGGAGAGGCGGGACCCACCGTGCCTTCTCTCTCATCGAGTCCGCTATCCCCCCGACGACTCCGTCGTCAAAACGGACCTAAGAGATTATAATACCATATTCTTTATGGGATCATTTACTAAGATTTTACGGATATAGTGGTCATTAACACAACTCTTGCATTAAAAAATAGAACTTTGAGTAGGGACACATAATTAATAAAATATCAAGTTTATGATACATGTAATCATTAGCTAGTCATTTAAGAAGTTAAATAAGGACAAAATAATTATATTTAACTCTTTTAACTTAAGTCAGAAAATAAGATAAGCAAATAGGAGGACCCGAGTGGGTGGACATATAATTAAGGACCCTGTATATCGTGGTTGACTACTAGAGGAGGGGCATACTTAATTAGTTCCTATTTTATTCCAGAAGAATGTGAATGAGTTTGCTAAACTTAGGAAAAAGAGATATGCTAACTTAGGTATCTGCTAGATTTAAAATTAGATCTCTCACATTTTCACGTCGACTTGAATGCGATTGCAGGTAGAATATCCTGGATGTTAACCGATGAGAGGGTGAATAATTAATTGATTTAGAGCGAAAGGTTCGAATCAACTACGTACCCATGCGTGCCAACCTCGATTAATTAGGAGGATAGCCACAGCTTTTTCACCAAAATAAAAATGCAAATTTTCCAGGTTATCCCACCCGAGTCTAATCCTACCAACAGCATCCTATCCGGTTATATAATTAAGCAGGGCCTAAAACTACTTAATAATGCAGTATATGTGTGTGGAACATGCCCATCTCTTTCTCCATTGACACTCCCACAACCTCTGTGATCTCACCGTACCCAATCTCGTGTGTAGAGCACTTTCCATGTTTCTCGTTGCCATCCCTTAATATTTTACTTTGCTTTCAGTTCACTTACCCCTTCCACATAATACGATTTTACCGCATTGCAGAGCTGCCATACGTTCGATGGTATGGGGCAATTGAAACAAGCAATAGAGATGGGTTGTAGAGGGAACGCATGCAGGATCATTTCCGAACATGAAATTTTCGATGAACTCCGAAGAGGTCAGATCTCGTGCAAAGTTACGGATCGTCAGATCTGATCTGGAATAATCGTGAGTCGTAGTCACTTCAAAATAGAGTTTTGTAAAAAGACAGAAGTAATCAGGAGATCTGATATTATAATCTCAGGAAAAACCTTCCGATACTTAAGTCAGTAAAGGGTACGAGCGAGATACGAAATGGAGGCAAAGGAGATATAGGGCACGAGACTGCTCTTCACTAGTTGAAGTGACTAGAATTTGACTTACCTTTCCGAAGGGGTTCTCTGAGTTTATATAGTTACAGGCTCCCTTTCCTGAGTAGGGGAAACGTGAGAGTCTGGGGGGGTGTTAGGTCCGTGGTAGGAACTCTCATCGTTCAGGGACTCTTGTCTTCTCCTTATCCTCTTGAACTTCATACTCTCATATGATAGCGTAGCATTCGCTTGGATTAGTAGGGATAAGTGTCCAGCCGTGATAAATTCGCCCGGACTCATTAAGGAGTCTTGACGACGGACTGATCCTTAAGGGCCTGTTTGATGGCAGAATACGTCCCTTGTTCCGCCGGTCACGCCCCTTGTTCCGCCGGTCAAGTCCTCTTCTCAATTTGGTATAACATGGGTATAAGAGATGGAATAACATAAAATATGTATTGTTTATCGTAAAAACGGCGGCTTGTTCGGGTTAGATATTCCACCGAAATGGTGGAATACCGTAGGGCAACAACCGGCGACTTGTTTGGGGTTGCTATCAAATAGGCCCTAAGAGATAAAGGATATCTCCTGCCTAACCAGGGAGTCCGAGACTTGAGCATCCATGAGAGAGCATTTATCCACCTGTAGATGACTCGATTTAGCGCATGCTGGGCTTCTCCCGAGCATTGGGGAGACCTTCGTTAGGATGACTGAGTCAAGACTCAGTGGGTCTTGTAGGTCATTTTAACTGAGGTCCCATAATAAGTGGGCCCTATGGGGACTATCACTTATTGGGCCGTGTAGATCTTGACGGGTCTTTGGGTAGTGTAAGTATTGGGCTTTAATTCTCCCTCTCTCCAAACTCGTTTTTCAGGAGAAATTAGGAGAGAGAGAGTGTAATGTCCTGGATCCCTATTGGATCTTTATTAGGTCTTTCGGATGCCTCATTTTCAACCGTTCACCATTTCTCTTCGTTCTCTCTCGTTTCAGGGTCTCTCGGCACGGGGTGCACACCGTTGCAGAGTTGGCCGAGGCGAGGACGCGATGGAGTGATCGGGACGCGGGATGGGGCGGCGGTTTGAGCGTGGCGGGCGCGATCCCTCGGTGGATTCCAAGAAAGGCGCCGTTCGTGTTCTTGACGGTTTTCGGCGTGGTTTAGTCCCCTTGGGGCGTGGTTTCTTCGGTGGAGGTAGGGAGATGGACCGCCACTTCGTTCTGCACATTTTCCCTGCTTCCGTGCGTAGTTTGATGCTCGATCGGGGGAGATTGGGCCGGTTTAGTGAAAATCGTAGTTTTTGGGGTTTTCAGGGTTCGCCGGAGAACGGCAACCATTCTCGGTCTAGTTAGTGTTAAAATGACCGATGGGATGTTTGGATCCCATTCACGTAGGTTTCGTGTCGATTGGTCGTCATTCGGGGCCGGTAGGAGTCCGAGAACCTCGATGACTCGTTTTGGGTCGATTTGAGGAAATTGCCCTGATCTCGTGATCCGACGTGTGCATGTGGTGTTTGTAGTCTCCAGGGGTTGTGTTTCATCGCGTGGCTTTGTTTTCCCTACGCTTCGGCGTGAATGGGGCGTGGAATGGGCCGATTCGGCCATTCCACTGATTGGTTCGCCGTGTCGGTGTAACGGTGAGGTAGGGGGATGGACGCCGTGAGGGCTGTTGTTTTGTTTTGTTCTGTGTTTTGGTGTGTCGTTGGCCGGTTCGGGTCAACCCGGTGTGACCCAGTGGTTGACATGTGACCCGGTGTGTGTGTCTCGACGGTTCTGTCCAGCTTGAGACGGTTGTTCTAGATGACTCGAGGTATCGTCTCACCTCGATCACGTGTCCAAGTGTGCTGAGGGTCTTGGTGTTCCCTCAAGTTTTCGTGAGTTGTTTCCTCCGTGTGAGTCGTTTCCCGGCTTAGGATTAGCTCGATTGGCGGTGTGTTACCGCTTTGCACGACGATCTTGACCATGAGTTGCGTAACTCAAGGATCATGGTGTTTGCAGGTCTAGTTGTCTTGTCTTGAGTCTGTTGGCAGTTGGTGTCCTGCCTTTGTGCTTTGTAGTACGGGCGAAAGCGCGGCCTGACCTATCAGTACTCCAGCACTCGTGTTTCAGAGTCTCCGTGTCTTGTGAGCCTCCACTGGTTGTAGCCCTACGACGCGGTCGACCCACCAGGGAGAGGTGGTAGGGTATCCCGATTAACGGTTCCTAAGCTGTTCCGTGGGCTCCCGGCTTGGCCGTAGCGTCCTACGGAGGGGGAAAAACTAGCTAGAGGCCTGGCTCTAGGCAGGAGCCAGTGTGCGCACACGTGGTCAGGGGCAGAGGACTGAAGTCGACGGGCGTGACCCTGACTAGTACTTGTTACTGTGGTTCCGCGTGGGTCTGCGACTCGGCCGAGCTCGCGTAGACGCGATCGGTTGGTAGTCGAGACACTTGTGGTTGTGTTGCGGTGCAGTGTAAGACGTCGCGGACGCAGCTGGCCGTTCTACTTGTGAGGTGGTCGTAGTCTCTGTCGGGCCATTGTGACGACAGCGTAGATGAGACACTTGTCGGCGCAGCATAAGGCGTCAGTGGACGCAGCTGGCTGTTCTTCTAATGAGGAGGTGCTTCCGTCACATGACGCGTGACTCTCGTGTTTGCTCGGAGTCTGTGTTTCCCTTCTGAGTTGGTCTGTTCTGGGCTGGGCCTGGACCAGCTTGGTGTGGTACACGACGCTCCGGTCGTGTACGTGGCTGTGCTTTGGTGAGCGTACACGGCAATTGGGGCGTGCGTGTGCCCGAGTCTCTCTGTGTCGTGGTTCGAGTGGCTTTGAGCGCCGTGGTTTGTCGGCGGCTGTATTCTGGTGAATGCGGCTTTTCTCTTCTTTTAGCAATAGCTGCTCTTTCCGTTGACGGCTTTCTTTTACAGCTTTCTAGTAGTAGTTTTCCTGCTTTGCTACTACTGCTGTTTTCGTGTTGCGTGTTACTGCGTTGTTTCCAGTGGGGATCCGCGTGACCCCTACTGAGCCAGTGACACGAGGCTCACCCCTGCTTTTCAGGTGGGGTGACGTGTTCGTTCTGCTTCCGCGGGTCCTGGAGTTCGAGTCGTAGCTGTCAGCTGGTACCTTCGTCGGGCTTCCCCCGACTTCTCGGTACGTCTTTTCTTTCTGTCGACTGTACTGCTAGACTGTTGTCTTTAGCTTTGGACTTGACTCTGGTATATAATTATATAAAATCTGTTAATAATAAAAAGTAATTTTATTTCTGCTACTTTAGCAATCCGATCTAATGAAATTTAATTGCTTACTGTTATATCTGTCAGTTCAATGTACTACACGACAATCCTTTTTCCCTTCGGAGCTTTACCGCTCTTGGGAGATCTCGCGGGTTCCAAGTGGTATCAGGTGTGTTCGATAGTCCTACTGAGCATATCTGGTATCCGAAATCTGGGTCGTTAGAGAGAGAGAGAGAGAGAGGATTAGACAAACGATCAACGGGGAGTGTGTGCATTAGTTAGATAAAAACGATTTAGGGTATTTTGATAACAGTGTTATGATCGACCGGAACAAGTTGGATAGTGATTAGGAAAGTTTGATAACAGCGTCCGAATGATGGGCATGGAGCCCTCCAAACGAGAAAAAAGAAGCTTCCTTTCTTCCGTGGCCTCCGCAAAGCACTCCACGTCCGCCGCCGCCACCAAACCCAACCACCTCCTGAACCAAACACCTGCAGTGAGTGACCGATCCCTCCATTCTCTCTCTCGATCCACCCGTAGCTGTCCACCAATCTGTTCCTACATTTGCATCCTCCACCAACACCCATTGCCCGCCTCTGCCGATCCTTCTACACACCAAAGCTCCGACCTTTCTCATCATCTACTGATCTGTTTGCCTGTTCAGGAATCCGGGTATACTTCCAGATCAAAGATTTCTTCAGCTTCTTACGCAAGGAGATGTCTTCGAGCAGGAATACTATGCATGCCCAGCCGGAACCTTGCGCCCACCTCGCAGCGTACAGGAAGAAGCACGGCGTTGATGGGTACACCAACCTGCGGGGCATCCTAGGAACAGACCCAGATGAACGCGCCGCCATGGGCGGGCTCAGATCACGGGTATCAAGGTGCGGTCTGTGCTCTGGCCACGGCGGCAGGCTCTACCTCTGCCTGGTGTGCCCCTCCGTCTCCTGCTCAGACCACGCCCTCGCCCACGCGCGGTCGGAGGCCGGCCACCAGATCGCGGTGGACGTGGAAAGGGCGGAGCTTTTCTGCTGCGTCTGCGCCGACCAGGTGTACGACCACCAGTTCGACAGGGCAATCATGGGTGCGCAAGCGGAGGAGCTGCCCACGTGCAGGGGGAGCTGCGGCGGCAAGAGGGGCCGGCCCGGGGCGCCCGCAGCGCCGCCGGAGCAGGACGACAGGGCGTTCTTCCCATGGGGGTTGAGGGGTCTGAACAACCTGGGCAATACTTGTTTCATGAACTCTGTGCTGCAGGTGCTGCTGCACACTCCACCTTTGAGGAACCACTTCCTCTCCGACCGGCATAACCAGGAGGTTTGCCGCCGGCGCCGGAGGAGAAAGGGACCGGCTGAGGAGGCGTCCTGCTTGGCCTGCGACGTGGGCGGTGTATTCTCGGCGGTGTTTTCCGGGGACCGGACGCCATACAGCCCGGCCCGCTTGTTGTACAGGTGAGGTATTGCTGGCTCTGCTGCAGCGTTGGAAGATCTGCAGCTCCGTTTTGTTTCGTTCAGTAGGTATTTATATGTCTTTTGGTCGTCCTTCATATTAAGGCGGATAGAGACATCTCCAAAGGGAAATGAAGCAAATTCGTCGAGTGTGTCATTATAGCCATGCTTACCTGAATGATCTCGTTGACCAAATCGTGCTGGAAAACGATCACAATTTTTGGATGCTGAAGACAACCCCTGCTGGTGACGGGTAAATCCTAGATAGGGCTGGGGATCACTGACACACCCGTCGCCATTTCAGCTCTGAACTGGCTTGAACCCATGGCATCTATTTCTTAAGATGGTTATTGTTATATCACGCATGCAACTGTATCGACCTTTGATGGGTTGTTCTTGCTTATCAATATGCTTAGTGACCAAGATGTAATATGTTCTACTTGGCCAGATATCAGTATAGCTAGATCACCTTCCAAAAAATCGATATAGCTAGATGATTGGCTAGTGTCAACTGATCTTTACCAGTCTTTTTGCCAGAAAAAAGAAAAAAGAAACTGAGTTAATGAAGATCATTATTAACAGAAAATAGACGCATACATGTATTAGCGAAGTATGGGGAGTTTCCCCCTGGTTTATTTTTTCAACCAACCATTGTTAGAATTACGCCTTTGGCCTTCCCACAGGGAGGATTTTGCATGATGCTGCCCGTCTCACTGGGCTGGTCATTGAGACATTTTTCGATGCTTAGAATTTATCCGCCCTCTTTCTTGCTCTTGTGAGGTTTAACGATAGAGGAGAATGATTCGATGGAAAAAGCTAGTTAAACATTCAATGCAGAAAAGTTTTTGTGATATACCCTGCTTAGTGGAGTGGACGGATCCTCAGGATCAATTGCAGATTGCAGGATACTTCACCACGTAGTAGTGCAACTGTAGTCTGTAGGAGTGATCTGCTTTTGAATGGTTAGTTCTCACTTTCTGGTCAGATTTTGTCGTTGGAGCAATTTCTGGTCACCCTATTCACTGGACAAATCCATGCACAAAATGGAAATGGTCATAATTTAGACACATTTATGATTTCACTTGTGGCATGTTCGTACAAGGCAACCTCAAAATTGACGTGCGGAATGGAAATAAAATTTACAGTTATCTTTATAAGTGTCTTTTTGTACAGTTACCTAAGTTCTATGTAAGTATATCTGAGTGCCAAGCTTTGAATGTATAGTTTACCTTCAAGCTTCACTCCTTTCATGTATAATTGTTTCGCGCCAATACATCTTCAGTTGGAAAATAAGAGCACTTTCAGATTATTGATGCTTAAGCTTGCACTTGTCAGAGACATTATGAAGTATATGGCAATCTTTTGTAATCGCATACCATGACTTAGGACAATTCCAAATCCATTTTTTGTGTCGTTTTGGGTTTCTTTTCTTCCCCGTTACATCAGCAACAAATACATGAGATCAGTAACTTGGATAACTTGTTTTCTTGCAGTTGGTGGCAGCATGCAGCAAACCTTGCCTGTTATGAGCAGCAGGATGCTCATGAGTTTTTCATCTCAATGCTTGATGGAATACATGAGAAGGAGCAATCTAGCTTGCATAACAAAGGTAAAAGATTGATATTTTACAATAGTTTGGTGATCAACTATTTGAACAGATGGAAATGGAGCCAACAGTTGTGTTACTGATTGCTAGTTTGGGCTCATACCATTTTTGATGTAGGAATTGGAGACTGTCATTGCATTGCTCATAGAGTTTTCTCTGGTGTTCTGAGATCAGATGTCATGTGTGCAGTCTGTGGGTTCACATCGACCACATATGACCCATGTGTCGACTTATCTCTGGACCTGGAACCATCCAATAATACAACAAAATCAACTGATAAAACAGGTGAAAGCCGCAGAACATCAACTCTCACTGGTTGCTTGGATCTCTTTACAAGGTCTGAGAAGTTGGGCTCTGATCAGAAGTTATATTGTCAACACTGTGAAATGCGGCAGGATTCACTGAAGCAAATGTCCATCAGAAGGCTTCCATTGGTCTTGTGCTTCCATATTAAAAGATTTGAACATTCCCTAGCTCGGAGAATGCCGAAAAAGATTAATCAGTATCTGGAGTTTCCTTTCTTGCTAGATATGGCACCATATCTATCTTCATCCATAGTAAGAAACAGGTTTGGCAACAGGATTTTTGCTTTTGATGGTGATGAATCTGATATATCCAGTGAATTGTCTTCTGAATTTGAGGTGTTCGCCATCACTACACATTCAGGGAAGCTGGAGTCTGGCCACTATGTGACGTACTTACGTCTAAGAAACCAATGGCACAAATGCGATGATGCATGGATTACCCGGGTGAGCGAAGAAGTGGTGCGAGCTTCACAGTGCTACATGATGTACTATGTGCAGAAGGTGCTTTATCACAGAGCGAGCGAGGACATGAACTGCTTACCATTATCTCCAAATGAGCTCTCTCACTTGGCACAGGGAGTATTTCTCTCAGCCTCTGCTTGTGGCTGAAAACTACAAGCCGTTAGAAATCAGATCATGACAGGCTTAGGCATAAAACATGGACAGAATAAGCTGATATATTCTTGCTGAACGAATTCAAATCAGCATTATGTAAAGAAACAGAACAACTAGGTAGCAGCTGGTGACCATTTGATTATGAAGGCATTACTGATGAAGAAACAACAATCAACTATGGATGAAGAAGCATTCTGTCCATATGCTCTCAGAGCTCTTCACAGTGTGGTTTGCGGCTTCACCATGCAGATGATGTATTTTTGTCTTCCATCTCATGTTCAGTGCAGCTTCAAATGGCTGACTCTGACGCTGAAATATCCTCAAACACTGAAATAGTGTCATACCGTTTAACATCCTGACAAGAGCATTTTAGTCGATTTATCGGATGGCTCCTTTTAAATCTGTCTCAAGAAAGGCAGCTCCCTTTTTTTTTGTTTTTTTTGGTTAAAAAAAAGAATGTGCTAAAGGCACCTTCAAGAATCATCTGATTAAATGATTGTGCAGCCTCTATGAATATGGAAAAAGACATTGTATCCGAATGTGGTATTATAACATTCAATCTTATATTCTTCTTCGCTATTCTTTGTAACTTGTATACACCCTCGGTTTTCGGTTCACTTCACTGCATTCCTTTCCTTTGTAAAATATGTATCGTTTGAATATCATGGCCATAGATGGAATGGAATTATGGAAATAGGGAAGAATCTTCTCTTGTTCTGTTTATCAGCTTCTGACTGATTATTAGGTTATCTGGGCGACTAGGTTTCCTGCAAATATGTCTGCTCTAACATTCATCCAATATAGCTCCGTGGTCCTTGCCCACAGAGGTGTGAACTAATGTGCAACGTGGAACTGGATTGCAGACTTGTAGGTGATGATGTATCTGATGAAATGTGGGAACAGACACAAACCAGAGGTATATTTGGGCATATCATATAATTTTAGTTGGATTGTGAGTGCGGTAGTCAAAATAACTAAAGAAATGGAAGATGGAGTTAGCCGTTTAACCAAACAAATGGTGGATGGTAAAAGGGAATGCTAGAATGGGTACTGTTCATCAAGATCCACAAGATTTTATAATAAAGTTGGGGGTTTTTTGGGGGGTAAATAATCCCCTGAAAGATAGTGCATTTGTGAAACCCCCCTATAGAATGAATATATATATATATATATATATATATATAAACCCCTACTTGATCAGAATACATGTGTGTAGACACTTTGCAGCTTCAGCCAATTCACATTGTTATGTATGTGAACATACAAGGATTAGTATTTGAATGGTGCAATCGAACATCAAATGTGGAGATATTCGTCATCTTGTATTGTTTCAACTGTTAGTTGGTAGCAGTATTAGAGACTTACCAACAAATGAACAGTGTGAGTTAGATTTTGATAGCCTACATCCAACCCTTGGATAAAAAAAGTTTCCCTCGAATCCATTTCTAGAATCCAAATATGCTAATATCTTGGATATAATCACATGTGTGGTCTTTCTTTACTTCGGCCTCATTTTGACACACGCCTCCACCATCGAGTAAAACAGGGGCAGGATGAATTGGATAATCCTCCTCCAAACTTATTCCAAGCATAAAGATTTTTTCATGCATCACTATAGAGTTGACTTTCTTCTTCCAAAGAAGTTAATTGGATAATTAACAATATAATTTGACATATCAATGCGACTCACGTTGAGTTGACCGTATCATATTATACTTGAGTTGGACTAAGGCAGTCTACTGATTTGAAATGATTCGAGTCTTTTAGGCCCTGTTTGGTAACTAATTAAGGTGGAAGAGCCGATGAGAGAGAGGGGTGTGAGTCTCACCACTCTCCTCGTACACTTCATTGTTAATCAGGTCGGTTAATGCACTTAGATCCCCTGAGATCGATTACGTTAATCGCACCCGATTAGCAAGGCATCCCTTAGAGCTAAGCCCAAACCTATAAGAGTCAAACCGTATGTTTCGTATCTAGACACAATAGAGTCGATAAAAATCGCGACTTTTTAATAAACACATCTCATTTATATAGAAGCAATTCATACTTCAAAGAAGAAAGGGGAGTCATTATCAATTAGAAGGAAATCCCCACAGCTCCCACAACGCACCCAGAAACAGAAACCTTTTCCCGCGCACAAACCCTTCCCGCCGAAAAAATCCCCCCCCCTTCCGCATTCCCGATTTCGCGCCGTTTCGACACCCAAATCAAAACAAAACCGCCAACGTGGGGAGTTCACGCCACGAGCAAGGAAGAAACCAAGAGCACTGTGCTCTCTCTGTGACTCTTTCGCCGCCGTCGGAAGCTCTATAGAGAGATGTTCTACTCGCACACCTTCCTCGCCAAGAAGGGACCTCTGGGCACCGTGTGGATCGCTGCCCACCTCCAGCACAAGCTCCGCAAGTCCCATGTCACCGTCACCGACATCTCCTCCACCGTCGGTACGCCTCTGCTGCCTCCTCCCCTCCTTTCTGGTTGTCGCTGCCCGGGGTCGGAATCCCCACTGCGACACTGGGTTCTTTTGTGATTCACGGCGGAAGGCTTCACTTTGTGAAAATGTGTTTCCTTTCGGCGTTCTTGTAGCGCCCTATGGCGATTGTGACATTGCAGAGGGGAAAAACCCTCTTTTCTCTCTTCATTTCTTGATTAGCTTTTGTGATGAACTCGAACTTCACTCCTGTTCTTGGTGATGCTATATTTTCCTTTTTTTTCATTTGTTTATGCGTGCCCGCGATAACGATTTCTGTTGCGCCTTTTTTTTCTCTAAAAAAGATTTCTTTTTTGATGTGCTGTGTTCTCTTGATTCACTAAAAAGTTGTTTTTTCTCGCCTCTAGACGTGTGTGGTCTGGTCCGCCGCCTTTGTGCCGGGTTGCTGTGATTGGATACGCATCACATGTGGATTAGATTTCTGCTCCTGTCAAATGGGCACTAATGTAGTGTGCTTGGATTTGGTTCTGCTAGATTGCATCATGTTTCCGGAGGTCCCTATTGCCCTGAGGTTGTCGGGGCACCTGCTGCTGGGTGTGGTCCGGATATACTCCAAGAAAGTCGACTACCTCTATCATGATTGCAATGAAGTTTTATCTCAGATGAGGACGATGTTTGCATCGGTTCATGTCAATCTGCCAGAAGATGCGGACCGTGCGACGTTTCAGGCTGTCACCCTACCAGACACATTTGAACTTGATGCTTTGGACTTGGATACACGATACCTGGAAGAGTAAGCATTGCATACACGATAAATGATTTGCTTTCAACACGAAGCATTATCCCTTCAATCCGACCCAGCTATATGTCCAATTTTTTGGCTGGTTTGAATTACATATATTTGATTATTTGGGGTTTGAGTCAACTTTTAATGTGCCATGTCAATATGATCACAGGTCCCCTGATAAGCATCTGAAGGATTTGGAACAGATTACTTTACCAGGTCCCCCCTCTCTCTCATCATACTATTAAAACATTGCGTTTGTTTTAGTTAATAGTGAAACTTGTGGTGAATTCTTGTGGTTTTTTTCTTCCCTTGTATATGCAGATCAAATCCCAGTTGAAGGAGAGTCATATGTGGCAATTTTCATTGAGGTACTAATACGTCTATCACAAGTCTTCCACTCTGCTATGATTATGCCTACTCATTAGTTTTCCGGAATTTATTCTGTTTGCAGGATAGGTTTGGTTCATCTCCTCAAATCGAGCAACCAAGCCTTTCTGCCGGTGCTGAACCAATGAGCGAAGAGTATGTTCCAGAAGTCTCGATGTTTTTTCTCATCCCATTTTCTGGTTTTCAACATTTTTGATGCTGTCACTTCTGCAGAATCCTTCCTGGACGTGCAGTGGTCAATGATCAATATGTGGATGCTATCTTAGGTGGCGGTAGTTCTGTTGAAACTCTCCATCGAAGTATTAATGCTGATGAAACAATTGGGAACTTTTCCTCGATTGAGATTGCACGTGATGCCACCCGCAACTTCGGGCTAGATAATCTAGAAATTCCCGATTTTGAGGGGTTGGAGAATAATATTCTTGAACCAGATGGGAGTGTTGATCAGGCCAGGAATAAAAAGGGCAGTGTTTCTCCAACTGCTGCACTGCCAATTTCTGGAGAAGAACCTCTTCCACTCTTCATGCCTGAAAATTTACCAGCTGTTGCATCTGCAGATGCATCTGGGGTGCAGAACACAGGGGTGTCACAAGGTTGGTTGTCCCATATTAATGTATTTATTTCTGGTTTGCCTTGGTTATAATTTTATGCAATTGTCTGCACTTTAATCATAGTTGTTAAGGCATTGAACGGGCAACGGGAGGGGCAGACTTAAGATTAGGTGATTACAAACTGGGCAGACCTGCAGAAAGGCTGAAAGCCCAACACTGCTTCAGTGCCTATAACATGGAATTCAGTTTCTCTGTATTGCAGGGAAAAAAAGTTCAGAGCACTAGGATCATTAAATGGTCAAACAAAACGATGAAAATGAAAATGGGAAGGAGAGGAGAATGAAGTAGAAAAAAGATGGGAAGAAATAAATAATAATTCACATTTGCTGTCATTTGTGGCTGATGGTGTAGTTACTGCTGACTATAGTGGTTTCTTCAATGCATTAATGACTGGCAATTCACAAATCCTTCGGTTAACATGTATATAAGTGGCTAAGAAGAAGAATCAAACAGTATTTATATAGTTACATTTAATCCCACGATTTTAGTAGTTGAATGGACCCTCTCATTCATTCTGATTGTTAATTGGCCCACTACACCACTAGGCTGTTGGAGGTTGTATAGCATCACTGTTGAAACCTGAAAAATGACAAAAAAAAGGGTGGGGGAGGGAGCCACCGGGACCAGGTAGCCTCCCCTGAGAGGCCACCCAGTCCACCTTGTTTCCCTAGGAGGCTCACTTGGACCCGGTCCCCCTCTTCCTCTCTCCTCCCCTCTTCATTAAAAAGGGAGGGTGCACCAGGTCCGGGTGGCCCTTCCAAGCCCTGCCAAGCTCACCACCCGGTTCGGGTGGCTCATCTAAGGGATGCATTCGGTCTGGGTGACCCCTCCAAGGGGTGCACCCCATTTGGGGTAGTCCCTTTCCCATCCCTAGCCTATAAAAACCCCCTAGGGGTTTTCATTCAAAAAAAGGGTGACAAAAACGTGCAAGGAGCTTGAATATTTGAGTTTTCCTCTCTAAGGTTTGAAGGCTTGAGGAGATTTTATTTACATAAAGGACCTTAATCAAGGGTGTGTCTATATAAATACCCCATGATAAGACAAAAAAAGGATCCTATTGTAATTTTTTTTCAGGGAGCTCCATCACCCAAAAATCCCCCCGCAAGGGGGGCTGCCCCCTTGACCCCTTCGACCTGACTGTGCAGGTTGATCTACAACGGTGTGCTGACAGACGCATGGAGATGGATTGCTGCCCATGGGAGCTTAATAAGGAGAATCAATCTTCTAAGTGTGTTTACTTGGTGCGCCTCCACCAAAGAGAGACTTGTGCTTTATGTTAAAATTACAAAAAATTCTAGTTCAGTCCAGATATTATAAAAATATCTCTGGTCTGTCTAAAATTTCACAAAACCCTAGTTCAATATATCTTTGGTATGTCCAAATTACACAAACTCTTGTTCTGTCTAAGATATTACAGAAATGTCTCTGGTCTGTTAAAAACTATATAAATATTCTTGATTTTTTTAAAAAAATTGCAAGCTAACCCTTACTCAAGAGAAATTGCAAATAAACTCAAAAAGAGTTTGAAATTTCAAATAAACTTAAAAAGGGTTTGAAATTTCAAATAAACCTAGAAAGAGTTTGAAATCTCAAATTAACCCAAAAAGGATTTGATATTGCAAATAAACTCAGAAAGAGTTTGAAATCATAAATTAATCCTAAAAAGGTTTGGAAATAGCAAACATACTCAAAAAGGGTCCGAAGTTACAAGTATGTCTAACGGTCGGATCTTGACTAAATTCAGATCCAATTGTCAGATCATGACTCGGAGCAATTCTGATGGTTTGATCTCAATCGAAAACATCATTCAACGGCTTGACCGTGATTAGATGCAAAATCTGATAGTCCGAAAAGTAAACATGATCGTCGGATCTTGGTTGGATATCAAATTCAATGGTCTGTCTTGACGGTGGAATGAAGGCCAAATGTAAATCAAATGACCCGAACATATACTCGGGATTTCACGTACTAAGTAAAATGAATCTAAGAAATGAAATATTCGATTTCCTCTTGCAGACGTGTATCTCTAATGAACGATCTGTTTGATCGAGTTCATTAGATAAAACCCTCAATATCACATCGGATATTGTAGAGGTCGAAAAAATATGTCTGATAATTAATTAATGGTGTTTGGATTTTATGTTACGTCAATGTAAATAAACATCTACTGTGACTGGTGAGGAAACGTTCTATATTTAAATTCTAAATCTTCTGATAAATTTAAATTCATGAAATTAATAATGTGCACGTTACTTATAGTTTCAAATGTGCTTTTATACTTTTGAATAACTCCGCGTGTGGAAACAATTACCTAGTCACACCTAGACTACTGCAATCCTGATTTGAAAATTTCTCATTAATACGTCACTTGTCATATGTAATCTGTAGGTTTTTCTAACTGATGTAAAAATCCTTTGAGGATCGTGTTTTCTCTTTCATGACTTTGGCTTCTGATTGTGAAGGAGGACAATCACTTGGCATGGAACTTCCGCCTTCACCTGTTGAGAGGCCTCCTTCTCCACCTGTTGAGAGACAAAATGCAAGGCGAAGGAGGAGAAAACGGTTCTTTGATGAGACCATAGTTTTGTCTAATGCGTAAGTATGTTTAGCTAATTTATTTGTCACTTCCATGTTTATAAGTCTGACTACTTTTTTCTCTGCATGACTTTTCACAGAGAGATGAGAAAGCGGCTTGAAGACACCAGTAAAATAGTGCGCAAGCGGCGAAAGCTCCCTTGCTCAACTTTAGATGTTTGGAAGTTTCAGAAGAACATGAAGAAAGATCAGAATTTTAATGAGCCTTTACTTTCTGGTAAGTGAAGACTGCTGTCTAGTTCATACTTTGATTTCTTTTCAGTGTGATATGACAATTCATTTCTGTGATTGAAGGAATGTGCACCATGCTGCAAGAAGTTTATAAGAGAGTCTTTCCTGTTGTAACTGATCTGTCATCCCCTAATACCATGCATGAAGTGGATGTGGAGATGGAGCAGGCTGGGCACAATGAGATGCATGATCAAGATCTACCTGAACCAGATGTGGAGGTAGAGCAGGCTAGGTTCAATGGGATGCATGATCAAGATCTACCTGAACCAATGCCATCTCCTTTTGAGAGAGAACTCACGCCTATTGATTCCATGATTTCTATCAATAAATCAGTGCCTAGGAAAATAATAACTCCTGAACTCGAGATGCCATCTAGATTGGAAATTCCCCCATCTGCTGAGCAGCTTAATGACAGAACTGAGACATCATCAGTTAATCTGGAGGATCCACTGGTTCCAGAAATGAGACTCTCTCCAGAAGTCCCAGGTCTGCTCAACAGTCCTGATGAAGTAAGAATTCTGGTCCCCTATTGGAATTTCATCTTCTTTGTACAACTGTCATCATGTTCTTTTGAGGTTGTTTCTGCATTGCATAAATTCGCAATAGATCCACATACTGCTTCAAAGGCGTTACCGTCTCACAATACCGATTTGGTATATCTCGTAGGACCTGTTTTTTCTGGATGCAGAGAATACACCATCACCATCACCATCACCATCAGGTATTTTTTCAGTTTCTCTTCAGTAAATTTAACAATTGATTCACCTGTGAGTAGCACTGCTAGTAGAAACATCACCTACTCTACTCAAATCAGATGTTTTATCTGCAGGTCATGAGTCAAGAAGATTTGGTAGTATGTCTTCACGGACTAGGTAAATGACACCATTTTTGAAAGATTTTATTTGGAAACCCCTGTCAATTATTTGATTAGAGATGTTTTAATTGCAACATGCACATGTATTCTGCAGGCTTGTGGCACAGTATTTGAGAGAGCAGTCTCCTGTCACTCAATCTTCAAACAGTCAGTCAGGTCATCTGAGCTTGAACAAGATTCTAGAAGGGAAAAGAAGGAAGCAATGTGCACGGATGTTTTTTGAAACTCTTGTAAGTAGAAACATGGCAACTCTACTTTTCTATTAGCATCACTTGCCTGTCTTATTAAGGATACTAGATAATGAATCATCAGATGACATCCAAGACATTAATTTTTTTTCGCAGCTTAAAACACCGAACATGCAGTAGACCTGATCCCAGAGATCAGTTCTAACCTGTATCCAACAGTAAAAACCAGAAGGCTTCTATATGTGTCACTCTTTGGTATCTAAGTGATTTGAACGTTTAGAATCTGAATCTTAATGCTGCTATCTCCAGCTCCAAGTTTCCAACCCACATATACTGGTTTAGCGTTTTACTCTCTTTAGTCAGTCAATCATGACTGTAAATAATAGTAGATCAGTGTTTGAATATGCATTTTAGCTATCTAGATTCTCAAGACTGCTGGTAGGCTGTCAATTTAGTGTTATCCACATGGTTCTTATGCTTTCTTTTCCTTTTGCAAGTGGTATTGGGTCTTACTGGGATCTTGCAGGAGCAAATCCTTAGATCATGAAGATTGTGACTTGAACATCATGTCTTGATGGAAGAGGAGACATGCATACTTTTGTACGTAGTCCCATTGCTTAAATTCATCATACTGGTGCAAAACAGAATCACTTAAGTTGATGAAGAAAAATGCAATGGTTTGCGAATCCATCTCGCCCTCTCTCAACTCTATGCATCTATGGTGTTTGAAATCACCCTGACCAACCCCTAGACATCCTGTGCCACTTTAATCTCAGCTATTTACTTATTTTTCTTTTAAAGGGATCTTTTCAGTGGCAAGCCAGTTCAGCTAAATACTGTAAAACCTTTCTCCACTCAGGATCGAACCTGGGTGGTGCACCCCAACCCTTCCCAAGTCCAGTGGTGAGAACTATTTACTTATAATGTTGGAGAATGCTTGCAGCACGTATTAATTATGTTCCAAGACCACTTAGGTAGACTAGTTTTTGGGTTGACTAATATTCTCATGTACATGTAGTTAACATTGCGAGTCCACGATTTCCTTCTTCTCCATGGGAGGGGATGTTTCAATATTTTCCATCAATCTTTTCCCATTCATCACTGCACTCTGGTGCTTCATTGTCAATCGCACCTATAGCTCTGAATATCTGTTTTAACTCTGAATAGGAGTCCATTCCTAGACCTAGATATTGCTCATGCAGTGGATTTTGTATTTGAAGAGGAAAATCAAACCTTATCCCCTGCATTTCACTATGAGCACTTAAGTTGTTGGCCTTAATCCATTTCTTGATATCTTGCATTTTTCATGATTAGCTTTCGTTGTTTTTTAATGCCAATAAGGATCCATCTCTGGCTCATGCAAGTAAAAGCTGTGCAGAAAATGACGTACTTTTATGTTTAGGAATGAATGATTTTTCTACTTATCATCACTTCTGGTTGCAGGTTCTGAAGACTTGTGACCTCATTGATGTAGAACAAGAAGAGGCTTACGGTGATATTTCAATTTCGGTGACACCTACTCTTTCGAAACTAGCCATGTGATGTCTGATAGTGTTTGGTCATGCATTGTACAAAGGTAAATATGATAAGCCAGCAACTGTACGGCAATAAATGGCTCTTTGTATTTTACTAATGATCTATGTACTTAATAGATTTTGCGTGCTCTCTCTCTCCCCTCACACCACTCTTCCTTTCTAAACAGAAACGTTTGAAAACATAGCATATTTTTGAAATAATCACAAATGTGTATTTCTTTACACTTTTTAGCCTTCGTTATTTTCCTTATTTAGAATTCTTTTTTGTTTATATTTGGAATTCTTTTTCCAATGTCTGTTGGCAACAAGGCAACAAAATTGCTCTCTCTAGTTGGTTTCTAGAGAGAGAGGCTTTGAGGATTTGCATTCTCCCCTCTCCGACGGTCTTGCGACTTCGGGCTCAGGGATGCCTGTGGCATGGCGTCTGGGCTTGGTCTCCTTCTGCTGTGGAAGGAGAGGGCATTTGCGGCATGCGTGCAGTTAGGGCTATCAATGGGCTTGGCCGGCCCGACAGGTCCGCGGGCTTGGCCCGATTTCGGGCCGGGCCGCAAGGTCCTTTTCGGCCCGCGGGTTTTTAGTCGGGCCTAAAAGCCCGGCCCGACTAGACTCGCGGGCCGGACTCGGGCTTTGAGTTCGGCCCGCGGGCCGGCCCGGCCCGATCCCTTTTCTTATTCTCATTTCAAATTTTAAAAACTATTTAATCAAACTTATGTTATTTTACTTAATTAGAAATTTTAAAATTCTCTTTTCATACAAATTATGTAATTAATATCAAAATTTTAGTTTATTTAGTAAGATTATAAGTTTTATAGTATTAAATCTATTAATTTTTATTATTTTTATTATTTTATTTAAGTAGTCGGGTCGGGCTGGGTCCTAGTCGGGCTTTGAATTTTTTACATAATGTCGGGCCCGGGCCGGGCTCGGGCCTTACTCTTGATAAGTCGGGCCCGGGCCGGGCCGACCTAAGCCCGGCCCGGGCCCGGCTCATTGACAGCCCTACGTGCAGTGGGTGGGGGAGTCGGGTCATGGCACTCAAGGCCACAAGGGGGCAGAGAACAATATCGTTTGCGGATGTCGTGAAGCCACTGAGACCAGCTCCGGACCTTCTTGTGGCCAGGGGGGAGTTCCTGCACATCTGGAGTTCCTGCACATCCAAGTAGATTGGTTGCGTAGGTGTTTGTGGGTCGTCTCTGTTTTTGGGTGAATAGAGGTAGAGGTTGTTAGGGTTCTGTTGTAGGAGCGATGGCCTCGAGGCGGACCATGGGTGGTCAATCATTTACACCAAAACAACATGTTGGTAATTGGCTCTTGTCTCCACGCTGTGAAAGAGGTGGAGGTTGTTGGAGTCCTCATGTGCGAAGGATCGATCCTATGAGTCAAGCCGTGAACGATAGAGCAAGGGACCTACCCTAACTCGAGTAAGGTGGATATGTGGGTTAAGTTGGTTGGGGTGCTATTTTTGCTTCGACGAAGTCGGCATGGCCTTCTTAGTGAAGGTGTTTGGTAGCATGAAGGCGAGGCCTCTTCATCTAGTTCCAGAGGGGCTTTTGAACTACTTGGATAGTCTCGTGGAGGTTGTGTCATTGTACGTGGTTCCCCTGGTCATCCTTGTCACCGTCGGGGGGATCAATTTCGTTGTGAGGGCTTTGGGTCTGTTGGCGGCATAGGAGCGGTGGAAGCCATCGTAGGGTCTAGGGCAACTTGGACAGCAGTTGGAGTATCTTGCTGGGCAGATGGCAGTTCATACTTTTGGGTCGTTTGGGTCGGCCCAACCCAATTGTTTAGACTTGGCGGGCGACCTGACCAACTTATCCGTATCCGGGAGTTGTGGGGCTAACGGGTTCAATGGGACTCGGCTTCGTTCATCTCTGCCACCCAAGCATAGTGGGCCTATAGGAGGTCCTTGCCCCAGTGCTATTGGTGCTCGTTGGCGACTCCACAATGGCATCGTTCGGCGATCCTACGCAGGTGTAGGCATGGCCAAACTGCACCATGCTGGGAGGGCGGCTAGGTGGCGGTGCGAGAGCGTTGTGGACTTTTCATCGTTCCAGGCCCTCTAAGGGGCTGACTCCCTGACGTTCGTGCCGATGGCTGATCTCCTCCCCTAGAGACTCCTGCTAGAGGATAGGGGGGCCGACCTTCATCTTCGGCCCAGCAGGCAGACCCAAGTGGTGATAGGCCTGCTAGTTGCCACGAGCGTCGTGTTGGGGGTGGGCATCGGGGGTCACCCAAGCAGTTTCTCTTCTTGTACTTCCCCATCTCCAGGGTGGTGGGGCAAAGAGGGACAGGTAGGGTTCTCTTCTTGCCTTTAGTGTCGAACCCCCCTTTCCAGCCAGGGCAGGGTCATCGGGGGCCTCCTCTTCTGTCCCTTGTGAGGCATAGATGCAGCCAATGCTCGTCCCATCAGATGTAGACGTAGGCAAGGTGGAGGTAGAGGCGACGCAATTCTAAGGTTGTCACCAACGCCAGTTGTCTAGAGATTGGTCTCCTACAGTCGTCTACTGTTAGTGGCATTGAGTTTCTTACTTTGAGTAGTGGACAACCGAGCGGCGACCCCCTTGTGTTTGCGGGTTCGGGAGGGGGCAGTAATGAGAGGGGGTGAGCCCTCGACGCTCTGCCCTCTCTTCTTCTTGTTTGAAGAGAACTTCAGGCAGGTGTCTTAGGTGGAAGGTGGGGTCTTGCGGGGTCTTCCGGTGCTTGAACCACCGATCATTGGGAGTAGAGGTCTGGAGGAACCCCGCTTTGAGAATGGGGATCTTGTGACGGAGGCGGAGACGATTGTACATTTTGGAAGGATTTGGCCTGTAGGAGGTGCTAGCTTTGCCTCCCCTGTCCAGGGACTCGGAAGATTTGTGCACGGCATTGGAGCTAGTCGAGGAAGCATACCAAGGGGAATGTTTGGCTAAAGTGGAGAACGTGTCTCAGTAAGGAGGTCAAAAATATTTTAACAAAGGTGGAGATCTTATGGAGACGTAGGCAAGTGAGACTGTTAGGTTGCTTGGTGTATTTGATGTTGGGCCTTTAGTGCCCTCTCTTGCTTGGTTAGGGGTTGAGCATAGCGGGTAAGTGTATGTTTGCTTCTTTTTTTCTCCCGAGATACAGAGTTATCCGTCGTCTTTTGTATTTGGGGGTTGAGTGGGAGCACTCCCCAAATACATGTATACCTTTTTTGTTTTATATTATCAGTGGTACTATCCACAGTAAAAAAAACAAGGAATACATAGCACTTTTTAGATGGAATTTAGAAGCAATTCCTTTTCTACTGTCAGATTTGTCGGTTCCACATTGTGTTTCCAACTTCCCATCACATCATCACACCAAGGAGTGTGTTAGATAGGATGAATTAGATTCTTCTATTGCATGTGAATAACATTTTCCATCGCTTGTGCATTGCAGTGCCGTATACCTCCAGGTGATTTATATAGCGGTGCAGCGAGGGATCATTCCGAGTGTGCCTTCCCCATGGCCGACAGAGATCACCGGCGCCTTTGTTGGTAGAAGTTCCTGTTAAGAGATCACTATATGTGAATAACTAGCTGTAATTATCATTTGTTAATTCTTTTGCACTCTTCCCAAGTCTTATGTACCTTTGTTGGGAGAGAGAAGTTTATCCATGGGAAGTGCCGAGGTCCATCATGTACCTGTCCGTCTTTAGGAACGGAATCTATGTTACACTGCTCGAATGTATCCGTCCTTAATTTTGTTATCACCTCGGTGTCAAGGTGCACTATTTGATCCCGAGCGTTTGAATTACTAGTGTGTTTCAATATTTTTATGATTTGCTTTCGTTGTCGTGCATTTTTAATGATTTGCTTCTGTATTATGTATTTATTTTTGGTACGTGTTTATTTTAACAGAGATGAGATAATTAAACTCGAACCTAACACCTCTCCCGAATGGAGAGGGTGGAGGGTGATGAACCGACTATAATATTAGGCAACCTGATTCGTCGAGATGCTCTGGAGGAGACGAGTACTCTGAATAGCAACGCCGAGCGGTTTCCCGAAGAAAAGGATGGAAAAGGACAGCGAAAGAGATATATCCTTTAAAATGTGCTACGCCAAATAATAAAGTGATTTACACGAAAGTGTACATTGTATAATGTGTGCCAATTGCACAACCTATGCCCAAGGTGGCTCGGACGTCTCTTCCCTATAAACTCCAAAATAAACAAAAAAACAAGAAATTATATATATATATATATATACATCTGGTATAATTGTGCATATATCCTCCGTGCCAGTGGCACATTGAACCCGACAAATCACGAGGGCATGAGTCTTATCAGGCACCTCGTTAATTGGATAGGGACCAAGGCGTGCCCACCCATTGGCCGGGCACAGTGCACCCAGTCTAGAGGATCTCTCCCATTCCCAAACTACACATCAACAACACCACCAACCAAAAAAAATAAAGAAAAAAAGAATTTTGCTGCACAGGACTATATATATATATATATATATATATATATATAGAGAGAGAGAGAGAGAGAGAGAGACTAGGTGGCTCTCTCTGCCTCTCTGGTAGGCATGAGGGGATTCAGGAGCGTTCTTCCGGAGGGGCTGCCATGTCGTCGTCGGGATCCGCGGCGTCAGCGTCGTGGAGCATGTCCATGAGCATGGAGATCTGGTTCTGGAGGACGGCGTTCTCCCTCTGGACCTCCGCCCGCTTCCGGCGCTCCTCCAGCAGCTGCACCTGCAGATGCTCCAGGCACCGCGCGTCCTCCTCCAGCTGCTCGTTCAGCCCGTCGATCTCCCGGTCCTGCGGCAGAACAACAACAACACACCCACAGGAGAAAATCATAGTAATTGGTACGCCTAATCCACCAGTCCCCCTCTGCGCCCGCCCGCCCCCACCCCCGACCGACCAATAAAAGACGGCATGCGCCCCCAATACCTACGCGCGTAATTGCGACAATTTGGTCGGAGAAATTATGAGTCAAGAACTGAGTCCACTCTTTCTAATGGCTTGGCGCAATGCAAACCACAAAAAAAGAAAAAAGATGGGAGCTTTAAGGAAATCTCTAACCTTCCTGTTCATCTCCTGCACGGCGATTCGCCGCATGCTCTCCACGACGTCCACGTTCACCAGCTTCCGCTTCTTCCCCACTAGCCACCCCTTTGGGTACGACGCCACGTCGAAGTCCGGCGGCGGGAGGAGGGCATCGTTCACCATCCTGCCGCCCCCGCCCGCCGGCCCCAGCGGCTCGAAGAGGGCCCTCCGCCGCTCCGACAGCGCCTCCATGGGCTCCTCCGCCGCCGCGGGGGCGTCGTCGTCGGTGACCACAGGCGATTCCCCGGGCTTGCCGCCGCCGGCGACCGCGGCGTTGTTGTTGGGCTCTCCCTTCGACTTGCGGCTGTCCTCCTCCATCGGCGTCTCCAAGCTCCGCCCGTTGGCTACCAGAGCACAACAAAGCGGCGATCAGGGTGGTAGCCTCTGGGAAATAGAAGAGGAGAGCGGGGGCAATTCGGTCCTTCCGCTGGTTAAACAGCAGAAGCAAGTAAAGGAGACGCGCCACGTGTTTTGTTGACAAGTCTATTGGCTGGGGCAGCGCGGCACACCGCAGAGGTCTGGGCAATGTGCAGTCAGCGGGCAAAGCCGGCGGAAGAGAAGGATATGGCGGCCCTGCGCCGGAAAGGCCGGAGACAACGACCAGACCAGACGCAGCCGCGCCGTCCACGCAAAGACGGGGGCGGCCGATGGTGGGAGGGTGGGGGAAGGAGGGCCCCAATTCCCCTAACCAGTCCGTACTACTGAAGGGGATGAAGCTGGGTGGAATCCCAACGGTGTTGGGGAAGAACAGGGGAGTCAGGGTGGGTGGGTCCGATGACTCCTATCATCTCAAGAACTCACCTTCCACGGATATCTGATCTCTCTCCTATTTGGCCAGGGGGTGGAAGAGTCTGAGTGTGCTTTTTCCGGTTTTGGAAGAAAAAGGAACGACCTTTCGAAAGAAACCAGATCTTCCCATGGATCTCCCTCCACTTCGGGAGGGGCATGCTCTGGTTTTTTGGGGGCAGAGAAATGAACAGAACAGAGCAGGGAGGGGTGGGGAATCTTACCGGATCTCTTGCGGGAGTTCCAGAAGATGCGCGGGGGAGACGCCGGGGAGAAGCCCTCCAGCAGCCCTCCTCCCCCCTTCTTCCCGGCCGTCGCCATCGCACCCCCCCCCGCCGCCGCCTCTTCCTCCGAAAAGGCCGAAGCAGAGAGGTGGTGAGAAGAAGAGGCCGCAGAGAAAGGAAGAGGGGGAACCGCGCCTTCTGCTCACATGGAACTGCTCAACATGGAAGCAAGATGACGACGGGGGGCAAGCGGGTGCCGCGCCGGCATGTGTTGGGGGGCTGGCGGGGTCGATTTGTCTGCTTCTTCCTCGGGCGCTGCCGCGTCTGCCCAGGCGTCTGCGTCTGGTTCCGGCCGCAGCCTCCCCGCGGGCGGCTTTCACAAGGTCTGATAGTAGTGGAAGGTGGGTGTGGGAATGGTGGGTGATCCCCTGCTTTGGATTTCTCGTCAAGAGATGGCTTCCGGGGGGGGGGGGGGGATAACAAAAAATTAAAAAAAAACAAATTTGTCGTAAGTCTTACATGTAATCTAATAGCAGTTATTTTACAGGTAGACGTTTCTGCGTGGTCAATAAGAAAATAACATATTTTTCACGGACCAACGTCATATTTTATAAACACTTAAGTTAATTATTTTTACGCTTTCGTGGTTCTAATTTATTATTATAAGCACGGAATATTTGACCTCAGAAATACACGTGTTTTCTTTACTAAAAGCTTTTGAAATTGACAGTTTTATCCATTTAGGAAAATACGGGATTGTTAGCAAGAACTCCATTGATATAAATATAATTGGGAAAAGTTCATTAGATTAATTGTTATTCTACTAAATGTAAAAGTTAACAAATGAAATTTTAATTAATTTTTTTGTCAAATATAACGGATAGTGACTCAAGTTGGGAAGATGCGGGTTTCGCGTGGATGTCCAAAATCGGAAGCCTCAAGTAGAAGGTCCCCGACTGGATGATGACCTTCGACGGGTCAATATCTTGAAAAATTAAATTACAAATTGTATTAATTAATTTTATTTTTTAAAATAAAACTGCATAGTATATAAAATAAAAATCGAAATGCTTTGCTGTCAGTCACAAGTCACAACCTTCTTCTTGTGGGGACAAAAGAACAAAACGAGTCACGTCTAAAGTAAACTAAACTTCGGGAACTTTTAGATGAAGAACCCTAGAATTAATTATATTTCGAATGGGCCCTCCAAATCTATGGCCTGATTTAATTCCTCCTAAAAGCTTTAGTTCATGCGATAAACATCTCAGATCAAAAAATCCTTAATCTTTTCACAAAAAGAAAAACCTTCTTCAAAGAAATTTTCTCTTGGAGGTCTTAACAAACAGATACGTTGGAGCTTGGGAGTTGGAAGGGGTCATCTCTCAATTGACTAAATGACTTGAGTTCTAGAAAACCCCCTACTTTCTTCTATTAATGTTTTCGGCCGCACACGTAAAGGAATAATCCAATGGATAATCTCCAGAATCAAAAGTTCCGCCTCATAATGCCCGGGGGGGGGGGGGGGGGGGGGGGCGTTGGTTTAACCTTCTTGTTGACAGGACACACTGCCGTTCATCGCTATGGTCTAACCTTCTTTGAAAGAGACTGCCTTGTAGATCATTGTATCAAACATTGGAACGTCCTTGGAAGGCGGCTGGTGAGCTTCACAAGAAAATCTTTCATCCAAAAGCCACGATACTTGGACAAATTCTCTCCGTTTAGAATTGACAAACATTATCGGAAACCCTTGGTTGAGCAAATGGTTACTCACAAGTTGTCACACGAATTCCAAAACCCAAGAAGAGACCACTCCTCGTGGTGCAGATTTCACTCAAAAGTCGCCACCTGCATTCGGTGAACTTTGCGCAGAAAGGTATGCAGCGTCACAGGGAAGAGTAAGTTTGAAGACATCCATGTACACAAACTACAGCAGAATCTCTGAGCGAGTGAAATATAGAGGGCCCTCGACCCCTAAAACCATTAAATAAGATAAGAATATTCACAGCCAAATTATATCAGAAACGTTCATGATATGTACAAAAGAAACGGGATCGGCATCAGCTGTACAAAAAAAGAGAGCTCCCCCACCAAAAGTTCTATCTTACATGTACAGTTAGTTCTTCCTTCATTTCAGCCGCAGGCAGGATCAGGAAGGGGTCGAATGAATGTTGTCAGGTAACATAGCAACCGTCACCATGAAATATTCACATCCGAATGGAAGATTGTAGGGGTTGGATGAAGAAACCTGTGCAGGTACCAAACAGCCGCTACCCGTGTCGGAGCCCAGCAGGTCCATTTGATCGGCATGCTCGCTTCGGGAGGAGGCCAGCGGCTTCACAATTCGCCGTTCTATGTGCACAATCTGGCCAATTATGTGAGTGGGTCTTGTTGGAAGGTGCTCCACAAATAGAGCGACGGATTCTGTGGAGAGGTAGTAGTTTGAGCAGTTCCTGTTTATGGCTACATAATGCCCGGCAGTGGTTAGAACAAAGGCAGCTAGCTCATGAACTTCAAGACGGCCGAACGAGATCTTTTCCTTGTTCGCCTGTTAGAGAATCACTAGTCAATTGCAGAGATACAGGTGACAGCAAAATCAAGAACATGAAGTTTAACAATGGAGGGAGGATTTTTGTCCTGACAGTACTCCAGCATGAGTTTTAGGTTGTACAAAAAGCAGGTATCTGGATGACAAGGTTGGATATCTAGTTGCATTATGAAGGCTACAATCTCCAAAGTGAAATTTCCTATATATTATTACAGCTTGAAAAGAGGATCATTAGTATTAGCAATAAATTCAAACCGTAAAAGATAATGGGCAAGTTCAGCATGAACATTCTTTGTAAAGCTGGAGTAGTGAAGGGGGAAGAGATGACCCTTCCATATGAAACAATGTTTTGGTGGTACACCCACAATGAAAAAAGTTAGCAGCGCTGAGAAAATCTAGGCCAACCAGCTAGAGAAGAAAGCATGTCTTTGGGTAGCATAACGTTGTGAAATAGCAATATTAAAAACAAGTAAATGTTGTAACCTATTCTACACAAGTACATGTTGTAACGTATTCTTAGTGAGTGTTATACTCGCAAGTCCAGACTCAGCTTTTTCTGCACCAGACGCTAGAAAAGTATCACATTATTCAAAATGTATGAAATACAACCGGAGAAAATAGAATGTCCTGGACAACTAAGCATCATTTTTTGGGTATGCTATTATGTGTAATGTGAATTCCCTTCTTCTCTTTTTGGCTATCTGGGGGGCTAGGTTGTTCCACACCGCCTTTGTGTGGCCTTCTCTTGTATGGGATTTTTTTGAGTTACCATTTGTTGGGGTTGTGACAACCTATACTTGTACATACTCTTTTCATTTTATACATTAGTGGTACTACCCACTTTAAAAAAACTATGCATTATTTTTTATTTAGCTATGATCCAGCAAATAATAGAAAGAATATTGGCATGCAAAATCAGATGGAGATTGCATAGCTGACCTGCTTCTCAAGTTGAAGCTTCGTATATAAATTTTTGACAAACTCTTTCTTTTCCTCCAATTCCTTTGTAAGATGTCTGCTTGTAGCCTCTAACCTTGAAGAATGATCTAGAAGCTCAGTGCGCTGCCGAGACAGAAAGATCACTTTGTCTGCAAGAACCCTAATGCATGCTCTAAATTCCATAATGCCATCATCTTCATCTTCCTTCGGGGAACTGAATGGAATACAATAAGAGCACATTAAGCAACCACAGTGTCATGACAATTGACAAACCCTGAAGAAAATGTACTACATAATTGGTGCAGAAACTGTACAATCTATTGGTTACTAACGCAGAAGGATGAGATTCTTGCAATAATCAACCCAAAACACATCCCTAGAGATTCATCCTTGCATTCAAGAGTATGAGACAAGGTTCGTACCACTTTCCAAAGGGATCTTATCTGGTGCAAAACAAAGGTAAGGTGCCCCGTAGCCCCATCTTCCTTCCTACCCCATCCCATCTCCCCAAAATGGTTCAGCATTAAAGGATTTTCTTTAGCTCGCTCTCGCTCACCTTGTGAATGAGTGGTTATCCTTTTTCCACTTTGTCTTCCATACGATCCTGCTTTAGTATAATAAGCGATCCAAATTAGGGTTCTCACAATGGTCAAATGGAAGGGTGACAACCAGGAAGAAAATGTTGTCCAGAGCTTAAATCAAGTCCAAAGCCAGCAACTGATACGACAAGCTTGCACATGCTCACAATATTTACAACAACAATGATTTTTTGAAGTCATGGTAATAGCAAACATACTCAAACTTGGTCTGATAAAGTTTAAAATGTCAAATAACCGCAAAATATCATTAAATTAGACATGTTACACCTTTATCGCTGCAAAAGCACACAGATTCAAGTGTTCTTGCTGCAAACCTCTCGTAACAAATAATATCAGTTTACCAATTTTCCTGGGCAAAAAATGCGTGGCACTTCTCACATCATTAGTCACAGGTACGAGTCTTAGCATCGCCAAGCTATCCTATTTCCAAGGTAGCTCATATTGTACATTTTAGAACTAGATCTTCCACTTTTCATTGATCTAAAACACCAAAAAAGAATTAAAAATCTTGGACAAGGAAACCTAAATGTTGGAGATCAAGTACGCATGTGGCAACCATTTTATGAAGCATTTTCTTAGACTGACATGAAAAGTAACCAAAATTAAGGCTGACAAATATCACTGCTTGGATGGAGATGGAAATCCATAAGTGAAGAAATTGGTCTCATTTCCTAGAAAACGAGGAACATGACAACATTTGTGGAAATGGAATTTAGAATTACTAAAGCACTAATGCGTCTGAGAGTGTGATAAACTTTGCCCAGAGAAAAGAAGTAACCTATCACGTGTGCCATGACAAGTTCACAGCATCTGTGTCACAGTAAGTTCACTTGCAGTGCCACATGGCAAGAAATGAGAGCAGCTTTGCTGGAGAAAAGGTGAAGACACTGAAAAAGTATAAATCAACTTCTTGTTGCTAACCATCAACCCCCCCTCCCAAAACGTGGTGCAACCAATGGATTTTCTAATCTTCCCTCAATTTTTGATTTCATTTGAGCCAGAGAACTGAAACTACGTTGTCATGTTGAACAATCATTCATCCCCACTTCTAACAGCCACAAACATGAGAAGCACTGACAACTTGGAAGGATAGGGGCAAAAGGCAAATGAGTAGATCTTGTGAGTTCCATGCTACAACTAAAGTGGAGAATGAACTAAATAGAATAATAAGAATATCAAATAGTCAGTCATGCATACCTGGCCAAAGAAAGGGCTAGGGAGCGGAGTGAGTCCACAAAACCAGCCACACCACCGGAGGCAGTGATACAGCTGCGAAGTCTTTCAAAGAGGCTCCGCATTTTCACAGCAGATGTGCGTAAAGCATTGTATTCTGAGGCCCTTCGTTCAGCAGCGCACAAATTAGTATGTGCTTCTTCCCTTGCTTCATGCAAGCAATTCTCCAAGTGGGCACAGTTCATCTATTTTATGCAAAGACATCAAAATTGAATAGTTCATCAGAAAACTCCATACATACACATGATAAATATCACCATTCATGCATTAGACAAATACATAGGGTATGATGGTTAAAAAATAGACTTGTTGGATTCTTAGCATGACATGATGGCAGAGAAGGCCCAAAAGCTCTGGTGTAAAACATGTTATTAGTTACCAATTCCATGACATGAATAAGAAAAATGAGAATAATAAGCAATTTGGTCAGCACGAGAAGCCTATAAAATATCGCATACATGATTTCTATATGATAGAAGTCAAACAAAAGTACATAGAATAACAAATATACAAAAAATTCACCAAAAGCATATGACAATTTAAAGAAATTTTAGTGCTTCATAGCTTGGACAATTGCCTTTGAGCATATAAAAAACATTCTCATCCAAAAAGGAACCTCCTCATCATCATTCTCTGACAGCTTGACAGTCATCCTTGTGAAATAACATATTGGATAAGAAATATGATAGAAGACAAACAAAATAAAGTTGCTGGAAAGTGGACAGCAGCTCACCAGAAAACTTTTTTTTTTGGGGGGGGGGGACCATAAAGAAGACACAAAAATAAAGAATTAAGTTGCTCAGTATCTTGGCTCAAGGTTCGCAACAAAATGATATGCAAGAAAGCGGACAATAAAAGGGGCAGCCAAGTGGCACGAGGCTCCCACCACAGGACTGCAAGGTCAGGGGAGGGTCGACTGAACTCAGTCTTACCCCGCCCTTTGCAAGGAGGTTTTTCAGCTTTAAGACCGTGACATCCAAGTCAAAACGGAGCAACCTTACTGTTGCAGCAAGGCTCCCCCACATATACGAAGGCAAACAATGCAACTGGACCAAAAAATCCAACTTAAGGAAAAATGCTAAAAAATCACCTATGTGGTACTTGTTGACGAGACATAAATGGAATCCAAAAATAAATGCAGATACAGTATTTCTATCCTTTTTCTTCAACGAATAAATGCATTATCCCATGTAAAGTCAGAAGAAATGCATCATTGTCTGCAAAGCCAGTCCAAAATTGATAAGAATATTCCATTATATCTAAGGTGCTATTTTAGAAAATCTTTTGCAGCAATCTTTGGGTAGCTAGATTGTACTCCTCTTCAACTATGTTCTTGGGGCGGAATCCAGCAGCCCATGTGAAAAATCACCAGCAGATGCCACACAAAAGGCCCTTCTGAATGGAATATGACGAAAATTCAGAATGTATGATGTGAATCACGTGTTCTTTTTCCCAAAGAGTTTTCTACTACCCAGATTTCATGGAATATCCATGAAATATCCCAAGAATCAAGAGAGAGACCTTTCCCATACAGCATCTAAGAAGGCATTCCTCAAGCTCCAAAATGCAGGGCCACACCAAATTCAGTATAAGATGGTATAATTGATAACTAACATGTCAAAAGTGGGGATTAGTTAAAGTCAGATGAACCAGTACATCTTCAATCCAACACAAATCTGCAACAATAATACCTACTAACCTAGCTTCATATTCTAGATAAGCACAAAAATTATTTCAGAACATGAAATGATATGAAGATATGACGATATCCCGAGGGCAAGAGGGCATCATCCCAATATTTTCATTTAAAGCTAGAGCCCAATTTACCTGGGATTCATCTAAGAGTTTCCTGCTGATGTCAAGCTCCTGACGAAGGGAGCTCACCTCATCTACGGCACCTTTGAGCTGAGATTCAGTTTCATCACACTGGCTAGACTTTTCTGCAAGAGCATTTTGTAGTTCTAATACAAGCATGTCACTAGGGTTTGTTACTGAATCTGAACCAACAGCACTATCACACGGTAACACACTAGTAGGTTCCTCAGTGTCTTCAGCGACAGAGTTGTTAACCAATGACAAAACATCACCTTCTTCTGCCTTATCTTCCCTGTTTTCACCATTAACTTGGTGGTCCTCACGAGTGTGCTCTGCCATAGATGCATCCATAGGATTTTTTCCTGAATCTACTAGATTCATGTTGAGTGCTCCCGGAAAGTCAATCATGTTCTCATCCACTCCTTCTCGAGGTTTGTCCGGTGGTTCAGTGAACTGCTCTAGCTTTGGATCCAGGGATGCTGAAGTACAGGAAGCCTCTTCCATGGGTTCAGTTGATACTTCTCTTGTATAAGGTATGTGAATGTCACAATCTCCAGATATCCCTGACTTACAGTCATCAACCTTTGGCATTGAATGTGCAGAATCAGATGTTTCCTTGCTGATTGAAAGCCTTTGACCCTGCATGTAATGATCGGCTAATCTTTGTTCTAGTTCTTGAATACGCTTTTCATATGATGAGCACTGCATCTCCTTCATTTTTAGCATAGATTGAAGATGTTTGCTATATTCATCCTTCAGATGTAATGCTTCAGCAGTCTTCTCTGCAGTATCTTTCAGCAAAGTATTTACTTTACTGTCATCTAATGCCTCATTCCCAATTTGGCTGAATGAACAAATCTGGGCAATTGCTGATGCCAGGTCAGCTTTGAGCCGTGCATTTTCAACTTCCAATTTACCTGTTCCAGCAATATGAACTGACTCATAAGCCTCAGAAAGCGTATCAGAATCAAGTTTTGTAGACATAGAATTTCCTTCCAACTCAGTTAAATTAGAACTGCTGCCACGTGTGGTCACGGAGCTCTTTGAGATGGAATTCTTTCTTGAAAGTGCACCGACCAAATAATCAGGTGCATAGCGGTCCAGATCTACAAGATCTATCTCCAGCAAGTTAGCATCAAATGAAGGTACGTTCACATCACACTGCTTGGGTGAATCAAAGAGACCCATAGATGCCAATATATCACGAGGTACAAAGGGACTTTGTGCTCGAAGGAACTCATTTCTTTTGCTGATCTCAAGCTCCCTCTCTCTTGCCAGCTTTTCTGCATATTCTCCAGCCTTACCCATGTAGAGTTTCATTGAAGATTTTCTTCTTATTACTTCAGCTAAACAAGTCCGATATGCAGGTGCTATCCCACGAACCAGTTTCAGATTTCCGAAGATATCATCCTGGCGATCCATAGCCTCCATGAAAGCAGGAAATTGCAAACGGATATCTCTGATGAGGGACTGCACATGTACAACTTTTTGCATAAAGTTGTGCACAAACAGACTCATCTCATTCTTCTTAACTTTGCAAACATCTAATAGCTTGCCTACAACATTATCACAAAGTTGCATTTTTGGTAGATGATTTTTTTCATGTACATCATACATAGGACCAAGTGCTGAAACTGCATCATGAGGTCGAAGAGAGGCAGATGTCTGACAGCTTAAGCAATCATCCACTAGTTTCTTCACGGTGTTAACATCTTTACTGCAGAAAGCATATAAGAAACCATAGTCCGTTAGTGTTAGACAAGTGGGATAATGCACCTACTAGAAAATGGAAAGATGATGACATAAGGGTCAATGGCAAGCAAAAGTAGGTAACACTAGATTTCGCTAAAAAGAAAAATGAGTAGCTGTTCAGAGCGTTAAATAGGAGACGAAGCTTACAGAAGAATCTCCTTCATTCATTTGTGTGCGAGAGTGGGCCTCGATTTACCTGATGTGAATGTGCTTAATCAGCCTTTTTTGTGTTACTTGGGTAGTTAAGGGAGGAGACACCACCTTGGTGTGATTTTGTATAGAGGGACTTTTAGAGCTTTACTAAGCATAATAGTTCCTAGTCGACTTCTTAAACCTTCCAAACACCTGCAAATTACTCCCCCCAACCCACCCCCCCCCCAAAAAAAAAGAGAGAAGACAACAAGCCATTCACATATAAAACTGCTTAACAACGTGACATTGTGCTTCCATGCCACTGCAAGCTCCATCCCTGATAATATTTCAGGGTGAAGAATGACACAGAAGTCCCTTAACAACCAAATCATACAATAATCAGAAAGTAATGAAGTTCCAAAATTGTCATTTTCATAAGGGACAAAAACTTTTAACAATAACTCGTCTTTATGAACAATGGTATGATAATGGTCCAACAAGTGAGTAGCACAACAGCATCACCGACCCCAAAAATGATATCACCCATCATCACCCACACAGAGATGCTTTGGGGGGGAGGGGGTGTTATCTCAAATAGCAATGCAAAAGTTTAAAGCTCATCACAATAATTAGAATAACCTATTTCCAAAATTGTAGAAAAAAACCAAAACTTATCACATTAGCATCATGTTTCCTACAACTGATTATTGACAATCACCCACAGACTTGATTTATAGACAAAATGAAAGTGTACTTGACATCAAAGTTGAAAATCAATCAATAACTGAATAAATGCTCTAGAGACAAATAATGATGCAAACATCTGAACTTTCCACCTTGGACACCCCCTCTTCCCGAGCAACATTACAGCAAACTCTATCCTACAGTTCCTTACTCCCGCAGCATGCTATGGTGTTCCCCCCACTTTACTCTTATCTTCATATGATTTTCTTCTCTTTGACATGTAGATGCATGTAAATCCTATTCTTCGTTATCCAAGGACCATGTGGATGGATGTACAAACTTATTCTTTGCATTCACTACAGAACTGCAAAGCTAGCCTAATAAGCCTTTAACCTAACCCGCTTAGACTGTCCCCCCAGTAAAATCATTCAGGCCCAGTTTGACAATAGAATAGGATAAGCCACCCTCGGATGCGCCATTTGAAGAGAGAGAAAATGTGAGGAAGAAATGACACTAACCGACCCCGGGCACCGTATTCGGGGGTGTAGGCCCGAATACGGTACCCTACCCCGCTTTTCAAAGTGGTGTTTATGCATTCTCCCAGCCTCCTAATCCGGCCTAACTTCAAATGTTCCTGTAGTTTCACTACTCATATTCTCGGAAGAAAAAAAAGATGATGACATCCCAAGAAGATGATTTGAAGCAGAAGAACATTAATTGATAAATATCAGGGCAAGATCACGTGTGGTTTGAAGGACCCAAGCAGGCGGCAAAACAAAACCACATAATTCCATGCTTTGTGCAAGTAGCATAACATCCCTATTCTCCCAAAAGCAAGTTATAAAAACATCAGTTATCTCCCCACAAAAACTCTTGCACTATCCCACGCTTTATATAAAGTACATAAAAAAATCAGGACACATAAATAGATAGTAAATTACTGACATGAACTTGTCGACGTATTTCTTTCAAAAGGGTCGCTAGTTGCCCACTACCTCATTTAGCAAAATAAAAAATTCTTTTCTGAAGATTACAGTAGGCAGCACCACTCGAAAACAACACAAATCAAAGAAGAAGCCTGAAACTGTAATGAAATGAAGGAATTAGGAAACCCGTCTGTCTAAAAAAATGTACCAACCTCAGAGACTGCATTATGCTTTTTTGCTCAGTGAGATACTTCTGATGGTCCTTGATCGTGAGTTCCAAATCCTTAAGAGCAGCAGAAGCTCTGCCCAAGCCTAGATCTTCTACCCTTCTCTTGAGCTCCCCAAACGCCGACTTGAACTGTGACACCTTCACCTCAAACTGCCGATGGGAAAGGGCACCATTCTCAGCCCACCTTCTGAGATTGTCCTCCTTCACAAAATCCAACAAACACTTCCTGCTCTCCGTCTGGAGCGCCGGGTGGAGTCTGCACGACCTCAATCTCTCCGTGTCCCCTGCAAAATTCGTCAGCAGGTCTGAGTGATGCCGATGCTGCTGAGTGTATAGCTTCACAAAATCCGCGAAGGACTGGTGCACCACCCGGTAGCCCTGGTCCATACTACCCCTTGCAGTCTCCAGGGCTCTCTCCTGCACCCACTGCTCCCCCAATAGTCTCTGGCAAACATCAAACTTTGTCTGCGTACGTGTGAATATGGCCTGGCCCCTGTGGAAATGGTACCGGAATTGCCTCTCGTAGGAGGGTAAGGCCTTCAGGGCGGGGTCTGGAGCATCATCCAGAGGATGAGGGTCCCGGGAGGCGGAGGGCGGAGAAGGTTCCGGCGTTTCTGGGAGGTCGATGGCCTCCGGAGGCGGCGGCAGGGCGTCGGCGTGCAGGCGGGGGCGGTTATATAGGAAAACCTCGCGATCCTCCTGCGGGAGCTTGTAGAACGAGAGGGGGCGATGCGGTTCTAGCTTCCGGTCCTGGCAGAGGAGGAACTGGTCGTTAGGGTGCAGGCCGCAGAGCCTCTCGATGGTCCTCTGCACCATTTCCACCGGCGTGGACTCGTCGCAGTCGAACTCGAAGCTGTGGCCATTCTCGGCCACATGGACCAGCAGCTTCCGGCCGGGGACGAAGTCCTCGCTGACATCGGAGAGCTCATCTCCCCCCCCCTCCTCCCTCTTCCCAGGGACGCTAGAACGCAGAATCCACCAGCAAAAATCCAATCTTTAACACCTGGGTCATGAGCAAAAGGGGCGGGCGCATGGAAAGAGAAGAGCCTAAAATCCGCGGGGACCCAACAGGAGATGCCCCAACGTCTTACAGACCCAGCAACAGATTCCCCCCAAGAAACCCAAATTCCCCCACAAAACCAACAGCTTTCCCCAAGCCCTTCGCACCCGCAACACTCAATCCTCTGCGGCAAGAGACGGAACCGGAAGAATCCAATCGGCGAAACACAGGGAAGACGAAAGGAAACCCACAAGGAAGTAGAGGGCCGACGAAAAGAAAAAGGCGCAGGCGAAGCGAAATTACTGCTCCTCCTGAACAGGGTTAGAATAAATCCAACAGAGAGAGAGGAATAGAGAGAGAGAGAGAGAGGAGAGGAGTTATCCGGAAGCAATTCCGTGGTGGAGTGGAGAGCTTATAATCTGGGGGAGGAGAGAAGGGAGGGAAAACCCCCCAATTCCTCGGGTATCAATCTAGCTTGAGCCCCAAGGAAACCCCCCAGGAGCAGACGATGCCCCCCCGCGCCCACCGCTCCCTCTCCCCGTTCCCGCCCGCCCCAAGAAGAAGAAGAAGAAGAAGAAGAAGATTGAGTCCGGCAATGCAACAGCCTTATCACACCTTTTAGTCATAACCAAACTTAATAAAAGGTAGCCCCCCTCCCCTCTCTCTCTCTCCCTACTTCTCTCTCTCTCTCTCTCTCTCTCTCCGTCTCCTAATATTCTCTTGTGCAGGCTAATTAGTTGATTAATGGTGATGGTCAATGCTTACGGCGCAATAATAAGCATCATTAATCAGTTAACATATATGATTTATTTATGTGGCAAAAGAGAGAATTCCCAATGCAGAGTCCCTAATCAATCTAACAAATATGATTTATGTGGCAAAAGAGAGAACTCCCAATGCAAGTGTGGGAGGGGGAGTCCCCTTGAGAGATGGAGGGATGCCTGCTCCTGATAAATCGCTAACTCAACCCCCCATTGGGACTCAACAATGATTGCTTGATATGTGTCGTCTCTCTCTCTCTCTCTCTCACACACACACACACACGAGAGAGAGAGAGAAGAGGGTTTTATTGCATGAAAGCTTTGAGGTGACAACAAAAAATGGGGTGTCAGTATCATGCTTTTTTCCCTTCCCTTTGTGCCGGCTTGCTTCTGGATAAAACACGTCAGGAGCGGCCTAGAGGAATTATATATATTCAATTATTCATGTCTCTAATGGGAGATGTGAGTAGGGATGCCACGTCATAACCACAAATAAAAAAAAATGGGGATGCAAGTTGTAACCATGAACAAGTAATTGGGAAAGTCGGTTTAACCGTTTTTTTGCTTAGAAAATAAAATATCATAAAATAGTTTAAGGTATTGAGAGCTATTATGTTTTTATGATAATAAATAATAATATTTAGATTTTTATGATGCTGTAGGTCAAATTAAATTAAATCAGATCCAAACCGTGACTTGGGACGATCAACCATGATCGTAATAAGATTCCGTTTAGAGACATAAAATTTAAACAATTAGTTTTAGAAGAAAAAAAACATATGAACTTTCTTTATTTACAAAGCAACTAGGTAGTGGGAGATGTTACGTTGAGAATAAGAGATGGTTCCCAAACGTATCAACTATTTTTTATAGATATCTCAAGTAAAATTTGATAAATCGGTACATATTCGTATTATATATATCAAACTATATCAATTAGTGACGGATACGACGGATGCGTGATACATAATTAATATATTATCATATTTTTAAATATTATATATCTTATTTATATCAAAAAAAATTTGTAAGTGAGTTAAGATTCACCGGTTCAAAATGCACCGAACCGATTATTTTTTGTTTGTTTTTAACTTTCTCATGAATAAAAGATTCAAACTCAAGACATCTTAGAAATAAAGTGCAAATCACCTAATCAAATAAGTTAATTTTTTAAAAAATACTATATATATAATATATATATAAATTTATTTCTCATCTTGATACGTAACCATATCAAATCGCACCGTATGGTATTACCAAACCTTCATCTTAAGCCAACAAGATATTATAAAGGGCCAACGTTTATATTAATTATGACTATACTCTCATTTCAGTACGGACACTAGCGATTAAATTCTAAGTTTTGATTTATATTTTGTTTTTAGATTATCCTAGAAAACCCAGTTCAAATCACTAGTTCTATCGTAACGTTAGTTTGATTACACTATCAACTCAAAACCTAAACAAGATTGTAACCCCGAACCTACATCCGAGTCATGGCAGCAACGAAGGCAAATTAAATTAGGACAGACCGGGCAGTGAAGATTATATAAATCAAAGATTCAAAATGACCACCGGGTCCTTAATTATGACATATGGCAGAGCTTATCCAAACATGATAAGTTGCATATATACTTCATATATATTTGGATGGAGATTTCAGTTGGAGGCAGAGTTTTGTGGATCAGGATATTTATGTTATTTCAAATTTGACATGGGTTAATTTCAATTTGGGTAGATGTTAAGACCATTATTTATTTAAATTGTGGAATTACCACTATGGGTTTAGAGATACATTAATCATTGACCATAGATGGGGGACATTTTTCTGTTACTCTAAACAATGGCATTGTGTCTCCCTCATAGCCAGGCTTCCCCACGTTCTTTGGATTTCTTTTAATACCCACATTAAGATGTGAAACCAACCATCTAATAATAATAAACACATGAAGTTGTCCCCTTGTGAGGTCAATGAGAAAATCAGCATTTTTCCTCTTTTTTTTCCCTGGGAACGTTTAATTATGGTCAGAATGAATGAATACCCAAACTGTTAAATTACAAAAATGCACAATGATTACGTAATGTCATGCCAAATAAGCAAAACAATTTAATTTCAACAATATTATAACCATGGATCAATTTAAAACTAAAATTAGATTCCGTCATCTAACAATTAAAATAGGGTTAATTTTCTTAGAAAAAAGTTCCTACTATATTGACTAATTACAGAAGAGCCCCACAATCCATCCATTGCTTTAAAAACCTCCATCTGCTAATGTTAGAAAAACCGCCCATATAGTTGACGATATTAAAAAAAGAGGAATATTATAGAGAACATTTCTTCCACCCCATTGGTAACCCCTCTCTCTCTCTCTCTCTTCACACCCTTCTAACTCGTGGGGGCGGGCATTGGAGAGAGAGACCTCTCTCTCTCTCTCTAGTGGGGTTATTCAAAGCACTGTTTTAAAACCTAGCCTAACACGGTCAATCTGACCGGTTAACGCGTAATCTGATCTTAAAATCGGGTAGAAATTCTACGTAGATCGGTCAAGATCTAAAATCGAATCAAACCTGGTTAATCCGGTTCAACCTTGTTAACCGGGTTCAATTTAGAAAAATTAATATAACTCAGCCGAATTTGAGACTAATTTTAAATATGAAAGATGATGAATCGTCTTTGAAACTATATCCCATATGACCTAAACATTTAATAATATTAAAAAAAGTTTTAAAAGTTGAAAAGATCTTGATTCTAAATCTTTTTCCTCCACTTTTAGAAAAAAATAAAGAAATCTAAGAGTTTAGGATTAAATTTGGTGAACTCTTATTGTGACGTGTCTCATGGAACAACATACAAGCCACAAAGAAGAAAGAAAAATCATATAGGGTAGAAAAGAAAGTTTATCTTTTATATTTTTAAGTTACTATTTAAAGTATATTAAAATATTATAGATACATAAAATTGAGGTGAATAGTTATTGTCTTACCGCGTGTCACGAGTTAATCCGAACGATTAAATTATTGATCTGTGATCCAATAATATATATGAGTCAAGATCCGGGTAAAATTTTAAAACATCGATTTAAAAGATTTTTTTAATCTTTTTGTCACACCAGTTTAACCTTAGACATCCCTTTACGGAGGCTAATGGCAAGGGCTAATTATTTCTACAACGGAGCAAATTTTGGGGCTTGTTTAATTAAGAACTAAAGTAAAGAGATCGTGGGTTATTCTTTTTGCAATTAACCAAGATTGGAGGGGTTGTTTTTTAAAAACCCTTTAAGCTAATTTACTTAAAGGAACTTGGCTGTAGAGCAGCCCATACATGTAACATGCAAGTCTGCATGATTAAGAACATGGTTCGTATACACATCACCACACGCACGGAACGTACATACAGTTCTCACATGCATGCATAATTGCAAGTAGTTGTGCATTGGTAGCCTAAATTTACGCTTCGGTACTGCACTTTTCAAGTACTTGTTAATTATTACGTATGTATCAATGCTAGCTCCCTGCAAAGGTTATTTATGCCGTGGACTTTATTGTAGGATCTATATATATATATATATATATATATATATGACATCATCATGCTCCTTGCAAAGGTAGGTTAATAATTAGGGCTCACAAGATTGTCTTATGGTGATGGAGAGTCAGTAAATAATTTTCGTCCATACAGATGGAACCATGCATTAATTGTGGGTGTTGGAAAAGGGAAAAAATCCAAAAGAAAAAAAGAAAAACTTTGTGGGCGGCCGGTGAGGGACGAGGGTCAGAAAGGAGGCCTCGTGCTCTCACACGGGCTGAATATATATATCATGGCAAGGGAACCAGGAGCAGATGCAGGCACGACGACGAGATCTCCGGGGTGACCTCGTTGGACATCCGCACAGAGGTGGACACCGCCAACCTCTCCCCAGGGATGGTCTTCATGTGCCTCCTCATCTTCAACCTGTCACCAAGAGCATTTGGAGAGAGAGAGATAGAGAGAGAGAGAGAGAGAGAGGTTGACCCGTTACATACGGTGGAGGGGGTGATAGGAGAGGGGAGGGAAGAGGGGGATCGAAGAGGGGGTGGGTGACCGGGGGAGGGAGGGTGGTTGGAGGAGAGTGAGAGCGAGAGGCCGACAATATAGGGGAGTCGGGGCGCCCTCTCTCTCTCTCTCTCCCCCTGATGTCCTAAGGTTAATTCCTCTCCTACATCCATAAACCAGATGTCGGGGGTAGCGTAGTAATTTTTCCCGTGTTGACTGACCCCAGGTTAACCACCGCGAGAGTTCATTAACGATTGGGGTGTAGCGCGTCTCTTAGTGAAGATTTGAAGGGTATTAAGATGAATACCGTAAAGGTAGCGACGTAGAGATAATTCTAAAAGATTTCATAGATATACAGATAATGTTTCGAGAGTATATATGAAGAGAGGCTCACCTAACCTAATAAAATATCTCATTTTTTTGAAAGTGATAGAAGCATCATCTTGGCACCATGCATGGATCTAATAAGAGAAGATGCCCTCACCAACCAAAACTAGAATAACACGTACGTCTAACACAAGTGATGGTTGGCTGGTGATGTATGACGATAATTCTGCAAGAACATATATATATCACGGCAAAGATGGCCGAGAAGCTAGGCCGAATTGAAGGAAGACTTCTCTTCCAACTGGTCTTTGCAACATCTTCGTGTCGATCGAGATCCATAACATAACAATTAACACGTTTCACTGTCAGCGCATGACCTAATTAATATATATTAAAAACAAGCCTGTTCTTTTCTCTATGTCAGAATCAATCATGTGCCACCCATCAGTGAAAGAACATGCCTTGGGACTCTGCATGCATGCATGCATGAGATCAATAATTGGCATCGCTTCAGTAGACGAACACAATTTTGACATGCAAAACATGCAGGTCTTTGTCTGTCAATTTCTTTATTTAAAAAAGAAAAACAGATGGATGATGCTAATTTCTGGTGGAATAGTAGCTGGCTCCAGCAGCCAAGAGAAAAGGATCGATCGAGATGAATGGATGGACCAAAAAAAAAAGAGAAGAGAAAGAATCTAGGCGTCATGCATGCATGCATGATTTTTCTGATTGTGGGGTACATGCAATGTCGGGTTGTGAAGTTCATTGGATCTGCCAACACGGGGAAAAGGAAAGACATTCTAGAGCGTTAGCCTCCTTCGTATAATTAAAACGTGAGGAAAAAGAGAAGAAACTTCGGGGACCGTACAAATATATCAATTAACTAATCATTGTGAGGACAAAAAAAAAGTGAAGAAAGCCATGAGACCCCCCATGATTTTATTTTTTTCTTTTTGGTTAATTGTCTCTCTCAATTGCCTTCCAATCTATATATATATATATATATAAGAAACTTCGGGACCGTACAAGTATATTAATTAATTAATCATTGTGAGGAGAAAAAAAGTGAAGAAACCATGAGACCCAATGATTTCATTATTCCTTTTTAGTTAATTGCATGTCTCTCTCAATTGACTTCCAATATATATATATATATATATATAACCACCACAAAGTTCGGGGGTAAGAAATAAGAGAGAGAGAGAGATGAAGGATTTCTATTGATGAAATAAATAAAATAATAATAAATAAGAAGAAATAAATAAATTTAGAAGCATCATGTTGAGTCGAAATATAATCGTTAGAATTAAGAGTTTCATTATCATCCGACATACGGATCTCGTAGTAATGATTTATTAGAGATATGATGACTCTTACATGAATGATCTAATTTTTCTCGTCGACACATCTTCGAAGAGAACTTTTTAAATCTCAATTGAACTTTTAAAGATTCAGCAGAAAAAAATGAAGATCACAGAGGAAGAAAGAACAAGTTGCAACTCAACATAAGAAAACATTGATCAACCGAGGTGATCAATTTATAGATCACAAGAGATGTCCCAGAGAGGAGCGTCCGCAGTTGATACTCCTCAATTAGAGTCTTCCCCAAATGTCAACATGCAGATGTCATTATCAAAATGCTATGGATGAGTATGTGATGTACCTCGTGATTCATGCAAGTGTCGTTATCACTAAATGATAATGCACATAGTGAGAGAACAGTGAGAAAGATTTTAATAAATCACGCACAGAAGTCTAACCCGAGAGAGAGAGAGAGAGAGATGGTCAATTGGAGATCACTGTCCTCTTGCGTGGGAAGACGTCTCTGCCTCACTTCCCAGTAGCCGACATTCCGAGACATGTTGGAAGCAATCACAACCACAAGAAATTCTTGATTGGTGCAGACTGCTGGTAGCAAAGAAGAGTTTGGGAGGGGGCGGTGAAGGGTCCAACGAAGAAGGGGGAGTGCACAAATGGCAGCCTGCCTCAAGCACGGATGTTGGGCCCCAGCAGTATGAAATGGTGGATAAGAAGATAAAGCGTGTCAATAACCTCATCATGTTTAGTTACGATATATTATCAGTTTATGATGTCAATATCTTCACATTTCCTAATGTTAATGTTGTTGTTAAGATAAGAGAAGTATTAATAAGAGAGGGAGGGGGGGGGGGCGAAAAGGGAAGAGGGAGCTAGCATATGGGGGTAAGGAGAGGAGAAGACGTCTTGATCGAGAATCTACACATCTAAGTTGTGGTATTTGTAATGTAAATTTAGACTTATATGAAAATTGTTACTTATAACGGCACTTATAAGATTCTTCTAATACATGAATATCAGAATTGATACAATTTAAGTCTGATGTCAGACCTAATATCAAAATTGCTCTTGTTATATACAATATATACAATAATATGAGCAATTAAACCAGGTGTCCGGTCTTGGCAGGTTTACTTGCGAGTTTGGGAGATAAAAAAAAATGTAACTTGGTTGCGTCGTGCACTCCACGTACATTGATGACCGGTTGCATGTTAGGTTTTGTACAACGAAGAGGGAAAGAGAAAAGAAACTTTCAAAAACCTTACAAGATCTTTTAACTAGTCTCAGGGTTTCTTTGGTTAGAATTATCAGGGGATTCTAATCATTAAAATCTTCTGCATAATCTTATCCCAACTAAATGACTCAAAATTATCTCGACTTTTGTGTTGAGTGGATTTTTTAAAACGGAGAGAAAAAGACACAAAACGAGGAGTGTTAAATAATTTATAAAAATTCCTCTCGTAGAGTTTCAGGTTAAATTTCGAGGTCCAAAATCTTACTCTATAACATTTATTCAATGAAAAGATTTTTCAAACTCTATCTAAATAATCTCAATCAAAGGAGCTCTTATTACGAGGGGCGAAAAATTCTGCGTGATACTTATCAAAAAAAAGTTCTGCGTGGTCAAAACGACAATTGTTCTGAAAAGCTGTCCCTTTCTCAAATTCTCTTTTCAATGGGGTGCAAAGGTTGTCAAAATTGGATAAGGATATGGCTGTTTCTCATTTTGATTAGTAACATATGATTGTGTAGTACTCCAAGAATGAGTTAAATATTTATGTATATTGAGCATTTTTGGTTCCTATTTTTAATTGTTAAATGAGAATTATAAAATAAACATTGCTAATATTTTTAATTACAAATATGACATTGATTATCAGATTTTCCCTCGAATGGTATGGATGATGAAATAATTGAAGAGAGAAGTTCAAGTGGTCAGGTGTTTTGGATATTGAAAGAATGTGAAAGATTGGGTAGTCAAATCTAGTGTAACTGCTACAATGTATGAAAACTATGAAGTGTAATCAGATTCATAGTGGAATTTCAACTTAATTATTGCACAATTTAGACTATAATTTACATTATCCTGTAATAAACTGAGATCCTTAATTACGCACCTGTATCTAATTAGGGTTCCACTTTCAATCCCAATAAAAAAGATAAAGAGTGTTAACCCATCACAATCTCAAGCTCCATGTTCAGCCAAAAGATTCAGCATATATATTTAGAGCACCACTATGGGAGAATTCCCATTCATGGTCACCACATGCTCCTCTGATCGAGAGAGGCAAAAAAAAATGCACCCTTATTTTTCTTTTTTTTTCTCCCTCTTCTTCTTCTTTTTCTTCACAAAGTAGAAAAATAATAATGATGATTGTGACGTGCAGCTATATGTATGGATCATCTCTCCGAATTGCTTCCCTAGAGGATGTATATTGATGTGGCGTAAGATTTGGTGAAAGGGGTTGAGAAAAGGGGTTTCTTTACCTTCTAGAGCCTGACTTTGTGTATTTGGCATTGTACCCTTGGGCTGGCATATTTACCATTACATCTCAGCTTTATTTACATACTTCTATCATTATAACTCATCTATTTAATTTGACCATGGTTCAGTTAATTCTTAACTCAACTACGTAATTGCAACTGCACCTCACTAAAAAAGAAAATAAAAACATTTTTTTCAATTTTAAATGATGGGATTCTAACTTATTATTCTTGTTGATACTTGTGGACCAAAGGAACTTTAGATTCTTTTTCATGTTTCATGGACGCTGCATCAGAGATGCTATGATGATGATGATAAAGATATACATCAAGTACTTGAGATTTTTTTTTTCGGGGGGGGGGGGGTAACAGAACCCGACGGAGTGGTAAGGTGAGGTGGAGTCGGACGACCTGAGTTGAAATACCAGGAGATGTCCGCTCCCAAATTCTTTTTTAATCACTGTTCAACTAATAAACCCTGAGCCTTACACCCCTAAAGCCGGGTACTTACCCCCTCCACCCCCCCCCCCTCTCATAGCGAATCGAACCCAGGAACCCAAATTAAGAATTAGGGGGTCACTAATTAATGTCATCTTAACTTTTATCTTATCAAATCTCCAGCTGGGTTCGGGTGTAACAAAACAAGATTACAACTTTGATAATAAAAAAATTATGACCGCGACATCAATCTCTATCAAACGCAAGCAAGCACCACATATATAGATTCCTCTTTAAATAAATCCATCTGGCCACATGCTTGTTGTCTGATTGATAAGAAATGGGAGAGCCAACTGAGATCTATCTGTGCCATGACTTCTAAGCTGATCACCTGCAATTAATACTCCGACTGGCCAAACAATGAAATGGATATACATATGAACATATATAGGATTCAACCAAAGATCCAGATGCAAGCATGTTCTTCATGGCTTCATGGCCTACATATTCCAGGTGAGGCCGTGAGGGACCTGAGTTCACATCCACAGTTGCAAGCAGAGCAGCCTAATTATGTGAAACGATGTTTGAGTTGACCCGTCAAAGTCCCTGTGGAAGTTGCAAACCCATACATACTGATTGAGATGGAAAGACGGCAAACTAGGTCGTCCTCGTGAGAGAGAAGCTTCTTGCTTCCTTCTTCCTCGCCACCTCCTTTCATCGCAATTTCTCAACTCCTTCCCTCCCAAGGGGATCCGGACATGCAAGTCGCAGGCAGCTTTTAATTAATAGAAGCCCACGTCGGCTCAGCACATGTGCAAACCTTTCGCTGTTGTGTACGCGCCTCACATGGATCTGGTGTCCCTTCCACCATTGAGGCCAGCTTGAGAGAGGGCAACTCATGTGCGGGCAGCTGTGAACGTCTCAACCAACCTCAACTCACGTTTTTTTCTTCCCCTCCACAATTAGGGTGTGCTGTGAGGGGATCACAAGGTTATTCGGGATCCACGGCCTACATGTCCCTCTGTTTGTTTGACAGAAGGATAGACAAAAAAAAAAAGATTATACTTTTTGAATTAATTTGTCTTAGATTTTAATCTCATTTGTTTTAGCGAGCATTGAGTTATCTCTAAAAGGGACAGAAGGACTATAATTAACTATGTTCCACCTTTGGGGTGAGATAAGTTAAGTGAGTTAACTCGGAGTTACCTCTGGTTATAATCATACTAACTTATTTTTTCTCGGTCAAAATAAAAAAAATGATAGATCGGAGGTTATTCTCAAGATAAGTGGGGGATAATCTCCAATTAAAACGAGACTAATTAAGGACTCGTTTGGTAAGATGATAAAAGAATAGAAAGATTTTGTCGTGAGAATTGTGAAAACATGCAAATCTCACTTATTAATCACTGAGAATTCACTTGTTTTTGTTTAAAATTAACTCTAAAGGAGTTTTTGGTTGGGAGAGAAAAAGTACATTTTCGTGACTATCTCTCTCTAGACTATAATATAAGGAAGAGATTTTGAACATTACATCTTGAAAAAATACATTAAATACATATATCTCCTCTATGTTAATCTCTATTTTCAACTCTGTAATAATTGAAATCCATTTGAAAATGTGATACCAAACACACCCTAATAGGTTGGAATTGGAGTTAGAATGGAAGGTCATTTTGATTTGAGGTGAAGCATCGCAAAAGTAATGTCATTGTCATACCTTATGGAACGAGAACAAGAGATCCTCTGGTCGGAGAGTTAGCTGTGACATTAACTCTGGGCGTCGTCGACATTAAGGATGTGCTTCCCGACACACCGATACGAAGAGATCGAGGGGTGGTGGATGAGAAGAGTCTAACCTATCGATCGGTGACCACTCTCCTATTACAAAGTGTGTGCTTGAGCAATAATTAAGACAGTACTGTCAGGGGGCTAATCCTTTCTTAAGAAAAAATGTCTCAAGTTTGAGGATCTTTGAGCACAATTATATCTTTCTGATATGTACGTGTGCGATTTGTGGGATTATTACCTTGGTGAGAGTTCGAAACTTGGACATGTAGCATACAGTGATAAAGTGACATTAGATTAATATTTCTATAAAAAAGAGTTATTTTCACTAAGACATCGTGTCAAAGGGAGAGAATGAGAGATGAATTGATAGATGTAGAGAATAAAAAAGTTTCAAGAGAGAGTAGAGCATTCTGGATCATCTTCAAATTTAGTTAAAGGTTAATCAAGGTTAAATAAGACATTTAATAGAATGTTAACGGTCGGCGGCCACGACCGGGATATTTTTGCAGGTATTATAATGTGACGATGAGATTACGAAAAATAATATAAAATAAATTTATCCGTAGAATATTTTTGTAAAATTCTTAAAAGTAATTTTGAAACTTCAACACATGTAGATATATAGGAGGATGGCAAGTTTTGTGGGTTTTAAAGCAGATTCCTGACACCCATCCAACTTCCTGAGATGAGATTTAGTGACTGTAAGAACGATTATTATCTTGTCTGCTGAGATTAATTTGATCTGGCATCCGGACATCAGAACGTCAATTTCCTTTTGCCTCAACTTAATTACAAGACTTAGTAGTTGAGATGTTGACTCGTTCTTTCTTGATCATCTAATTTGATCTCTTATCTTCCTTCTTAAATGATGGTGTTCTCTCGAGATGTACTTCCCCCGTTGGTGCCACCGGCATTAACACTCTCATCTTATAACTCTATGGAGTCCATGGAAATCCGAGTAGATACCTCGGTACACTTAATTATGTGTGGGGGTCGTCTACGTTTAAGGCCTCGTTTGGTATTTGTATTAGACATTAATTTTTGGTCTCGAAAATATCATATCTCAAAAGTCGTATCTAACTTTTTATGGGGCTCTTCCAAGCAAGGTAACAGAAGACATTGGAGATCTTGGAAGGATGTATGTAAATCGATCTCTTATGGTGGTCTTGGAATCATGTCACTAAGGCATATGGAATTAGCTTTGCGTGTCAAAATGTTATAGAAGGCTCTGCATTCAAAAATTTTTTGAGCTGAGTTTTTCAGGGCTAAATATATCCCTGGTTGTCATATTATTGATGTCAACTTCAAAGTCATGAAAGGGCATGCTAGGAGATGCTGGTTACAAGTAAAAAATCAGATTATGCAGCACAAAAGAATTGTCATTGGTGATAGTTGTAGTTCTAATTTTTGGCAGGACATATGGTTTGGCAACCAAAGATTGGTTTCGTATGTTTTCAATGAAAACATTCCCAATATTAAGGTCACTGTCAATGACATCATTATGCACCCAACTCATGAGGATATCCTGTTTATGGAGAGATTTCTTCCTCTTGATATTAGAACAGCTATAAGGCATGTCACTTTTTCCCAAGATCCAAATAAGGAGGTTTGGATTCTTTCTTCCACGGGTGATTACTTGGTTTCTTCTATTTATAAAGGCATTAGTCGCCATCTCCCTGATGAGAATTTTCACTTTTGGGAGCGAAACTGGTCCAAATGGTTGCCTATAAAGCTCTCTGTGCACATTTGGAAAATTTTCTTTATTTGTCTTCCGACTGATGCCAATGTTAAATCTCTTGGTATCCCTTTATGTTCCAAATGTCTTTGCTGTGAGGATAATCATGAGGAGGATATTAATCATCTTTTGGTTAACAATGAGTGGGCTTCTTATGTTTGGTCTTCCTTCCAAGCTAAAGGTCTACAGATTTGGGGTAATTCAGCTAGAGCCATGATCTCTAACTCTATTCAAGATGTTAAGAACAAGTCTATGTTTGGTCTTTTTACTCTTGTTGCAACCGTATATGACATGTGGGAATTGTGGACATCTAGAAATGCTGCTAAATATGAGGGCAAGAATATTTCTATGCATAGTCTGTATCATAAAATTATTGTTCAGGTAAAGCATATCATTAGTGCTGCTGATCTTAAGGAAGACAACCATAGCAGGCGAAGAATCTTGGCTGATTTTTGGTATAAAGGCATCTGCAAATGACTGTCCTCAGGTGAAACTTATTAAGTGGCTCTGTCCTCCTTGGCCTCACTTTAAGTTTAACACTGATGGAGCATGCAAGCAGTCAGGAGTAGGGATGTCAATGGTAACCGATAATCCGATAACCGTCCGTTTCGTTAGCTTAACGAACAACAAAGGGATAGTATTTTTCTTTCCAAAAATTAACAGATACGAATACGGATATATCCGATTTCTTAGTGGATACGGATACGGATACACCTCATTCCGAATTCGTATCCGTCCGTTACCATTAAACAAGTTTGTATTTGACTCAAATAATTTAGTGTCTTGAAGAAAATGATATTGAAGATGATATATGTGTATAATTTAAGTCATTTCTATTTTCATGATGGTAAAATAGTTCTAAATTACAAGATATTTTTATAATTTTTTAAATTATCAAGTTAATATATTCTTTATTTTCATGAAAGGTATGTAAAGAATGAGAATACAATGGAGATTAAAGTCCAAAAGAGTTAATTTATTTTATTATTTAAACTATGTATGTTTCATATTATCTTTGGGGATATTGTAATATTATATATTTATATACTTTTAATTGCATTATATGTTGACTCATGAATTATGATGATATGAGAACTAATTTGAAATAAGTTTGTTTATCATATGGATTTTTCTTTCAATTTAAATTTTTTTCTAATTGAGTTAATTTACATCTTAAATTTTAATCTTATATGTACTTTTATGTCCGGTAACTATCCGCTAACCGTCCGTTAACCGTATTTTTCGGATACTCGATAACGATTTTCGGATACACCACTTTCCGAATACTTAACGAACAACAAACGGATACAGTTCTTCCTTATCTGATACGGATACGGATAGTCCACTATCCGCACCGTATCCGACCCGTTGACATCCCTAGTCAGGAGAGTCGGGTGGTGGTGGTGTTATTAGAGATTCCCAAGGGACTATTTTATTAGCCTTCTCCCATTTCTATGGGCAATGTAATAGCATTATTGCATAAGCTAGGGCTCTTCTTGATGGTGTCAAATATCTTCAAACTGTGACTTCTCAGTTGGCCCTTATTGAATGTGATTCTCAAGTTCTTGTGCAAGTTCTTAACAGATGGGTTCCTTGCCCATGGGCGATTCTCATCTATCTTAGAGAAATTTGGAGTATATTACCTCCTATGGATACCATTTCACACATCTACAGAGAGGCCAATATGGTTGCGGATGCCTTAGCTACATTAGCTTGCAATACGAAATATAACTTATTTTTTTCTCAGTAACAGCTACTTAGAACTGTCAAGGGTGCTGCTCGCTTAGATAAGATAGGTATGTCTAGCATACGATTGATGTAATTGTTATCATTTTTTAATTATGTTAATAAAATTTACCCCCTAGTTGTGCGGTGGTGGAGTGGCTATTCCCCCTACCCCTAGTAGGGGGTGCACTCTCCTACCTTCCTCTAGGTAGGGTTTTTCCAAAAAAAAATTATACATCTAGGGGACATTAACTTTTTCAAAAATTAATTTTTAAGTTCTAAAAAAAGATAAGAAGAAAATGACTCACTTTTCAAAAACTTTAATAAATTATTTATACTAATTTTTCTCTCTCTAATGACTCTTGAAAAAAAAAACCAAAACCCATATGTATGGCCAAACGCGGCCGGCCAAACACTGATTAGCTTTTGTGGCCGTCTAATATGGGCCTGTGGACACCAAAAATTGCACGCACAGATATCCTACTCGGCCCAGCATCAACAACGGCGCCGAGTGAAGAAGCCCTGAAGAGACTGGTCATCCGGACTCCCCAAATATGCACACTACCATGAAGCCGTCTCCGGAATCACGACTGTGAAGAGAAATCAACCACGAAGAGCCCCAAAATCCATGGGCCTCGAAGAAAATCAAATGAGCCACAACTTGTGCCCACAACGGGCTCTGAACCGCCCATTCAGGCCTTCAGCGGCACGCCCTTTGGGCTCTTCAACGGCACGCTTGCCGTGTCTTCCAGTGACACGCCCTCAGGCGCCTTCAGCGGCACGCCCTCGAGCTCCTTCAGCAGTACGCCCTAGTAGCCCTTCAGCGGCGCGCCTTGGCGTCCCTCCAGCGGGGAATAAAGAAGAAGAGAAAAGAGAAGAGAAGATGAAAATAAGAAAAGAAGAGAAGGAAACACACCCCTCAACGTGCCCTTCGACGGCACACCTTCAAGTGCCTCCCCAGCGGCACACTAACTTGTGCCCCAGCGACACACCCTGAAGTGCCTGTAACGGCACACTCCCCTCAAGCCCCCTCAGCGGCACGCTCCCAGGTGTCCTCCAACGGGGAATAAAGAAAAGGAGAAAAGGGAAGAGAAGATGAGAAGAAGAAAAGAAGAAGAGGAAGCTCCCCTGGTGCCTCCAGCGGCACACTCCATGGGATGCCCCAGCGGCACACCCCCCTGGTGCCTCCAACGGCACACTTCCTCAAGCCTCCAGTGGCACACCCTTGTGCCCCTTCAACGGCACACTAGTTCATGCACTCCAGTGGCACGCCCTCTGTGCCCCATCAAAAGCACATTCCCTATGCCCCTCTAGTGGCACACTCCTTTTCAAACCCACTAGCGGCACACTTCTTCAGCTCCTCCAACGACACGCCCAAGTGCCTTCTCCAACGACACACTTGTTGGCCTCTCCAACGGCACACCTCATTGGCTTCTCCACTACCGTGCGTGTAGCATGCTCGAGCACTGTTGCGCGGCCAAGCACTGTAGCAGGGACGAACACTGTAGCAGGGCCGAGCACTGTAGCATGATCGAGCACTGTAGCAGTCCGAGCTAAAGTTGGAGAATGCCGTGCTATTGTAGCAACCGAGCCTGAAGAGAGCAATATAGCATGGCAGAGCACTGTAGCAGACCGAGCACTGTAGCAGTCCGAGCTAAAGTTGGAGAAGGCCGTGCTATTGTAGCAACCGAGCCTGAAGAGAGCAATATAGCATGGTCGAGCACTATAGCAGACCGAGCACTATAGCAGTCCGAGCTAAAGTTGGAGAAGGCCGTGCTATTGTAGCAACCGAGCCTGAAGAGAGCAATATAGCATGGCCGAGCACTGTAGCAGACCGAGCACTGTAGCAGTCCGAGCTAAAGTTGGAGAAGGCCTGGCCGAGCACTGTAGCAGGCCGAGCACTGTAGCAGTCTACCTGTCTGACAAAAGGACCGCTTTTGACCAGTAGTCTCACCTTTTTGGCTGACAGCTCATTGCCTTGCACTGCAAGAAGCCATCTGGTATGATGGAGACTTGGACTTCTAATACAGTGAGGAAACAATTTCACGTCCGTCTGTATAAATGAGGCCTCCCAGAGGGCTGAAGAGGAGGAGGACCCCGGTGAAGAGAAGGAAGAGAAGAAGAAGAAGAGAAAAGAAAAAGGAAAGGAGAAGCTCCTGCTCCCCCTTGCTGGTCCGTCCCCCACCCACTGTGTGCGAAAAAAGGAAGAGAAGAAGAAGAAGAGAAAAGAGAGAGGAAGGAGCGGATGCTCCATTATTCCCCCTACTGTATTTCTGTTTTCATTCTCTCTCCCCTACAATGTACCAGCCCATGTATCTCTCCCCTTTTTATGAGGAATAGAAGAAAAGCTTGCAAACATTTTCTATATCTTCATACAAATATTCCTTCTATGTCTACATTTCTCGCTGTTTTACTTTCTTCATGGTTCCCCATTGTCTGTCTCTGAATACCACCGCTTCCCTTATATACATTCACCCGGTGCATCCCCATTCTATGTCAGCCTGGTGTCCCTCGTTCGGTGTTTTCTCCGAGTTTTCTGAAGTTTTCTCAAAGGTGTTGCTGCCTTGGCACCCACCTCAAATTGTCGGGTTCCGCCACTCCTTGTGGGCGCGTTCCCTGTATCTCCCTTACGATCCGGGTCAAGGGGAGATGCTGTCAAATTTTCATCAGAAATAATAACATGGTAAGAGACAAAGGAAGCAACAAACAAATGAAATGAATAATGGTAAAGTGCTTCAACCGAGATAAGAGAACCACAGACAATATGAAGAGAATCGGACCAGATGATAACCAAGCAAATTTGAACATTTGTCATGCAAAGAAGAAAGAAAGGGAAATGATCAAGAGGAGAGAAGAGAAAGCCCACGTGCATTGCATAAGACCAAAGAAGAGAAGAGAAGAAAAGACATAAGAAGATGAAGGAGAAGCCCCTCTTGGGCTTTACCCGGTACACCCTAGCCATGCCTTGCCCGGTACACCCCATCCAAGCTTTACCCGGTACACCCTAACCATGCCTTGCCCGGTACACCCCATCCAAGCTTTGCCCGGTACACCCTAACCGCGCCCTGCCCGGTACACCCCTCTTTGGTCTTGCCCGGTACACCCCGTCCAGGTCTTGCCCAGTACACTCTGATCGTGTCTTGCCTGCCATACCCTTCCTAGCCCCTTCTCCGGTACACTCTTCAACCCTTCCGCCCGGCACAGCCTCTCAGCCACCATCACCCGGCGCAACCTCGGCATGCCTCTCGCCTTGAATGCAGCAATAAAAAAATAACAACAACATAATAATGAAATAATAATAATAATAATAATAAATAAAAAGAATAATCATAAAGATAAATAAATAGTTTCATAAAAGAAAAGGGAGGACATAATGCACATGTAATATAAGAAGGATCAATGAGGAGCACATGAACTAAATGAATAAACAAATGAATGATGATAACGATAAATAATGGTTGTAATAATGAACAGAACGATGCGGCTCTCATCATCTCCGGCCCCTTTTGGCTCATCTCTCCACGCACTCTCCCAACATAACAAATAATAATAATAATAATAAATAATGATAACAAATTCAAAAAAATGGATGAATAAGTAATAGTAGCCAAGGAACATATAATGATAATAATAATAATAAGCTAAAATAAAATATAAGAAGTAAACAAATAACGATAAAAATAATAATAATAATAATAACAAACTCACAAAAGGGAATAAATAATAATGATAATAAGAAAATAGTAGATAATAATAATAACAAATTCAAAAAAAGGAGATAAATGAATGAATGATAATAATAAAGAAACAAGTGATAATAACAACAAAATCAACAAGAATAATAAATAGACAAATGGTAATAAAACAAACAAATGATAATAGCAAACTTAACAAAAGATAACAAATAAACAAATAATAATGGAATACACTAATAATAATAACAAATCCACCGTAAAAAAACCATATATATATATATATATATATAAGAGAACAATAATAATAATAACAAAAAGTAATAATTAAAATTTAAATAATGATAAAATGACGAGATCTGCCCCGCAGGCTTGTCTCTCCTCAGGACCCGGTATAAAGGGAATATTAATGCCGCCCATCCGAGTCGAGTTCGGACCTTGGGAACCATCCCGATACGGCCGTAACCCGACGTTGCCCTGGGCCGATAGTCGTCAAATCGGATTCGTTCTATTGGGATTCGTTCCCGCCCTTCCATTGAAATTGCCGCAAACTCGGCATACATTTGTACGGGGTCGTTCCTATCTACGTCGCACCTTCAATATGGACCCTTGTCCGAATATCAAGTGGTCCGCAAGTGACTGACAGAAATCTGAATAAAACGAGATGGCTCCTGTCATCCCTGGACCCTATATACAGGAATATCAATAAGGCCTTTGTGGGCTGTGCTCGGACCTCGGGTCCGTCCCGATTATGGTCATTGTCTGACCCACACCCTCGGCCTATAGCTCGCTTCCTTCGAACATGTTTTGATTTTGGAATCTAGTCCCGGGACTCTTCCCCGTTGCCCTCCGGCACCGGGAACATTAATGATGCCCACGCAAGCCCCGTTTGGATCACGGGAGGCGCCCCCGGTATGGTCCCGACTCGATCTCGCACCGGGCCAATAAATTCGCTAGTTTCCTGCTACACTAACCGAGATTTAACCGAATGTTTTCAGTGTCTCGGAATAATGTATTTGCCGTATCACGACATACATATGTTCCAGGTCCTCCTGCGACGATTATGATATTCTCAAGCCAGACACACGTCCAAATATTAAACAGTCTCCCGAATGACCGACACGTTTCGAACTTCCGCTTCCCTAGGCACAGGGTTTTTCAGCAGATTCAAGGGATACTCCCCGTTGCCCCTTTGCACCGGAAATATTAACGACGCTCATGCAAGTCTTGTTTCGACCGCGGGGGGCCCACCGCAGTATGGTCGCAACTTGCCCTTGCACCGGGCCAACAGACTTACTGGTTTCCGACCGCTCTAACCGAGGTTTGGCCGAACGTTCCCCGTTCTTCTGGATAATGAAATTGCCATATCCTGGCATACATATGCTCCGGTTTTCCCGTGGCGATTGGGCTTTTCTCGAGCCGGACATTCATCCGAACATTAAATGGTCAGTGCACGACCGACATGACCGCGGATGGTTTTCTTCTCGCTCTCGCGTGAGGATTTCAACACCTCGTAATAGACTTTTCATGCAATTAATTTCTTGGCCATGAGGCCCTGAATCTCGGTGATTAATCAAGGGTGTTCCCTTGTATGGGGGATGTAAATGACGCCGTGACCTCTATGGCGCGGCGGGTTTTGGTCCCGACACGAATCACACAATCGTCTGACCGAGTCAGATCGAGCGCACCATGGGCTCTTCGGAGCCCGAATAAATTATCACTTTATGACTGGCACGCCCACGCACTTAATGAACCGAATAAAGCTAATAAACGAACGAACTAGAAGAATGAACAAACAGAAGTGTCGAAAAGTGCGTCCACAAGTCTGGCACGCCCGGTGGGACCAAACCATCCTTCATCTCTTCGCCGGGATTCAGGGCCTCATGGCCCCCTAATAAACGATGTTTGCCTACTTTGATGAATTGCAGGTGCTGTCTTCGCCAGTCCTATGGGGAGAAAAGCCTAGCTCGGTGCAGCTGCCTTCGCGGCCTCGAGAACGCTGCTTCGAAGCATATGCAGCTTCCAGGAATCACGGGGGCTGTTATAAAAAAAAAAGAAGAGAAGAGAAGAGAAAGAGAAGAGAAGGGAGGGGAAATCAAACCCCCCTTTTCCTCAAGAAGAAAGAGAATAAAAGAAGGAAAGAAGGAAAGAAGAAAAGAAGAAAAGTAGAAGAGAAAGAAGAAAAAAATTGAAGAGAAGAGAAAGAGTCGGCGAGAGTGGGTTGTACGGCCACGTCCGTCGAGACCCGTGCTGAATAAAGATTATCATTGTGGGGTTTCTGCGGTGGAGCGAACCACTCATCCCCTCCCTGAGGGGGTGAGCGCTCTCCTGCACCCCCACTCTGGTCAATCATACAAAAAAAAGAAGAGAAGAGAAGAAGGGACAAAAAAAAGAGAGAAGAAGAGAAGAAAAAAAGGAGAAAAAAAAAGAGAAGAAAAAGAGAAAGAAGAAAAGAAGAAAAGTCGGCCAGCATCGCCGACTAAAAGAGCAAGAAGAAACCCGACATCCCGCCCGACTCTAGGAGGCTCCGAGTCCGTGGTGTAATGACCCCGCTCGTTCCTCCTTCCTGCTGCCTCCATCTGGCACAAGACGGCCCCTCGAGTGGCTGTTAAAAGACCCAGCGAGCCAAAATCGTAACTTGGTGAATGGCTGCCCGCTGTGGGGAATGCTTTATAGCAATGAGGCCAAGCACGGCCACCACTCCCAAAGAGAGTATGCACATACCCCGCCATGGAGGATAAGAAAAAGATATATACCCTGCTACGGGGGCATAAGAGGCAAAAAAAAGAGATACACCCCATTCCCAGGGGCACATGAAGAGAATCCGCCCCGACTGCGGGGTATAAAGCAAAGGCTACACCCCGGCTTCGGGGCATTTGAAGAATAATCCGCCCTGACCTGGGGACATAAGAAGAAATAGAGTTGCACCCCAGCTTAGGGGCATTTGAAGAAGAGAAATACACCCCGATATGGGGGCACATGAACCAAAAGACATACCCCGCCATGGGGGCGTAAGAAGAAAAGAATTCACCCCTACTCGGGGGTACATGAAGTGACAAAGAATACACCCCGTCTTAGGGGAATTTGAAGAAGAAAAATACACCCCACAGACGGGGGCACATGAGCCATCAAGAACACACCCCACTTTCGAGGCACAAGAAGCAAACATTCCCCGACGTGTCAGGGCTGAAGAAGAAGAATCCCCCCCGGGGGGCATAAAAAAGCAAAGATACACCCTCGTGCCGGGGGCACATGAAGCGAATACACTCTATCCCGGGGTCATGAGAAGTAGAAGGCGCATCCCACCCTGGGGGCATATGAAGCGAAAAGAATACACCCTGGCTTAGGGGAATACAAAGAGAAGTATACCCCACTCTGGGGCAGAGGAAGCGGGAGAATCACACCCCCGTCTTGGGGGTATTTGAAGAAAAAATATACCCCGCCTGGGGGTATAGAAGCCATAAAAGAATACGCTCCGGTTTAGGGGCATTTGAAGAAGCTACGTCCCGCCTTGGGAACATAAGAAGAGAAGAATCAACCCCGACCTAGGGGCATTTGAAGAAGCTACGTTCCGCCTTGGGAGCATAAAAAGAGAAGAATACACCCCGACCTAGGGGCATTCGAAGAGGGAATACATCCCGGCCTTGGGGTCCATGAAGTAACATATATCCCCCCCCCCCCCCCCGGGGGGCATCTGAAGCAGAACACACAATATTCCCCGGCTTAGGGGAGCACGTGAAGAAAGGAATACACCCCGATACGGGAACACATAAGCATAAGAAGAAGAGACTGCCCCGGCTTGGGGCCATGAGAAAAAGTAGAGTTGCACCCCGGCTTAGGGGGCATATGAAGAGAAGTGTACCCCACCTTGGGGCATAAGAGGCAGAAGAATCAACCCCAACTTATGGGTAACTGAAGAGAATTCCACCCCACCCCTGGGGGCACGAGAAGCAAAATACACCCCGTCTTGGGGGCATATGAAGCCAAGAATCACACCCCCGTCTTGGGGGTATTTGAAGAAGAAGCCCACCTCGCCTCGAGGGCCTAGAAGCAACAGCCACGTCCCGGCTCAGGGGCATATGAAGAGAAGTCCACCCCGGCTTAGGGGCATTTGAATAAGAAACAAACCCCGCCAGTCGGGACACAGAAGTCATGAAGAATACGCCCCGGCCTAAGGGCATTTGAAGAAGTCACATCCCGCCTCGGGAGCATAAGAAGCAGCAAGAATACACCCCGGCTTAGGGGTATTCGAAGAAGAAATATACCCCACCTGGGGGCGTAGAAGCCGTAAAGAACACGCCTCGGATCAGGGGCATTTCAAGAAGCTACATCCTGCCTTGGGGGTATAAGAAGAAAAGAGTCCACCCCATCTCAGGGGTATTTGAAGAAGAAGCACACCCCGCTATAGGGGCATAGAAGCCATAAAGAATACGCCCCGGCTTAGGGGTATTTGAAGAAGAAGGATACCCCGCCTCGGGGGACATTGCAAGCAGCGATACACCCTGCTAGGGCGCACAGGAAGCAAACCACACCCCACTCCTGGGGACACATAAAGAGAGTACACCCCGCCATGGGGGCACATGAAGAGAATCCACCCCGACTCGGGGGACATGAAGCAACAAAGAATACACCTCGCCTTAGGGGAGTCTGAAGAAAAAAGCATACACCCCACTTTTGGGGCACAAGAAGCAAACATTCCCCAGCGTGTCGGGGCAGAAGAAGAAGAATTCCTCCCTCGAGAGCATATAAAAAAAAAAGCAAAGATACACCTGGTGCCCGGCGCACATGAAGAGAAAGGCACCTCCCTCTGGGGGACAACAAGCGACAAAGATACACCCCATTCCCAGGGGCACATGAAGAGAAATACACCCCTGCTCCAGGGGCATATGAGACAAAGCTATATCCCGATTTAGGGGCATTTGAAGCAAAGACTTCACCCCGCCTTAAGGGGGGGCATAAGAAGCGAAAGATATACCCCACCCCGGGGGCACAAGAAGAAAACACACCCCACCTTGGGGGCGTAAGAAGCCAAGAGATATACCCCGCCATGGGGCAGTAGAGGCAAAATGCACTCCCCCCGGGGGCACGTAAAGCAACATACCCGTCGCCTCAGCAGCATATGAGGCCAAGAAGCTACATCCCGGCTCGTGAGCATAAGAAACAAAAGATATACCCTACGTCCAGGGCATATGAAGCCAAGAATCACACCCCCGTCTTAAGGGTATTTGAAGAAGAAGCCACCTCGCCTCGAGGGCATAGAAGCTGTAAAGAACACGCCCTGACCCAGGGGCATGACAAGAAGAAGAACTCACCCCACCTCGGGTGCACAAGAAGCCAAGCTCACCCCGCAGGGGGGGCACGCGAGACACAGCTACGCCCCGACTCAGGGGGACTCGAAGAGAAATACACTCCACCTTTGGGGTGCAAAAAGCAACATACACCCCACCTCTGGGGGCACAAGAAGCAGAACATACCCCACCTTGGGGGCATATGAAGCCAAGAATCACACCCCCGTCTTGGGGGTATTTGAAGAAGAAGCACACCTCGCCTCGAGGGCCTAGAAGCAACAGCCACGTCCCAACTCAGGGGCATATGAAGAGAAGTCCACCCCGGCTTAGGGGCATTTAAAGGAATATACCCCAGGCTCAGAGTCCATGAAGCAACATGCACGTCCCCGGGGGGAACATCTGAAGCAGAACAAACAACATCCCCCGGCTTAGGGAAGCATATGAAGAGAGGAATACACCCCGATATGGGGGCACGTAAACAAAGAAGAAGAATTCACCCCGCCTCGGGTGCATAAAAAGCAAGAACTACACCCCGCATCAAAAGCGGCAATACACTCCACTCCGGGGGCACTAGAAGTGGAATACACCCCGTGCCGGGGGCATATAAAAAAAGGGGGATACCTCGCTCTGGGGCATCAGAAGCAGCAATACGCCCCACCTTGGGGGCATCAAAAGCAAAAAAATACACCCCAGCTTGGGAGCACAAGAAGCAAACATTCCCCTCGGGGTGTCTGGAAAAAAAAAGAGAATTCACCCCGACCTGGGGACACTTGAAGAAAGAAGCACATCCCGGCACGGGGGCACATGAAGAGAACCCCTCCCGCCTCGGGAGTCTAAGAAAGAGAAGAATACACCCTGGTCCGGGGGTTTTTGAAGAAACAACATACCCCCTCCATGGGAGACAAAGCTACGCCCCGACTCAGGGGTATCTGAAGAGAGATCACCCCGTCGCGGGGTCATAAGAAGCAAAAGAATACACCCCGACCCGGGGACACATGCAGAGCGTCCACCCCGCTCTGGGGGCACAAAAAATTACACTCCGCCCTTGGCGCATAAGAAGTAGAAGCATTTACCCTGACCCGGGACACGGAAGCGAAGAGACATACATCCCGAGCTGGGAGCATAAGAAGAAAGATATACTCCGCCCAAGCGGCATTTGAAGAAACAACATACCCTGCTTCGGGGGCACAGAAGCCGTAAAGAGATGCACCCCGGCCTCAGGGGGGCATAAGAAGTAAGAGATACACCCTCGTGCCGGGGACATATCAAGAGAAGCACTCCTCCGCCTTCAGGGGTAGAAGAAGCAGAATTCACCCCCGCCATGGGGGGGTATAAGAAACAAAAGACATGCCCCGTACCAGGGGCATACGAAGAAGAAACATACCCTGCCTGGGGGCATAGAAGCCGTGAAGAGTATACCCCACCATGGGGGCATTTGAAGAGAGCTACACCCCGCCTCGGGGGGCATTAAAAAAAACACATCCTGGTCTGGGGACATAGAAGCCAAAAAAAAAAAAATACACCCCGCCTGGGGGCACAGAAGCAAAGAGACAAAACACACCCCTCAGGGGGGGATGCATACCAAATGAAGCTACACCCCGCTCTGGGGGCACATTAAGAGGAATACACTCCAACACTGAAGCGTTAATGAGAAAAGAAGAGCAGAAAAGAAAGAAAAAAGGGGCACACGAGGCAGACGTGGTCTTCGAGCCCGCCTCATCCCATAAAGGAAGAGAAGAAAAAAAAAAGAGTCATGAGACAGACGTGGTCTTCGAGCCCGCCTCATCACACAAAAGAGGAGAAGAAGAGGAAGAAAAGACACATGAGGCAGCCGTGGTCCCTGGACCCGCCTCTTCACACAAAAGAAGAAGAGCAGAACCAAAAGAAGACACATGAGGCAGACGTGGTCTTCGAGCCCGCCTCATCACACAAAAGAAGAGAATGAAAGAAAGAATGCACATGAGGCGAACATGGTCCTTGCACCTGCCTCTCTACAAGAGAAGAATAGAAGAGAAAAAAGAGACATGAGACGAACATGATCCCTGCACCCGCCTCTCTACACAAAAGAAGAAGAGAAGAATAGAAGAGAAAAAAAGAGACATGAGGCGAACATGGTCCTTGAACCCGCCTCTCTACACAAAAGAAGAAGAGAAGAAAAGAAAGAAATGATCACGATGCAAACATGGTCTTTGCACCTGCCTCTCTACAAAAGAAGAAAAAAAAGAGAAAAAATAATCACGGGGCGAACATGGTCTCTGCACCTGCCTCTCTACAAAAGAAGAAGAGAAGGGACAAAAAGAGAGTCACGAGACATACGCGGTCTTTGCACCTGCATGTCCATAAAAGAAGAAGAGAAGAAGAGAAAGAATCGCCGACGGGGCGTTAAACCGACTAGACCTTCCGCCGACGGGGCGTTAAACCGACTAAACCTTCCGCCGACGGGGCGTTAAACCAACTAAACCTTCCGCCGACGGGGCGTTAAATCGACTAGATCTTCCGCCGACGGGGCGTTAAACCGACTAGACCTTCCGCCGACGGGGCGTTAAACCGAAAAAGGCCTCCCAGATCCTGGCTCATGTAGCCTGCTTCCCAAAATTCGACCCTCGTGGCCTACTTATCTCTGGCTCTCGCAGCCTGCTTCCCCTCGGCTTTTATAGCCTGCTTCCCAATTCTGGCTCTTGCAGCCTGCTTACCTTTGGCCTTCATGGCCCACTTCCCATAATTTCGGCTCCTGCAGCCTGCTTCCCTTTGGCTTTTATAGCCTGCTTCCCAATTCTGGCTCTGGCAGCCTGCTTACCTTTGGCCTTCGTGGCCTGCTTCCCAATTCTGCCTCTCGTAGCCTGCTTCCCTTCGGCTTTCATAGCCTGCTTCCCAGCTTTGGCTCTTGCAGCCTGCTTACCTTTGGCCTTCGTGGCCTGCTTCCCAAGTTTGGCTCTCGTAGCCTGCTTCCCAGAATTCGACCTTCGCGGCCCGCATCCCGTAACTTCGGCTCCTGCAGCCCGCTTCCCTAATATCCTCTCAGCCCTTTTGCGGTCTGCCTCCCTAATACCTTTACTACCACTACACATATACGTAACAACAATATTTTCCAATGCAAAAAAAAAAAAAGAAACAACACCAACAACAACAACAACAAAAAATAACAAAAAAAATAACAAAACAAATACACACAAAAAACAAAAAAAGAGAATGCATGATCGCCCTGCTTGCATGGTTGCTTAATATAGAATAATACACCTCCTTAGAATTTTCTAGGACCGTGTTTCCTTGCTAAATAATATCGCCCCGATTCCGGGTGCGCGCGCGTCACGGCATATGCTCGAAGGGAACCCAATTATGGCAGGTGCACACGTCAAGGGGAAGAGTCATGGCTGAACCGCTAAGCCCAACTCACAAAATAAACCTGAGGCAACGCTCCCACACTTAGCACTTAATATGTTAAATAGCATTCGACTATAGGGATTGCCCGAATTTCTTCTTAGCACTCTACGGAGACTTGAATTCCTGCACTCGCGTGAAAGGTAATCATGAGGAAAAAGCTGCCTACCCCCACTGTAAAAAAAAAGAGAGAGAAAAAAAAGAGAGGGACACGTGAATCCGAGTAGTCGGGAATCCCCATTGAGACACATGAGGAGACTCGCGCGAAATGGTGAAGCGAATTATAATAAGGACTAATCCTAGTAGCCGGGAATCCTCATTGAGACACATGAGGAGACTCGCGCCAAACGGTGGAATCCGTAATAGAATTATAATAAGGATGAATCCTAGTAGCCGGGAATCCCCATTGAGACACATGAGGAGACTCGCGCCGAACGGTGAAATCCGCTACCAAACTAAACAAATGGGGGCTATGTGAAACTACCGAAAGTCGAAAGCCCGGAACTAATGTGTAGGCGCTAGAGTGATCCTCGAGTGTCACCAGGAAAACCTGCATATCCCTATGGTTAGGGCTCTTCGTTCACACATTTGTACTGCCACGCCATAGAGAATTGCCTCGGGTGAAATGCGTGAATTTAGGCTATGCATGCAAGACATGCGATACCCTCTTGACGGGTGCACCACCCCTCAATTGTGCCTCGCGGCCCGCACCGCATCTACGAATTACGGGCGACGTCCCTATCCTATCCCCTACAGAGGGAGCTGCCTTACTTATATCTATGTTATGCCTGCTAATGAATGCTTGCATGCTTGAACAAAATATATATAATAAAAAATAGAAAATAATAAATAACAAAAATATGTGTATACAATAAACTCCATTTCGGCTCTCGTAGCCTGCTCCCCAGAATTCGGCCTTCACGGCCCGCTCCCCACAATTTCGGCTCTCGCACCCTGCTTCCCTAATCTGGCCTCCACGGCCCGCTTCCCGTAACTTTGGCTCGTGTAGCCTGCTTACCTCTAACCTTCGCGGCCTGCTTCCCAACTTTGGCTCCTGCAGCCTGCTTATCTTTGGTCTTCATGGCCTGCTCCCCGATTCCGGCTCTTGCAGCTTGCTTCCCAATTCTGGCTCTCGTGGCTTGCTTCCCAATATCTTTGGCCCTTGCAGCCTGCTTCCCGGAACTCGGCTCTCATAGCCTGCTCCCCAGAATTCGGCCTTCACGGCCTGCTCCCCACAATTTCGGCTCTCGCAGTCCGCTTCCCCAATCCGGCCTCCACGGCCCGCTTCCCGTAACTTTGGCTCGTGTAGCCTGCCTACATCTGGCCTTCGCGGCCTGCTTCCCAACTTTGGCTCTTGCAGCCTGCTTACCTTTGGCCTTCGTGGCCTGCTTCCCAACTTTGGCGCTTGCATCCTGCTTACCTTTGGCCTTCGTGGCTTGCTTCCCAATATCTTTGGCCCTTGTAGCCTGCTTCCCAAAACTCGGCTCTCGTAGCTTGCTCCCCAGAACTCGGCCTTCATGGCCCACTTCCCATAATTTTAGCTCTCGCAACCCGCTTCCCAATACCCTTGGCTTTTATGGCCTGCCACCCTAATTCGGCTTCCGTAGCCCGCTTCCCAACTTTGGCTCTTGCAGCCTGCTTACCTTTGGCCTTCGTGGCTTGCTCCCCAATTCCGACTCATGCAGCCTGCTTCTCAATTCTGGCCCTCGTGGCTTGCTTCCCAATATCTTTGGCTCTTGTAGCCTGCTTACCTTTGGCCCTCGCGGCCTGCTCCCCAATTTCGGCTCTCGTGGCCTGCTCCCCGATTTGGCTCCCGCGGCCTGCTCCCTAAATTTTAACTTTCACAGTCCGCTTTCCTGATTTGTGGACACTAAATAAATTCTCACCCCATGTTTACGTGTAGGGGAATATCGAAGAAGAGAAAAAGAGAAAAGAGAGAAGAAAAGAAAGAAAAGAGACCAAGAGACAACAAACCAGGTCAGCTCTCGACACCCTGTCGGCACTGACGAAGAGACAAAGAGACAAACAAACCAGGTCAGCTCCCGACACCCTGTCGGCACTGACGAAGAGACAAAGAGACAAACAAGCCAGGTCAGGTCCCGACACCCTATCGGCACTGACAAAGAGACCAAGAGACAAACAAGCCAGGTCAGCTCCCAACACCCTATCGGCACTGACGAAGAGACCAAGAGACCAACAAACCAAGTTAGTTCCCGACACCCTGTCGGCACTGACGAAGATACCAAGAGACCAACAAACCAGGTCAGTTCCCAGCACACTGTCGGCACTGACGAAGAGACAAAGAGATCAACAAACCAGATCAGCTCCGACACCCTGTCGGCACTGACAAAGAGACAAAGAGATCAACAAACCAGGTCAGCTCCCGACACCCTGTTGGCACTGACGAAGAGACAAAGAGACAAACAAGCCAGGTCAGCTCCCGACACTCTGTCGGCACTGACAAAGAGACCAAGAGACAAACAAGCCAGGTCAGCTCCCGACACCCTGTCGACACTGACGAAGAGACCAAGAGACCAACAAACCAGGTCAGTTCCCGGCACCCTGTCGGCACTGACGAAGAGATAAATAGATCAACAAACCAGGTCAGCTCCCGACACCCTATCGGCAATGACGAAGAGACCAAGAGACCAACAAATCAGGTCAGTTCCCGGCACCCTGTCGGCACTGACGAAGAGACAAAGAGATCAACAAACCAGGTCAGCTCACGGCACCCTGTCGGCACTGATGAAGAGACAAAGAGACCCACAAACCAGGTCAGCTCCCGACACCCCGTCGACGCTGACGAAGAGAAGAAAAGACCAACACACCATGTCAACGCCCGACACCTCGTCGGCACTGACGAAGAGAAGAAGAGACTAACACACCATGTCAACGCCCGACACCCTGTCGACACTGACGAAGAGAAGAAGAGACCAACATGTCAGGTCGGCTCCCGACACCCCGTCGGCATCGACGAAGAGAAAAGAGACAAATACACCCACGGGCACCGCCCGGCTCATCCTTCGCCTGCGCTACCCATGGGTGGGGGGCATTTGTGGACACCAAAAATTGCACGCACAGATATCCTACTCGGCCCAGCATCAACAACGGCGCCGAGTGAAGAAGCCCCGAAGAGACTGGTCATCCGGACTCCCCAAATATGCACACTACCATGAAGCCGTCTCCGGAATCACGACTGTGAAGAGAAATCAACCACGAAGAGCCCCAAAATCCATGGGCCTCGAAGAAAATCAAATGAGCCACAACTTGTGCCCACAACGGGCTCTGAACCGCCCATTCAGGCCTTCAGCGGCACGCCCTTTGGGCTCTTCAACGGCACGCTTGCCGTGTCTTCCAGTGACACGCCCTCAGGCGCCTTCAGCGGCACGCCCTCGAGCTCCTTCAGCGGCACGCCCTGGCAGCCCTTCAGCGGCGCGCCTTGGCGTCCCTCCAGCGGGGAATAAAGAAGAAGAGAAAAGAGAAGAGAAGATGAAAAGAAGAAAAGAAGAGAAGGAAACACACCCCTCAACGTGCCCTTCGACGGCACACCTTCAAGTGCCTCCCCAGCGGCACACTAACTTGTGCCCCAGCGACACACCCTGAAGTGCCTGTAACAGCACACTCCCCTCAAGCCCCCTCAGCGGCACGCTCCCAGGTGTCCTCCAACGGGGAATAAAGAAAAGGAGAAAAGGGAAGAGAAGATGAGAAGAAGAAAAGAAGAAGAGGAAGCTCCCCTGGTGCCTCCAGCGGCACACTCCATGGGATGCCCCAGCGGCACACCCCCCTGGTGCCTCCAACGGCACACTTCCTCAAGCCTCCAGCGGCACACCCTTGTGCCCCTTCAACGGCACACTAGTTCATGCACTCCAGTGGCACACCCTCTGTGCCCCATCAAAAGCACATTCCCTATGCCCCTCTAGTGGCACACTCCTTTTCAAACCCACTAGCGGCACACTTCTTCAGCTCCTCCAACGACACGCCCAAGTGCCTTCTCCAACGACACACTTGTTGGCCTCTCCAACGGCACACCTCATTGGCTTCTCCACTACAGTGCGTGTAGAATGCTCGAGCACTGTTGCGCGGCCAAGCACTGTAGCAGGGACGAACACTGTAGCAGGGCCGAGCACTGTAGCATGATCGAGCACTGTAGCAGTCCGAGCTAAAGTTGGAGAATGCCGTGCTACTATAGCAACCGAGCCTGAAGAGAGCAATATAGCATGGCAGAGCACTGTAGCAGACCGAGCACTGTAGCAGTCCGAGCTAAAGTTGGAGAAGGCCGTGCTATTGTAGCAACCGAGCCTGAAGAGAGCAATATAGCATGGCCAAGCACTATAGCAGACCGAGCACTGTAGCAGTCCAAGCTAAAGTTGGAGAAGGCCGTGCTATTGTAGCAACCGAGCCTGAAGAGAGCAATATAGCATGGCCGAGCACTGTAGCAGGCCGAGCACTGTAGCAGTCCGAGCTAAAGTTGGAGAAGGCCTGGCCGAGCACTGTAGCAGGCCGAGCACTGTAGCAGTCTTCCTGTCTGACAAAAGGACCGCTTTTGACCAGTAGTCTCACCTTTTTGGCTGACAGCTCATTGCCTTGCACTGCAAGAAGCCATCTGGTATGATGGAGACTTGGACTTCTAATACAGTGAGGAAACAATTTCACGTCCGTATGTATAAATGAGGCCTCCCAGAGGGCTGAAGAGGAGGAGGACCCCGGTGAAGAGAAGGAAGAGAAGAAGAAGAAGAGAAAAGAAAAAGGAAAGGAGAAGCTCCTGCTCCCCCTTGCTGGTCCGTCCCCCACCCACTGTGTGCGAAAAAAGGAAGAGAAAAGAGAGAGGAAGGAGCGGATGCTCCATTATTCCCCCTACTGTATTTCTGTTTTCATTCTCTCCCCCCTGCAATGTACCAGCCCATGTATCTCTCCCCTTTTTATGAGGAATAGAAGAAAAGCTTGCAAATATTTTCTATATCTTCCTACAAATATTCCTTCTATGTCTACATTTCTCGCTGTTTTACTTTCTTCATGGTTCCCCATTGTCTGTCTCTGAATACCACCGCTTCCCTTATATACATTCACCCAGTGCATCCCCAGTCTATGTCAGCCTGGTGTCCCTCGTTCGATGTTTTCTCCGAGTTTTTTGAAATTTTCTCAAAGGTGTTGCTGCCTTGGCACCCACCTCAAATTGTCGGGTTCCGCCACTCCTTGTGGGCGCGTTCCCTGTATCTCCCTTACGATCCGGGTCAAGGGGAGATGCTGTCAAATTTTCATCAGAAATAATAACATGGTAAGAGACAAAGGAAGCAACAAACAAATGACATGAATAATGGTAAAGTGCTTCAACCGAGATAAGAGAACCACAGACAATATGAAGAGAATCGGACCAGATGATAACCAAACAAATTTGAACATTTGTCATGCAAAGAAGAAAGAAAGGGAAATGATCAAGAGGAGAGAAGAGAAAGCCCACGTGCATTGCATAAGACCAAAGAAGAGAAGAGAAGAAAAGACATAAGAAGATGAAGGAGAAGCCCCTCTTGGGCTTTACCCGGTACACCCTAGCCATGCCTTGCCCGGTACACCCCATCCAAGCTTTACCCGGTACACCCTAACCATGCCTTGCCCGGTACACCCCATCCAAGCTTTGCCCGGTACACCCTAACCGCGCCCTGCCCGGTACACCCCTCTTTGGTCTTGCCCGGTACACCCCGTCCAGGTCTTGCCCAGTACACTCTGATCGTGTCTTGCCTGCCATACCCTTCCTAGCCCCTTCTCCGGTACACTCTTCAACCCTTCCGCCCGGCACAGCCTCTCAGCCACCATCACCCGGCGCAACCTCGGCATGCCTCTCGCCTTGAATGCAGCAATAAAAAAACAACAACAACATAATAATGAAATAATAATAATGATAATAAATAAAAAGAATAATCATAAAGATAAATAAATAGTTTCATAAAAGAAAAGGGAGGACATAATGCACATGTAATATAAGAAGGATCAATGAGGAGCACATGAACTAAATGAATAAACAAATGAATGATGATAACGATAAATAATGGTTGTAATAATGAACAGAACGATGCGGCTCTCATCATCTCCGGCCCCTTTTGGCTCATCTCTCCACGCACTCTCCCAACATAACAAATAATAATAATAATAATAATAAATAATGATAACAAATTCAAAAAAATGGATGAATAAGTAATAGTAGCCAAGGAACATGTAATGATAATAATAATAATAATAATAAGCTAAAATAAAATATAAGAAGTAAACAAATAACGATAAAAATAATAATAATAATAATAACATACTCACAAAAGGGAATAAATAATAATGATAATAAGAAAATAGTAGATAATAATAATAACAAATTCAAAAAAAAAGGAGATAAATGAATGAATGATAATAATAATGAAACAAGTGATAATAACAACAAAATCAACAAGAATAATAAATAGACAAATGGTAATAAAACAAACAAATGATAATAACAAACTTAACAAAAGATAACAAATAAACAAATAATAATGGAATACACTAATAATAATAAACAAATCCACCCTAAAAAAACCATATATATATATATAAGAGAACAATAATAATAATAACAAAAAGTAATAATTAAAATTTAAATAATGATAAAATGACGAGATCTGCCCCGCAGGCTTGTCTCTCCTCAGGACCCGGTATAAAGGGAATATTAATGCCGCCCATCCGAGTCGAGTTCGGACCTTGGGAACCATCCCGATACGGCCGTAACCCGACGTTGCCCTGGGCCGATAGTCGTCAAATCGGATTCGTTCTATTGGGATTCGTTCCCGCCCTTCCATTGAAATTGCCGCAAACTCGACATACATTTGTACGGGGTCGTTCCTATCTACGTCGCACCTTCAATATGGACCATTGTCCGAATATCAAGTGGTCTGCAAGTGACTGACAGAAATCTGAATAGAACGAGATGGCTCCTGTCATCCCTGGACCCTATATACAGGAATATCAATAAGGCCTTTATGGGCTGTGCTCGGACCTCGGGTCCGTCCCGATTATGGTCATTGTCTGACCCACACCCTCGGCCTATAGCTCGCTTCCTTCGAACATGTTTTGGTTTTGGAATCTAGTCCCGGGACTCTTCCCCGTTGCCCTCCGGCACTTGGAACATTAATGATGCCCACGCAAGCCCCGTTTGGACCGCGGGAGGCGCCCCCGGTATGGTCCCGACTCGATCTCGCACCGGGCCAATAAATTCGCTAGTTTCCTGCTACACTAACCGAGATTTAACCGAATGTTTTCAGTGTCTCGGAATAATGTATTTGCCGTATCACGACATACATATGTTCCAGGTCCTCCTGCGACAATTATGATATTCTCAAACCAGACACACGTCCAAATATTAAACAGTCTCCCGAATGACTGACACGTTTCGAACTTCCGCTTCCCTAGGCACAGGGTTTTTCAGCAGATTCAAGGGATACTCCCCGTTGCCCCTTTGCACCGAAAATATTAATGATGCTCATGCAAGTCTTGTTTCGACCGTGGGGGGTCCACCGCAGTATGATCACAGCTTGCCCTTGCACCGGGCCAACAGACTTACTGGTTTCCGACCGCTCTAACCGAGGTTTGGCCGAACGTTCCCCGTTCTTCTGGATAATAAAATTGCCATATCCTGGCATACATATGTTCCGATTTTCCCGTGGCGATTGCGCTTTTCTCGAGCCGGACATTCGTCCGAACATTAAATGGTCAGTACACGACCGACATGACCGCGGATGGTTTTCTTCTCGCCCTCGCGTGAGGATTTCAACACCTCGTAATAGACTTTTCATGCAATTAATTTCTTGGCCATGAGGCCCTGAATCTCGGCGATTAATCAAGGGTGTTCCCTCGTATGGGGGATGTAAATGACGCCGTGACCTCTATGGCGCGACGAGTTTTGGTCCCGACACGAACCACACAATCGTCTGACTGAGTCAGATTGAGCGCACCATGGGCTCTTCGGAGCCCGAATAAATTATCACTTTGTGACTGGCACGCCCACGCACTTAATGAACCGAATAAAGCCAATAAACGAACGAACTAGAAGAATGAACAAACAGAAGTGTCGAAAAGTGCGTCCACAGGGCCCCGTTAGTCGATTAGAGAGAGGGTATTAACAAATGTAGCCAAAAGCAGTTTAACATTGACAACGCACATGCCTGGTTTGACATCGATTCCTATATAACCTAGAGGAAAGTCGTCTTATGTGGTTTCCATAAGCCTTTTTTATTATTATTTGGCTTCAAGGGGTGTATTTGGAAAGACTTACGAGGGGGATTCTAATTCCTCGTGGGTGTTTTCAAAGGACACATTGTCATCTCATTTTTTACAAAATGTGGATTTTGAAAATAGGAGAGAGATACAGACAAAAATCTCCTAAATCTGTCCTTTTTGGAGAAAAAGTGAATTATAAAAAAAAATCTATAATCTCTGAACCTTTCTAAACACGCCCAGGGAGAGAGTGTTAGGTGACTGTTCACTTCTTGCTAGTAAGAGATGGAAGTAAACTCGCTCCTTCAAGATTTGCTGGCTTAGCTTCCGAAGGAGCTTCAGCGAGGTCTACACTCGAGGAGTCTGCGTTTTCTATTCCTCCCCTACGACACTATCTATGCGCAGGTTTTGTGAAACTTTCATTTGAAAAATTATTTTTTTAGCTTCTACTGTTAGCATAGAAGATGTGAATATATGGGAGTGTAGTTTAAGTTGATCGTGGTTCGATTCTGGATAGTCACAATACTTCATTTGCCACCATTAATTTTATCTTTTCCCCTCCAGACTTGAGATTTCACATTGAAAATTTATTGTGAGGACATCGGTTCTACCGAGAGCACCATCGGGCCAAGTCTGAATCTGTCCCAACACAATCTAAGTGGAGGCCCATTAAGCAATGTTAGGTTTACTGCTCCATCTCATGAAGTTTAGGTAGTTTGGGATGCATGCAACTCGCATGCACCCACCGATCTTTGATCAGATGACTGAAAAAAAATTGAAAACAAAAAACAGACAGTCTGGTCAATTTTGATCGGGTCATTTTTTTTGCTAGAAGAGACCCTTCGTTCTTCTTTTAAAGATGTTTTCAACTGTACGAACAAACTGTTCAGGCCTCAAGCAATCTATTTTTTTTAAAAATTATTTGGGCCAAGTCACTGACTCTAAACCCTTATGTTTGAGGTCCATGCAGTCTGTTAGATTAAGTTTGTAATATATGGTACGCTACATATCGCAAGTATCGAATCGTACCAACTGTAGGTCGGTACGATCGGCACGTGATATATAATCGGTACACTCTTGCATATCTTAAATATTATATATTTTATTTTATATTTAAAAAATTACGTAGGTGAATTGACTAAGGATCTTATGTTTAATTATGAGTTCATTGGTTCAAAACGTACTAGTTGTATGAATTTTTTTGTTTCTTCTTAAGATTCTCAATCAAAAAACTCAAAATCTTAAAAGTATTCGTGAGAGATTCGAACTTAAGACACCGTATAATTAAAGAGTTGCACCATCAAATTCTATTATATTATACCGATAAAAGATACTAATACAAACGATCCGTCGAACCTTTATGATAGAGTAATATCTGTTGCACACTTGCACTGCACCGCAGTGCAACAAAAAATAGAAATTATTTTAAGCTATTTTTCAGATTGCTTAACCCAGCAACCCAACCTACGTGCTGCCCGATCTTAGATAAGACAACTATAAACATACACGAAAGAACGGATGTCTCTAATGAGCTGATTTTGGTTGGCTCATTTTGGCGTGAAAAATAACGTTTTTTTTTTGTTTTTCGTGCTCTTTTTTTTGTAGCTGTCTGATATAACATCAGACTGTACGGCTGGATAGTTTATCCCTTAAATTACTTTTCAAAAGTTAAAATATTTTTTTTTCAACTAGCAACTGGAGCTCAGCATGCTAATAACCTACGTAAACCAATCCATGCCCAATTAAAACCGGGCTGTGCAATTGTGACGTTGGTGGAGTCTTTTATGCTCCGTGTTTTTTTTTGCTTATTTAGAGCTACTTGCATACTTAATCTCAATGTCCCAGAGTAGCAGTTTTGTGTGTGGAAACAAAATATATACGTACCTATTTGACAAATTATCCCCATCTTCATTTGATTTCATTGCAATGTTTGGTCGCACTCAAGGTAACCTTATTTTAACTCAAATTTTTACTGTAATTAGAGTAAAATAACAACGTAGATTTAGAAAAGTCTCCACCCAAAATTATAAATTCAAAGTCAGTACGGTTGAAATCAAGTCTTTCAAATCTCATAAGAAATCTTTCTCCTCTTAAATAAATTATTATTAAATATATATTTATAAAAATTAGTATTAAAATATATTAATAGACATATCACTACATAAAATCATATTATGTATATATGTTATTTTCTAATTTTAAAATCAAAATGATAGACCGATTTTAAAATTGAGGATTCTTATTTAAAATTGAAACAAACAGCATCTAATTAACTTCAAACGTGGAGTGGGATGGGGGGGAGGGTTTATGAGAGTGTCGTCCTCCACAATGTGGTGGCAAAAATATTACTCTTCCTTTTTTTTAGTCCTACTGAAAAGTCATGTTGTTTTACAGCAAAATGAAATAACACTTGACTAAAAATTTTCTAATTTTAAAATCAAAATGATAAACCGATTTTAAAATTGAGGATTCTTAATTGACATTGAAACAAACAACATCTAATTAACTTCAAACGTGGAGAGGGGTGGGGGTTATGAGACTGCCGTCCTCCATATATAATGCGGTGGCAAATGTTAGTTAATAAGGGACGCCTTTAATTGAAACTCCATTTTGTAAACTCTTTCTAATCACCCAATCCTCTCCACCGTGTCAACTCTAGTTGTACTTCTATGAAGACTGCATGTGTCAGCACAGTACCGTATGTCACCCGAGCAGCAGCACAGGCAATTTGGTCTACGTACATCAATATATCGGCATATGGGAGTAGAGGGCATGGAAGTCGCCAATACTTAAGAGGCCCAAGGTCTACTCGATCTTCTTCTTGATGGAATCCTTAAAATAATATTATTTAAATACATAGTTATCAAAATATATAAATTCCAAACAAAAAACAAAATCAAAACTATGTGTTCCTTGATGAGATGGGCCACTCAAGTATATAATTTTCATCAAGACTGTATACGGATTTCATTAAAGTAAATAACATTACACACTCTCTCTCTCTCTCTCTCTCTCTCTCTCTCTCTCTCTCTCTCTCTCTCTCTCTCTCTCTCTCTCTCTATATATATATATATATATATATATATATATATATATATATATTGTAGCAACCCACGGTGTCTATGCAATGCTCGCTATATATATATATAGATATATATATAGGAATGAGTTTGTAGCAACCCACGGTGTCTCTGCAATGCTCGCTGAGTCAGTGGCTCTTCATCTCAAGTCCCACCCCATCCCACTTGAGTGCTATGTATATCCCTGCGTGGCATGGTTGTTTACATGTTAGGTTAAGGTATCAGGGCCTCTTTGGTAACGGATTAAGTTGGGTTAGGATGGGTTAACTAGAGTCAGATGAGTTATTTCTTGTTTGATAATTTTTTTCTTAACCTGGGTCGGATAGGATTAAAGTGAATTAACTCATTCTTAAGAAATATGTGGAATGAGTTAATCCATCCGAGTTAGGATTAGGGGTGAGGTGAACTAACTCGAGTAAACCACCCGTCCCTAACCTAACCTGTTATCAAAGTGGCCCTAAGTATATTCTAAAAAATATATCATTTTATTTTGATATTATCTGAGTTAATTTATTCTATCTTTTTATTAGAAGAAACTTAACCTGAATATTGACTCTTAGTCCGAATACAAATCAAAATAACGAATCGGTCAAAACAAACAAAATATGATAGTTAAGATGTTGGTATTTGTATTACCAGCGATTTATTCCGTAATCAAACACCTTGTTTGACTGCGAAATAAGACATTGATAATCCAGATATCGGTGTCTTAATCATCCTATTTTTATTTCTTTACACGAACCTGTTATTATAATCTGCATTCGAGTTAAGAATTAATATCCGGGTTATAAAAATGTGAAACAAGTTAACATTGCTTATATCAAAAAAATATTATTTATTTTTTTAGTATAACCCAACTCAGATTATGATATCCCCTTAACCTATTTCGGAATATAAACAGGCTCGTAAAAGTCCCCGGAAGGCGGCCACACGGCGATCGTATAGACTCCCAACAGTCTGTTCTCATGTCTTAATCTCCATTGATCCTGGAGAGCTCCACCCTGTGCCGGCCGGTGCTTCCACCGCCGGCTGCAGTCGCGATCCTCCAGAATCCGCACGTCCATGCAGGATTGTATCCCATGCCCAGATTTAACCGGGCTGAAACTTCAACTCGGGCCCTAGACCGACCCAGCATTGACTCGGCCCGGACCAGTCGATCCGGCCCATTTTTGCACACGAGCATCTCAACTAGGCAGCAACTACATGGTCCAGACCGCGTCTTCTTTTTCTTGTTGTACGTGGCACATCTTTCATTTGGATGTGCGTGAAGTCTCTACGTAGAAGATATCATTACACGAACGACCAATAATGTGAAACTCTAATTTTTTTCCCTTATGTGAAGCATTAACTTTGTAATTGGAAACGAACATGAAAATATAATGCTGAGCCTGGTCATTTGGACGACCTTAATTTACAGATGGAAAAAAAAAAACCTCATAAAACCTGCTTTACCAAAATTTCCTCCTTTCCTGAACCGATTTAAACCTTACATGTACATGAAGAAGCAGCACCTTCTTTGAAACCTAGCAAACATGGCGGTCGAGTCCTTCTTTAATTCCAAGAGGTTAGCTAGACCAGGCTGGGTACATGGAATTCCCTGCTGTACGTACGTACTACCTCATCACCACCACGTCCAACACAGGACACTCTCTTTGATCCCCCTACGTACGTAGAGCCGTAGGGGGAGCGCCCTACTCATACTTCTTCCTCCTCGTGTCCTTGCTGGGGCTGGTGCTTCGTGAACACGGCCAGCTCCAGTCTCTCCTCGGCCTCCTTCCCCTCGGTGGTACGTCCCCGCGCGGCCGCCAGCAGGTCGGCGGGAAGCAAGGCGTCCGACTGCTCCGACCTGGGGACGAGGAAGATGAGGCCCAGGGTGGCCAGGCGCAGCAGGTTCCTGATGAGCACCACCAGCCAGAGGTTGCGGAAGTCGTTCCGGGTGACATGGAGGAGGTGGAGGACGAGGGCGCCGCCGGACTTGGAGGTGAGGGAGCCGAGGCTGTCGATGCACATAAGGAGGGCGAAGAAGGTGCCTTCGATGCCGAGGGGGCAGAGCTTGGTGCTGAGCACCATCATGGGCATCCAGCGGATGCGGCTGATGATGCGGGAGCAGCACTCCTCGAGGACGACGAAGAGGGGGTCGGGGAGGCCCAGGCGGAGGTTCCAGCGGAGGACGAAGACGAGGTCGAGCATGCCGGAGACGCCGTAGAGGAGCTGGGCGAAGAAGAGGAGGGTGCGGAAGGGGTAGTCCTTGAGGGCCTTGTGGTAGATGAGCACGCCCACGATGGAGGCCATGGCGCCCACGGCGTAGATCATCCCCACGAACTCCTGCGCCCCCGGTGCAACCCTTGTTAATTATAATTGGTGCCGTAAATATTATCGTTTCTAGCTACTCTTTTGAGATGCTGATATGTTACGATGACGTACCGATTAATTTGCAAGACGAGGGAATATTATAATTGTCATATTTTTTACCATTTTTAGCCACATTTTTTCTGCAATTCATTTTGAAAATTAAATAATAAAAAGAGTAATAGGGTGTGTGGTTGTAATTTTTCACCTTTTTTTCTCTCAAAATAAAAATTAATAATAGATAACTCACTTAAACACGTTTGATAAGACCTCTCTAATTTTTTAAGATAAAATTTCATCCTGTTATAACTTTCTCCAAAATAAAAATAAATCTTTCTATATTTTTTTAAGAGAGACGCGACCTCGTGACGTCAACTCTGTACGTGTTCACGAACGGAGCCCTCCCTTCTCTTCTCTCCCTCCTCTCCCCTCCCAACACTCTTTCCCTCTCTCTCTCTCTCTCTCCCAACCCCCTCTCCCCTCTCGACACTCCCCCCCTCTCACTCCCTCTCCCAGCGCTCTCTCCCTCTCTCTCGTTGCTCCCTCCCTCTCTCTCTCTCTCCCGATCAAAGGTGGGGCATGCTCGACTGGCGTCCCACTTGATGGCGACTTAGGCGGTGGGTCGTGATATCTGTTGGGCGGGTAAGTCGTCGGTGTAGGAGCACTGGGTTGCCGACGGTGTCATCGAGGATGCTGCAGGGGGCGGAGGCCGGGTTTGGGCCATTGGCCAGCTGGTGCTGGCGGGGTGGACGTCGCAGGTGGCGTGCTCACGGGATTCGGTTTTCGGTGCTGTAGTGGTGGTGTGAAGGGAAAGAAGGTGGCTAGTGGCAGTATGGCGGGCGGCGCTTGCAATGGAGGATGGAGAGAAGGTGGGCGACGGAGTAGAGGGGACTGTTGACAGCGATATCTGGCGGGGATAGAGGGGGGTTCTCTCGAGAGAGGCATGGCACAATGGTGGGGACACCATCGGATCCACTACCGGACCCACTACTCGGAGCTGACGTCGCACCGCCCCGACTGCACCGAGCTTATGGCTCGGAGATCCTTCCTGAACACTCGGCTTATGGCTACGGTAGTATATTGCGTATTGAGTATATGTATTTGTGTGTATGTATACATGTATTCCTACATGTATTTTTACTTTCGTCTTATTAGGCTAGTCATAGTCAAATAACATGTGTGTAATTATTGTATTTTATTTGATTAAAACCCACAAGTCAAAGTAAGGTGGGTGGATTTTATTTTGTTAGGCTAGGGTATAAACATAATTAGTGGAAGTTAGATGGTATTATTGCTATAGCCTTTTTTTCCTATATAAGGAAACCAATGCTTGTGTGTTACGTATGAATTATATATGAATGAAAGTGAAGGTGCTTTACCTTGTGTTTTCTCCCTTCTCTCTTTTCTCTTTTGTGAGGATTGAGCGTCGCCCGGTGTGAGACCGTCCGGCGTGAGGTCGAGCTGCGCGAGGTAGCAATCTATCCGTTCCCGTCCGTGCCGTCAGGAGTTGCCGTCGATCCTTCCCCCCGACGCCGTCTGCGTCAGATTTAGTATCAGAGCCCAACAACGACGTCTCCGACGACCCGACGTCCCCGACGTCATCTCTCTTTCTCTCTCTAAGTTGTTAGAAGTGAAAAAAATAAATAAATAAAAAGAAGAATAGTTGAGTTCTGTTGGTTGAGAGAAAGGAGTGGAAAAAAGAGAGAGAAAAAATATAATAGAGAAGAAAAAAAAGGGGATCGATTGAGAAAAAAAATAGAAATTTTTTTTATTATCAACCCCCCCTCCCGTTCTCTCTCCCTCTCTCTGCTTTCTCTCTCCCTCGTTCTCTCTCTTAATCTCTCTCTCTGTTTCCCTGTCCCTCTCTCTCCTTCTCTCTCTCTCGGTTGAAGGAAAACATAAAAAAAGGGAAGAAACTCAGTTCGCGGCACAGGGCCTCGTCGCCCGTGCCATATTCAAAAGAGGGGGCACGGCCGCAACGGCCAGCTCCTCCCCCTCCCTGCCGCCGCGCCCGGCGCCCAGCCCCGCGCACACCGCGCCCGCCGGCGAGCACCGCGCCCCGCGCCCGACCGGCCCTCGCACCGCGCCCCTCCCGGCGCACGCCCCGCGCCCGGGCCCCGTGCGCGCTAGCCCCGCGGCTGCACCTGCCTGGCACGTGCCCCGCGCCACTGCGCCCCGCGCCCGGCCCGTGCCGCCCGCGCGCTTGCTGGCCCGCGCCCCGCCGCTGTCGCCTGGCATAGTGCGCCGCCACCGCCTGTCAGCGCCTGCGCTGGCACCGTGTGCCCGCCCGCGTGCCACCCCGCGTGCGCCTGCTTGGTCGACCCCATCACCAACCGCGAGGGTCACGCGCAGAAGAGTTGAAGTCTTTGAAAAAAAAAGTTGGTAAAGTTTGAAAAGAAGGACAAGTGGTTTGAAAAAAAACGTGTGGAAAAAAAAAGAGTAGGTGAAGTGTTGAAAAAAAAAAAGTTTGGAAAGTTAAAAAAAAGTGTTGAATATATATATTTAATATATATAGGATATATATAATAATATATATCGATATATATTTATATTTATATATATATGTACATATGAATTGTTTAAATTGTTTTGTGTGACACCCGGGTCCACAATCACGGCTCGATCAACGGTTGAGTCGCCCGATCGCCGACACACGGTCCGTAATTCACGAAGTGTGAGTGCCCCTAAGTCTCCTTGCACGGAGAAAGTCTAGAGTGATTTGTTCCCCTGCGTGGGAAATTTTAAAATGATTTTGTAATAATTAAATCCTCCCTGTGCGGAGTGAATTCATTGTAACCGCTCAAGCTTCGTCGACGTCGTGTAGGCCCGCACGTCCCCGCTCGCCTTCGTCTCCGGTCGAAGCTCGGCTTTTCAGCCGGCTAGGTGCGTGCTCTAAATCACTTGCTTATTTAGTATCCTTCTCATTTGCCGCGCGACTTGTTGTGCCCCTTAGGGAGAATGGCACAAGCATGTACTATGTTGATTTGATGATAGCAATGCTATTTTGTTTTGATGATAGCAAAGACAGTGAGTGCATTTGTTATTGTGTTTTGATGATAGCAACATGAATACATATGACTGTGACTGATATATCATCTGGAGAATGCATGTGTATGACTGATATATTGTTTGTGTTAGACTTCTATTATGTGCATAGTCTATACATTGTGCATCTCTTGCACATTCATGAAGTCTGCACACTGGTCTTGTTCACGCATCTAAAGTCATCTAAAGTCTGTACAGTCCATTGTCTCAGCCACCGTCTCATTTAGCGTACGCTCTCAAAGTCTATACATCGCTGTTGGGCATCAAAGTCTGCAAATTAGCATCAGGTACATCGCTGTTGGGCATCAAAGTCTGCACATGAGCATCAGGCAGCAAGTGTGTGCAACGCCCTGTGTAGGCACGACAAGTCCATACACTGGTTGCACATTGCACAACATGCGAAGTCACCAAGTGTGTACATTGCATAGCATGTAGGCGTCAAAGTCCATACATCCACAGTGCATTGGCTAAGTCTATACACTGTCCGTCTCACTTAGAGTCTAAGGCTAAGTCTATACACTGTCCGTCTCACTTAGAGTCTAAGGCGAAGTCTGTACAATGAGCGTCTCATGTAAGTCCACACATTGGACTGTAGCATGCATTTGTCAATGGCATCTAAGTCTGTACAATGACCGTCTCATTCAGCGTCTCATTCAGCGTCTCATTGCATGGGCTAAGTCTGTACATCATTTAGTGTTTAAAGTTTCATGAAGTATGTACATCAGACTGTTACAGCATAAGTCTGGACATTGGACCGTCTCTACTTGCGTCTTATGCCAAGTCCGTACAGTGTCCATCAGCATTTAGAAGTCTATACAGTCCACCGTCTTCATCAGCGTCTCATGCATATAGCAAGTCTAGACATTGCACTGTAGCATGTATTTCTTTAAAGTCTATACATTGGGTTTTTACCTACGGTGCTTGAAACGAAGTCTACACACTGGTTGTACTTCATAGTTTGTACAGTGTCTCTAGTTGGCTAAGTCTATACACCGAGGATGTTGAAAGTTTTCAAGTGTATACATTCTCAAAATGTTCATACTTGCTTCCTGTTCCAAGTCTATACAGTTTTTTGCTTCGCCAAAGTCTGTACATCCATCAGTGATCTCCCAAGTATGTATATCCAACTGTTCATCTTTAAAGTCTGTACATTAGCTTCAAGACTTTCAAGTCTATACACTGACGGCTGAACTGAGAACTCTAGACATCGTCTGTCTGCATTAGAGTCTCATGGAGTCCATACATTGCACAGCATTCATAAGTCTATACATCGTGATGTTTTACACTAAGTACATACATTGCTTCAACTCTGCTTTCACAACGCCAAGTCTGTACATTGCTTTGTTATGCATATGAACATGAAGTCTATACACTACTTCATTAACATGAAGTCTATACATTGCACCCACGTTACACAAGTATATACATTGCATGCTCTTTTAATAAAGTCCATACACTGAGCAAGTATATACATTGTCTGTCTGTCGATTGAAAAGTCTATACAGAGTTCTTCACTTAACCTGACAATCCGATACTCTGTCTGACAGGGATTCTTACCAAGATTGATGACCTGGCTCGTGATCCCAGGAGGACGAGATGTGCAGATGCTGACACGTGGATGGAATTGCCTCGGATCTGGCGAATTCACTTGGGCGGGAAAACGTGGAAGCCACGCGCCCTTATCCACCTGCTGCTGCCAGTATATATAGTAGTCTTCATCCTCTGTTGAAGGTGATCGATCGACTGAAGAGTGGTAAGTCTATACATCCAGTCCAAAGGCAGCAGAGTGCTATAGATCTACAGAAGAGAAGAAAAGCAAAGAAGAAAAGAAAGAGAGAAAGGAGAGTTGAGTTGAGAGAGATTTCGAGAGAAAGGTTGTAAGTCAGTCTCCTGGTTCAGAAACCAGAACTGACTCTGCTCATACTTGAGCTACATTTGTCGTGTTTTCTTCAGTTCTTTTGTTTCTGATTTTCTTGTGTTCGATACTATTGTTCTTCAAGCTGTATGTCAGCGGATGCAGTGGAGGTTTCCACTGGACAGGTAAAGCTGTAATCCTCAGCTGGCGAGACTTGGTCTCGGACGGGTTAAGCTGTATTTCCCCAGCGGTTTGCAGAGGTGTATCCTCTGGACAGCAAGCTATGTTGCTCAGCGGGCAGTGGAGGATTCCACTGGACAGCAAGCTGTGTTGCTCAGCGGTTTGTAGGCCAAGCTATATTGCCCAGCGGACGCAAGCTGTGTTGCGCAGCAGTAAGCCATACTCGGTTGAGTGTGGGGTGGACGTAGGTCATTGACCGAACCACCTAAAATCTTGTGTGCATTGTGTTTGTGAGTTTGCTCTTACTGAATCTCTTGATTATCTTCACAGATCACTTGTGTTTTTGCTAAGTTTAGACACTCGAGTTAGTGTTTTAGTAGATCTGCCTTTATTCCGCATTTGAACCTACAACTGGTTTTAAATTAGGCTGTAGATCTATTCACCCCCCTCTAGATCCACACTTCGTGGAGATAGACTGCGTCCATCTAACTTCAACACTTGGTATCAGAGCCTAACTCTTCTACAGGGACTCATCGCCCGAAGAGGAAAGGCAAGATGGATGTTCGAGGGATGATTGCTGAAGGTCACTCAACTACAAAGCCCCCGTACTTCGATGGATCAAACTACGCATACTGGAAGAACCATATGCAGGTCTTTTTTAGGGCTAAGGATTACGAGCTTTGGAAGGTAGTCAGCAAGGGACCTTTGAGCTGTCCCCGAATGAGGAAGTCTGGACCAAGGAGGAAATCAGAAGGTCCACGCTCAACTGGAGTGCAATCAACGCAGTCCAATGTTCTCTGCATCCCACTGATTCTCGAGTATCAGCCTACAATTCAACTAAGGAGATGTGGGATGCACTGGAAGCAATTCATGAAGGGACTTCTCAGGTTAGAGAGACGAAGGCCAATTTACTTGTGTCTGAATATGAAGCCTTCAAGATGAAACCCAACGAGACCATCAAGGAGATGTATGCTAGATTGACAACTATTACTAATGGCCTCAGAGGATTCGGGAAGAAGTATTCTGAGTATGATATAGTCAGGAAGATCTTGCGATCCTTGACTTCAATTTGGCACACCAAGGCCACCGTCATGGAAGAGTCAAGAGATCTGCACAATACAAGGGCAGATGAGCTAATTGGATCTCTAATGGCATATGAGATGAATCTGCCGAAGGTAGATGAAGCTGAAGAGAAGAGGAAACCGATCGCACTGAAGGCTGGTGCTAGCAAATCCAGCAAATCAAACCGATCCAGCTCTAGCAGATCATCATCCGAGGAGAGCTTGAATGAACAAGACATAACTCATACTGAGATGGCTATGATGACTAGAGAGTTCAGGCGGTTCCTCAGGAGAGAAGGAGGACAATTCAACCGAAGGAACCATAGTGGCGGCCGGCAGGACACAAGGATAAATCTAAACATGCAAATCAATATGGAACTTACATGTGTTACCAATGCAGGAACTCTGGCCATCTGAAAGCTGACTGTCCGGAGAACCAGAAGCACAAGGACAAATCAAATAGAAAGAACACGAAAGGAAGAGCCATGATCAGCACATGGAGCGATGAGGATGAAGGTTGTCTCAGCAATACTTCGGACAGTGAAGTTGAAGCTGAAAAACCCATCTGTCTCATGGCAACTAGCTCTGAAGACAGAGAGGAAGATTCAGATGAGGTAATTTCTCTATTTGATAATTTTACTATTGTTGAGTGGGTAGATGCCTATCATAAACTAGCTGATCAAGCAGATGATATTAGAAGGGAAAATAGGCATCTAAAAAGAAAAATCAATTCCATGTAAAATGATACCTCATTGTCTGATAAAATTGCATGTCTTGAAGCTGAGAATAACAAACTCAAACTCACATGTTCTGAATCAGAGGAAATCAAGAATGAGTTAAAAACTTCTAGGGAAGAGAATGTGAGGTTAGAAAAGGAAATTGATGAATGGAAACTGAAAATTCAAAAATATGAGAGTGAGATGAAGCTGGTGAATGAGAAATATGAAGCTGTCCAAATTGTGAATACTGAACTTAAGAAATCTGTTGAAGATATTCAAAAGGACAATGAGGACAAGCTTAAGACCATTGAGAAAATGACCCAAGGTACAGAGAATCTAAATGCTTTGTTAGGGTCAAAGGTTAATTTCAGAAAAGAGGGCCTAGGATTTAATTCTAGTGCAACAAAAACATTTGGGATGAAAACAATTTCATTTGTTGCTCAAAAAGAAAAGGGACCTCTAATTAGCATGAACTCAACCATTTCAATGAACAAAACTGCTAATCTGAAAAAACCCAGTGCTGAGGAGAAGGACAAACAAAAGGTTAATGAGCCAAGTAGAGTCAGCACATCCAAGCAAAATCCCAAGGCTCAATCACAGGTTAGGGGTCAACCTAAACAGTCATATAAACCCCATGTCAAGGCCACAAAGTCTCCACCATCACCATCACCTCTGAAGAAGACCCAATACACACCCATGAATAGGTCAGCAGGGTCCAAAGTACAGGGGAGACAGAATGCTACCAGGAGTCAACCCAATTATTTCTATCAACCCAGAGCTCAGACTTACTACAATGCACAGCCAACCTATTTCAATAGGTCAGGTTGGACTAGAACTCCGGGAAGGTTTGCAGGTCTTGCATATCAGGCTGCACAATATCATAGACCTTACACTAGAAATTGGGTTAGTGGGTATGGCAACTGGTCACCTAGAAATATGCATTATTTCAGTCAGCCCAGGAACTACTATGGCCAAAACTTCGTGAACACACCCTGGCCAAGGCACTGGCAAAGAAACAACACTGTCAATAATTATGCTGGTGTAAATAAGAAGAAAAATAACAATAGAAAGAAATCTGTAAGATCTACTGAACAAAATTCTTTCAAACAAATGTGGATACCAAAAAGTCTGCTGTCTTGCTTTACTTCTATTCCATATTCTCTGGAGCCCAATCAGACTTGGGTTCCAAACTCATCTACCTGATTGTGTGTGCAAGTATGTCTGGCAGCCAATGACAAATCTGTGGTACTTGGATAGTGGCTGCTTCAGGCATATGACAGGAGATAAGGCCATAAATTCAAAAGCTAAAAGAGATTGGAGGCCTTGTCAACAATCTAATGGAACACTAAGGGTAAAAATAAATCAGTCAGGTAAAGCAGGTAAGTGACTTATCTTCAGAATTGAATTGAGAAAGTAATGTCGATTTGATTAGTTAATTCCTGACTTTCTTTTCTTATCTAGCTGATCAGTCTGCATTCTAGACTCAGCTACTGAATTTAAATTCTACACAAAAGCTGATGATTCTCTTCTCTTTGCATACTATTGCACTGTGTACACTGAATGCTAGAAACTGAATTATCTTGAAGAATTGATTGCTCCCGAATGATGCTCTCTAATGAATAAACTCTCTGCTGGTTTTGTGAATGCTGGATGTTGCAACATACTCATGATCATGCATGACATTCATATCTTCGTGATCATCATTGCATATCATTTAGTCATGAATGTGTTTAAAATCACATGCATATAAAACTGCTTTGAACTGCATTTTTCTGCATAACCGTGGTATACTAAATAGTAAGCTACTAAAGTGCAGGGAAATATGTCTGGAGGTTATTACCATGTGTGAGATGGTCCTTGAGACCAGGTTCTCGGCCTAGTACCATGGGTTATATTATTTGATAGGGCAGTCTGAATGAGCATGAATTTCAAAATCCTTTGTTCAGTTTTCAGAGAAAACATTGCATGTATTCAGGGGGAGTTTGTTGAGTCTTTGCATGCCTTTGCATATCATTCATTCATGACCTATGTATAAGCTCTCTCTCATTTAATTCTTGCCATTCATTAGTAAAATTGCATGCATATAGACAGGGGGAGTATTGTTAGAAATTCAGAGTGGTCATCAATTCTATTGAATTATTTCATCCTTGACTCTAAATGATTGAGTCTGACATATGGCAATCTGTTAGTCAGTTCTGATTTCTAAACAATAGAAAACAGACTTCTTCTCTTATAAAAATTTTAAATTGCTTAAAGACTGACTTAATGGTTTAAATTTTATAATCATTGAAGTTTAAAGATTGCAATCAGTAAATAAGAAAGCTGAAAATTGATAAAACTCTCAACCCCTTTCTTATTTCATGTCAGACAAAGCTAATCATATCTGAAATCTGAAAACTCATCTGAAATCATGTTAGAGAAGCTAAGTATGTGTATTGTTCTTAAAACAAGTCATTCTGAAACATATAAAGGACAGCTAAGAAAGATATTAAAAAATATTAAAAATCATTGAAAATTAACATTGGCAGAGCAATGACTGGTAAATTACTGAGAAACTGAGTGATCCATCAAAGAAGTGGACAACACTCATGTCATGAAGTGTATCAGCTATCTCTGTATAAAATGATCAAAACAGTAGGCTGGTTTCACTGAGTACCTGAGGGTAACTGGCGTCTGATAAACGTGTACCCTCACACAAAAAGGTGTAAATCAGTTCTGTTGAATTTGATCATAGGCAGAATTGTCCATCTTGTTGAGTATCTAGGGGTATTGGCATCTGATAAACGTATACCCTTACGCAGAAAGACTTATGGTACCTGAATGCCCTAAATGAACTAATATTGATAATGTTGTTCCTTCAAAAGAAAATTCATGGATGTCAATTTGTTTATTTTCAATACATGACCTAGCATCTCTTAACAACTTTTATGAGTATACGAAAGTAGGATATTTTGAAACTGAATCTTTCATGCAAATGTGATTCTGGTTTATTGTTTTATCATGCACAGCCAACTTATCCATTGATTGTAGTACATGAACTCAAAATTTATAACCTTTAAACCAGACTTCTATCTGAAAGTAGTTTCTAAATTCATATGACTGAAGACTCTGTGCTTTAGAATACTTTTTCCTGAACTACTTGTTCAGAATGCCAGTCAGATGATTTCTTGATCTTTCCCTTTGTATATCTGATTTCTTGAACACAATATCCCATTTCATAGGGGGAAAATTCATTCAGGGGGAGTCCAATCTTCAGGGAGAGTTTCTTGTTCCAAGGGTATTTGCATTGTGTTGTACTCATGTTCATATTGCTTTTCTCTTTTTGATTATGTCAAAGGGGGAGAAAATTTTGGTGCCTCACTGCCACTTTGTTGCCATCATCAAAAAGGGGGAGAATGTTGTGCCCCTTAGGGAGAATGGCACAAGCATGTACTATGTTGATTTGATGATAGCAATGCTATTTTGTTTTGATGATAGCAAAGACAGTGAGTGCATTTATTATTGTGTTTTGATGATAGCAACATGAATGCATATGACTGTGACTGATATATCATCTGGAGAATGCATGTGTATGACTGATATATTGTTTGTGTTAGACTTCTGTTATGTGCATAGTCTATACATTGTGCATCTCGTTGACAAGTTTGCACATTCATGAAGTCTGCACACTGGTCTTGTTCACGCATCTAAAGTCATCTAAAGTCTGTACAGTCCATTGTCTCAGCCACCGTCTCATTTAGCGTACGCTCTCAAAGTCTATACATCGCTGTTGGGCATCAAAGTCTGCAAATTAGCATCAGGTACATCGCTGTTGGGCATCAAAGTCTGCACATGAGCATCAGGCAGCAAGTGTGTACAACGCCCTGTGTAGGCACGACAAGTCCATACACTGGTTGCACATTGCACAACATGCGAAGTCACCAAGTGTGTACATTGCATAGCATGCAGGCGTCAAAGTCCATACATCCACAGTGCATTGGCTAAGTCTATACGCTGTCCGTCTCACTTAGAGTCTAAGGCTAAGTCTATACACTGTCCGTCTCACTTAGAGTCTAAGGCGAAGTCTGTACAATGAGCGTCTCATGTAAGTCCACACATTGGACTGTAGCATGTATTTGTCAATGGCATCTAAGTCTGTACAATGACCGTCTCATTCAGCGTCTCATTCAGCGTCTCATTTAGCGTCTCATTGCATGGGCTAAGTCTGTACAGCATTCAGTGTCTAGAGTTTCATGAAGTCTGTACATCAGACTGTTACAGCATAAGTCTGGACATTGGACCGTCTCTACTTGCGTCTTATGCCAAGTCCGTACAGTGTCCATCAGCATTTAGATGTCTATACAGTCCACCGTCTTCATCAGCGTCTCATGCATATAGCAAGTCTAGACATTGCACTGTAGCATGTATTTCTTTAAAGTCTATACATTGGGTTTTTACCTACGGTGCTTGAAATGAAGTCTACACACTGATTGTACTTCATAGTTTGTACAGTGTCTCTAGTTGGCTAAGTCTATACACCGAGGACGTTGAAAGTTTTCAAGTGTATACATTCTCAAAATGTTCATACTTGCTTCCTGTTCCAAGTCTATACAGTTTTTTGCTTCGCCAAAGTCTGTACATCCATCAGTGATCTCCCAAGTATGTATATCCAACTGTTCATCTTTAAAGTCTGTACATTAGCTTCAAGACTTTCAAGTCTATACACTGACGGCTGAACTGAGAACTCTAGACATCGTCTGTCTGCATTAGAGTCTCATGGAGTCCATACATTGCACAGCATTCATAAGTCTATACATCGTGATGTTTTACACTAAGTACATACATTGCTTCAACTCTGCTTTCACAACGCCAAGTTTGTACATTGCTTTGTTATGCATATGAACATGAAGTCTATACACTGCTTCATTAACATGAAGTCTATACATTGCACCCATATTACACAAGTATATACATTGCATGCTCTTTTAATAAAGTCCATACACTGAGCAAGTATATACATTGTCTGTCCGTCAATTGAAAAGTCTATACAGAGTTCTTCACTTAACCTGATAATTCGATACTCTGTCTGACAGGGATTCTTACCAAGATTGATGACCTGGCTCGTGATCCCAGGAGGACGAGATGTGCAGATGCTGACACGTGGATGGAATTGCCTCGGATCTGGCGAATTCACTTGGGCGGGAAAACGTGGAAGTCACGCGCCCTTATCCACCTGCTGCTGCCAGTATATATAGTAGTCTTCATCCTCTGTTGAAGGTGATCGATCGACTGAAGAGTGGCAAGTCTATACATCCAGTCCAAAGGCAGCAGAGTGCTATCGATCTATAGAAGAGAAGAAAAGCAAAGAAGAAAAGAAAGAGAGAAAGGAGAGTTGAGTTGAGAGAGATTTCGAGAGAAAGGTTGTAAGTCAGTCTCCTGGTTCAGAAACCAGAACTGACTCTGCTCATACTTGAGCTACATTTGTCGTGTTTTCTTCATTTCTTTTGTTTCTGATTTTCTTGTGTTCGATACTATTGTTCTTCAAGCTGTTTGTCAGCGGATGCAGTGGAGGTTTCCACTGGACAGGTAAAGCTGTAATCCTCAGCTGGCGAGACTTGGTCTCGGACGGGTTAAGCTGTATTTCCCCAGCGGTTTGCAGAGGTGTATCCTCTGGACAGCAAGCTATGTTGCTCAGCGGGCAGTGGAGGATTCCACTGGACAGCAAGCTGTGTTGCTCAGCGGTTTGTAGGCCAAGCTATATTGCCCAGCGGACGCAAGCTGTGTTGCGCAGCAGTAAGCCATACTCGGTTGAGTGTGGGGTGGACGTAGGTCATTGACCGAACCACCTAAAATCTTGTGTGCATTGTGTTTGTGAGTTTGCTCTTACTGAATCTCTTGATTATCTTCACAGATCACTTGTGTTTTTGCTAAGTTTAGACACTCGAGTTAGTGTTTTAGTAGATCTACCTTTATTCCGCATTTGAACCTACAACTGGTTTTAAATTAGGCTGTAGATCTATTCACCCCCCTCTAGATCCACACTTCGTGGAGATAGACTGCGTCCATCTTACTTCAACACGACTAAGTGAGCGAGTGCCCGATCCATGCAGCCAGTCTCCTGAGTGCATCGCTGTGGATGGCAAGAGAGAGCTTCTATGCACCCATCCTTAGGGCCCTAGAACTGTCACATTAGGAAACCCTAATTGTCAGGAGGTAGTTCCACAACTACTTCCCCTATGGGCGATCAACTTTTCCCTGACCGATCCCTTCAAATTGACCCTTTGTATATCAGCTGGGTCCACAACTTGCTAATTTTCGGTCTCAGGATTACATCACATAGGTCCAAGCTCGTGCATGCCACGTTGGTCTAGGAATTCATCAGGCCGTCTGGAACGTATGGAACAAGAAAGATATATGGCCGATCTTGATCTCATCACCCAGTTTGAGGGAATGGATGTAATATTTGATGGCACGCATGTCGAGTACATGCAGGTAGGAGATATTTTCGAGAGTTCTAGCCAGAAAAGATTGGGTGTAGTTCGCTGTATCTCAACACCCCAGGAGGACGATTGGCGTCGAACCTCTATCTTTCAAACCTACATCATGGTGAACTCTCATCCCTGCAAGGTAATCCTTGACAACGGGAGTTGTATCAATGTAGTCTCTTCAGATTTTATCTCCCGTTTAGGTCTACCTACGCACCCTCATCCAAGGCCATACAACGTGGCTTGGGTCGATGACACTTCTATCCCAGTCACCACCACATGTGTCATTCCCATCCAATTCCAGTCCTACCAAGGACAAATCTTATGTGACGTAATGCCTATGAAGGCCGAGAGCGTCATCTTAGGACGACCATGGATCTATGATGTCGACCTCACTACCTTTGGTCAGTCCAATCAATGTTCCTTCTCCTACAACGGGAAGAAGATTCAATTATACCTGGTACCCCCAAAGGTGACCCCGGGAAAGAGTTCCACCTCCACCCCCACCGGAACTCCCAAAATTCAGGAGAATCTCCAAACTCTCACTGAAGGGCAAGCTCCCCTTCTCTCTTCTCGTACATCTATCACACCCGTTTCTGAGGCCCCTAAGGTTAGTCATGACCTGGTTAGGTGCCTTGACTCCATGAATGTCGGTGAGCTAGACATAGAGGTTACTGAGGGTGCCTCTGTTTTGGCTGTTGACGTCACCATCACACCCGAGGAGTCTCGAGTCTCAGTCCCAACTGAAGACCCGGCCATACTGCCGGACTTCCAAGGCATCGTCCCCGAGGACTTGCCTTCTCAACTCCCTCCCATGCGTGATGTACAACACGCTATTGAGCTTGCCCCTGGGTCCACCCTACCCAACCTTCCCCTCGAGTCTAGACTGTCCAAGTCAGCCGAAGAGTTTGCACAACACGTCATTAGTCTGCATGAGTCAGCTGATTCGCATAGGCGTCACCATAACTTTCAAGAAGGTGACTTGGTTATGGTACGGGTCCGGCCCGACTGACTCCCCTCGGGAGCCATTACAAAGTTACAAGCCTGTAGTGATGGTACCTTCCCAATCCTATGGAAGATTGGCGCCAATGTCTATGTTGTGGACTTACCTCCCGAAGAGGGGATTAGCTCGACCTTTAATGTGACAGACCCAGTGGCCTACAAGGAACCCACAACGATTCCTAGTGACCCTTTCGAGCCTTCTCCTCCCCTTAAGAGTGAGTCCACCCCTGTGCGTCCCACATCCTTGAGAGCACCGTGCGAGCATATTGAGAGGATACTGGATGAGCAGGTGACCACTACACGGATCAGGGAGTACCAGCGCTACCTTGTCCGCTGGCGGGACCGTCCACCTTCTGATGATTCCTAGATCAGCCGGGAATATCTTCAGCGCCTCGATCCAGATCTGCTAGAGCTCTACCACAGCAGTGCTCCCCCTTACTTGACGGAGTCGAGTTCCAGCCGCCCCGGGAGGGTTGGTGGGGACACCACCGGGTCCACTACCGGGCCCACTACTCGGAGCCGACGCCGCACCGCCCCGACTGCACCGAGCTTATGGCTCGGAGATCCTTCCTGAAGAGTCGACTTATGGCTACGGTAGTATATTACGTATTGAGTATATGTATTTGTGTGTATATATACATGTATTCCTACATGTATTTTTAATTTCGTCTTATTAGATTAGTCATAGTCAAATAACATGTGTGTAATTATTGTATTTTATTTGATTAAAACCCACAAGTCAAAGTGAGGTGGGTGGGTTTTGTTTTGTTAGGCTATGGTATAAACATAATTAGTGAAAGTTAGATGGTATTATTGCTATGGCCTTTTTTCCTATATAAGGAGGCCAATGCTTGTGTGTTACGTATGAATCATATATGAATGAAAGTGAAGGTGCTTTGTCTTGTGTTTTCTCCCTTCTCTCTTTTCTCTTTTGTGAGGATTGAGCGTCGTCCGGTGTGAGACCGTCCGACGTGAGGTCGAGCTGCGCGAGGTAGCAATCTATCCGTTCCCGTCCGTGCCGTCAAGAGTTGCCGTCGATCCTTCCCCTATATATATATATATATATGCTCTGTGGGGTGGACATGTTGGACAGTTGTTAATACCTCTTAACAACATGTCCACCATATATATATATATATATATACCTCTTAACAACCGTCCAACATGTCCACCCCACAGAGCCCATCGCTTCCCTAATTAACTCAATTACACATCGATGAATTATTGGCTGAAGTCCAATTAATTAATCCACTCAGAATATTAATGTACCTTCAAAATTAAAGGACAATTGGGGACTGCCCTCTCTAAGATTCTTTTTCATGTGATAGAATAGCTAAACAAGTTTATTGTGTAAAGAATAAAATGTGCAAAGCAAGCAAGAACCGTACGTAGTAAGATTAATTAATGTACCTTTAATTAAAGAGGACAATTGGGGACTGCCTGACCTCTAATTAAGATTCTATTCGGCCTTGTTTGTTTGCATAATAGGATAAATGGTATATCATAACCATGGTTAGTCTATTTCAAATAATAAGTAATTTTATTTTGATTGAAGGATAAGGGTTATCTTATTTTAACTTTTCCCTTGAACAACTTAATCGGCCCTTAACCAAGATACCGACTCATCTTAACTTAGATACCGTTCAGAATATGGGATCTTCACAATCAAACCCGACTAGGATGGGTAAGGGTGAGATATTCGGGTTAACCCGACCCTATTAAACAAACAAGGCCTTCACGTGATAGAATATTATATAGCTACACAGGTTTCTTGTAATAATAAGGATAAAATGTGCAAAGCAATTAAGCTAGAGAATGTATTGCAGTAATTACCTGGGAGAACGCGGGGCCAGCCTCCGGGTCGGTGTACCAGTAGAAATGGCCTTCGTGGGTGCTGATGCTGAGGGCCAGGGAGAGGTACATGTACAGCGACGGCTTCCACACCTGGGGGCATCTGATGGTCCTCCCCATCCCCGTCACTGCCCCGCTCACCTTCTCCAGCACCTACACGTACCCCACCTCACCCCCCAACACCTCATTAGAACTGCATTAATCCTTGCATAAACGGATCGTCTATGATCTTCGATCGGTAAGCTAATTAAGAGTTTAGGCTTCTATATACGCATCTAGGAAAGCCAGGAATTTTTACAAGATAAAATTCCTCCCTTGCGAATTAGTTTCGGGTGAAAAGAGTTTTGTACGGAAATCCAAAGAAGGGAAATCACGACGTAATCTTTACATCAAATATCTTTCAAACTTCCGATACCCCAAAATCATAAATGATCTGTAATTAGTTCAATGACCGGGTGTGCGTAGACTAATGTCCTCAGGTAATCTAATCCCTTCGCTAAGACAGAGCAGTCCAAAGAAGGATCATCTGATGGTGCCTGGTCAACAGATGTTAAGGTGATGTGGCGATGGGATAGATCTCAAACGTCAGTGTCGATCTGGTCATTCTACAAAAGGACCAGCTGTTGCAGCTCGCACACGGCACACGCCCGCCCCAATCAACTGGATACGAAATTGACAGAAATGCCCCGAAACGATATGCTAGTCCTGCGGAGCACGCTAATTGAGTGAGTACTCACCTTCTCCTTCTCTGGCCGGCGACTCATCGTGGGCTCGTAGATCACGAAGCCAAGGGCCACCAGAAGCGCGGGCGGGACGGCCAGCAGCCCCAGAGCTCCCTGCAACAATTAGCATCCCGCGTCAATGGCGGCTGCGGGCGCGGGCGCGGCCCGCAGAGAGTAAACCAACCGACGGCAACATCGTGGGGTGGGTGGGCAGGGGTGTGCGCCCATTACCGACCTGAGCTCCGAGGAAGTGCACGAAGAGGCCGCTGGTCGAGTAACCCACCAGCGCCCCCGCCGACGACACGAACCCGCACAGGCTCTGCATGTCCGGCGCCAGGCCCGGCCGCTCGATGCTGTTCCTCGCGATGCAAGCGTCGATCGTCACGTCCGCGATGGCCACCGACGCCGTCATCCCCACCAGGCATAGCAGCGCCATCCCCGCCGGCAGCTTCGAGTGGATCGCCACCGTCAGCGCCGCCAGTCCCCCCAGCAGCCCTGTTTCACCAGGGCCTCGTTAACGCATCACAATAGAAGCTAGCTAGCCTAGCTCAGTGTGCCGGCCGGGGTGGGGAGAAGGGAGGAACAAGTGGGTGCCCTTACCTGCGATGATGAAGTAGGGGCGGCGCTTGTAGCCGGCGACGGGGAAGACGTCGGTGAGGAGGCCCCAGAGGGGCTTCATCACCCAGGGGATGTAGTAGAGCCCAATGTAGACCTGCACAGTGGAGGGCTGCACCCGTTGAACGTCCTTCCAGTAGTAGTCGGAGACGACCTTGAAGAAGGAGCCGGCGAATCCCTGGCTCAGCCCGTACACCAGCACCACCCCCAGCACGAAGCTCGGGTTCAGCTCCCTGCACAGCATCCCCAGCCACCAGAACGGCTCGCCGACCACTACCCCCAGCTTCCAGGGGTCCTTGCCGGGGGGCTTGGCCGGGGGAGGGGGCGGCTCCGCCGCCGTTTCCTGCCCCGCCGGCCCCTCCCCCGGCGGGCGTTCGACCAGGTTCTGGGTCTCGGAGGCGTCCATTTCCGGGTGGGGGAGCATGGGGAGGAGCGGAGGAGGAGGGCAGGGCAGGATGCTTTGTGTTTCACTTGTTTCAATTATTTCATGTCATGTTATGGTATGGTATGGTCTGCTATGCTATGTATGTCTGAAAAAAAATGGGGGAGATGGGCTGCCAACTTGTGATGTGTAAGGTGTCGAAGTGTCAAAGCTGTGATCCAGCCTCACCAAACTTGACGTGGATGGATGGCGGATCCTGTGTGAAAGTCCAGATCCTAATTACCCGTGTAAGGATCCGGATCTTTGTCACTGTTTTCAGCGGGGGACTCATCTAGCATGTCATGTTTATGTTGGGATAGTATGCCACATTTCTTTCGCATGGTTGGATCCATAGATCAAATTGCCAAACATGCTTAAAAATTTTAGTTAGTGTACATATGCGGCATTGTTATTATTATTATTATTATTATTATTATATATATATATGTATATAATGAATATTTGCATACTAATTCAGAGGTCAGATCGTCCGAGTCACTAAACAGGAGCCCGATCAGTTTTACCCAGAAATCAAGTCAAACTGAATTGAGCACTTGCTCCACACCCTCGACTCAAACCCATCTCGGGCTCGTTGTTTCTGAGGAGGGTATTTTCGTCAAATCTGGGTTAAAATTGAATGAGGTCAAACTAGAACTCATGCAAGTTAGGTAACGATTCATGCATGTTAACGCGCTCTTTCTCAACAAGTTAGATCAAAGTTGACCCCAAATGATGTCCCACCCTAACTAGTATTGTAGTCTTTTACGATAAAACCGACTTTGATATCGGATAGGATAGTGAGAGATTGATAGAGTATCCGATGAGATAGAGCATGTGAATTCCATCACATCTCTCACATACAAAACGTTTAATCAAAGTCGATTAGTGCATTTAATTTTTTGGAGTCGAATACGTTAACTCCATCTCGATTTAGTTGCCGTGCTCAACCTTTTAAAATTTGACTAGAGTTACCGTGTTCGATCTCAGATAGTCGAACACAGTATTTGATCCCGAATAAATTTTTTGTGTGCGAGAAGAGAGTGTGACCCTCCCTCATTTCTCTCTCATCGGATACTTGACCGTTAATCCTAACCGGAAAATAAATCGGGCTTAAAAGGTTGAGCCGGAGACGAGGGGAGATCTTGGATCTCGACTTCAAAAAACGCCATGGGAAGCAGACAAATTCCTCTGTACAACGGGCATGGGAGCATGAGCCGGCGGGAGGGCCAGTGAACATGTACGTACGTACTTTCCTAGACATTAAACGTGTTTTGCTCCTCGCGGTGTTACCACGATCAACCGGGAAGCTGCCGCCATATATGGTTGTGAACATGCACGGGCTCACAAACAAACACACGTTTTGGGTAAGTGAGATCGGTGACTTCAACGTGAAAAGGCACCAAAGGACGAACATGTAAACATATCCTACGAGCGCACCGGTGTTATACGATCCTAACAGTACTGCTAACGATAAAACTTGATGATCAGTCATAATTTGGAGGAAGGAGAGGGGTTTCGCATGTACACTTAAAACCCGGTCCACTCGTAGGCAGTGGAGCCATTTGAGGTGGCGTCCGAGGCAGGACGAACTGAGGGAGGGAGGGAGGAAGGAAGTGGACATGGGAATCCGGGTCGGGGACAGCTGCAAGCCTGCAAGAGGGTTGGTTTCAGGGGAGGTGCTGATCGATGCAGGTAGTAATTTATCTCTTTAATTCTTCTCGGGAAACTTTGTTAATATTTGCATGGACCCACGTGCGAGCTTCAAACCAACGGACAGCCCATGTGATATCATGTATGATTCAAGTGTAGCCATGCCATTTGACCATTGTTGACTGTCATGCATGCATCTAGTCGTCTAAACCCTTCCAAAATTGGAGGAATTAGCATTTGAGATACAGCTAATGAGGTCAAAATGAGCAAAATAAGGACATGTATACAAGTATCATGTTAGACTATTTAACTCAAAAATCAACTGACTGCGAGTAGAAAAATCCCATCTTGTTATAAAAAACATATATAACCATGCATCCATACGGTTAAATAAAATTTAACAACATAATTCAGTCTTAAGAAAATAGTTTTAAGGACTTCAACCCAAAAGATGCTGGGGAGGGAATGTGCTTGACTTGAGAAGGTGGTCATTTGGCATTCCATACTTGGAAAAGTAGAATCAACTTTAGGGCATTAGAGTTGCAAATGAAACCCCTCTGGCTAATTATTTAAGACTGGGCCTGATATCTGTCTGGCCCAATTTGGGCTCGACATGAGACTGATCCAGCCCAACAACAAATCTTGTCCGCCTGACCCGGTTAGAATAAAGATAGGTTGGTCACAACAGAAAGTGGTCCGAAGTGACTGTGATTTTGGTGGCAAGAAATCCTTCAAAACTAATCGTGGAACAAACTAACAGATGAGGTAGTAGTACCGTTTGCCAATTCTCTGCCCTATTTGTTTGTAAATTAGGTTAATGAAGATACTAAAATCGAGGTTAATTTATTTCAAATAATAAATAATTTTATTTTGATCGAGAGATACCATAATCGAGATTATCTTATTTCATCTTTTCTCTCTCGGACAACTTAATTGACCTTTAATTCGGATATCAACTCTTAACTCGGATATCGACTAGAATATAAGATCTGCGCAATCAACTGACTAAGATGAATAAAGGTTGAGTATCCGGATTAACCAAACCTTATTCTGCAAACAAACAAGGGTGAGCTCAAAACCCAGCGGATTCAAGTTCCCATCACATACTGTTGTTGCAATAGCCTTCGTCATTGGTTTCTCTAAATTTGGGCTCTTCGCATGCACGGTGTCTCATGGTGTATTATTTCTTTTGTAACAATTCAGTTTAGAAAACTACATTATTTACCACGGTGAACAGAGATCAAAACATACTAATTCAATGGCATCGTAGAAGATTACAAAGCTCGACTTGTTCCTAAGCCATTAAGGGCTTCAGTCAAGAAGGTGGTTTGGTCTGTAGCCATTAATTTGAGAATGACCCTTGATTAACACTTGTTAGATGCTAGTTTCATCCGATCCAAAATTGGCTGCTATTCTTCATGGCCGTTTTTCTAAATGTACTTCGATCTTTGTTTATGTTGACAAGATGATCATCATAAGTGCACGTCAAAAAAAAGAAAATTTACATTCTCAATTTCACATTGAAGACCGCGAGAGATTAAGGCATTTTCTTGATACGAAGTTGCCCAACATGAATATATATATGTATGTATGTATGTATGTATATTTTCAAAATCTTGTATACTCTATATATACTTTTATATTCCTCTTCATATTGTCTTGTATACTCTCGTAATAAATTATACTTCACCATATTTACCCTTACTATCATTTTTCATTTGTTTAACTTAATTTTAAATAGATTTGAGATAGAAAAATAACTAATTTACCATCATCTAACCTTATCACATAATTAAAATGATGACATATATACTCCTATAAGATAGAAATTGGACTCCACGGCAGAAGTCATCTCTTCACCCACAGAAGTTGGAAAGTAAACAGTCCCCTCGCATTCACTAATCTCAAGGACACGAGCATTGGCTGACAGATATATTAAGGGTCAACAGAGTAAACACACGGTCTCCGTCGAGGGTAGGTGGGAGCTCCCACCTTACCCTCGGAATCTTCACCACCCTCAGGCGGTGGTTACCGTCGCCGGAAGTGTTCCAGCGGCTTCTTCATCGGCGGCTTCGCCCCGGTGGCTCGTCGGGCGGGGGACCCGTCGGGATCCCACTCCTCCGCCTGGTCAGGTATACCCCGGTTCTTTCCCCTCTCCGCCAACCCCCCCCACCCCCCTCCCACCTCCCGCCGCTCCTCTTTCCTCCCCCCCAATCTACCCCCCTACCCCTCTCGCCTGACGTATCCCCCCCCGCCGTTCTGCTCCCGTCCTCCCCCCTGGCCGGCTTCCTCCACCCCCCCCCCCCCTCTTCGAATCTCTTCGTGCCCCCTCCTCACACCCCCCCCCCCCGCTGCCCCGCTTTATCCCCTCCACCCCCCACTCCCTATTCCGCATGCTATCTCCCCTCCCCCTGTTCCTCCACCATGCGTTGTACCCCCGCCCCGCCTCTCAGCCATCGCCACTCCCCCTTCGGCCCTCTGTCTTCTTGTCTCACCCCTCCTCTACCTCCCCTCACCTGTGTAACATCCCCCCCCCCCCCCCAAAAAAAAAAAAACCTTTTGAAACCAACCGTCTCCCCCTCCCCCATGTCCTACCCTTCTCCCTGGCTCTACCTCCCGCAGGTTGGGCTCTCTCTCGGGCACTTGACGGAGAATGGGTCCGGTCCCTGTGAAGCAGGCAATGGGTCTCTACCCTCGGTCTCGAAGGAGATCGGAGATACAACGCTCATCCCCCCGTATACAACTGGATACTGGCCTCCCGAGCATCCTCTTTCTCACCATTTCATATAATAGCGGTTTGACAGCCATGCGCTCCTCGAGGAAGAACCTGTGACCTTCAGCACCGGCTGACTTTTCTTCGGAGTTTCCCGAAGCTCCCTTTCTCGGCAGAAGTCTCTTGATCTCTACAGTTCCCCCTTCTCTTCCATGTATGCTTGTATCTCTGATGATGATTTGGCCCAAGGATGACTTTCCTGTATGGTTTGGGGTATCTATCTTTTCATGTACTATGTCTATCATTTGGTACGAATGAAATATCGTATGGTCCGTTTGCAAAAAAAAAAAAAAAAAAGTAACATGCATTTGGGCAATTGTTTTGCTGCATCAAGGGCACAGTGGAGGGAGGGATGCGATCCATACACGTGGACAAATGCATACACGTGGACAAATGCCCACTGTATTTTCTTCTTTTTCTCTCTCTCTCTTTCATCTTTTACGATAACTGAGGGCAAAATCCGTAATCCTGTTACACATGGGGGATCACTATTCCTACGGAACAAATTAAGATGTTTACAAAGGGTACGTATTGCCGGCTTTGAGACAACAAACAGAATTATAACATTGGTGTGATCGATCGGGATTTGACAAATCAAGACCTGACGGGGTGAATCATCCGATCTCATCTCAGTCACAGATCGGGATGACCGATCTGTAAGACGCAACCGGGACGACTTATATATTATTTTTATTTTTTTATAATAAATCACTTTTGTAAGACGGTTGGTTGAGGGTCTTGCGATTCACCATGAGATTCTGAATTTGAAACTTATCTCTGCCGTGTTTTTTGTTTGATATTAAAATAAACATTGTTAAAGCTAAGAATCAAACATGGGACAGACGTTTAAATTCCGAAACATCTCACCAACTAAGATACAATAACTTTTGAATTATTTTATTCCATTATATATATATATATTAACATTTAATGTCTCGGTACATAACGGTACAAACATGTACCGTCCCGTCCCGAGTCATGATCAGGACGGCCGATACGATCGGGACGGCAAATCCTGATATCGATAAAGTGTATCATACCTATCTTAAGCTGTCAGATGAACAGATAATGCTGCTTGCACTAGATAAACTATTATTAGATGACTTTTTGTTGTGATTAATTTATTATTTTATATCCTAATATCATCCATAAAATTTTGATTTATTAGTTGGGTCATACATAAAGGAACATTTTTAACGTCTTACTTATATTTTTTGGAGAAATTTATCCTTGTACTCTTGAAATCATTCAAAATTATCTTTATATCCGTAACTATCTCATCATATTTGTCGTAATATTCTCGAAATTCATAAAAAATAGTCATTATGCCCATTCACAAGGATATTGGAGTTATTTTTTGCTTTAAAAATAGGGACCGATAAGGTCACAATGGATCTTTTCTTACAAATTTTAGAGGTATTACGATGAATACTATAAAAGTAGAGATATAAGAATAATTTTACAAGATTTTAAGAGTACGTGGGTAATTTTTCTTATTTTATATCATGTCCATTATCAATTTTGGTCGCGCATGTACATGATTGAGGTCGAAAAATCGGCGAGCAAAGGGCCGGCTTGGTATATGCACGGGGAAGAGGGTGATGAAAATTTTGAAGACCATAGCTGATTGTAACCCCAAGGGGAAGCTTCATATCAGCTTAATTGACTTGCAAGGGACCGAGGAGCAAAAGGTTAATGCCCGAATTTAATCATGGGTTAAATCTTTCGATGCTTAAGGTAGAGATTAGCCGATCGAGAAAATTAAGGAGAAAAAGACAAAATGATAGTTGAGTGAGCCCATAAGAGATAAGGTAAGGTCCTTAATTTGTCCCCCGCCACCGCCCCACATGTCCAAAAAAAAGAAAAGGTTAGGTCCTTTGTGATGTATCTGCCAACTTTATTACTCTTTGGGGAGCAAGCAGAGCTTGAAGATGACAGGCCGAATTTCTTGGGCCAACCAAACTAGGCCCCAAATTTTAATGTTATAGCTCGACTCGGAGGAGTGGCCGATCATATTAATAGTCGAATTGATTAAACTATCTCATTTTTGTTTAAATTCAAAAAATTAATGCACTTTCTAATAACGTCGCACCATCTCATTTTAGATCTTTCACGAGTTCTTTTACTAACATCTACTGACATTTGGTCACGTATTGGTGTGGAACAACGTGTATAATTTCATTCCAAGTAGGTACGTTTCATTCTTAAGATGACACTTTCATTCCTAAAATATTTCCCACTTCCAAGCAGGCATATTTTGTTCCAAATGGGTAGCCCTTGATCCTGATATCTATTTCTTATTCCAAGTTGGTATATTTCATGCTTGCAAAAATATGCCCCCAAGTCCCTTTTTTCTCTCTCTCTCTCACGCGTGTCATGTGAACATGCGAAGTGATCACGTCGATCTGCCTAGCTATATTTTCACTCGTAAATTAATGGGCTAGCTATATATAAATTTGTAAGATAATTAATCAACTATACTCATTTGCATCCCTTTGTATGCACACCACTCAACAAGGAACCAGATGAGATGACAAAGGGTGCGTCTTTACCCAACACACTCTCACTTTTGGAACGGCAATTGTGTGTGTGGAGGGGAGATATATATCTCAACCAAGAAGGCAATTAAGTGGGGGAGGGAAAAGTAGCCGGAGATGAGGGCCACTCATGATGGACTCCCATCTTCCTCTTCCATGGTTGGTGAGGAGCAACTGCGAAAAAGAGAGGGGGGTGTTGCCTGCCTGCCATGATTAGTATCACCACCACCGGCAAAGATGAAGAAGCTCTAGTGCGCTATGCCAAGTTCCCTTTTGGGTATATATTGTAGATAGATATGGGGACCCATACAATTCTTTGAGAGAGATACACTTTCCCCATTTAATTATTAATTTACAGGTTTGCAATAACTTCTATACCTGCATTGATTTTCCGGTATCACATCTAATTGATTGAAAAGTATCCAAATCCAAAAAAAAAAAGTTACGAAATGGAAGAGACTTCCATAAAAGGTCCTATTTATGCGATTTGATTTGAAGGGTAATCTTATCGTAGAAGGTCCAAACTCTAACTCAAAATCTAATCATTTAGTCGAAGAAATTCTCTACAAATAAAAAGGAAAAATATCCACAGATTATCCAATGTACGTGAGACTAAACCTTAACACTTCCAAGTTCACGGTGTCGAGCCAAATAATTACGATATAAATGACATTATTAAATAGGTGAGGTGTCTCGTATGAGAAAATCCAACCCTAATACTATGTTAAAGATGTAAACTTTAATTCAAAATCTAGACATTGAGTTAAGCGAATCCTTTATAGATAAAAGAGTGAAACCACCCGTAGATTATCCGACCGTCAGACTAAACTTCTAACGCCTGCGACGAATACTCTCAATGTTGAGAACGAGGTCCATTTATGTGAGTCGATCAACACGAACCAACTTGCTCCAAGAAAGCATGTCAGATGAGAAAAGGCGCGCGTGACTTGTAACTTTCAACCAAAAAGTAGAAAGCTTGTTGCATAGCCTAACCACCTCTCATTAATTTGCAATGGGATAAACAAGCCATAATAATTGTTATTTTGCTACAGAGCATCAACAATGTTCGACAGCCGGATTAAGAAGACAAGCTGATGAATATGTTGTCAGGTACAAATACTTGTAGCATTTTTAGTTCGAGGATTCCATGGAATGTGAATACAAGAGGAGATGGCTACCTTCATTTCCATATCTTTTTAATAACCTTAATTTCATTTGTCAAACATAAAAATCTAAAGATCCTCATGTAAATAATCTTGATAACATTTTATTTTCATAAGAATATATACCTGTTAAAATCATAACTTCTTGACTATAGGAAAAAAAAATTGGTGTGCATTCTTTTTGATGTCATCCAAGGAGTACACATTTAAAATTTCCTACTCATAGGGAGTATTTATGACATCAAAAAGAGATAATCATGATATTTTTTGAGGAATCGAAAGTCCTGCTCCAGTTGTGAGGTGGCATGCTTATCTGCCATGAGTGAGAGAGAGAGAGAGAGAGAGGGGGGGGGAGAGGGAGGGTTACATATACAATATGCAAATCCCACAAGGTGCCATGGCGTGCCGGACCATCACTCGCGCGCGCGCCACACACACACACACACACACACACACACACACACACAGTTCATATCCAATATGCAAATCCCTCATATCCAATATGCAAATCCCAAAAGGTGTCATGGCGTGCCAGACCGTCACTTTCATCCCCTCATGAATGCTCTAAGCTGCAAACCTTTACTGGCGGTTGACCCCACGGCCTGAAGTGTCGCACGCACCAACTTTGTCTGTTGCCAATCAGAAGTCAACGGTGCTAAACATTTCCAGCAACTTGGCGAAACCTCCTAGACCTTTGGTCAGAGGATTTAAACAGGATTATCGCTGGGAAGAAACCCAATTGCTGGACATGTGGTGCGACAGAAAGAAATTAAATGTCTCTCTCTTGGTCTGTGCTGGAAAACTGCTTCTCCAAGGTGCATCTGGCTTACAATTTTCAAGAGATAAGGATGGGTAGTGTGATGCATACTGTATGCACTAGCCTCAAGCCCACTTCAAGAGCTCATTTCACTTGAAAGCCTCTGGAGACTACCCCAGGTCCCCAACATCCAAAAAAGACAGAGTCACTTTTGGATCCCACTAGCAGCCAGGTGGCTCCACATAACAAGATCTCCTGCATCATCCAAGGAAAGCATTCTTCGTCAAAACTCAGCATCCCTCCTTCATTCTATTCTTTCTTTATTGGAAACCTATGTGCAGTCCCCTTCTTTATTGGAAACCTATGTGCAGTCCCCTTTAGCTTTATTGCATCATTGCTAGAAAAGAATCCACAGTTCACAGTATCAGAGGAAATTGTCAGATGGGTTACTCCATAACACTTGCAACCCAAGTTCTCTTCATCTTCCCTTGCATTGTTCTTTCCTACCAAAGCAAATACCAGAGCAGCAGGACCAGTTTAGACAAATCAGCGCTTCTGGCATTCAAGAGTGGTATAGTTGCTGATCCTGGGAATGTGCTCGGTAATTGGAACGGGACAACTGACATCTGCAAGTGGAATGGTGTTCATTGCAACGACAATAGAAGAGTAAGTGGGTTAGCTCTCAAGGGTAAATCTCTTCAAGGAACAATTTCGCCTCTTTTATCGAATATCTCTTCTCTTGAGTTGCTTGAATTGTCAGAAAATTCTCTTCAAGGACCCATACCCCAGGAGCTTGGAGCTTTGTCTAGACTGGAGCTGCTTGGCATGAAGGGCAATAAGCTGCAACATGAGATCCCTGACAGCTTTGGCTTGCTCACAAGCTTACGCTACATAGATCTCAGCAAAAATCAGCTTGTTGGATCACTTCCAATCTCTCTGTTTTACAACTGCACTGAATTGGCATATGTTGACCTTTCTAACAACATGTTTAGAGGCATCATTCCTCCACAGATTGGAAACCATCTTCCTTATTTGGAGAATCTTCTTCTGTACTTGAATCAATTGACTGGATTCATACCCTCATCCCTCTCCAATTCATCACAGATGATAGAGCTTGACCTTGAGAACAATTTTCTGACAGGTAAACTGCCATCAGAAATCATAATCCATTTGCCGCTTTTGGAGATATTGCACTTATCTTATAACAACCTCCATAGTGATGACAACAACAAAAATCTTGCTCCTTTCTTCAGTTCAATTTCAAACTTAACACATTTAGAGGAGCTAGAGTTGGCGGCAAACAACCTGGGAGGTGAATTACCGTCTACAATTGGCCTTCTTCGTACGAATCTCTCACAGATTCACCTTGAAGAGAACCTTATCCATGGAGCAATACCTCCAAGCATAGCCAACCTTTCCAACTTAACTCTGTTAAACCTATCTAGTAACCTCTTGAATGGAACCATTCCCTCAGAAATAAGGCTTCTGCCCAAACTAGAAAGACTTTGCCTATCTAACAATCTGCTTCATGGCACAATTCCTGCTCCTCTCGGTGCACTAGGTCATTTGGGCCTCTTAGATCTATCTAGAAACAAACTTTCTGGAAGCATACCAACTTCCCTAGCAAATCTGACACAGCTGAGGAGACTTATGCTCAATGGAAACATGCTGTCAGGATCCATACCATCAATCCTAGGAAAGTGTGACAGTCTTGAAGTTCTTGATTTGTCCTACAACATGCTCACAGGAACAATACCAGCAGAAGTTGCCAGCTTGAGCAATATGGCTATATATTTCAGCCTTTCAAACAATTTATTAACAGGGACAATTCCAATGGAGCTGAGCAAAATGGACAAGGTTTGGGAAATTGATCTGTCATCAAATAATTTCAGTGGCAATATTCCCCCCAATCTGGAAGGCTGTCAAGGGGTTGCGCTTCTCAACTTTTCACACAATTCTCTTCAGGGTCCGGTACCAGCTTCCTTAGGTAAGCTGTTAAACCTCCGCACTCTGGACCTTTCATTCAATTTCCTCTCGGGTGAGGTTCCAGTTTCCCTTCAGAAATGCTCGAGCCTTGTGCAACTCAACCTCGCATTTAACAACTTCAGTGGGCCACTACCAACTGGTGGACTGTTTAATTCTCTACCGGTGGATGCAATCAAGGGCAATCCACTAATCTGTGGAAATCTACCTTTGCTTACAAGCTGCAATGTTAAGAAGAGTACTGCATTGCATTCACGAGGATTTCTGGCATTGCTTGTCACAGTTGTCTCCATATCAGCTTTCATTCTTACACTTTGTTGTAAGGTAGGTTTCAAGAAAATCAAAGGAATGGTTTTGAGAAGAAGGGAAAGTGCTTCAAGTAAGTCAATTGCAAGTTTAGTTTCAAGCTACCCAAGGATTACTTATAGAGAACTTTGGAAGGCTACAAGAGGATTCCATCAGAGTGGACTGATTGGGTCTGGCAGCTTCGGTCATGTCTACAAAGGTGTACTGAGTGATGGTACTGTAGTTGCCGTAAAAGTCTTGCAGTTTCAAACTGGAAACTCCACAAAGAGCTTCACCAGAGAATGTCAAGTTCTGAAGAGGATCCGTCACAGGAACTTAATGAGAATTATCACAGCCTGCAGTCTTCCAGACTTCAAAGCTTTGGTACTTCCATTCATGACCAATGGAAGCCTAGAGGACCATCTTTACCCAAAGGGACAAGATTCAGAACTGACCTTGCCTGAACGGTTAAACATTTGTAGCGACGTAGCTGAGGGTATAGCTTACTTGCATCATCATTCTCCAGTTCAGGTCATCCACTGTGACTTAAAGCCAAGTAACATCCTCCTCAATGATGAAATGACTGCTCTGGTATCAGACTTTGGAATTGCTAGGCTGGTTGTGACTGTTGGAGAGGAAAATGCGGCTGTTGAAAATACATCTAGCTCGACAGCCAACTTACTTTGCGGGTCAATTGGGTATGTTGCACCAGGTACTATTTTCATCCCCACAACCATGGACCTCTATCAAGTTAGATTCTGGCAAGGGGTTAATCTTTTAAAGAGAATGAGAGGAATTTCAATTTGGATGTGAGAAGAAACTTTAATCATTAATTCCTAATATCTCAAGCAGGGCCAAGAAGGAAATCACAAGAGCTCGATTTTAAAACAAATATTAGGTACTAAACATTATAGTAAAGTATCATTTCATTGTATACAACAGTATAATATTAGTGTGAAGATGGCAAAATATTTTTATATTATCATAACAGGATTGCCTTTATATGCCATATTGCGTAGTTGATTAATGGTACAATTCTTTCTTGTTATTATCTTTCACTCTTCCAGTGCACCCACAGAAACCAAAATGTCATAACTGCCACTGACATTGAATTACCATGAAGTCATGCTTGATGCTTGAATGCAGTCATGTAGAACACAGCCTACATATAATCACACACAAAAAATAATGTGTAACCCCTCGTGCTATTGTGCAAACATCCATGCCAAAGATGTTACATGATGCACATTTGGCTTTTTGAAAATTGTAGTTTTGGGCAAGTGTAGTTGCGTCTGACTTGATTTCCCTTTTTTCACTTTGTAATGTCAGAGTATGGATGGGTAAAAGACCGTCCACAAAGGGTGATGTGTATAGCTATGGAGTACTTGTACTGGAAATGGTCACGAGAAGGAGGCCTACAGATGAAATGTTCTGTGGGGCTCTGAGTTTGCAAACATGGGTAAAGAGACATTATCGGGGTCAGCTAGAGAAAGTTATTGACCCTACACTTATGCAGATTCTGCAAGATCAGAATGCTCATATCAGAGACATGTGGGAAGTTGTGATAATGGAACTGGTTGAACTAGGACTTCTTTGCACTCAAGATTCCCTTTCCACAAGACCTACCATGATGGATGTTGCAGATGATTTGGACAGGCTGAAACTTTACTTGGGTGGTGATACAACAACAACATTCACTTCCTCACTTGGACTATCATCATCAACAGTCACAGGTGAATACTGGTGATCACTGGCATTACTGGTTCACTGCACAGAGCTGACCAAAGGATGTCAAAGCAGTAGCAGGCTTGAGATTATCAATCATTTTATTAAGACAGCAATAGAGGCACAAAGCCCTAAGTTCTAGATTGTGAATAGCAGAAAGTGCAAGAAGTTGATTGCATTCAATTGACAACGGTATCGCCCAGCAAATGACAATGGACAAAGGTTAGCAAAGGTAAAACACAGTATTTACACATTGGATACTCAAATGTATACCTTCTGAAAACCATATTTCAACATTTCAGGACTGTCCCATGTCTGTTACTGTCTTCTCTGATAACTTTATCGCACATCATGCAGCACAAATGGTGAGCTGCAGAAGAACGACTGAAGAAATTAATGTTCAAGCTCCCATTGGAAAAGTTCAGAGAACGACTGGATTCATACCCTCATCCCTCTCTCATTGGAAAAGCTTCCTACTCTCTGCATGATTTTCCCCTTCCGACTAATTGCACCATTGCCTGCATGAAATTCTACATATAGCATTAGCATTAGAAGTGTGATCTCCACCATACTCATGACCAAATTTCTTTGTATCTCCCCACCCCCACGAGATGTGGAAAATGAAGTAAGCAAAGCCAGGTTGCTTCAAATCGTGCTCACGATGAAATATCTCGGGATAACATAACTGACTTGTATAAGTCTATAAGAAACCTTGAAATTCAGAAAAGAAAATATTTCTTCATGATATAAGGCATGCATCCAAGTGTTGACATTTGCACAAAAGGTCTTAGTAATTTGTCTTGAGAAAAGTGTTTGATTCTTGAAATGGCAGCAACCACTATGACATACAAAAAATTGTGTAAGAGGCCAAGGTTGTACTAGTAGCCAAACAGTTTAAGTAAACTTTTATATCCAATCAGGATTACACAGTTTACAATGAGTTTGTATATTGTATAATCAGAGTGGAAGAGGGGGGAAAAGTGGAAGATTACAACATATTGTAGATAATTTCCTTTTCTACCATCTTAGTCAAAAAGATTATTGACTTATGAAAGTTGAAATAAAAGCCAAATGGTAGAACCTGAACATAGATATCATGTAGCTCTGTGTGAAATGCTACTGGCTTGGTGTAGGATCCAACCGAAAAGGATAGCTTCGCCTGTGAAAAGATAAAACTTGGCATCATGTTTGAGAGTTACAATTTTTTTAATCTTTTGAAAGTGGTTGAGAGCTGCAATTATGTCTACAAGAAATTTAAACATTCTACTTGTGGTGATTGAAGTACTTCTGTAAGAATCTCTTGATAAGTGCAGTTTTTGCAATATAATTTTAATATTAGTCACTATCTAGAAACAATTAGGTATGAGCAATAAAATCACTAAATATATCATGTAGAACTTTGTGCATATAGTGCATGTGAAAATTATCATGAGTGACCAGTAAATGCTTATCTCTAGGTATGTTCTACTTGAACATGTGAGAACAACCTTGGCACTACAGCAATATGCATGCATCATTTTTGCATTAGTATTTTGTGCTTGTGCTTAGCGTCGATGTACAAAGGCGTTCTAGATATCATGTCAGTTTTGCAGTTGGATATTGGTTACTAAAGTAACCAAGTAAATAGAATGTTGCCTTTGCCTTATTTCAGCTTCCATGTGAACATGACTAGGTGCTGGTTTCCCTAGCAAATGAAATTATGTCTTCTCCTTTTGTGAATTTTTTGGCATATATTTCTGCAAAGTGAAGAAATGCAGTCTCACTCAAAGAAGAGGTGTTTGAGATCTTTGCCAATACAGGACTTTCATTCGCCATCTTCCATACTGTCAGTCTCAAGCAGATGAAAAGGAAAATAGGCATCATGGGCATACGATCATTAAAAAAAATTGCAATTAATTACTCACTTGGATCCTATACTACCTCTGATTGAGTGGAACAGTGGATAGATTCGTGTCCCTGACCCTAAATTGTTGAGGTTCAGAGGATGATGATGATGGTATTGATTGGGGAAAAGGAAAGAGGAAACTGATCAGAACGTAATTTTATGTCATAAGCTTACTCTTATATCAGAAAAGACAAAAGAGAGCTAGCACAAACTTACCTCCATAAAAAAGACAACTGAGGTGTCATCCTGACAGCTGTATTTCTTCAACGGTGATCTCTTTGCTCTGCAACTTACCATGCTGAGCTGCTGAGATATCTCCCTCAACAACTTCAGTTGTTCCTCTCCTCTGTCAGAAGTTGCACCCTGAATAATCCTTATGTCATTGTTAGAGTATGTTAGTCATATACTAGTCCTACATGATATGTTATCCTTGTACTCTCAATATAAGGAGCATTGCTCCCTCGAATAAGAAATACATCTACGAGCTCTCTCTTCTATCATGGTATCAGAGCGGGTTTGACACTCCGCAGCCCCCCCCCCTTTTTTCTCCTCCTCTTCCGCGTGTTTGACCCTCCGCAGCCCCCCCTTTTCTCCTTCTCTTCCGTCGTCTTCCACCTCCCCGGTCCGCTCGCCGGGCCGCTCCATCCCGCGGACGCGGGTCACCCCACGCGCAGGCGTCCGCGAGCCTCCGCCTGCCGCGGACGCGGGGCGCCCAACCTCGCCTGGGCAGCTCGAGGAAGAGCGGACGCAGCGCTTGCCGGCCGCGGACGCGGGTCTCCCCACCCGCAGCCTCCGCCTGCCGCGGACGCGGGGCGCCCAACCCCGCCTGGGCGGCTCGAGGAAGCGCGGACGCGGAGCTCGACGGTCCCCTCCGCCTGTGCGAACGCAGGTCTCCCCACGCGCAGACCTCCACCTCCGGCAGACGCAGGGCTCCGCCTCCCGCCCCACGCGCAGGCGTCCGCCTCCCGCAGACGTGCAGACGCCGGGCTCCCACGCTGGCGTAGGCTGCTCGACCTCGCAGGGCCTCCGACTCTAACCCACGCGGATGTTCACCACCCTGCTTCCCTGGGTCATGGGTTTACGGGAACTAACGTCAGAATAGTCGGTGACTTTCCTCTCCACCATGATCCTATAGAAAGTGCTCTCTTATTCTCAGATGTCTGGTAGAATTATCTTTATGTGTTGATCTTCCGTCCGACGCTTGTCCTTGCTCTTGGCCGCTGCGATGGCTTCCTCATCCTCGCCTTCCGACATCCATACGACCAATTCTGCTCTTGGGACGACTGTTAAGTTGAACGGTTCCAATTATCTCCTTTGGTCACGCGCTTTCCGATTTTTGTGTGGATCACAACGGAAGCTCTCTCACTTAGATTCTCCTCTTGTCGACAAGAAAGATGAACCGAAGTTCGCAGCATGGCAATCAGATGATTATTTTGTCATGACACTTCTCATCAATAGCATGGAGCCTCAAATCAATTCAAATGTGGTCTTTCTTGGTACTGCCAAAGAAATGTGGGATGCTCTGAAAGAGATGTACTCAGATGATAAGAATGTTTCGCGCGTTTATTCTTTATATGAAGAAATCTTTTCTCTCAAGCAAGATGGAAAATTTATTCATGACTATTTTGTTGCTCTGAAAGGCAAATAGGATGAGTTACAGGTGTACCATCCTTTGACATCGGATATTACTGTCCTCAAGAAACAACGGGAGGAGTTCTTGGTCGCAATTTTTTTATCTGGCCTAGATGATTCACTCAGTCATGTTCGCTCTCATCTGCTTTCGGACGACGCGGTTCCTTCTCTGGCAAATGCTATGTCGCGTGTTCTTCGGGTCAGCTCCTCCAACTCTAATGCTGATGCTTCTCCTACTGTTGGTCCGATGGAACATTCAGCGCATACAACAGGACGGGGTCGTGGTCGTGGCCGTGGCCGCAACTCCTTCCCTCCGTGTCGTCACTGTGGTCGTCAGAATCATGCTTCTGAACGTTGTTGGCAGAAATTTGGTCGTCCGGACAATGCCAAAGTGGCTGCTATCACTTCTGCTACAGACACTCCTGCTGATAACCCTTCTGCAGTGCTACCAGAACCCTCATCAGAGGCGACCATCACTTTATCCAAGATTGACTACGAGCGCCTTCTTCAGCAACAGTCGTTTCATGCGATTCCCTCCACTTCAGGTAGTGCGTCTGTTGTTTCTCATGGTTCATCATGGATCATTGACTCTGGGGCCTCTAGCCATATGTCAGGTAATAGATCTTTTTTTTTCTCCTTACGTCTTTCGTCTTCCTTGCCACCTGTTTCTGTTGCTGACGGCTCACCGTCCCCTGTTCATGGGATTGGCACTGTTCGTATATCTCCATCTCTCACCCTCTCAAATGTTCTATATGTTCCCCAGTTTCCAGTAAATCTTCTTTCTACAAGTTGTCTTGTTCGTGATTATAATTGTTCAATCACCTTCTTTCCCTCCTATTGTGTTTTTCAGGATCTCCGAACGAAGGCGACGATTGGTGGCGGGTGTGAGACTGGTGGCCTCTACTATCTGACAGATCAACCGTCTGGCACTCCTTCGGCTCTTGGCGTAGGTTCTCCGTACCACTGGCATTATCGTCTTGGGCATCCGGCACCCTCAAAGCTCCGTTCCTTTGTTCATGTTCCTTCTAGTTTGTCTCAGTTTCAGTGTGATGCTTGTGAGCTTGGCAAGCATCATAGAGTGTCTTTCCCTTCTCGTAAAAATAAACGGAGCATTTCTCCATTTCATTTGGTCCACAGTGACGTTTGGGGTCCTAGTCCAGTTGCTACGTCTCTAGGTTTTCGATATTTTGTTACTTTCATTGATGACCACTCTCGGATGACTTGGGTTTATCTTCTGAAGAGTCGGTCACAGGTCTTGGATGTCTTTAAACAATTTTATCAGGAAATAAAAACACAATTTTCCATTTCAATCAAGGTTCTTCGCTCTGATAATGCAAAAGAATACATGTCTTCTTCATTCAATGAGTTCGGTGCTGCTCATGGTATTCTCCACCAAACTTCCTGTGTCTACACCTCTCAACAGAATGGAGTTGTTGAACGTAAAAATCGTCATCTCCTTGCTGTTGCTCGGACACTCATGTTTCACATGAATGTTCCAAAACACTTTTGGGGTGACACTGTTCTTACTGCCTGTTATCTCATTAATCGGGTTCCTTCCTCACTGCACTCTGGCGACAGTCCGTTTTCGTGTCTGTATCCCTCCATTGAACCCTTTCCTCTACCTCCTCGGATTTTTGGGTGTCTTTATTTTGTGCATGCTCTGGGACCAGGTCACGATAAGCTATCTCCTCGCGCCATTCGCTGCGTCTTTCTCGGGTATTCGCGCACTCAAAAAGGCTATCGCTGTTTTGACCCGGAATCACGGCGTTGTTTTGTCACTACTGATGTCACCTTCTTTGAAACCACATCTTATTTTTTATCGTCTCCCGTGTCCTCAGCACCTCCATTATTGCCACTTCCTCCTTTGCCTCCTCCACCGGATGACTCAGGCCAGAGTGACGAATTTATGCTTATTATGACGGACCCTACTCCAAAACCATTGCAAGTGTACCAACGGCGAGAAGTCCTAGAGGCACCGACTTCACTGCCGCCGCCAGCGCCCTCGGTCGAAGATCTGGCTCCTATTCCTCCTCCTCCGGATATATCTTTGGATCTTCCAATTGCTCTCAGAAAAGGTAAACGTACTGCCCCATCACTTTCTATGTCTGATCCTGACTTTCATTGGCCGTCCATTTCTAAAGAGGCTCGTCATCCTAGCTCTCATTTGATTGCTCAATTTGTATCTTATAAACATCTCAACCCGTCTTTTCGGGCTTTTGCATTCTCTCTTTCCTCGAATGACATTCCTTCCTCCTATCAGGATGCACTTACACACCCTAAGTGGAAAGCTGCTATGGATGAAGAGATGTCTGCCTTATTGTCTCGTGGCACTTGGGAACTTGTTGATCGTCCTCCTGGTGTGGTTCCTGTAGCCTACAAATGGGTTTTTACTCTGAAGTATCTTCCAGATGGCACTATTGATCGGTACAAGGCTCGTCTTGTTGCCAAAGGTTTCACCCAGACATATGGCATTGATTACCTTGAGACTTTCTCTCCAGTGGCGCGTATTAGTTCTGTGCGAGTTCTTTTCTCTCTGGTCGCCAATCTTGGTTGGCGAATGCTCCAGATGGATGTTAAAAATGCTTTCCTCTATGGTGACCTTCATGAGGAAGTTTACATGGAGCAACCTCCCGGGTATGTTGCTCAGGGGGAGATGACCGTATGCAGACTCCGAAAAGCGCTTTATGGCCTCAAACAAAGTCCTCGAGCCTTGTTTGACAAATTTAGTCAGATAGCATCAGAGATTGGTCTTGTACGCAGTCAAGCTGACCATTCGGTATTCATCAAGAAAAGCTCTGCAGGTATTGTGATCCTTGCTGTCTATGTTGATGATATGATTCTGACAGGTAGTGATGAAAAAGGGATTACAGCTGTCAAAGAGCATCTACAGAAACAAGTTGTCACAAAAGATTTGGGACGACCACGATACTTTCTTGGTATTGAAGTTGCATATAGCAAGGATGGAATCTCTCTTTCTCAAAGGAAATATGCATTAGATTTGCTCCAAGAAACGGGTCTGCTTGATTGCAAGCCAGTTGACACACCTATGATCACTCGGCCTGAGTTCTGGGATCAGATCGGGGAGGACTTTCCTGATGTTGGTCGCTATCGGCGACTAGTTGGCAAACTCATATATTTGACTAATACTAGACCAGATATCACCTTTGCAGTTAGTCTAGTGAGTCAATTCATGCAAACCCCAAAACAATGTCACTGGGAGGCCGTTTTGAGAATTCTAAAGTATGTAAAAGGGGCACCCGGTAAGGGTCTAGTATATAGATATCATGGTCATGTGAGTGTGGCAGTGTTTTCTGATGCAGACTATGCTGGATCTATTTCTGACAGGAGATCTACAACATGATATTGCTCTTATGTTGGTGGCAATCTTGTTTCTTGGCGAAGTAAAAAGCAAAGTGTGGTAGCCCGCTCAAGTGCTGAAGCTGAGTATCGAGCTATGGCACACACTGCTTGTGAAATGTTGTGGCTCCAATCTCTTCTTCGAGACCTTGGTTTTCCCTCTAATGAAACTGTAACGACCCGAGAATCCGATTACCGGGAAGGCCCGATAACCCGAGACTCGTACCGCCACCCACGAGCCCGAAGACTCGAAAGGGTTAAAAAGGATGGTGTGGAAACTACACAAGTATCGCAAGTAAGTGCAGAAATTAAACAGTTATAATATTAAGCAGGAAATAAATTAACTTTTACATGGTCCACAATAGAAATTAACAACAATAACAATAGTCCACGACTAGTACAGTGACAAGGAAGAAAAGTACAGCTACACGGGGCATACCCCGGCTCTGACCTCTGGCACTACCTCTGGGCACCCGCACCACGCTGCACCCTAGACGCGCTCCCCTGGGGCGGCGCCTCACCTGAAATACAGTGAAAACACGCAGGGAATGAGTCTCGGAACAAGACTCAGTAGGGATCACTCGAACCCTACCTCGTAAAATGAGAAACCACTACGCTAGCGGTAGGAAAGTACCTCGGCAAAGAGAGCCATGTACTCTACAGAACAAAGGTCCCATGGCACGCACACCGACACCCGTGCCACGGTAAGAAGACCGAAGCTCAACGGCTAACCCGACAAAATCCGAAGGTCGGAAACACACGACTGACAGTCTGTCACTCCGTACTCGACAGGAGTACCACCCACTAGAAGCACAGCCGGTAGCGTCCCCTGACGTCTTATACCGCACCGCAGGTGAACCGCCTGACGTGGTAGGTCCCACCCGAGGCGCAGACACCGTACAAGTAACCACAAACAAGTAACTAGCTGGGGTCACGCCCGTCGACGTGGGTCCAACCGCCCCCAACCACGTGTGCACACACAGACCGCGCGTCCCTGGTCTGGCCCTCTGACCGGTTTTCCCCTCAGCCGGACTCTGGCTGCAAGACGTGGGGCCCAACGGTAACCGGTCCACAAATCATCTCTAAAGGTCGGCCCGTACACCACTCCCTGGTGCGACCAGCACACGCGTACTGGTAGGCTACGACTAGTGGAGGGTCACTGAAGGAGTAGACTCTCAAGTCACGGAAAACAACGTCGCAATCACAGGTACGAGGGACGCTCCTTGTACCCACACTAACGCACGGTGACACAAACCGGAGTCACCACCTCCCGGGACCCCACGGCACCCCCACGTGTAGCCCCCAGATGATGCCCTGCATCAGTCGGACCACGGGTCAGCACAGGGATCGAGACTAGCTCGTCCGGGACTCAAATTGGCAAGGAAAAGGAGTCGCGGTCACCGGAGGACCGTCTCCCGTGGTCGCGGTCGACCCAGGACCGCTACCACCTAGTCGCGGTCCTCCTGGGACCGCGACCACCCTGGTGCACGAAAAGTGAATGCGGTCGCCTGATGACCGTCTTCACCTGATAGCGGTCTCCAGGAGACCGCGACCAGACTCCAACGGTCAAAAAACCATCTCGAAGACCGTGCCGGACCCCATGGTGAAAGCGGTCATCCCCTGACCGCCACCAGCAGTCGCGGTCAGTCGCAAGACCGCGACCGCCTGCCGACAGAACAAGCCCCGACGGTCGAAAACCCTGGTGAAGGCGGTCCCCACCCGACCGCTACCAGTGAACGCCGCCACTGGTAGACCGCTATCATCTCGAAAAATCGAGAACGGCGGGAAACGGCCAAAAACACCATCCACGCCCCCATACCTCCACCGGAGAGGGGGAAATCAAAGGAGAAGGCCCCCGGGGACCCCTAGCATTATTCTAGGCCATCAAAACGCGAATTCATGCATCAAATCCATAGATCGGGCGACTCTCCCCAAAACATGGAAAAACCCCAAGCATGCTCAAACAAGCCTCTCTCGGCCTCCCCTCGGCCTATAAATCACGGAAAAGATCGGCAAGAGGCTAAGGAACGTCACCCTACCTTAATGGAGCGAATGCTCCGCCGAATCACCCGCGAATCGCGAAGAACGCTTTTAGAAACCTTGCCTCCCCACGCTTCCCACGCTTGCCGCACGCCCGCACGATCGTCTCGACGTCACCCACGTCCTCGCCGCGTCGCACCGCCGCCGTCTGCAGCCGAAACGGTGGTCGCCGCGCTCGAACGGGAGAGAGGGAGAGAGAGGAGGGCGGCCACGGTTGGGGAAGGAAGGAGGAAGAAGAAGAAGAAAGAGAAGGAAGAAAAGAAAAAAGAAAAGAATGGGAATATATAGAAAATCTGATTTTTCGGAAAAATACAGAAAAATAGAAAAATACATTTTTGAAATCTTCGGAACGCACCGATCGCAGCGGTACCACTCGTGCCTGGGGGAACCGCCCGGTTCGCCCACAGCGAGCTTCCGAAGAAAAAGCTGAAACACACACCGGGAATCGGAAAACACACGCGAAAAGCCGCGGAACGCCTCCAGACCTCCGAAATGACTCCGGATCGTGCCGATCCGAACACGAAAGATGTCTGAAACGAAATTTCAGACACAACAGAGCCGGACGCTCTGAAAACCAGATCCGGGACCCATGAAGAAGGATCCGAAAGATCCGGGATATTACAGAAACTATGATGATGCATTGTGACAATCAAGCTGCAATCCATATTGCTAGTAATCCTGTCTTCCATGAACGAACCAAGCATATCGAGGTGGACTGCCATTTTGTTCGAGAAGCAGTGATGTCCAAAAAGATAGCCACACCTTTTACCTCATCAGCAGATCAACTGGCTGATTTGTTCACTAAGTCCCTGGGTTTCCCAAGGTTTACTACTTTATGTAACAAGCTGGGCCTCCTAGACATATATGCTCCAGCTTGAGGGGGAGTGTTAGAGTATGTTAGTCATATACTAGTCCTACATGATATGTTACCCTTATACTCTCAATATAAGGAGCATTGCTCCCTCGAATAAGAAATACATCTACGAGCTCTCTCTTCTATCAGTCATCTTCAAGAACCTGCAACTGCTTTTTGAGCTGTTTGATATCAGATTGCCACAGTTCTTCCACATTATCAAGAAAAGAGATCCCATTTTGGTGGTCTTTACAAGGCCAATTAAAGTCCAGGCATTCCTCTTTCCCTGGTGCAGATAATATTGTACCATATTGGCCATCTAGAAAGGTTTTATTTAACTGTTCCTCACCTTCGAAGTAGTCTCTATCCTCTTTTGGCATTGAATATGTCATCAAAGGTACATCCTTTCCTTCTGGAATACAATCTACGAAGAGTTTATTTTTTTTGGCCCACTATTGTAGTCTTTTTCACACTGGGGAACTTCAAATATATCAACAAGAGAAGAAGCTAGAGAGACCCCCCCGTTCCCCCCCCCCTCGCGGCGGCAAGCTCGCCGGTGCCTGCATCTTCTCCGGCCTTGGCCGGTGGGGGGGGGGGGGGGGGCTTGTGCCTCCCCCTCCCTTCCCGGTTCCCCTCCCTTCATTCCTTTCTCACTCATGTGTCCAAGTCTGCAATGCCAAGTCTTGGATTCAACTTCTGACTTTGCCACTGCCACTGTATCTTTGTTGTTTGCAGTCATATAAAGAGTTCCACTCTTGTTACCTCGTGCTATAACCATGGCACCTTTGGTTATTTTCCAGCACCCACTAACAAAGGTAGTGACATATCCTTCATCATCAAGTTGACCAATGGAGATCAAATTTCTTCTCAAACCTGGAATATGTCTGACATTCTTCAAATTCCACATAGTCCCGTTTGCTGTCTTTAACTGAACATCACCCTTCCCCACAATGTCTAATGGCTCATCGTCAGCAAGATAAACCTTCCCAAAGTTTCCAGCAACATAATTTTGTAAACTTTCTTTATGTGAGGTAGAGTGGAAGGATGCTCCGGAGTCTAGAATCCATGATTCAATGGGGCTATTAACACTTAAGATAAGTGAATCATGGACCTCTTCTGTCGTAGCATTCGCAGAATCTCCTTCTTGTTTCTGACTTTGATTCCTTTTCTTGGGGAGTTTGCAGTCCCTTTTCAAATGTCCTTTCTTACCACAATTCCAACAGCCATCTCCGCGGGGTTTAGACTGACTCCTTTTCTTGGACTTGGATCTGCTCCTATTTTGTCTACGCTGGTTTGTTCTTCCCCTGCTCTCTGTATCCAGAGCAGAACCTGAGACTTCACCGGATTCCCTTCTGCGAATATCTTCGCTTAGAATCAAGTCTCGTACCTCATTAAGCTTCAATTTGCTAGAACCAGAAGAACTACTTACAGCTGTCACAGTTGCACCCCAACTTTCAGGTAAGGAGGATAAAAGAATCAAGGCCCTAATCTCATCATCAAAATTTATTTGTACAGAACTCAACTGAGTTGTAATCACATTGAATTCATTGATGTGGTCTGTAACAGAAGCACATTCGGCCATCTTCAGATTAAATAAGCGACGCATCAAATATACTTTGTTTGAAGCTGAGGGCTTTTCATACATATTTGATAGCGCCTTCATCAATCCTACCGTGGTCTTCTCGTTCACGATGTTGAAGGCGACGTTTCTGGCCAACGTCAAGCGAACAACTCCGAGTGCTTGTCTGTCTAGTAGATCCCAATCTTCTTTCTTCGTCCTTTCCGGCATCATTCCAAGAAGCGGCTCATGCAGCTTCTTCTGATACAAGTAGTCTTCGATCTGCATCTTCCAGAAATCGAAGTCCTTGCTATCGAACTTGTCGATCCTCACCTTTCCTTCATCTGCCGCCATTACTCCCACTACTCCCTCGAACCAGAACAAGGCTCTGATACCAATTGTTGGGGATATGGAACCGGAGTACCCAGAACAGGAGGACAAATAGCAGAGGAGGAAGAAGAGAAAAAACCAATCACACAAGAACACACAGAGATTTTTACGTGGTTCAGAGGCAAGATGCCTTCCTACATCCACGGCCGCAACAGGATTCCACTAGATAATCACAGACTTGTTGTTACAATACAATGAGAGAGCCCATCCTTTTATACTAGGATATTAGGGCGTCATTAGTCAGGGTATTAAAGATAATAATACCCCGGTTAAACAGAAACCCTCTTCCGGGATACATCAGTCGCGCATGCTCGTCTATCCCCCTGGATGCTCTCCTGGGACCGAGTATGCCCTCCAGCGACTGCAGATGCTCCCCCACCATCAGACAGATCAAAGCATTGCCAAGGTAAGGTCGACGCATTGCCAAGACAAGGTCGACGCATCCCAAGTGATATCGACTTGCCTTGAACCCGCAATGCATGCTTCCCTGACGCCAGTGATGCTCTCCTGGGATAATGAATGCCCTCCAGAGACAGCATGTGCTTCCCTGCTAGACCCAGACAGCATATGCTCCCCTGGAGTAACGAATGCTTCCCTGGTACTGAAAGATGCTCTCCTGGAGCAGCGATTGCTCTCCAGCGACTGAAGGATGCTCCCCTGGAGCAGCGAATGCTCCCCTGGAGATGCGATATGCTCGTCATGCTCCCCTGAGCAGAGGAAGCTCCCCTGGAGCAGTGGATGCTCCCCTGGGGCAGCGATTGCTCCCCTGGAGCAGCGAATGCTCGCCATGCTTCCCTGATGCTGTGAATGGTCCCCTGAAGCAGTGGATGTGCTCCAGAGGCAGAGTGTGATCCCGTGCAAGGGCACACCAATGAAAGAGTTCTGACTCCACACTCTAACAATCTCCCACTTGGAGTCTGAACTCCAAAGAAAGCAAACCTCTCACTGGATTAACCCTGCTCAATATAACAATGGAAATAAACTGCTACGGCATCCCTCCATCAATCATCCATGGAGGCCGACTGAGGACTTGCACAGCCTCAGTTTCTCTGTGGTAACCACCTTGGTGAACATGTCTGCTGGGTTCTCTCCACCAAGTATTTCTCCAGCAGTAAAACATCATCTTCAAGCAGACCACGAATGAAGTGATATTTCAGTTGTATATGCTTAGTCCTTGCATGAAAGACTGGGTTCTTGGCAAGGTGCATTGCACTTTGACTGTCACAAAACAGCACACTGTTGCTTTGTTCCTTGCCCAACTCCTTCAGAAAATTTTTCAGCCATATCATCTCTTTCCTAGCTTCAGAGATACCAACATACTCTGCTTCTGTTGTTGAGAGAGCAACAACCTTCTGAAGTTTTGAAACCCAACTCACTGCAGTGCCACCCAAGGTATAAACATAGCCAGTGGTACTTCTTCTGGTGTCCAGATCACCACCAAGATCTGAATCAACAAAACCTTGTAAGATAACATCATTTTTTTTGAAACAAAGTGACTTGCCTGAGGTGCCTTTTAGGTATCTCAGAATCCATTTCACTGCCTCCCAGTGTTGCTTGCCCGGATCTGCCATATATCTGCTCACAACTCCCACTGCATGTGCTATGTCCGGCCTGGTACAAATCATGGCATACATCAGACTTCCTACAGCTGATGCATAAGGAATTTTCTTCATGGACTCACATTCTTCAACAGACTTTGGTGACTGCCTTTTAGACAGCTTGAAGTGACTTGCTAGAGGGGTGTTAACTGATTTTGCATCTTCCATGTTGAACCTGCTCAACACCTTCTGGATGTAACTTTCTTGAGATAACTGTACAATACCAGCTGTTCTATCCCTCGCAATTCTCATCCCAAGAATTTACTTTGCTGCTCCTAAGTCATTCATAGCAAATTCCTTTGATAATTACATTTTCAGATTGTTAATCTCTGTCATGCTTGATCCTGCAATTAGCATATCATCCACGTACAACAGTAGTATGATATAACAATTATCAAACTTCTTAAGATAACAACAATGGTCCATATTGCATCTAATGAAACCATTGTTACATATAAATCCATCAAACTTTTTGTACCATTGTCTGGGGGCTTGCTTCAGACCATATAAACTTTTGTTTAATTTGTAAACAAGATTTTCTTTACCATGTTCATGGAAACCTTCCGGTTGTGCCATATAGATATCCTCCTCCAAATTGCCATGGAGGAAAGCAGTCTGAACATCAAGTTGTTCTAGGTGCAGGTTTTCAGCAGTAACAATACTCAGCACCAATCTAATGGTAGTTAACTTGACAACTGGAGAGAAAATTTCAGTATAATCAATACCTTTCTTCTGTTGGAAGCCTTTCACAACCAACCTTGCTTTGTACCTCTTGCTGCCATCATGTTCTTCTTTTATCCGATAAACCCATTTATTGTGCAAAGCTTTCTTGCCAGGTGGTAGTTCAGTCAACACCCAAGTTTTATTCTTGTGTAAGGAGTTCATCTCATCTTTCATTGCCAACTCCCACTTGATAGAATCTTCCACCTGCATAGCTTCATCAAAACACTCAGGTTCACCAGCATCAGTCAACAATAAATAGTACAAAGAAGGAGAAAACCGCTCAGTCGGTTTAGGCAATCTGCTTGATCTTCTTGGTTGAACCTCGGGTGTGATAAATTCTGGTTGCACTACAGTGTTTTCAGGATTTCCTTGAAATCCCTTCAACACATCATCTTCTGAAATTTCCTCCAACTCAACATGTTCAGATTTCTGAGATTCTTGACATGCATCTTCAGATTTCATGACAGATCTATCCTTGTATAATAAATTCTCATTGAATATAGCATTCCTTTCTCTAATGATTTTCCTATTCTCATTATCCCAGAAACGGTATCCAAAATCATCAGAACCATATCCAATGAAAAAACATATTTTTAACTTGGGGTCCAACTTATCTCTGTCATTGGAATCAATATGCACATATGAAACACAACCAAATACCCTTAAGTGTAAAAGAATTACCTGCTTACCGGTCCAAGCCTCTTCTGGTATCTCACCATTTAGAGGAATACTAGGTCCTCTATTAATCAGGTAAGCTGCACAGCTGATAGCATCTGCCCAAAAGGTCTTCGGTAGGCCAGCATGTAATCTCATGCTCCTAGCTCTCTCATTCAGGGTTCTGTTCATGCGTTCAGCAACCCCATTCTGTTGTGGAGTATTTGGAATTATTTTCTCCATACGAATACCATGCAGTGCACAGAAATCTTTGAATTCATTGCTGCTGTATTATCCACCATTGTCAGACCTCAGACACTTGATCTTTGCACCAGTTTGATTCTCCACTTCTGCCTTCCACTTGACAAAGGTAGAGAAAACATCAGATTTATTTTTAAGAAAATAAACCCATACCTTCCGAGTAGAATCATCGATGAATGTGACATAATAGAGTGAGCCTCCAAGAGATCGAATAGGAGCTGGTCCCCACACATCTGTGTGTACAAGTTCTAACCTTTCTGGCTTAGAACTTCTTCCAGCTTTGGAGAAAGTGACTCTTTTCTGCTTTCCGAAGATACAGTCTTCGTATAGCCCAATGTCTATGGACTTCAAATCACCCAACTTCCCTTTTGCTGCCAGCACCTTCATTCCTTTCTCACTCATATGTCCAAGTCTGCAATGCCAAGTCTTGGATTCAACTTCTGACTTTGCCACTGCCACTGTATCTTTGTTGTTTGTAGTCATATAAAGAGTTCCAGTCTTGTTACCTCGTGCTATAACCATGGCACCTTTGGTTATTTTCCAGCACCCACTAACAAAGGTAGTGACATATCCTTCATCATCAAGTTGACCAATGGAGATCAAATTTCTTCTCAAACCTGGAATATGTCTGACATTCTTCAAATTTCACATAGTCCCGTTTGCTGTCTTTAACTGAACATCACCCTTCCCCACAATGTCTAATGGCTCATCGTCAGTAAGATAAACCTTCCCAAAGTTTCCAGCAACATAATTTTGTAAACTTTCTTTATGTGAGGTAGAGTGGAAGGATGCTCCGGAGTCTAGAATCCATGATTCAATGGGGCTATTAACACTTAAGATAAGTGCATCATGGACCTCTTCTGTCGTAGCATTCGCAGAATCTCCTTCTTGTTTCTGACTTTGATTCCTTTTCTTGGGGAGTCTGCAGTCCCTTTTCAAATGTCCTTTCTTACCACAATTCCAACAGCCATCTCCGCGGGGTTTAGACTGACTCCTTTTCTTGAACTTGGATATGCTCCTATTTTGTCTACGCTGGTTTGTTCTTCCCCTGCTCTCTGTATTCAGAGCAGAACCTGAGACTTCACCGGATTCCCTTCTGCGAATATCTTCGCTTAGAATCAAGTCTCGTACCTCATTAAGCTTCAATTTGCTAGAACCAGAAGAACTACTTACAGCCGTCACAGTTGCACCCCAACTTTCAGGTAAGGAGGATAAAAGAATCAAGGCCCTAATCTCATCATCAAAGTTTATTTCTACAGAACTCAACTGAGTTGTAATCACATTGAATTCATTGATGTGGTCTGTAACAGAAGCACCTTCGGCCATCTTCAGATTAAATAAGCGACGCATCAAATATACCTTGTTTGAAGCTGAGGGCTTTTCATACATATTTGATAGCGCCTTCATCAATCCTGCCGTGGTCTTCTCGTTCACGATGTTGAAGGCGACGTTTCTGGCCAACGTCAAGCGATCAACTCCGAGTGCTTGTCTGTCTAGTAGATCCCAATCTTCTTTCTTCGTCCCTTCCGGCATCATTCCAAGAAGCGGCTCATGCAGCTTCTTCTGGTACAAGTAGTCTTCGATCTGCATCTTCCAGAAACCGAAGTCCTTGCCATCGAACTTGTCGATCCTCACCTTTCCTTCATCTGCCGCCATTACTCCCACTACTCCCTCGAACCAGAACAAGGCTCTGATACCAGTTGTTGGGGATATGGAACCGGAGTACCCAGAACAGGAGGACAAACAACAGAGGAGGAAGAAGAGAAAAAACCAATCACACAAGAACACACATGGATTTTTACGTGGTTCGGAGGCAAGATGCCTTCCTACATCCACGGCCGCAACAGGATTCCACTAGATAATCACAGACTTGTTGTTACAATACAATGAGAGAGCCCATCCTTTTATACTAGGAGATTAGGGCGTCATTAGTCAGGGTATTAAAGATAATAATACCCCGGTTAAACAGAAACCCTCTTCCGGGATACATCAGTCGCGCATGCTCGTCTATCCCCCCGGATGCTCTCCTGGGACCGAGTATGCCCTCCAGCGACTGCAGATGCTCCCCCACCATCAGACAGATCAAAGCATTGCCAAGGTAAGGTCGACGCATTGCCAAGACAAGGTCGACGCATCCCAAGTGATATCGACTTGCCTTGAACCCGCAATGCATGCTTCCCTGACGCCAGTGATGCTCTCCTGGGATAATGAATGCCCTCCAGAGACAGCATGTGCTTCCCTGCTAGACTCGGACAGCATATGCTCCCGTGGAGTAACGAATGCTTCCCTGGTACTGAAAGATGCTCTCCTGGAGCAGCGATTGCTCTCCAGCGACTGAAGGATGCTCCCCTGGAGCAGCGAATGCTCCCCTAGAGATGCGATATGCTCGCCATGCTCCCCTGAGCAGAGGAAGCTCCCCTGGAGCAGTGGATGCTCCCCTGGGGCAGCGATTGCTCCCCTGGAGCAGCGAATGCTCGCCATGCTTCCCTGATGCTGTGAATGGTCCCCTGAAGCAGTGGATGTACTCCAGAGGCAGAGTGTGATCCCGTGCAAGGGCGCACGAATGAAAGAGTTCTGACTCCACACTCTAACAGCGAGACCTTCTCTTTCCTGCTCTAACTCAGCATAAAGCTTTTGTACAATGCCATACTGGTCGCTAGGAGGTTTTTTTAGAGATATACTAGCTATCATTTTCTGCCATAGCTTGAGATCACTCAGAAATGGTTCAAACGGACCAACCTCCAGAATCTGGAGCAGAAATAAATTAGTAGCCAGTAACCAGACAAGTAAACAATGAAGACAATATTGTAAACAAATTTAGCTGCACACTACTGTATAGGGGCTCTCCTTAGCTCTATAGTCGCATGTCAGGTGTCCTTGTTGAATAAGTTTTGTTGAATTTCCACTTTGGATTTTCGGTACACTGGTTTTTTACATTTTTTTACATGCAAACCTTTTAGAGTGAAAATAATTAGCAACTTTAGCCTTCTATTCGTCCTTCTCCTGTAACTACAAAAGTCTAATGCTCATGAACATACAGAAAAACTAGAGATGCATCCGGACCAATACAATCAAGCTAACTGGTCAGCATGACTGACTATGAGAAAGGGAAAAAAATATATATATCAAACATGAACTAAGAGGGCGGAGGCATCCCAAGACATGGGCCAGTATGAAGTATGGGCGCGTTGACCTGCAAACCTCCTCTCTAGGTGTGCACCAGATTAAACACATGGACTCCCTTCTTGAGGCAAGCTCCGTCTGCCAAGTGCTACTAACCACGCCACCTGCACCATCTCAGTTATCAGGATAATGTCCTCACGTTAAATGGCTATGTCAGACAATTAGAACTGCAGGATGATTATCCAAAAAAAGAAGTTTGGAGCTCTGCAAATGAACTTTCTACTTCGCGTTAGATTTTTAAGTTATAAAAAATAAAATCCAAAATCCCTCTGAGATGACATTGATGACGAAATTTGATATAAGTTCATCAAACTAGGGCAGAAGAAAATTCGGATCACCTAGGTTCCAAGGTGACGAACGTTAGGAAGAAATGACAGAATTGTCACTGGGGTTCCCAAAATGAATTTTCAAGTGCAATCCAACCTGAGTGAAATTTCCCCTTTTAGAACAATAACCTAAGCGGATGAGAAAAGAAGTTTCATCACAATGCAATGGGTCAGGGGACAATTGTTTATTTTGGAGGGATAGATGATGTGGGGATGCTATTGCCGTAGCTCCTATGGCATCATTTTTTCAGTCTTTTGATTTTCCACTTTCAAGAGGGTCGTAGACGCCGATTTTCAAAAAGAATCTAAGGCCAGGGGAGATGGATGGACCGGAGGCTCTGCTTTCCTTCCTTCTTGACTCTATTCCAGAGATAGATAGAGAGGACCAGTGGTGTTGGAGATGAGATAAGGAGAGTTGTTTCTCAATTTGGTCTACCTACTCTTGCATATCTAATAGTGGTTTGCGTCATAATCTTGCTTCACATATTTAGACTTCTAAAAGTCCTCTCAAGGTGAAGCGCCTTGCCCGAAGGATTCTTACTTGTGATAGGATTGCTCAGTTTCTCTAGGGTCTTCCTATGGTGTGCCGTAGTTTTTAACACGTGAAATTATTCGAAAGTATAAGTGCACATTTGTAATTATTTAAGTAGTGTGCATATTATTAATTTCGCGAATTTCGATTTATCAGATAATTTAAGATTCAGATACTAGATATTTTTTCATCGACCGTAGTCGATGTTTATTTACATCATCGTAAAATTTGAATACTCTTAATTCACTATCAAATATATATTTTCAGCCTCTATAATATCCGCTGTGATATTAAGAGTTTCATCTAATGGACTGGATCAAAAGGCTCGTCAGATGCACGTCTAAAGGAAAAAATCGAATATTTTATTCCTTAGATTTAATTTTACATAGTATGTGAAACTCCGAGTATTTGGGTGGGGTGTCTAGGGTGCCCCCAAAGCTGACTGAGGCATATATATATATATATATACATATAAATAGAGAGAGATATAAAGGTATTCTTATCTTTCTACCACTACGGTTAAAGGTAACCACAATTAAATGGACAAATGATAACATCCTCGTGACATTTTTGTAACATTTTGACCAAATTAATGATATGTGTATTAATATATTTTCAGAAATGATATTTTTATAATTTTTTAATAAGAATGACTTATATGCAAAAAAACCTAATAACAAATAGTTTACCCTAGAATATACACACGCAAGGTGACCACTTAACTAGTATAACAATAAGATTATGAGACAGTGTTATTACCTTATCACATTACTACCTTATTTTGTTCATATGTTATCATCTTAATGTTTTATTATCTTAGTATGCCATTATGTTATTATGTCACATTACTACCTTATTTTGTTCATATGTTATCATCTTAATGTGTTATTATCTTAGTATGCCATTATGTTATTATGTTAATAGCTTACTGTCATTACTACCTTATTTTGTTCATATGTTATCATCTTAATGTTTTATTATCGTAGTATGCCATTATGTTATTATGTTAATAGCTTACTCTCGTTACTACCTTATTTTGTTCATATGTTATCATCTTAATGTTTTATCACATTACTAATGTGTAATTACCCCATATCACATTACTTCCTTATTTTGTTCATATGTTATCATCTTAATGTTTTATTATCTTAGTATGCCATTATGTTATTATGTTAATAGCTTACTGTCATTACTACCTTATTATATTTATTAAGTTGTTACTTTAATTTCTTACTATATTGCATTATTGGCTTTTTTCAGTACTATGTTGTCACTTTATTACCTTGCTACATTATTACATCACCTTGTTACTGTCTTACTATATTATCGTGTTAGTATGTTAACACATTACTACTTACTACATTAATATGTTACTAATATTAACATCTTACAAAAAGTCGTCAAAAGGCGTCCAAGAAAGACGGTGATCTGACAAGGGCATAGAATAACATTTCTCTATTCTGATTTGCTTAGTGAGAAGAGCAAACGGACGAATTATTGGACTGGTCATTACTTAGATGCAAGAAGTAAATTAATACTTTGTTTAGTAATACTTTATGCTTTGAATTTGGTGCACGAAAAATGTCAAAATATAATGTCTATTTTTATTGGCTAAAACAATAGGTGAAAAAAGTCTTACGGCCTGTTTGTGAACCCACCTCTCCTTTTTTATTTTCACAAAAATCTGTCAGTGACACAAATCTCTGTTTCATCCAGTATTTGTAATCATTGAAAATCTTTAAAAGTTCTCCTCCACCTACTTATAAGATTTATGGGCAGAGCATATTTTTGTCTTTGCGTCTCTCTCCTTTGATTTTTTTTGTCTCCTCGAAAATTCAGACGCAAGTTAGACGTTCGTTAAAAATTATGGACCGTAAGAGATTATGACTCAAAAGTCAAAGAGAGGTGGATTCTCAAACGGGGCCGTAGGAAAAGACGTCCCACGTCAGACTCGTATGGCGTATATTTTTACATATTAAATACGGAAAGCGTTCAACAAAAAAATGTAGAAATATATATTTTTTAGAAGAATGAAATATTTTATTATAGAAATGAAATATTTGATATGAAATTGAAACATTTTGTTAAGTTCCGTTCTTATAACAAAATATTTTATTTATGTAATATTTTATCCTTATAATAAATATTTTATTTATATAATAAAATATTTTATTTGTATAAAATATTTTATTAATTTATTTCTAAAGTCAAATAAAATATTTTATTCTTATAATAAAATATTTCATATATATATATGTAATATTTTAATCTTAAAAAATATTTCAAATTAGATTTTTTCGTCAAATACGTTATGTCTTTAATGCGTAGAAAAGTGAGTCGTACAATTTTAACACGGGATGCGCCTTTTTACATAGAAATGGTACTTTCACGTTTTTTTTGACCAACGAGAATAAATGCTATATTTTGGCATGACTTCGTGCACCGGTGCATAAAAAATTAATCTACTGTGTTATAAGTACCTACTTCAAGCGTCTTAAACCTTGGAATTAATAGTAATCAAATATGAAACCATATTTCCACATAACCGTCCGAGATAACTTAGACCCTTCAATTTTATATTCTTAATTCTGATGACCCTTTTTTTTGTTTCATATTAGACATAAGATGATTTGAATTTTCTTTCCGGATTGAATAATTAGTTGCATATAAATGTTTCGATATTGCTTTTATATGCAAACCCATCTTAAGCACAATATATTTCTATTCCTACCTCGAAAAGTAAGAACAATTCTAGTGGTGCAGAAAGGATAACTCAAAATTACAATAACTCAAAATTACAATCGTACAGGAAATTAACATGTACAATCATGTAAGTCTCACACAAAATTTTTTTAAGAGTCACTTGATCGTAAGGGTAAGTTTGATTAGGGTGAATTATTCTAGATGAGATGATTTATTCTTCTTTGATTTTTTTTCTTAATTAGAGAAAAATTTAAGTTTTTTGAATCTAATTAAAAAGATAGAATAAATCACTTGAGGTGAATTAAGAGTGAGTCACTGGGGTGACGTATCCTCCCTTAATTCACCCTTTTATTAAAGTGATCCTAAGATCATATATAAATATATTTAAAAAATCAAATTTAGAATATTAATATGATCTATATTATACTTTTATTTAATAATTATAAATGTAGAAGGGAAAAAGTAGACGGCATTTGGTTCACCTCGCACCTTTAGTAGCCATATATTTATTAATCATGCCTTATCCTCCCTTTCCTGAGTAACCCTACGTTTCAGACATACTATTCATCAAATTGTTTAATGGCTCACGTTCTGATCAAAAATATTTCTACAATTGAAACGAGCAAAGTGCTTTCTCTGTAAATTTGAAACACTTGATCAACTAAAAAAAATACCTAAAAAACTATCACTATAAATTGTTTGAAGAGACAATACTTAATTTTAATCTCTGAAAATATTTCTACCAAAAAAATAAAAACTAAATAATTTTTTTAATTAATCTTATTTTAATCTAACTATCTGTAATATGTCTTTTGTAATTGTAAGCATTCATGTCTAACCAAGACATAGTTTAAGATGACAAATTTGATCTTCAAATAAAGCAAATTTAATCTAATAATAATTTTACATTGATGATATATTAATTTGCTGGTGCCTCAAGATGGGCGGGGCGTGTAACGCGGCGGGAAAGCAGAACCAAACATGCTTCTAATATATATATATATATATATATATTACAGATTTTGAAGGGGCTGTATCCATGGGGACGGTAGTTGAATCCTACATCCACCCTTGCGATTGGGGGCACGAACGATGCTTATGTGGAGCTGGAGTCTCAACATCTATGGGCTGAGTAGGGGGCATTTGGGCTGTAGGGTCTGATCCCACAGAATGGGCCAAAGCGGAGAGGACCAATTCGGCTGGAGTCACGTTCGATTGAAGGCCTTCATCGTCTCCAAGAGAAGGTGAACCCTTGATTGAATGCGGGTCCAGTTGCATATGCACTAGCCCACACGGATCTACTAGATTAGCTGAGACTAAAGTGGGAAGTGCCGGGCCCATAGTCTCACTTTGGTAGGGGATTTGGGTTAAATTAAATTACTTAAGTTAGTCCATAGTTAGTCTATTTTTGATTTGATAGTAAGAGTATTAACTCGGAAATAAGTAGGTGGACTAACCTAGTTTGAATCTATTGTGATTTGGTAGTTCGTGGGTTAACCCAATAATATTTATAAGTAAAATATTGAGAGAGAGAGATGGTACATTTATTGTGCATTTATTGTTGGGTTAACCCTTCTAAATCCACCTCTGGAGGTGGATTTGGAAGTCCAAGGTTACTCCGGGTTTAATACTCATCCTCCCGATTTAGTTCAGGTTTAAATATCAAAGTAATTTGGACTTCAAAAATAGTTAAACCTAGGCTAAACTATGACTAACTCAGGACTAACCATATATCAAAGTGAGGCATAGAGTCCAAGTCCACCGTGGGCAAACCAAAGGAAGTCCCAAATTCAAAGGTGTCACATTCCGGCTTCTGCAGCAGCGACTTCAATGGCAACATCATCGTGGATCCAACCGAGGTTAAGTGCAGTCAATACCGTGACCTTCGGCGAGGGCGACGGATTCTCCGGTGCTTCATTTGGATAAAGGTCAGCCAGGGGGCCTGTTGAGTCATCGATGTTGCCTGAAGTGGTGCAAGTCTCAACATTGGGTGCCATTTGGATTCAGTTAAGCTAGCAAAAATAAATTTGCCCGATGATCCAGTCTAATAGGGGAGTCCCGCGGTGGCGGAATTGTACCAGGATGCAACGGGACTTGTAGCAAGGGTGAAGAACTAGTGGGCACCGGGGAGTCTTGGGATGGCCCAGTGATCTCTAGATCCGCATGTAGAACTAAAAGCATTTGAAGTTAGCACTGCGACAGTGACATTGGACTCGGGAACCCAAAGCCTTGGAAGATGGCCACCCTAGGCTTGATAGGCAGGGGCTGGCAAACGATTCTTAGAGGGACAGTAGTTCTCATGAAGATCTTCGATAGCCACCATCGGATGGGGGGCAGCAGATGGAGGTGAGTGCTGGCACTTCTAAGAACGACGACAGGAAGTGGCAACATGACCCAGGATATAGCATCCTGTGCAGTAATCTAGGAGAGTAGGACACCCGACCTCCTACCAATACTTCGCAAAGCCAAGCACAATCCATATACGACTCGGACACTTAAGATGAATGTTGAGTTAGACGCACATGTATGTTGCTACGATGTTAGTGAGTTGGGAGATGCGAAGGGCAACTTAAAGAACTTGTCCTAACTTTCTAACAATGGAGCAGACACAAGAATCATGAAAGAGATGATGTTTTAAGGCGGGTAGTGCAATCCAAACTGGAATAACATGGGGTTCCATGCTGCACTCGAAGTCGGGGGACCATTTGAAGAAGCTAAAGAGGTACCCCTTGATGAATAGCCATTGGCGCGGAAGGATCTATAGGAAGTTATCCTCCTTGGTGCAACAAAGCAATAGTTGACGATTGTTGAGCGCGGCCATCAAGAACTTGCCGAGGATGCCCATGCGTTAGATCAAGAGAGCTTTGTGTTGGTGCGATCCAGCCCATGTGGGCTCATGATAAGTGAGAGGGGTGGGGGTATAACATACCCCCCCACCATCTCACATATGGACACACCCGAGACCTAAAAAGAGAAAAAACACACAGTGAAACAAAAAAAAAGGTAGCAGCGGCTTTCTTCTTCCGGCGGCGGTGTTCTTGCGGGAAAGAGAGGAAGAAAAGAGAAAGAGGAAGAGGAAGGGAAGAGGAAGAAAAAAAGTGGGAGAAAAAAAAGTTAGCCCGGTGAACTCGGGTATTTTGTTCTCTCACTTTGGGGATTTATCCCGGTTGAGGTATTCTCACATCCCTCCATTCTATTATGTGTATACCTCAAGATTTGGGCAAATCTTGAGAGAAGAAAACTTTATATTGCTATTTCTACATAGTGGATCATTGTCGGTTTGCCCCGTGGTTTTTCTCTCTCCATGTCGAGGGAGGGTTTTCCACATTAAAAATCCGGTGCATTTTGTGTGTGATTGTTCTTGTGTTGGTTTGGTGTTTTCGACTCGGATCCTTGCGTGTGGATGCCGTAGAAATTATTATGGTTGCACAGATCCGCAGAAGGTGTGCGGGTAGAATTTATTTTCGTGTTGATTTCTCCGACTACACATATATTTGTGCCTAGTATATTTCTTGCAGCTCCCCAACAAGTGGTATCAGAGCAGGGTTAAATTACAGGCATTATTATTGTGAGTCGGAATGTCAGACAGTGGAGCGTCTAGCACCATGATAAAATTGAATAATACAAATTGGATTATTTGGAAGCCAAAAATGGAAGACATTCTATATTGCAAGGATTTGTATGATCCGATTGAAGGTAATGGAGCCAAACCGGAGGGTATGTCCGCTAAAGATTGGGAAAAATTAAATCGGAAGACCATTGGCACAGTTAGACAATAGGTAGATGACAGTGTATTCCATCATGTTTCGAGTGAAACCAGTGCACAAGCATTGTGGAAAAAATTAGAATCCTTGTATGAGCAGAAGACCGCAGGTAATAAAGCTTTTATTATTCGAAAGCTTGTTAATTTGAAATTCAAAGAAGGTAACAGTGTTACAGAGCATTTGAATGAGTTCCAAAGTTTGGTGAATCAATTGGCTACAATGAAAATGACTTTAGAAGATGAACTCCAGGCTTTGTTGCTTTTGGGATCCTTGCCAGACAGTTGGGAAACCTTGGTTGTGTCAGTTAGTAATTCTGCTCCTAATGGTGTGTTGTCTATGAGTCTGGTTACTGCTAGCTTGTTTAATGAAGAAACAAGAAGAAAATTAGCTGGATCAGATAATGCACATGCTCTTGTCACAGAGAACAGGGGGAGGAGTAGATCAAAGTATAATAATCAGTCAAGGGGTCAAAGCAAGTCCAGAGGCAGGTCAAAGTCCAAGAGTAGAGCATGCTTTCATTGTGGAAAAGAAGGTCACCTAAAGAGGAACTGCAGGGTATGGAAGAGAGAGATGAAAGAGAAGAAGGATAAAAATCAGATGAAGATAGAGGATGATCAAAACAACGTAGCTACATTGTTAGAGGGTGATAATGTCATCCTAACAATAGAGGGAGACACTTGTTTACATTTCACAGGCCATGATTCAGAGTGGATAGTGGACACTGGTGCTTCCTATCATGCAACTTCTAAGAGGGAGCTCTTTACATCTTACAAGGCAGGAGATCTTGGAAATGTGAAGATGGGTAATACTAGCTACTCAAAGGTTGTTGGTATTGGTGATGTGTGTTTGCAAACAAATGCAGGGTATGCACTAACTTTGAAGGATGTGCGGCATGTTCCTGATTTGCGTCTCAATCTTCTCTCCGGTGTGGATCTCTAATTTAGAATAAATCCACTTAAGAAAAATATGAATAAGAAAAGACATGCAATAATCATCAATATGGAGGAAAATATATGCACGAGGTGCACAAGGGGAGTGTGTGATCGCTAGAGACATGAGGCCTCAAAAGATAATAATGAAAAATCATGGAGGGATCGCGAAGAATACCTTTAAAAGTGCGCGGATGTGAGTGCTTCCTTTCTCTTCAAATCGGCCGGCCGATGAAGAGAGTTCTTGCTTTTATTACCCTTGCAAAAAAGACAAATACCAATAAAAAATATGGATTAGAATATGGTGTGTAGCATCAAATTCTAAATAAAAATATGAGCATGAAAATATGGTGAAAAACACACCTTAAGGGTGGTGACCCTTAAACCCCTATGCAAAAAGGGTGGGAATATATGATGATGATATGAAAAAGAAAAGGATGTGCAAGAGTGCACTGTGGGGAGTACTCAACGTAGTTGAGAAGAAAAATCAATAGGAGATGAATGATGCATGTATGAATATGTGAACCGATGATATTAAAACAAAATAGGAATAATATAAATAAAACAAAGGGAGCCTGTGCTTTGGCTTGAATGCTCGATGGGGAGGAGTCTCGGTTGGATGATGAGGTGATCGTAAGAGGAGCTTCTCCTTTAGCCACCAATAGCAACAGCCGTTCCCTGTAAAAAAGAAAAAAAACAGAAGAAGAAGGAAAAGCAGCAGAGGGCCGGAAAGAAGGGGATCCAACCTTAACAACAGAGCCCATCCGCCCTATTAAATAGAATTGGAGGAGATAAACATGGGCAAGAGTCCAATAAGGGGGAAGGATAAGAATGGGCAAGAGCCCCAATCAAGGCAGGAGTCTAACGAAGCAAGGACTCTCTGGGAAAAGGGCTGCGAAGCCAGAAGATGAAACACGCCCTTTGTCAGAGCGTCAATTCAAGAATTGACGACCTGTCAAGGGGCGTTAATTTAAAACACGCCCAGGGTCAGGGCGTTTCTTCCTGGATCAATTTTAGAAATAAACATTTCTTTTATTTAGAAATTATGAAAGACGCCTCAGGGAGAGGCGTGAATTGAAAAACGCCCCATGTTAGGGCGTGATTCAACATTTTTCAAACATTTATTCTTTTTCAAAAATTACATAATTCCAAGAATTGACGCCCTCACCTCAGGGCGTCCTTTCATCAAGAAACGCCCCAGGTCAGGTCGTGTTTTAAAACACGCCCTTCACCAGGTCACGAATTTATAAAATAGGTAAAATGGGGAGAAATAGATAAAAATGGGGAGACACGCCCTGGATCAGGCCGCGTTTAAAAACACGCCCCTCTCCAGGGCGTTAATTTAAAAAAGAGGGAAAGGGGAGAATATCCATGAAAAATGGAAAAAACACTCAAATAAGCTAATTTGAGGGTCAAATGGGGCATTACAAGGTAATATGAGAAATACTCAAAGTAATGTCAATTTTGGCGTGTCTACAGCTGCCCCGCCTTGACGTCTGCTTTGCAAGGGAGCGTAGCAAACTGAAAAGTAGATGCCAATGTGTGATGAGACACGCAATCAATATCACTTGATGAGAATCAAATCAAAAGTACGAGATGAAGTAAATCTCGGGAAATTAAATGAAATCAACAATGTTTGGATAAAAGGGGAGTGTGCACGCGGTGCACGAAGGAGATAAAATAAATGATCAACTTCCAGCGCGGTGGAAGTACCCCAGGTCACAAACCTGTAGATTTCACCATTGGGGAGCGGTTACCAGCCAATGTGGACGTGCTGCAGCCAAGGTGGATCAAAGGGAAATGATTAAAAATAAGATGATAAAAATCCAAACAAGGAGCTCTCGAGAAAATGACCCAAAATAATGACAAATCGAACTGAGGACTCAATTCGACAAGGAATATCTCATATCGAGAAAGATTAAGATCAATTCAACTCTCAACATCAGCTTATCAGAATAATTTTCCAATGTTAATTCAAAGTCCTACATGAATGCATGCTGGGCTAAAGGGAAAATAACAAATGAAAATATAATATAATCAAGGATAATATTGTTAAACTGCCCAGACTGGGTCAAGAAACCAATTCTGCGAGCTGATACTAAGCCGAAGCCCGTTTATCCACGCACCAACTCGTAAAAAGGGAACCATCGTCCCCAGTCTTGGACGACTCAACGGCCTATCCGTGTGACTAAGACTTCTCTGGAATCATCATTGTTTTTGATGAAGGGGAACTCAAATCTCAGATTTACCAAAGCCACAAGGTCCTTGATATAATCTAGTAACATATGTAACATATAGTAGAATGCATACAGGGAGATGGTGATATCAATAAGCATGGGAACTGAGAACTGAGCTACAAGCACCATGGGACTTTGAGTGATGATGCCCTGTCGGCGGGACCAAGTGCCTCTTCCTGTGCTCAAAAATTCATTAGCCAAGATATAAAAAACAAGCAACGAAGAAGGCATTTAAGCATAGCATGTATATGGCATGAATAGCATAAGTCAAATCATGGCATAGCAAAGCATCATTATTTGTTATTTGTCATGAGGATGACAATCTGGCTAATCAAGTTTGGAGTTAAATAATCAGGATCTGATAATGCCCATCGGCGGAGTAATCAGATGAAACGAGCAGGAGTTGATTGAAAGATTTGGAGATGAATAATCATGAGATATGATAATCAGAATGATATAGGGAGATGATGCCCCTGAGTGGCATGTCATGAGAATATTGGGAGAATCAATAGATTGATAGCAATAAGTGGAGAGAGGACCCATCCCGTGCTTTTGGTCTCTGCAAAGCTGTTCCTGCAAAACACCATCAGAGAATACAATGCAAATTTTTAGATTTTGGAAATATGTAAATTTTTATGAGTTTTGAAATATGCAAATTTTTATGAGTTTTGGAATATGCAAATTTTTATGGAGATTTTTGAAAAATATTTTGAATTTTTGTTGGGATTTTGATCGGGAAATATTCAATTTTTTTTTGATTTTGGCTTAGACATTGTTAATGCAGCATCAAAGGGTTGTGTTGAACCACTGGCTAGGGGTCCTTGTTCCTCCCTTTTCGCTAAAACTGCCCAAAGCTGGACGTGCATTGAAAGTGGCATCCTATAACCGACCGTCTTTGATCAACGGTGCCCCTACCAAGGCTATACCCGAGAAACATTCGGTCTTAGAGGGAAAAGAGAAGAACAATTGTGACAAGCTTTGTGCAGGATGGGAGATATCGGGACTTGAATTCCTTCCAAGGTGTTCCCTTCAAAGAGGTAATCTGTTGTGCCGGGGCTTTATGCCTTTGATTTTTAAACCCTTGACATGCATACGACCAGGATTTTCCCTGCGGGGACTTTGCCACTCTTGTCATGCCATAATTCACAATCTTGCTTTTATCGAAATTCTGACTTGATTTTCATAATAGCCCTTTTGGCGAGATGTATATCATGAAATTCATATTTAGTTTGGGTCAAGACTGCCCCTATTTGAGACTCCTCTCGTATTGAGGATTACCAAGGTTGGTCATCTCATCCGTCAACCTCTTGCCCCTGCACGTGGCCGAGTAAAGAAGAGAAAAGACTTTCAGATATACTCATGGCATGGCCAAGGTAGCAACAGTGTTTAACCAAAGGAGCCGGCTAAGGACGCCGTGAAGTGTGTGAGGTGCCCAGCTGAGGGTTGATCTTAACAAGCAGGGAGAGAATGTTGAATTCCTAGCGTCGGGTTATTATTAACCAAGGTGCTGCATAAAACAAGCCCAAAGACTCTTTTTGACAATGATTTCAATTAAACAAAAGTTTAAGATGAAGGTTTAAAACACCACTCTTAATCTTGTTAGGAAGCACTTCATTTTGAAAATCATGCGTGAAGTAATGAGGGAATGATATCATATAAATGCTTACTTACGCCAATATGTTACCTTGCAACCTTTGTTAAAGCAGCTGTCGCGAGAGGTTGATCATCGTGGGATAGTCCTCTTAGGCAGATAAAGGATTGGAAGCAAAGGATTGAAAGTGGCTTAACAAGAAGGAGTGGTGCCAAGACCAGACTCAGACGAATAAGGAAAAAAAGGAAAAGAGGCGAGGGCTAGAACTCCCTCACTAAGGTGCGGAGACCCTGATCACATGGAACAGTCTACAGAAGGAGAGGAGAATTAGAAGGAGGAATGAGGACTAAAGCCTCGAAAGCAATGGGAGAATGGGCAGATGCCCAAGGCAGTGGATGTGGAAGAAGTTGGGTCAGACCCAGAATCAGGAGGAATTAGAAGAAGAAATTGGTAGATAGAAAGAGGCGGATCCGGAGGGTCCGGAGGCAGAGGAGAATCGTGAGAGGAGAAATCATCCGGAGGCTCCGGAGGGATGACAAAAGAAGGGACGCGATGCCCTGAGACGAAATAGGGAAAAAGATGATGGAAAAGGAAGAAAAAAATGAAGGATGTGATGTTCAGGAAGATTAGAAAGATGAATCGGAAGAAAGATGGAGGGTCCGGAGGTTCCGGAGGAAGCAAATGCCGAGGGACGCGATGCCCAGGGAGGAGAGAAAAATCCGGAAGTTCCGGAGGAATGAAATCAGGAAGGAGAAGGTGGAAAGGGGCGTCGTGCCCGAGGGAAAAGTCCGGAGGTTCCGGATGAAGCAAATAAAAAAGGTGGAGAGGGGCGTCGTGCCCAAAGGGAAAGTCCGGAGGTTCCGGAGGAAGAATATAGAAAGGGGCGCGATACCCAAGAGAGAGGAATAAAGGAGGATCAGGAGGAAAATCCGGAGGTTCCGGAGGTAGCAAATGAGAAGGGGCGCGATGCCCAAGGGGAAAATCCGGAGGTTCCGGAGGAGGAAGGTGGAAAGGGGCGCGATGCCCAAGAGAAAGGTCCGGAGGTTCCGGAGGAGGAGAATGGAAAGGGGCACGATGCCCGAGGGGAAAGTCCGGAGGTTCCGGAGGGATAGAATCAGAAAGGGCGAGATGCCCAAAGAGGAGGGATAAAATTCCTGGAGGTTCCAGGGAGATAGCAGGAAAAGGGACGCGATGCCCCAGGGATAATGGATAAAAAGATGAAGATGAATAAGATGGGAAGTGTGGAATATCCGGAGGTGCCGGAAGGCGGGGGAGATACGGGTTTGGAAACCCGGGAAGCAGGAGGTGCAACTGCATGCAATGGGATGGATGCGATGAATGCATGAAATGCAAAGAATATGAAGAATGTGAAGGGCGAGAGGATGAGATCCTCCTCCTAACCCTGGGAATGGCCCATGAAGAAAAAGTGATAGAGATGGATGAATAGAAAGTGGAACAAATAAGGGATGGCCCCTTAGCATTAAGATAACTGCCCCTCCACGGCAGTGAAAGTGTATGAGAAATAGCCCCTGCCGAAGCTTCAATGGTGAATAACAACTCCCTTGGAAGGCGAAAAGTAATAGTGTGAGGGAGTTGGAAAGTTGTGCTCGGAAGCATGATGTTGCCCAAAGATTCAAAATTTAGAAATTGGAACAAAGGGTGCCCTGCCCGGCTCTTACACAGCATCAATGCTTGGCATGTCGGTGACTTGGCTTCTTCGACCATGCTTGGCACAATAACCCGGATTGGCATCCGACAAATGAATTCTTGAATCCTAAATGGCGCGGCCAAATCCTTGCTGCCCGGCTCTTGATCGTCCTCGGCACCTGTGCTTGTAGAAGGCCCCCCATTCCGAGTAGTAAGGGGAGGTGAAGCGGAGGCGGAAGGCTCCATGAATGGTGGAGGCATGATGGAAAGGGTGAGCGTAAGCGGGGGTTCAAACACGTCGAGTCTCTCCCTTTGCTCGGAAGCAGCTGGGATTGGCTCGGGTGCAAAAAGGGGTGGATCCTGCTCAGGATTAGCCATGGGTAAGGGTAAAGGGTTAAATGGTGGAATGGGCAAAGTGGGTTTTAAAGGGATAATAGAAGGCCGAGGTGGCGGTAATGGGAGGTTAATTGGGGAAGGTTCAATGGTGGGTTCGATGGAGGCTAATGGTGTGGAGGTAGATGGCTTAACGGGTGGAGGTTTAATAGTGGAAGGCTTGGGGGAGGCCAGTGTTGCGGAGGTTAATGGTGTAACTGGAGGAGGTGTAATGTATGCGATGTCAAGGATAGGAGGAGACTTACAATGTGCCGGTGTGGGTGATTGAAGTATCGACCCATCATCGTAACACCAATTAGTCTCATAAATAGGGGTTAGATCAGGGATGGTTTCATCCTGAGCAGGGGGTTCATCGAATGAAAATGGGGAAAGCGGAAAGTTAAGGAAACTCGGAAGGGGTGCCTGCGGAGCTTCATCATCATCGTATACTGCCTTGGATTCTTCGAATGCCGGCTCTTGCTCACTTGAACCGCCGACGCCGTAATCATCCCTCCTGTCTTTCCATTCTCTCTCCATCTTTGTAATCTCGTCCAAAGCGGCATGGAGAGGATTGACTGGAGTAGGAGGAGCTGTGACCCTCTTTATTTGTTTCTCCATCAAAGTAATCTTATCAAGCAGAGACTGTTGGAGGGGTGTGACCTGAGCAACAGAAGGTTGGCAGGGCCTTGAAGGAGGAAGGGCCGTATAAAAAGGCCGTGGAGGGGAATTAATGGGCCGACCCATAGAAGAACCCGGATGGGCCGGATTGCAATGAATATAAGGGCCTCGGGGCCGCGATGGAGGAGGAATAGAAGGAGGCGGGTGATGGGCCACCCGAGTAGAATGAACAGGAGGAGATGGGTAATGGGCTACCCGATCAGGATTGGAAGGAGGAGGTGGGTGATGGGCCACCCGTGTAGAATTAGAGGGAGATGCATGAGATGTACCCTCAACGGCAGCCTTAAGGGCTTGGATCTGTTGAGGGGTAAGATGATCTAATGCATGCAAAATCTGGGAGACCTTCTCATCATTGGGACGAGAGGGCTTTGTAACGACCCGAGAATCCGATTACCGGGAAGGCCCGATAACCCGAGACTCGCACCGCCACCCACGAGCCCGAAGACTCGGAAGGGTTAAAAGGATGGTGTGGAGACTACACAAGTATCACAAATAATTGCAGACTTTAAACAGTTATAATAGAATAACATTTTACATGGTCCACAACAGAAAATAACACAATAACAATAGTCCACGACTAGTACAGTGACAAGAAAGGAAAGTACAGCTACACGGGGCATCCCCCGGCTCTGACCTCCGGCACTACCGCTGGGCACCCGCACCACGCTGCGCTCCTGACGCGCTCCCCGAAGGTGGCGTGTAATGCCCCGGATTCTTCGGATCCTTTTCGTGGGCTCCGGATCTGGTTTCTCGGATTGTCCAACTCTGTTTTGTCTGAAATTTCGTTTCGGACATCTTTCGTGTTCGGATCGGTGCGATCCGGAGTCGTTTCGGAGGCCCGGAGGCGTTCCGCGGCTTTTTCCGCGTGTGTTTTTCCGATTCCCGGCGTGGGTTTCGGCTTTCCCTTCGGAACCTCGTTGCGGGTGAACCGGGCCGTTCACCAGGGCGCGAGTGGTACCGTTGCGATCGGTGCGTTCCGAGGATCGCGAGGGTGTGATTTTCTATTTTTCTGGATTTTTCCGATTTTCCGGATTTCCCTATAAATAGCTTTTCTCTCTCTCTCCCCTCTCATTTCTCATTTCTCTCCCTCTCTCTTCTCACGCTCTCTCCTCTCTCCCTCTCTCTCCGGCGGCCGACGGGGCGGAGTACGGGCGAGGCGGGGACGGCGCGGGCGAGGCGCGGGCGAGGATGGATGAGGATCGAGGCGGAGGCGGGCGCGATCCCTCGGTGGATTCCGAGATGGCGTCGTTCGCGTTCCGGGCGGTTTTCGGCGTGGATTAGTCGCTTCGGCGCACGGTTTCTTCGGTGGAGGTAGGGTGACGGAACACCACTGCGTTCTGCTCGTTTCCCCTGCCATTGCACGTCGTTCGGCGCGGAAACAGCTGTGTTTGGGTCCGTTCTAGCGAAACTGTGGTTTTGTGGGTTTCGTAGGGTCGGTCGGGAAACGGCGACGGTTTCCAGATCGGTTACTGTCAACGGATTCCTTGGGGCGAGAGCGTTCTTTTCCCCCTGATTTCGTCTCGATTGGTGGTCCCGTTGGACCGGTAGAGCTCCGAGAAGCTCGGTAACCCTTTTTGGGTAACTTCGGTAGAATCGCTCGTTTCTCGCGATTCGTGCGTCGTTTTGACTCCGGTCGGAGTCCACGTGATTGCCAGGGTGGTTGTGGTTGTATCCCCTTCGTTTCGGCACGAACGGGGCGTGGAAAGGCTACGACCGGGAGACCCCCTGGGTTTACCCGCCGTGATGGTTGGGCGGTCGAACCGGGCCCGTCCATCGCGAGGGCGGTTGCCTTTGGCCCGTTCATTTTCTCTTGGTTTTGGGGTTGTGCGGTCGCACGATAGACCGCACATTTGTTGTGCGGCCAGGTGAGAACCGCATGTCTCCCCCATGGACGGTTGGTACCCAGCCGTCTGTCCTTCCGTGGGCTTGTGCGGCCAGGAGCTGACCGCATATACCAGTTGACCCTTGGTCAACAGTTTAGTGTCGGTTGGGTTGTGCGGTTTGGTCAAAACCGTTTTGACCGGCACTGGAGTAGGTCGGTTAGGTTGTGCGGACGATCCTTGGCCGCACATCCCCTTGGGCGGTCCAGCCCTAACCGTCCATCCTCCATTTGGGGTTAGTCCGATTAGAGCCTTGTGCGGCTCCTGCCTGACCGCATGTATTTTTGAGCGGCTGTTCCCTAGCCGCACATCCCTTGAGCGGCCCAGGGTGAACCGCACATGTGCCAGTCTAACCCGGTGTCTCCGTTTTGACTGATTCGAGTCCCGGGTGTGTGGTTCTCGAACCACGTGCCGACCTGTGGCCTGACGGATGTTGTGCACGTCGTCGGGGCCAGGTGTCGTGGTACGTTGTAGTCCCGGGTGTAGAGTTCTCGACTCGTGTCACCGTGTGTTGACGTGTGTCATCGGTTTCTCCGAAAAGCGATCCCCGAGTGGGTCCTGTGTGAGGCCTTGGGCTGCGAGCCCAGTTGTCCAGTCTGGAGCTGGAGGCTTCCCTCTTTTCCTTGAGTTGGGCCACAGCTTGGTGGTGTGCAAGTTGCCTTGGGAATCGTGCTTCTGTGCTTTCCGCGTGGGCCGTGTGTGTGGCCTGAGTCCTGTGAGTTCCCTTCCCAAGGGAATGGTTTCGGCGGCTCGTGAGCTGCCTCGGTATTCGTGCTACAGTGGTTTTAGACCTAGAGCTTGGACTAGATTGACGGCCTTGTGCTGTTGCGTGCAACGGTCTTGACCCCGAGTCTTGTGACTCAAGGACCGTTGGGTGTAGTGCGTCTAGAGGACTGTCCAGAGCCCAGTGACTTAGCGTCACTTGGGTTTTCTCGACTCTCGCGCAGGGTGTGTGCGCGGCTGTGGACTGTGAGTCCCGTTTCTTCTCCGACTGTGGTCATCGTGCGACGGTGCTAGTACGTGGGATGGTCCCCGTACTTTGTCGGATGCGGACGTTGTTTTCCGTTGACTTGAGAGTCTACTCCTTCAGTGACCCTCCACTAGTCGTAGCCTACTAGTACGCGTGTGCTAGTCGCACCAGGGAGTGGTGTACGGGCTTACCCTTAGAGGCGGTTTGTGGACCGGTTGCCGTCGGGCCCCACGTCTTGCAGCCAGAGTCCGGCTGAGGGGAAAACCGGTCAGAGGACCAGACCAGGGACGCGTGGTCTGTGTGTGCACACGTGGTTGGGGGCGGTTGGACCCACGTCGACGGGCGTGACCCCAGCTAGTCACTTGTTGTAGTTACTTGTACGGTGTTCGTGCCTCGGGTAGGAGCTACCACGTCAGGCAGTTCACTTGCGGTGCGGTGTAAGACGTCAGGGGACGCTACCGGCTGTGCTTCTAGTGGGTGGTACTCCTGTCGAGTACGGAGTGACAGACTATCAGTTTCCGTGATTTCGACCTTCGGGTTTTCGGTCGTGTTGACCGTTGAGTTCGGTTGTTTCGCCGTGGCGCGTGTGTTGGTTTTCGCGCCAAGGGTCTAATGCTAGTGGCTTTACCGAGGTTGGGTCTTGTTGTGCGGTACCCGCGATCGGATGGTCGGGGTCGCACCTTGGACAGCGTGTCCAGGTCGGCTGTGTCCGAGGGACAGGCCTCTACGGCGTGGTTGCCGTGTGTTCTTGCTTCGGTAGGTGGTACTAGTGTGGTTCGGTAGCTTCGTCTGCGTGACCGAGGTGTACCTTCCGGTGCAGTAGGAGTAGCTGTAGTGCCGAGTTTTTGACCGGCCACCGGTTTGCTGTTCCTGCTGTAGTTGTAGCTCTCCTTTCCGCTACCGCCGTTGTTTCCGGTTGGGGTTCCGCGGGATCCCTGCTGAGTCTCTGTTTTGGAGACTCATTCCCTGCTTTTCAGGTGTGGCGGTTCTTCCTCGTGGTTCGAGGGTGCGGAGCGGAGGTTCTCTGTTGCCAGCTTGCCGGGCCGGGTGTTCACTTGGCACGTGGTACGTTTTACTGCTTTAGACTGTACTTTCGGTTGGACTGGACTCTGTTGTAGCTGTTGCTGTTCTTTCTTTCAGCTTGTTGTTGTTGGTTGTCCTGCTTTATTTCCTATTTCTTTGTGCCTCCACACTCCTTTTAGCCCTTCCGAGCCCTCCTGGCTCGTGGGCGGCGGTGCGAGTCTCGGGTTATCGGGCCTTCCCGGTAATCGGATTCTCGGGTCGTTACAGCTGGTATCAGAGCGGTGGTTGTGGACGTACATAGGAATTCGAGATATTGCAGTGATCAGAGTCCGTAAGGTCCAGTACAGTCGGCAGCTGGCTTAGGGTTTTGTGTTCGCTTCCCGCCTTGTTTCTCGCTTGGGTGCGCTGTGCGGCGCTGTGAGGTGGTTGCTGCCCGCGGCTTTCGTGCCAACATGGGGTCTAAGGATCGAGGTCGAGAGCCTTCTCCCTCATCGGTGGTGGCCCTGGTTGTGCTGCGTTGGGCAGAGGTTGCTGGCAGGCGTGAGTTCGCGGTGCTGCGTTCGAGGAACCTGCAGCGTGGTCAGGTGGCTGGTGCGGACTGTTCTTGGTTAAGTGGCCGTGAGCGTGCTCTGAGGGAGCTGCTGTCGGTTTTTGGTCACTCCAGCTTGAGGTTTGTCCAGCTCCTGAGGTGTTTTGATCGAGAAGTGTGCTCGGGTGAGCGGAGGATCTTCTCGGTGGGTTGCTGTTTCGTCGAGCCTGATGTTTTGTCGTGCTCTGTTGCGTCAGAAATGACGTGTCGGTCCTGATCGTTCTGCTGATTTCGAGGCAGGATTTGGCAGAGATGTCCCGTTAAGTCTTTGCTCCTGTGCTTCTGTCAGTGGATGGGTTGTGTTCGCCCTGGAGTTGGCTTGAGATGTGAAGGCTCCGCGGTGAGTTTCGGGACTCGAGGGTGAGCATCGGCGGTTGTCGGTTATGGCTCGTGTGGCGGCTCTTGGCATGCCGTGTTGCAGTTCGAGGAATTGCAGCGGTGGTGCATCGAGAGATGCTGTGATGGTGGTCCGACGTGACACTCGTCGAGTGTGTCGGAGGCGCTGACCTGATGGAAGCGATGGTTTTCCTTGGTGCTGGATGGTGCTGTTTCCAGCGTGCGCGAGGTTCGAGGTCAGGTCGAGCGTGGAGTTCTTCCGTTGGTCGAAGTGCGCTGGTTTCTCCTTTGGTTGGAGAGATTGCGTTCGGCTAAGGATTGCCGTCTTGCATTGTGTGCCCGGATTGGTTGGCCTTGTGTGCCATGAAGTCCGTGCGAGACGTGCTCCTTGTCTTGGCAAGGTGGTTGTCTGTGAGAAGTTGTGCCCATCCCTTGTCGTGTGAGGGTGTGCTGGCGCTGTTCCGGAAGGACGAGTGCTGGTTGGGCGGTGTTTGCTTTCTCGACTGTGCGCGCGGATCTGAGTGCGCAGCGGAAGCGTGGTGGGCTCGTAACCCATTGGTTCAGGATCGTGGCATTGGTTGCTACGGGCGGATTCCTGAGTTTGCGTTGAGCATCGGAGGATGGGTTCCTCGGTGTGAAACGTGTTGTTGCCGTGCCGTTGCCCGAGAAGTCGTGGTTCTTGGCACTGGCAGGTGGAGTGTTGGGAAAAGTGCTGGCTAGTGCGCCGCATGAGTACCATGTTCCTGTGTTGGAAGCCGTGTCAGGCGTCGGTATTGGACCTGGATAAGGTTGTTGAGGATGTCGCCTGACGATGGTCGAGGATGTGTTGGTCAGAGTCGGCGGCTTGGTGCCCGACTTGTGTTCCCAGTCGTGTCCTCGGATAAGATCGTTTTTGGAGAAGTGGTCTCTGGCAGGCTGTGGGCTTCCGTTGGTTCTACGGTCTTGTCGGATTGTGACGGTGAGATGTTTATTGCTTAGGGACCCACGAGCGCTGTTCAGGTGGTGTCCCGTGGCTCTGTGGTAAGGGCGGAATCGGGATTGGCAGGTGCCCACTTGGTTTGATCGAAGGATGTGATGAGACCAGACGTAAGAGTGACGCTTGTGGGCGGAGGCCTTCTGTGAGATTAGCGTCGGTTGGTGGTCCTTGATAGGACGTTGGTGTCGCAAGGTTATCCCTGGTTTGGTGATTAGCATGGGGTGGTTCCCTATAAGTCTGAGTCCCGTGAGGTGATGACTGAAGACGCCATGTTCTGTCATTTGGTTTCGTCGTGCTCCCCGAGAGGGTCGAGTTGGCGCGATGATCGAGCTCGGATGCGGAGTCCGAGAGGAGTGTAGCTCGAGATGTGGCATCGGTCTATGTGTGAGTCAGCGGATGGCCTGCTGTGAATTGGATCGTGCCTGTTGGGCCGGTGGAGGTTTCCCGTTGACGTGTATTTGGCGACCAGTGGATGGTCTTTTCAGAGACAGAAGATGCTGGTTGTTGGGGCTCGAGCGTGGCGAGAGCTGAGTGCCAGCGAGACCTTTGGTGGTCGTTTCTGTGATGTGCCTTTCCGGATGGGATCTGGACTTTGTCGAAGTTTGTCTTCTGACGAGAATTGGCACGGTGTTGTGTCCGGCTTTCGGCTTGCCATGTGTGGGGTGTTTCTTGGTGTTGAGCCGATGTGCTGGTTGCGGTCTGTTGAGCTGGCTGCTTGAGCTGGTGGAGGCTCTGTGTTGGTTGCTCCCTTGAGGAGGGTGTGCGACCTGTCAGCTGGTTGTGAAGCTGATGTGTGTTTTGTCTGCTGACCCTGGGGTGGATCAGTAGCTGTTGCTCGTGTCGAGGGTTGTGTTTCCTCGGTGAGCGAGATCGTGGCTGCGGCGCCACGGTGGATTCTCGCGTTGTCTGAGGTGATGCCGGACTGTGTCCTTTGGTATATGCCTGCTCTGTTGGCCTGTGTGCTCGGCGCGAGGAGCGAGGTGTTGCTTGTGATCGTAAGTCTGGCTGTGTCCCTCAGGATCGGTGTTTTCGTGAGAATCGAGGTTTTCTGTGCTGGGGCTCTGACAGCGTGTCAGTGATTCTGTGTTCTTCCCCTGGGACTTCGTGCTTGGTCCTGAATTTCGAGGACGAAATTCCTTTAAGGGGGGAGGGCTGTAATGCCCCGGATTCTTCGGATCCTTTTCGTGGGCTCCGGATCTGGTTTCTCGGATTGTCCAACTCTGTTTTGTCTGAAATTTCGTTTCGGACATCTTTCGTGTTCGGATCGGTGCGATCCGGAGTCGTTTCGGAGGCCCGGAGGCGTTCCGCGGCTTTTTCCGCGTGTGTTTTTCCGATTCCCGGCGTGGGTTTCGGCTTTCCCTTCGGAACCTCGTTGCGGGTGAACCGGGCCGTTCACCAGGGCGCGAGTGGTACCGTTGCGATCGGTGCGTTCCGAGGATCGCGAGGGTGTGATTTTCTATTTTTCTGGATTTTTCCGATTTTCCGGATTTCCCTATAAATAGCTTTTCTCTCTCTCTCCCCTCTCATTTCTCATTTCTCTCCCTCTCTCTTCTCACGCTCTCTCCTCTCTCCCTCTCTCTCCGGCGGCCGACGGGGCGGAGTACGGGCGAGGCGGGGACGGCGCGGCGAGGCGCGAGGATGGATGAGGATCGAGGCGGAGGCGGGCGCGATCCCTCGGTGGATTCCGAGATGGCGTCGTTCGCGTTCCGGGCGGTTTTCGGCGTGGATTAGTCGCTTCGGCGCACGGTTTCTTCGGTGGAGGTAGGGTGACGGAACACCACTGCGTTCTGCTCGTTTCCCCTGCCATTGCACGTCGTTCGGCGCGGAAACAGCTGTGTTTGGGTCCGTTCTAGCGAAACTGTGGTTTTGTGGGTTTCGTAGGGTCGGTCGGGAAACGGCGACGGTTTCCAGATCGGTTACTGTCAACGGATTCCTTGGGGCGAGAGCGTTCTTTTCCCCCTGATTTCGTCTCGATTGGTGGTCCCGTTGGACCGGTAGAGCTCCGAGAAGCTCGGTAACCCTTTTTGGGTAACTTCGGTAGAATCGCTCGTTTCTCGCGATTCGTGCGTCGTTTTGACTCCGGTCGGAGTCCACGTGATTGCCAGGGTGGTTGTGGTTGTATCCCCTTCGTTTCGGCACGAACGGGGCGTGGAAAGGCTACGATCGGGAGACCCCCTGGGTTTACCCGCCGTGATGGTTGGGCGGTCGAACCGGGCCCGTCCATCGCGAGGGCGGTTGCCTTTGGCCCGTTCATTTTCTCTTGGTTTTGGGGTTGTGCGGTCGCACGATAGACCGCACATTTGTTGTGCGGCCAGGTGAGAACCGCATGTCTCCCCCATGGACGGTTGGTACCCAGCCGTCTGTCCTTCCGTGGGCTTGTGCGGCCAGGAGCTGACCGCATATCCCAGTTGACCCTTGGTCAACAGTTTAGTGTCGGTTGGGTTGTGCGGTTTGGTCAAAACCGTTTTGACCGGCACTGGAGTAGGTCGGTTAGGTTGTGCGGACGATCCTTGGCCGCACATCCCCTTGGGCGGTCCAGCCCTAACCGTCCATCCTCCATTTGGGGTTAGTCCGATTAGAGCCTTGTGCGGCTCCTGCCTGACCGCATGTCTTTTGAGCGGCTGTTCCCTAGCCGCACATCCCTTGAGCGGCCCAGGGTGAACCGCACATGTGCCAGTCTAACCCGGTGTTTCCGTTTTGACTGATTCGAGTCCCGGGTGTGTGGTTCTCGAACCACGTGCCGACCTGTGGCCTGACGGATGTTGTGCACGTCGTCGGGGCCAGGTGTCGTGGTACGTTGTAGTCCCGGGTGTAGAGTTCTCGACTCGTGTCACCGTGTGTTGACGTGTGTCATCGGTTTCTCCGAAAAGCGATCCCCGAGTGGGTCCTGTGTGAGGCCTTGGGCTGCGAGCCCAGTTGTCCAGTCTGGAGCTGGAGGCTTCCCTCTTTTCCTTGAGTTGGGCCACAGCTTGGTGGTGTGCAAGTTGCCTTGGGAATCGTGCTTCTGTGCTTTCCGCGTGGGCCGTGTGTGTGGCCTTAGTCCTGTGAGTTCCCTTCCCAAGGGAATGGTTTCGGCGGCTCGTGAGCTGCCTCGGTATTCGTGCTACAGTGGTTTTAGACCTAGAGCTTGGACTAGATTGACGGCCTTGTGCTGTTGCGTGCAACGGTCTTGACCCCGAGTCTTGTGACTCAAGGACCGTTGGGTGTAGTGCGTCTAGAGGACTGTCCAGAGCCCAGTGACTTAGCGTCACTTGGGTTTTCTCGACTCTCGCGCAGGGTGTGTGCGCGGCTGTGGACTGTGAGTCCCGTTTCTTCTCCGACTGTGGTCATCGTGCGACGGTGCTAGTACGTGGGATGGTCCCCGTACTTTGTCGGATGCGGACGTTGTTTTCCGTTGACTTGAGAGTCTACTCCTTCAGTGACCCTCCACTAGTCGTAGCCTACTAGTACGCGTGTGCTAGTCGCACCAGGGAGTGGTGTACGGGCTTACCCTTAGAGGCGGTTTGTGGACCGGTTGCCGTCGGGCCCCACGTCTTGCAGCCAGAGTCCGGCTGAGGGGAAAACCGGTCAGAGGACCAGACCAGGGACGCGTGGTCTGTGTGTGCACACGTGGTTGGGGGCGGTTGGACCCACGTCGACGGGCGTGACCCCAGCTAGTCACTTGTTGTAGTTACTTGTACGGTGTTCGTGCCTCGGGTAGGAGCTACCACGTCAGGCAGTTCACTTGCGGTGCGGTGTAAGACGTCAGGGGACGCTACCGGCTGTGCTTCTAGTGGGTGGTACTCCTGTCGAGTACGGAGTGACAGACTATCAGTTTCCGTGATTTCGACCTTCGGGTTTTCGGTCGTGTTGACCGTTGAGTTCGGTTGTTTCGCCGTGGCGCGTGTGTTGGTTTTCGCGCCAAGGGTCTAATGCTAGTGGCTTTACCGAGGTTGGGTCTTGTTGTGCGGTACCCGCGATCGGATGGTCGGGGTCGCACCTTGGACAGCGTGTCCAGGTCGGCTGTGTCCGAGGGACAGGCCTCTACGGCGTGGTTGCCGTGTGTTCTTGCTTCGGTAGGTGGTACTAGTGTGGTTCGGTAGCTTCGTCTGCGTGACCGAGGTGTACCTTCCGGTGCAGTAGGAGTAGCTGTAGTGCCGAGTTTTTGACCGGCCACCGGTTTGCTGTTCCTGCTGTAGTTGTAGCTCTCCTTTCCGCTACCGCCGTTGTTTCCGGTTGGGGTTCCGCGGGATCCCTGCTGAGTCTCTGTTTTGGAGACTCATTCCCTGCTTTTCAGGTGTGGCGGTTCTTCCTCGTGGTTCGAGGGTGCGGAGCGGAGGTTCTCTGTTGCCAGCTTGCCGGGCCGGGTGTTCACTTGGCACGTGGTACGTTTTACTGCTTTAGACTGTACTTTCGGTTGGACTGGACTCTGTTGTAGCTGTTGCTGTTCTTTCTTTCAGCTTGTTGTTGTTGGTTGTCCTGCTTTATTTCCTATTTCTTTGTGCCTCCACACTCCTTTTAGCCCTTCCGAGCCCTCCTGGCTCGTGGGCGGCGGTGCGAGTCTCGGGTTATCGGGCCTTCCCGGTAATCGGATTCTCGGGTCGTTACATGGCGCCTCACCTGAAACACGGTGAAAACACGCAGGGAATGAGTCTCGGAACAAGACTCAGTAGGGATCACTCGAACCCTACCTCGAAAAACGAGAAACCACTACTCTAGCGGTAGAAAAGTATCTCGGAAAGGAAAGCCCTGTACTCTACAGAACTAGACCCTAACGGCACGTAAACCGAGACACGTGCCACGGTACGAGGAAACTGAAACTCAACGGTTGAACCGTCAAAAACCCGAAGGTCGGAAACACACGACTGACAGTCTGACACTCCGTACTCGACAGGAGTACCACCCACTAGAAGCACAGCCGGTAGCGTCCCCTGGCGTCTTACACCGCACCGCAGGTGCACCGCCTGACATGGTAGGTCCTACCCGAGGCGCAAACACCGTACAAGTAACCACAAACAAGTAACTAGTTGGGGTCACGCCCGTCGACGTGGGTCCAACGGCCCCCAACCACGTGTGCACACACAGACCTTGCGTCACTAGGTCTGGTCCTCTGACCGGTTTTCCCCCGTAGCCGGACTCTGGCTACCGACGAGGGGCCTACGGTAACCGGTCCACAAACCGTCTCGAAAGGTGGGTGCCCGTACACCACTCCCAGGTGAGACCAGCACCGCGCACTGGTGGGCTACGACTAGTGGAGGGTCGCTAAAGGAGTAGACTCTCGAGTCACGGAAAACAACACCCAAGCCCGACAACGTGTGGGAATCACCCCACGCACCAGTCCCGTCACACGGAGACCACGGTCGGAGAAAAGCGAGGTTGCCACCCTCATGGGGCAACACAGGAAGTGGCGGTCTACCCTCAGACCGTCACTGCCAAATGGCGGTCCACTCTAGGGCCGTCACTTGGAAATAGCGGTCTAAGGCGGACCGTCACACGGCCAGGGGGTAGGGGGAAGCGACGCGCCTACCCTAGTGCGTCGCTTGGAAGCGGCGCACCTAGGCCAGGGCGTCACATGGCACCCCACACCCACGAAAACCACAGGGAAAGTAACGCGCTTACCCTGGCGCGTCGCTTGCAAGCAACGCGTCGGGCTCAGTGCGTTACTCGCATGTGACGCGCCTAGACCAGCGCGTCGCATGGCCCTCACGCTCGGGATGGAAAGGGAAGTGACGCGCCTGCCCCAGCGCGTCGCTTGTAAGTAACGCGCTGGGCCCAGTGCGTCGCTTGGCCCATCCACATGGGGGACAACAGGAAGTAACGCTCCTGCCCCAGTGCGTTACACGCATGTAACGCGCCTATCTCGGTGCGTTACATGGCCTGACCCCCAACGGTCAAAACCCAACGGTCGAAAGCATGTGACGGCCCAGCCCAGGGGCGTCACTAGCAAACGGCGGCCAGTCGCAGGACCGTTACAGCCCTCGACCCCAAAGGCCAACACCCAGGGAAGTAACGCACCCCTCTAGGGGCGTTACAAGCATGTGACGGTCACTGGAGTGACCGTCGCTTGCCCCAGAGCACGCTACGGCGGGAAACCCCAAAAACACCAACCACGCCCCCGTACCTCCACCGGAGAGGGGGAAAACAAGGGGGAAGACCCCTGGGGACCCCTAGCATGCATCTAAGCCACTAAAACATAGAATCATGGGCTAAAACTATAGATCGGGCGGCTCACCCCCAAAACATGGAAAAACCCCAAAAATGCCCAAACATGCCTCTCTCGGCCTCCCCGCGGCCTACAAACCACGGAAAAGAACGGCGAAGAGCTAGGGAACGTCACCCTACCTCAATGGAGCGAATGCTCCGCCGGATCGTCCACGAATCGCGAAGAACGCTTGAAAACCCTCGTTCTTCCTTAAGCTTCCCACGCTCGCCGCACGCCCCCACGACCGCCTCGCCGCCGCCCACGTCACCGCGCCGTCGCCCCGCCGCCGTCTGCAGCCGGAGGGGAGCTCGCCGTGGCCAACCGGGAGGAAGAGAGGGAGAGGGAGGGAGACACTGTGGAGGAGGAAGGAGGAAGAAGAAGAGAGGAAGAAGAAGATGGTGGGGGAGAGAGAAAAGAAAAAGGGTTTTATAGAAAAACCCGGAAAATACAGAAAATACCAAAAATTAGGAAATTACACCCCCACGATCCTCAGAACGTACCGATCGCAACGGTACCACTCGTGCCCGTGTGAACAGCCCGGTTCACCCGCAGCGAGCGTCCGAAGAGAAAAGCAGAAACCCGCGCCGGAAATCAGAAATCACGCACGGAAAAAGCCGCGGAACGCCTCCGGGCCTCCGAAACGACTCCGGATCGCGCCGATCCGAACACGAAAGATGTCCGAACGAAATCTCGGACACAACAGAGCCGAACGCTCCGAAAACCAGATCCGGGACCCACGAAGAAGGATCCGAAAGGTCCGGGATATTACAGCCCTCCCCCCTTAAGGAATTTCGTCCTCGAAATTGAGAATAACCAGAGGGGAAAAAAGAGGAAGACTCACTCAAACAGATACGGGAACTGCTGACGCATCTCGTCCTCACGTTCCCAAGAAGCCTCACCACCAGAGTGCCGCTGCCACACGACCTTACCAAGGGAATGACCTTGTTCCGCAGGCGCTGCTCTCGCCTATCCTCCACGCGGATCGGAAACTCTGGGAGAGAAAGATCTGGAGTCACCTCAGGCCAAACGAAAACTCGAGCATATGAGAGTCATCGGGCATATACTTCCGCAACATCGAGACGTGGAACACGTCATGCACCGACGCCAACTCAGGAGGCAACTGCAACCGGTAAGCAACCTCACCGATGCGCTCCACAATCGCGAAAGGACCAATATAGCGGGGACTCAGCTTCCCACGCCGTCCAAAACGCATCACCCCCTTCATCGGAGAAACTCTCAAGAACACATGATCGCCCACGGCGAACTCGAGGGGCTGCCTCCTACGGTCAGCATAGCTCTTCTGCCGACTCTGGGCCGCCAACATGTTCTGACGAACCAGGTGCACAACATCCACACATTGCTGCACCAATTCCGGTCCCGTCAAAACACGCTCACCCACCTCAAACCAATCGAGTGGAGTCCGACAAGGACGCACGTACAATGCCTCATAAGGAGCCATGCCGATGCTCGAATGATAGCTGTTGTTATAGGCAAACTCCACCAACGGTAGGTGATGTATCCAACTCCCCTGCCACTCCAGGCAGCAGGATCTCAGCATGTCCTCCAAAGTCTGAATGGTCCTCTCAGACTGACCATCTGATTGAGGATGATATGCCGAGCTAAATGCCAACTCCGTGCCAAGAGCTCGCTGGAAACTCCTCCAGAATCCAGAAGTGAAGCGCGGATCCCGATCCGACACGATCGAAATGGGAACCCCATGCAACGGAACGATCCGCTCCACATAAAGACGAGCCAACTTAGGCACGCTCCAGCTGACCTTGACCGGTAGCAACCGAGTCACCTTTGTCAGTCGATCCACCAGCAACCAAATACTATCCTGCCCACTCGGGGTTCTTGGCAACCCCACCACAAAATCCGTGGTCACATGGTCCCACTTCCAAGCAGGAACATCCAAGGGCTGGAGAGTACCGCCTGGTCGCTGATGCTCCGCCTTCACCTGCTGACAGATCAGGCACCTGGCCACAAATTCTGCGACATCTCTCTTCATGCCAGGCCACCAGAACTGCCTCCGCAAGTTCCGATACATCTTCGTCGCACCCGGGTGTACAGTGTACCTGCTCCCATGAGCCTCGCGTAACACCGCACGACGAACCTGCTCCTCAGCTGGGACGTACACCCTGCCACGAAACCTCGCAGCACCGTCCTCGCCGAGCTCTACGTCAGCCATAGCCAAAATCCGGGACAACTCAGGGTCCGCATGCTGAGCCTCTGTCACCTGACGACGGATAGCAGGAGTGACAGTCAGACTCGCAAGCACAGCCAACCCTGGCTCCTGGGGAATCTTGAGCCTGAAAGATACCTCGGGCACTTGTTCCCAGAGCCTCCACTCCTCAACATCAAGGCACTGACCGCAACCTTCGACTCAAGGCATCGGCGACGACATTCATCCTGCCTGGCTGATAAGATAGGGTGAAGTCATAGTCCTTCATGAACTCCATCCAACGCCTTTACCTGAGGTTCAGGTCTCTCTGCGAGAACACGTACCTCAAGCTCTGATGGTCAGTGAACACCTCGAACTTCTCACCGTACAGATAATGCCTCCAGATCTTCAGCGCGAAGATCACAGCCGCCAACTCAAGGTCATGGGTAGGGTAGTTCTCCTCGTGAGGCTTTAGCTGCCGAGATGCATAAGCCACCACTCTACCATGCTGCATCAGAACAGCACCCAGTCCAACGCCGGAAGCATCTGTACACACCACGAAACCTCCCGATCCAGAAGGTAAAACCAACACCGGAGCCGAGGTGAGCAATCTCTTCAGCTCCCTAAAGCTCTGCTCACACTCCTCGGACCAACGAAAGGTACATCCTTCCGCGTGAGCCTAGTCATCGGGGTCGCAATGCGGGAAAAATCCTGGATAAACCGACGATAATAACCCGCAAGCCCCAAGAAACTCCGGATCTCCGTCACCGACCTCGACCTCAGCCATTGCATCACAGCCTTGACCTTGGCGGGATCCACAGAAATGCCATCACCAGAAATCACGTGCCCCAGAAAGTGCACCTCGCTGAGCCAAAACTCGCACTTGCTGAGCTTCGCATACAACTGGTGATCTCGCAACGTCTGCAGTACCACACTCAAATGGTACGCGTGCTCCTCAGCAGACCGCGAATAAACAAGGATGTCATCCACAAAAATGACCACAAACTGGTCCAAATACGGATGAAACACCCTCTGCATCAAGTCCATAAGGCAGCTGGGGCATTGGTGAGCCCAAACGGCATCACCAGAAACTCATAATGCCCGTACCTCGAACTGAATGCAGTCTTCTCCACATCGGACTCGCGAATCTCAGCTGATAGTAACCTGACCGCAAATCAATCCGCGAGAACACTCGCGCAGACTGAAGCTGGTCGAACAAGTCATCGATCCGCGGCAACGGATACTTGTTCTTAACGGTCACTTCATTCAGCTACCGATAGTCAATGCACAGCCGCAGACTACCGTCCTTCTTCTTCACAAACAGCACGGGCGCACCCCAAGGGGAAAAGCTCGGACGAATGTACCCCTTGGCCAGCAGCTCCTGCAACTGCGCCCTCAACACCCTCAGTTCAGCGGGGGCCATACGGTAGGGAGCCTTCGCCAAAGGTCCCGCACCAGGTACAACCTCGATCACAAAATCGATCTCCCGCTGGGGAGGTAATCCAGGCAACTCCTCAGGAAAAACATCGGGAAACTCGCACACCACCGCGATGTCCTCGACATCGGCTCCATCCGGTCAGACACAACCACTGACGCGAGAAAACCCTGACAACCTGAATCAAGCAACCGACGGGCTCGAATAGCAGAGATAAGAAATCGAGAAGAGGCGGAACGGATACCTTGGAAATAGAAGGTCCTCTTGCTCGGATGCTGGAAGTAGACCCTCTTCATCCACAATCCACCACCGCTCCATGAGTCTCGAGCCAATCCATGCCTAAATCACATCGTAATCCCGAAGCTGCAACGCATACAATCTGCCTGGCATACTCCGGCCATCGATCCACACCGGAACCTGGTCGAAGCAATACGGAGTGACCATAAAGTCACCCGAAGGCAACTCCACCGCCAAATCACAAGACAACTGGGTCACCGGCTCCTCGACGCTCGACGCGAAATCCTCCGAAATAAACGAATGAGACGCGCCAGAATCAAACAAAACCCGAGCCGCACAACCCAAAATCTGAACGGTACCTTCCACGAGCTGCGACGCCACTGCCACTGCCCTGGTCAAGTGCGTGATCTGGCCTCGAGCCCTCTGCCTGCCTCCCACGCTAGCTGACCTGGGTAGCGGCGGATACTGTCCCTGCTGCTGCTGCTGCTGCCTCTGCTGCTGGGGAAACTGCTGCTGCGGCGGTCTCTGTGGACAGTCACGCGCCATGTGCCCTGGCTGGTCACACCGAAAACAGATAATCGGCGCTGTGCACTGCCTGCCTGGGTGGGTCCCACCACACCATGGACAAGGTCCTCGTGATCCACCCCCTGATCCCTGACGCTGCAAAGGAATCGACTGCTACACACTGCCCGATGAAGCTTGTCCCTGATCCTTGGGCTTCTTACGGAAACCCTTCTTCAAGAACTTCTTGACCTTCGAGCTAAAGACGCAGATCCTGTCACTGAAGCTGCCGATGCCGGTACTCCTGAACCACCCGACGCATGCTGGAAGAAACCCTGCTGCTGGGTAGCCGACTGCTGGCTGCGACCTGACACGGACTGCCCCTGGCTGATCGGTCCTCGAGTCCTCTGCATATCCATCTCCAAGGAAATCGCAACACGAGACGCCGTCTCTAGATCAGTGGCCCCATTCGCGATCAAATGGTGCCTCAGCTCCAGCCTCAAGCCATGTACAAACTGCGTGGTCCTCACCCTCTCATGCTCCATGACATGAGGTGCGTACCGACCCAGCTCGACAAATTGGGCCCTGTACTGCAACACGGACATGTCACCCTGCACCAGCTCCAGAAACTCCCGCATCCGCTGCGTAGCAACGACGTCTGGACAGTACGTACGCTCGAAAGCACTGACAAAGTCACCCCACTCGACCTGCTCAAGTGGACGAAGCTGAAAGGACGTCTTCCACTCGGAAGACCACCACCTCCGAGCCGTACCCTGCAACTGGTTGTAGGCCAACACCACTCTGTCCTCGGCAGTACTTTTCGCAGAACTGAACACCCGCTCCATCTCATCGAGCCAATCACGAGCCGCATCAGGGTCTGCCTGGCCGCTAAAGTAAGGTGGATGGAACTGCATGAAGTCCCTCACTGCTCGGCCCGGCCCACCCCTGACTGACGAGCCCTCAGCAGCCTCTCCGCCAAACTGCTGAGACATGAGATGGTACATGCCACGGAAGAAATCCTCGGCCCCCGGAGCTCTCGCAGCATCCGCGGCCTCGGTAGCTCCCGGAACTCTGCTATGCTCCTCCTGGTCCCTCTGGACCCCCTGCTGGATCTCCTGACCTCCAGCCGACTGCCCCTGCTGAGAGCGAGAACTCCTCCTCGGCGCCATCCTCGCTCCTGAAGCACAAGACAGAAAACACGAAACGGCAATGTCAGAATAAAACACGCGGTGCCCAAGGCCAGCGTCACCTGTACATCATCGCCATGGACTAGTGGACCACTACAATTACCTATGATTCCATGTAATTCCACAACCGCGCTCTGATACCAGCTGTAACGACCCGAGAATCCGATTACCGGGAAGGCCCGATAACCCGAGACTCGCACCGCCACCCACGAGTCCGAAGACTCGGAAGGGTTAAAAGGATGGTGTGGAAACTACATAGTTATCACAAGTAATTGTAGAAATTAAACAGTTATGATATTAAGCAGGAAATAAGATAACAATTTACATGGTCCACAAAATAAAATAACCACGACAACAGTCCACGACTAGTACAGTGACAAGAAGGAAAAGTACAGCTACACGGGGCATCCCCCGGCTCAGACCTCTGACACTACCTCTGGGCACCCGCACCACGCTGCGCTCCTGACGCGCTCCCCGAAGGTGGCGTCTCACCTGAAACACGGTGAAAACACGCAGGGAATGAGTCTCGGAACAAGACTCAGTAGGGATCACTCGAACCCTACCTCGCAAAGCGAAAAACCACTACTCTAGCGGTAGGAGAGTACCTCGGAAAGGAAAGCCATGTACTCTACAAAGCAAGACTCTACGGCACGTAAACCGACACACGTGCTACGAAGAGAAGACCGAAGCTCAACGATCACCGACAAACCCGAAGGTCGGAAACACACGACTGACAGTCTGACACTCCGTACTCGACAGGAGTACCACCCACTAGAAGCACAGCCGGTAGCGTCCCCTGACGTCTTACACCGCACCGCAGGTGAACCGCCTGACGTGGTAGGTCCTACCCGAGGCGCAAACACCGAAAAGTAACTCACAACAAGTGACTAGCTGGGGTCACGCCCGTCGACGTGGGTCCAACCGCCCCCAACCACGTGTGCACACACAGACCGCGTCCTGGTCTGGCCCTCTGACCGGTTTTCCCCTCAGCCGGACTCTGGCTAGACGAGGGGCCCAACGGTAACCGGTCCACAAACCGTCTCTAAAGGTGCCCGTACACCACTCCCTGGTGCGACTAGCACCGCGTACTAGTAGGCTACGACTAGTGGAGGGTCACTGAAGGAGTAGACTCTCAAGTACGGAAAACAACACCCAAGCCCGACAACGTGTGGGAATCACCCCACGCACAGTCCCGTCGCACGGAGACCACGGTCGGAGAAAAGCGAGGTTGCCACCCTCATGGGGCAACACAGGAAGTGGCGGTCTACCCTCAGACCGTCACTGCCAAATGGCGGTCCACTCTAGGGCCGTCACTTGGAAATAGCGGTCTAAGGCGGACCGTCACACGGCCAGGGGTAGGGGGAAGCGACGCGCCTACCCTAGTGCGTCGCTTGGAAGCGGCGCACCTAGGCCAGGGCGTCACATGGCACCCCACACCCACGAATACACGGATGTAACGCGCTTAGCCTAGCGCGTTACACGCCCCTCCACGGCACAGATTCAAAAAGGGATGTAACGGCCCTGCCCGGGCGCGTTACTCACATGTAACGCACCTAGACCAGCGCGTTACATGGCCCTCACGCCTGGGGTAAACACAGGAAGTAACGCTCCTGCCCCAGGGCGTTACACGCATATAACGCACCTAGAATGGCGCGTCACATGGCCTGACCCCCAACGGTCAAAACCAACGGTCAAAAAGCATGTGACGGCCCAGCCCAGGGGCGTCACTAGCAAACGACGGCCAGTCGCAGGACCGTTACAGCCCTCGACCCCAAAGGCCAACACCCAGGGAAGTAACGCACCCCTCTAGGGGCGTTACAAGCATGTGACGGTCACTGGAGTGACCGTCGCTTGCCCCAGAGCACGCTACGGCGGGAAAACCCCAAAAACACCAACCACGCCCCCGTACCTCCACCGGAGAGGGGGAAAACAAGGGGGAAGACCCCTGGGGACCCCTAGCATGCATCTAAGCCACCAAAACATAGAATCATGGGCTAAAACCATAGATCGGGCGGCTCACCCCCAAAACATGGAAAAACCCCAAAAATGCCCAAACATGCCTCTCTCGGCCTCCCCGCGGCCTACAAACCATGGAAAAGAACGGCAAAGAGCTAGGGAACGTCACCCTACCTCAATGGAGCGAATGCTCCGCCGGATCGTCCACGAATCGCGAAGAACGCTTGAAAACCCTCGTTCTTCCTTAAGCTTCCCACGCTCGCCGCACGCCCCCACGACCGCCTCGCCGCCGCCCACGTCACTGCGCCGTCGCCCCGCCGCCGTCTGCAGCCGGAGGGGAGCTCGCCGTGGCCAACCGGGAGGAAGAGAGGGAGAGGGAGGGAGACACGGTGGAGGAGGAAGGAGGAAGAAGAAGAGAGGAAGAAGAAGATGGTGGGGGAGAGAGAAAAGAAAAAGGGTTTTATAGAAAAACCCGGAAAATCCGTAAAATTCCAAAAAATAGGAAATCACACCCCCGCGATCCTCGGAACGCACCGATCGCAACGGTACCACTCGTGTCCGTGTGAACAGCCCGGTTCACCCGCAACGAGCGTCCGAAGAGAAAAGCCGAAACACACACCGGGAATCGGGAAAACACACGCGGAAAAGTCGCGGAACGCCTCCGGGCCTCCGAAACAACTCCGGATCGCGCCGACCCGAACACGAAAGATGTCCGAAACGAAATTTCGGACACAACGGAGCCGGACACTCCTAAAACCAGATCCGGGACCCACGAAGAAGGATCCGAAAGGTCCGGGATATTACAGGCTTAATGGGAATAGTGGCTCGAAATTGAGTTGAAGGACCATTGGATTGGACATTGCCCGAGGGTCGGGCAACACCATAAGAGTGAGGATGTGGTCCTTTGAAAGTATGGTGAGAATTTTGAACATGTTGAAAGTGAGGATTATAAGAAGTGCTAGGTTGTGCATCCTCATGAATTGAATTAAACATGTTGTCTTGTTTATAGTAAGCCATCATGCAATCAAAGTTCAAAATAATATGCAAAGAAGCACACAAAAGAGATGGTTACCTTGATTTGATTTGTTTGAACCTTGGTGAATTAAGGATTTTATCAAAGTTTTGAATGATTCACACAAGGGGGGGAAACCTAGTTTCAATATGGTTTGAACTCCAATGCCAACTAGGAACCCTCTCTCACCACGTATAGGCCAACTAACTCGGGACTTCAAAAGGGTACAACCTGCCCGGCGTCCGTGAGGGAATCCACGGGTGCGGGGACTTACGGAGGCTTGGAAAAGGGATTTCCAGTCCAAAGAGACGGAATGCTCAATGGAGGGTCGTCCCGATTCCAAGAGGGTGTGTGGATCCTAATGAAGAGGAGGGGGCTCCCAAACCAATGTAAAGAATGAATGCAACAGGGGAAATCAGGCCAACCACACAATATGATCAATCAATATGAAATATCATAAAAACTCACCCACGGGAAGGGTTCTGGAAACCCACAGTAAAAACACGCCCTGGCAGGGGGCGCTACTAACAAAAGACACGACAGTGTGACTGTCGTGACTCAAAGCGAGGTGCCAGGGGCAGTAAAAACACGCCTTAGGGTGAGGCGCTATAAGGGGAAAGGACGCCCTTGGCCGAGGGCGTCAAATCAAAAGCAACGCCTTGCTGAGGGGCGCTAATCAACAAAGAAACGCCCTGGCGCAGGGCGTGAATTCTCAGGCAGCGTAATAAAACCAGAAATATCAGGAAATATGCTGGAAGGTGCCCTGTCAGCGGGCGTAAAGTACGAATAAGACGCCCTAAGTTAGGGCGTGAAATCGAAAAAGCGCCTCTGACAGAGGCGTTAATTCCTCAGGAAAGCACGGCCGAATGAATAAAACGCCTTCGTGTGAGGCGTTACAATATAAAAAGGCGCCCTGGAGAAGGGCGTGAAGTCACAGATAAGCAGGGTATGATAGAAGACGTCCTGTCAGAAGGCGTTAGACATGCATAAAACGCCCTGGGTGAGGGCGTGAAATTAAAACGCGCCTCTGACAGAGGCGTTAATTTCCAGAAAGACCCCACGGCCAGCAATATCAAACACTCACAGTCACAGGGCAATCAATAAAATGCAGCAGAGTATAACATGCTCATCAAAAATTTTGGATAAGTGGAATTTTCAAAAAGAAAATCTAACAAGCTGACAGATCACTCGGGGAGAGTGCAAAGCACAATGGAGGGTGCCCGAGGGGCACAAAGGAGGGGTACCGTGGGTACCAAAGGGAAAGGGCACGCGAGGGTGCCAAAGTGGAAAGGGGTAATAAAAAAGAAGAACACAAAGGGTCCCACCGTGATCGCCAATTTGTGGATATCTAATTTAGAATAAATCCACTTAAGAAAAATATGAATAAGAAAAGACATGCAATAATCATCAATATGGAGGAAAATATATGCACGAGGTGCACAAGGGGAGTGTGTGATCGCCAGAGACACGAGGCCTCAAAAGATAATAATGAAAAATCATGGAGGGATCGCGAAGAATACCTTTAAAAGTGCGGGGATGTGAGTGCTTCCTTTCTCTTCAAATCGGCCGGCCGATGAAGAGAGTTCTTGCTTTTATTACCCTTGCAAAAAAGACAAATACCAATAAAAAATATGGATTAGAATATGGTGTGTAGCATCAAATTCTAAATAAAAATATGAGCATGAAAATATGGTGAAAAACACACCTTAAGGGTGGTGACCCTTAAACCCCTATGCAAAAAGGGTGGGAATATATGATGATGATATGAAAAAGAAAAGGATGTGCAAGAGTGCACTGTGGGGAGTACTCAACGTAGTTGAGAAGAAAAACCAATAGGAGATGAATGATGCATGTATGAATATGTGAACCGATGATATTAAAACAAAAGAGGAATAATATAAATAAAACAAAGGGGGCCTGTGCTTTGGCTTGAATGCTCGATGGGGAGGAGTCTCGGTTGGATGATGAGGTGATCGTAAGAGGAGCTTCTCCTTTAGCCACCAACAGCAACAGCCGTTCCCTGTAAAAAAGAAAAAAAACAGAAGAAGAAGGAAAAGCAGCAGAGGGTCGGAAAGAAGGGGATCCAACCTTAACAACAGAGCCCATCCGCCCTATTAAATAGAATTGGAGGAGATAAACATGGGCAAGAGTCCAATAAGGGGGAAGGATAAGAATGGGCAAGAGCCCCAATCAAGGCAGGAGTCTAACGAAGCAAGGACTCTCTGGGAAAAGGGCTGCGAAGCCAGAAGATGAAACACGCCCTTTGTCAGGGCGTCAATTCAAGAATTGATGACCTGTCAAGGGGCGTTAATTTAAAACACGCCCAGGGTCAGGGCATTTCTTCATGGATCAATTTTAGAAATAAACATTTCTTTTATTTAGAAATTATGAAAGACGCCTCAGGGAGAGGCGTGAATTGAAAAACGCCCCATGTTAGGGCGTGATTCAACATTTTTCAAACATTTATTCTTTTTCAAAAATTGCATAATTCCAGGAATTGACGCCCTCACCTCAGGGCGTCCTTTCATCAAGAAACGCCCCAGGTCAGGTCGTGTTTTAAAACACGCCCTTCACCAGGTCACGAATTTATAAAATAGGTAAAATGGGGAGAAATAGATAAAAATGGGGAGACACGCCCTGGATCAGGCCGCGTTTAAAAACACGCCCCTCTCCAGGGCGTTAATTTAAAAAAGAGGGAAAGGGGAGAATATCCATGAAAAATGGAAAAAATACTCAAATAAGCTAATTTGAGGGTCAAATGAGGCATTACAAGGCAATATGAGAAATACTCAAAGTAATGTCAATTTTGGCGTGTCTACATCCGGTATTGCTCTAGATAATCAAGGTTTTGAGCACATATTCAGTCAAGGAAAATGGAAATTGACTACAGGCACATTGATTGTTGCCAAGGGAAATGCTTATTGTAGTCTTTACAAGACTCATGCAAAAGTGTGCAAAGATGTGTTGAATGCTGTCCAAGGTGATTCTTCTCCAGATTTATGGCATAGAAGGCTCGGGCATATGAGTGACAAAGGACTACAACTTTTAGCGAGGAAGTCTTATATTCCCTCCATGAAAGGTATGACTCTTAGTCCTTGTGATTACTGTTTACTTGGAAAGCATCATAGAATTTCTTTTCGTTCTTCATCACAACGAAAAAGTTACATTTTAGATTTGATTTATTCTGATGTTTGTGGTCCCTTTGAGGTGGAGTCCATGGGTGGAAATATGTACTTTGTCACTTTCATTGATGATGCATCTAGAAAGGTGTGGGTCTATTTGCTGAGGACAAAAGATCAAGTGTTTCAGTCATTTCAAAATTTTCATGCTATGGTGGAAAGAGAGACAAGCAAAAAGTTGAAATGTCTCCGCACAGATAATGGAGGAGAGTACATCTCCAAAGAATTTACAGATTATTGTGCAGCTCATGGCATAAGACATGAAAGGACTGAACCAGACACCCCATAGCATAATGGTGTAGCAGAAAGAATGAACAGAACCATTGTGGAAAAGGTAAGATGTATGTTGAGGATGGCAAAGCTACCAAAGAGCTTCTGGGCTGAAGCTGTTCGCACTGCTTGCTATTTGATAAATAGATCTCCTTCTGTTCCTTTGGATTTTGAAATTCCAATGAAGATTTGGTCAGGGAAGGAGGTATCCTACAATCACTTGAAAGTGTTTGGTTGCAAGGCATTTGTGCATGTCCCCAAGGACCAAAGGCGGAAACTTGATGACAAAGCCATTCCTTGTATTTTCTTAGGCTATGGAAATGAAGAGTTTGGCTTCAGGTTATGGGATCCAGAAAAGAAGATAGTGGTCAGACAGAGAGATGTGATCTTTTATGAAGATCAGAATATTGAAGACATCAAAGAAACAAAGTTGAAAGGTCAATCTTCCTACAGTGCTCCAGATCTCGCACCCATTCCTTCTCCAGTACAAGAGCTTACAGATGGAGAAGAAATGCAAGGCGAAGATGACAGTGATGAAATGCCAGAATTAGGTGACAGTGATGCTGAGCCAGAGCAGGAGGTTTCTGAGCAGGGGGAGCATCAAGAGTTAGAGATCAGGAGGTCTTCAAGAGTGCTACATCCATCATCAAAATATCCTCCCTCTCAGTATATGCTGCTTACTGAGGAGGGGGAGCCAGAGAGCTTTGAGGAGGTGCAATCTCATAAAGACAAAGATAAGTGGTTCAAAGCCATGCAGAGCGAGATGAATTCACTTAAGCTGAATAATACTTATGAGTTGGTGGACCTTCCTAAAGGCAGAAAAGCATTGAAGAACAAGTGGGTTTTCAAGCTGAAAAAGGATGGCAATGCAGAGTACTTGAAGTATAAAACTAGATTGGTAGTGAAAGGTTTTGCACAAAAACATGGAATTGATTTTGATGAAATATTTTCTTCTGTTGTGAAGATGACTTCTATCATGGTGGTTCTAGGCTTGGTTGCAAGCTTAGACTTGGAGCTTGAGCAGATGGACGTGAAGACTGCCTTCCTTCATGGTGATTTGGAGGAAGAGATCTATATGGTACAACCAGAAGGTTTTGAAGTGAAAGGTAAGGAACACATGGTATGCAGGTTGAAGAAAAGTTTGTATGGATTAAAGCAGGCACCTAGACAGTGGTACAAGAAATTTGACTCATTTATGGTGAGCCATGGGTACCAGAGGACAGCTGCAGATGCATGTGTTTACTTTAAAAAATTATCAGATGTGAGCTTCATTATCCTTTTACTTTATGTTGATGATATGTTAATTGTTGGTCAGGATACTCAAGAGATTGATAAATTGAAAGCAGATTTATCAAAGTCCTTTGATATGAAAGACTTGAGACCGGCATGCAGAATATTGGGCATGGATATCTTTCGTGACAGGAAAATCAAGAAATTGTGGTCGTCACAAAGAAATTATATTGAACGGGTGCTTGACAGGTTCAATATGAAGAATGCCAAGTCTGTGAGTACTCCATTAGCAGCTCATTTCAAGCTCATCAAGAAGTCATGTCCCTCCTCTAAGGAAGATATGGAAGAGATGGAGAACATTCCTTACTCCTCAGCAGTTGGGAGTTTGATGTATGCAATGGTCTGCACCAGGCCTGACATTACACATGCAGTTGGTGTAGTGAGCAGATTCCTTTCTAATCCAGAGAAAGAGCACTGGGAAGCAGTGAAGTGGATCTTCAGATACTTGAGAGGTAGCTCTAGAGTGTGTTTGACATTTGGGAGTTCAGAACCAGTTCTAGAAGGCTTTACAGATGCTGATATGGCAGGTGATCTTGATAACAGAAAATCAACCTCAGGGTGCTTATTTACTTTTGCAGGGGGAGCTGTGTCCTGGCAGTCTAAATTGCAAAAATGTGTTGCTTTATCTACTACTGAGGCAGAGTATATTGCAGCAACTGAAGCAGGGAAAGAAATACTTTGGCTGAAAAGATTTTTGCAGGAATTGGGTTTGAAGCAAGAAGAGTATGTGGTTTTTTGTGACAGTCAGAGTGCTATGGACTTGAGCAAAAACTCCACATATCACTCCCGTACAAAGCACATTGATGTGAGATACCATTGGTTGCGAGATGCTATAGAGCAACAACAGATGAAGCTGAAGAAGATTCATACAGACAAAAATCCTTCTGATATGATGACAAAGGTGGTTCCTAGAGAGAAGCTAGAGTTATGTCGGCAACTGGCTGGCATGGACTCCCGGTGAAGAGTCATTTTAGTACTACCCCCCATCATGGGCTGGAGGGGGAGATTGTTGGTGCGGTCCAGCCCATGTGGGCTCATGATAAGTGAGAGGGGTGGGGGTATAACATACCCCCCCACCATCTCACATCTGGACACACCCGAGACCTAAAAAGAGAAAAAACACACAGTGAAACAAAAAAAAAGGTAGCATCGGCTTTCTTCTTCCGGCGGCGGTGTTCTTGCGGGAAAGAGAGGAAGAAAAGAGAAAGAGGAAGAGGAAGGGAAGAGGAAGAAGAAAAGTGGGAGAAAAAAAGTTAGCCCGGTGAACTCGGGTATTTTGTTCTCTCACTTTGGGGATTTATCCCGGTTGAGATATTCTCACATCCCTCCATTCTATTATGTGTATACCTCAAGATTTGGGGAAATCTTGAGAGAAGAAAACTTTGTATTGCTATTTCTACATAGTGGATCATTGTCGGTTTGCCCCGTGGTTTTTCCCTCTCCATGTCGAGGGAGGGTTTTCCACGTTAAAAATCCGGTGCATTTTGTGTGTGATTGTTCTTGTGTTGGTTTGGTGTTTTCGACTCGGATCCTTACGTGTGGATGCCGTAGAAATTATTATGGTTGCACAGATCCGCAGAAGGTGTGCGGGTAGAATTTATTTCCGTGTTGATTTCTCCGACTACACATATATTTATGCCTAGTATATTTCTTGCAGCTCCCCAACACTTTGATCTCCGGATATGGGGGTCTCTCATAGGGCATCATGGCCACTAGCGCAAAACAGGAAAGAAGCAAAGCAGCCGCGATCTCTTCATAGGGGAAGAAGAAGACTATTAGGCTCTCTGTGGTCGATGAAAGCCGGAGGATGGACGTGGATGGAGAGCGAAGGAAAGAGCTTCGCCTCAACCACCACACGAGCATATCTCCTTGAGAGACCCCTTGACAAACTCAGTGCATGAAGAGAGGATGGCGGCTTCAAAGCTTCCATGACCGTTGTAAGAGGACCATGAATTGCCAGATTTGCCTAAAGGTGTGCGGAAGGTGGAGGGAGGAGAGAAGAAGGATGAGGGGAGAGGCGGCTGTTGGACTTTAATTACTTTGTTAATTATTGTTAATTATTTTTACTAACTTAAAAATTATTGCGAACCGAGAGCATTTATTTAATTTAATACTCATAAGAAAGATCATAAAATTATAATAGAATATTTTTGTTACTGTACCCATTACTTACGTGTTAGATGCTCAATATCATTGTATAAAGTTACACCATGTCTTACCTCCATATCGTCATTATCGATGTCCGATCCCTTGCTTAATTAGGCTGAGTAAAAATTTCGATGTACCTATACAGTGACAATTACGCCGCAAGAGAGAGAGAGAGAGAAGAAAATTTTTAGGTTAAAATCTTAATTTACTATCTCTATCGACATTGTTGGAGAATATTATTAAAATAGCTTTCTCGGATTTGACCGGAGAGAGATACAGCAGTCAATATGACAATCGTACCGGCACAATATTAAGGGATGATTAATTAAGACCTCCTAATAGTGCATGGCCCTTATTTTATCCTCCATGTTTGTTGGAACTCACTTTATCCCCCACAAATTTATTTTTTTACGTTCTTGCCTCACGTCTTCTACTGTGCTGTTCAATACTATCAAATCTAATTGTTTCCGAAAATGCCAAGTATTAAAGTGTTACAAGGATTCAACGTTTAAAATGAAAAATTATACTAATATATTTTAAGACTCATGTCCATAATATACAACATTCCACCGCTCCTAAATATTAACGTTAGAGAGTTACTCGAAGCTAAAGCAAGAGATGAAGCTGGACAGGACGACGGGGGCGCCTACAGGGACGAAGAAAAAGCAAGGAGCAAAGGACAAGGTCAGTTTTGATAGAGGGGAGAAAACACATCCCAGCCACTGTCAGGCGGCCCTAAGTAATTGTCCCCAAAAATTAAATACATAAGATTTTAGGGGTACATAAACAAAAAAAAAAGTCCCAAGGCAATAAAGTGACTATGACTAACATTTCTTTTAGTATGAAAAGTGATTATGACTACAGTTTACTTTGGCCTAGATCACTAGCCTACAAACTGTTGGCAAGAGAGATTTCTCGTATTCAAGTTGAAGGATTCAGGTGACAGATACATCGGTGGGAAAGGATGTTGACATTGATATGAACAAAACTTTTAACCACTTTGATGCCTGCATACTACCCATTAGCAAACATCAGAAAATAGTAGTCCTCGTGACGCCTCAAGTTTTCAGTAGAGAACTGAACGGTAAGAGGCTTAAAGAGCACGGGCTGCTCTAATGACCGAAGGCAGTTGTAGATAGACACGGATGAATCTTGAATGTATAAATGTTTTAATCTGAGGATACGGATTAATTTCATCAACCGACAAATGATTCTCTTTAGCGCATCGGTCGGAGAGAGATGGCTGTGCTGTGCTTGCTAATCAATCAACTGGAACTTCAACTTCCATCTTCAAACCAGAGTTGCCAAGAACCTGTAAACAAGATAGGAATACCTCAATCGGTGAAGGATGAAAAATCATGGAGGAATGTGAAATTTTGCCTCGTTCAAGCTCTCGTGTAGCCTGAAATTGTGAAAAAGTTTGACCTGTGGAAGTTCAAGAAAATGAAAATTTTGCAACGGTACGACAGAGATTCCTAATCCCCTTAAGTCCGTTTTCTCGGATATAAAAGTAGACTATCATGTTATTCTTTGCTGCTTTCTATTGTTTGGCACCTGGAAAAGTTCCAACAACAGGGAACAGATGGTGATGATCGCACATTGCAGGACCAAAGGGAAAATTAATCATCTTTTGCAGTGACCTTGTTGTGAAGGGAAAAATATGCCACATGAGAGAAGATAATGCAACTTCAAATATTTGATTGATGCCAATCTTCATGCAACGATATGGGTGTCTCAGTCAGTACACAGCTCGCCTCAGAAAGTAAGATCACTGATGAGGAAATTGTTTACATCAGTACAAAACGACAGATCTACCCATTGAATTCATCAAAGAAAAGAAGGGTATAAAACTCTGTGACTTGAGAATGTTAAAAAAACAACAAAGTCAGAGAACATTCCTAAAAAGAAAGAGAAAATACCAAAAAAGGGGGAAAAACAAAAAAAAATCACTTGCCGCCCAAGGGAGGCAGGTCCCTTTTGGCTGCCGCCCACCATGGGTGGCAGACCCCAAGAAGAGGGGCTGCCGCCCATAGTAGGCAGCAGATCCCTAAGAAGAGGGGCTGCTGTGCTGCACATAGTGGGTGGCAGATTAGGGATGCCGCCCATAGTAGGCAGCACTCCTTTTGGGGCTGCCCCCCTTCCCACTGTCGCCAAGTTCCTGCAACTAAGGTGCATTGTCAAGTTTCTGCAACGCCTTAACCTGGCGTACCACCAAGTTCCTGCGATGCCAGAACTTGGAGCATTGCCAAACTCTTGTGACGCCTTAAACCTGGTGTCCTGCCAACTTCCTGCAACACCAAAGCTTCGTGCATCACCAAACTCTTGCGATGTCTTAACCTGGTGTGCTGCCAATGCGTCACCAAGTTCCTGCGATGCCTTAACCTGGTGCGCCGCCAAGCTCATGCAACACCTTAACTTGGTGCACTGCCAAGTTCCTGCAACGTCATAACTTCGTGCATTGCCAAGCTCCTACGATGACTTAACTTGGTGCACCGCCAAGTTCCTGTGATGCCATAACAAGGTGCACTGCTAAGTTCCCACAACACTGTTGCCAAGCTCCTGCAATGCCTTAACTTGGTGCTCCGCAAGTCCCTACAACATCATAACTTGATGCGTCGCCATGTTCCTAAAACTTCGTCACTTAACCTGGTGCGCTGCCAAGTTATTGTTAAGCCAAAACTTGGTGCGCTACCAAGTTCCTGCAACGCCATCACCAAGCTCCTGTGACATCCTAACCTAATGCGCCACCAAGTTGTTGCAACACTATAACTTGGTGTGTCGCCAAGTTCTTGCAATATCGTTGCCAAGTTCTTGTGATGCCTTAACCTGGTGCACTGCCAAGTTCATGCGATGCCATAACTTGGTGCATCGTCAAGTTTATAGAAGGTGCATTGCCAAGTTCTTGCAGCGCCACAACTTGGTGCGTCGCCAAGTTCCTACAATACCATAGCCAAGCTCCTGCGATGCCTTAACCTGATGCGTCATCAAGTTCCTGCGACACCAGAAGTAAGTGCGTCACCAAGTTCCTGCAATGTTATTACCAAACTCTTGCGACGCCTTAACTTGGTGCATTGCCAAGTTCTTGTGATGCCATGACTTGTGCGTTGCCAATCTCCTACGATGCCTTAACTTGGTGCGTTGCCAAGTTCATGCAACGCTTTAACCTAGTGTGCCGCCAGGCTCCTATGACAGCTTAACCTAGTGCGCTACTTAGTTCTTGCGACACCATAACTTAGTGCTTCCCCAAGTTCCTACAACGCCGTTGTCAACCTCCTACAATGCCTTAAGTTGGTGCGCCTGCAAGTTCTTGCGACGCCATAACTTGGTGTGTCGCCAAATTCCTGGGACACCATAACCACCTCTGCCGCCAAGTTCTTGTGGCGCCGTAACTTGGTGCGCCGCCATGTTCCTGCAATGCCATCGCTAAGCACCTGTGATGCTTGAACCTTGTGTTGCCGAGTTCCTACAACGCCGTTGTCAAGCTCCTGCGATGTCTTAACTTGGTGTGCCGCAAAGTTCCTGTGACCATAACTTGGTGCTTTGCCAAGTTCATGAGATGCCTTAACTAGGTGTGCCGCAAAATTCCTGCGACATGATAACTCGGTGCGTCACCAAGCTTCTGCAATGCCTTCACCTAGTGTGCCACCAAGCTCCTGCGACACCTTAACCTGGTGTGCCACTAAGTTCATGTGACGTCATAATTTGGTGCGTCACCAAGTTCCTACAACATCGTTGCAAAGCTCCTGTGATACTTTAGTGTACTGCCAAGTTCCTACGGCACCATAACTTTGTGCGTCCACAGATTCTTGCAATGCAGTCGCCAAGCTCCTGTGACGCCTTAACCTGGTGTGCCGCCAAGTTCCTGCGATGCCATAACTTGGTGCGCTGCCAAGTTCTTGTGACACCCTGACTTGGTGCATTGCCAAGTTCCTGCAACACCGTGCCAAGCTCCTGCTATGCCTTAACTTGGTGCGCCGCCAAGTTCCTGCGACCCATAACTTTGTGTTGCCAAGTTCCTCCGACGTCTTTAACCTGGTGCACTACCAAGTTCCTACGATGCCATAACTTTGTGCGTTGCCAAGTTCCTACAACGCTATCGTCAAACTCTTGCAACACTTTAACCTAGTGCGTCACCAAGTTCATACGACGCCAGAGTTAGTGCGTTGCCAAGTTCCTACAATGTTGTTGCTAAGCTCTTGCGACACCTTAAGCTATTGCACTGCCAAGTTCATGTGCCATCATAACTTCGTCATCACTAAGCTCCTACAAGGTGCGCCGCCAAGTTTTTGCGATGCCATAACTCAGTGCATTACCAAGCTCCTGCGATGCCTTAATTTGGTGCGCCACCTGCTCTTGCAATGCCATAATTTGGTGTCACCAAGCTCCTGTGATGCCTTAAACTAGTTAGCTACCAAGTTCTTTCAACGCCATAACTTGGTGTGTCTCCAACTTCCTGCGACGCCATAACTTGGTAGGCCGCAAAGTTCTTGTGGCGACATAACTTGGTACGTCGCCAAGCTCCTACGACGCCTTGGCCTAGTGCACAGCCAAGTTCCAGCGATGGCATAACTTGGTGCCTCACCAAGTTCTTGCAACAATGCCGCCAAGTGATGCCATAACTTGGAACATCGCCAACTTCCTACAACGTCGATGCCAAGCTCTTGTGACACCTTAACTTGGTGTGTTGCCAAGATCCTGTGATGCCATAACTTGGTGCGTCCCCAAGTTCTTGCAACACCATTGCCAAGCTCCTATGATGCCTTAACTTGATGCGTCGCCAAGTTTTTGCAATGCCATCGCAAAGTTCCTATGACTAAGGTATGTCACCAAGTTCCTACGACACCTTAACTTGGTGCGTCGCCAAGTTCCTACAACGCTATCGGCAAGCTCCTGTGATAGCATGACAACGACGAGCCCACTTGGACAAACTGAGGGCCGCCATGGCACCGCCCAATCGTTGCCTCATCCATTTGCCACCTCGTGCCTCATCGATGAATGCGGACTAATTAAAGTTGAGGAGGACAGGAACCAATGATGTCTCTACATGGAAGCGAATCCCCTGTGAGAGGTCCAATGGGGGCAATGGCACTTGGTAGCACCCCATTGGCTGGAAAACTCTATAAATACCCACCCCATTCCCTGTATATAAAAAACATAGATGTACAAGCTCTTTGTACTTGAAATAATATGAGGTTCTCTACCTCTGCCTCTCCCTCTCTCCCTAAGTGAGTTGATGGAGATTGGGACATGTAGCAGATTTATGCGATGCATCTACCTGACGCGTCGCCAAAGTTCGGCGGTACATCCCATGTTGAAAGTGGTAATATATATGTGACAATTTTATCCCTTTTTGGCTTTCCACTGGGATTATAGGATGCTGGCGAGCCATCAGGGAATGGCCTCTTTGGCCCGCCATCATGGTGTTGTGCTATGAAGCGAAGGCCTTAGGCCCGGCATTGCGGCGACGCATTGTAGGTTTTCATGAATGCCGACCCATATCCTACTGAAGTGGCATGCAAGCTTATGAAAACCCAACTAACTATTCTTTAGGACAATGGTGAGTCGTCATAAAGACCATCACGAGCTGCAACACGCCTCGATATTTGTGCCACTCACGATCACATCTCAAATACGATGGCCAATATCAATCTCTACTCAGTAGCTGCATCATGGAAAATATGTCATACCAGGAGCGATAACCCCAGGGCGTAAATTTTGCTACAATGGTGCATCAGTATGCATGTCAAACTTAATTAACATACTCTATGCAATATGCACTTTCGCATCGCCAAATGCAAACCCCAAAATGGCAGTAGTTGGGTTCATCGGGTGAGGTGAATAGCACCTCCATATGTGTGCCATGAACAAATCTTCTGATTTGAATCAATCAATTCATTTTGTATGCACACCCACTGTGGGCCCCAACAACGGATATTCGAGCCCACTGTCTAGGATGAATAATGCCCCGATATGCATGACATGAACAATTGCACTTGGTAGGGAAATGTTGAAGGTAATTTTTTGTCATCTAAAAAAAAAATTTACCTTGGGTCACCCCCTTCCTCTCCTCAAGTCTGTTACGCTACTTGGGAGATTAAGGAAGGTGAATTTGCTACTTGGGAGATTAAAGAAGTAGGCCCCTCCGGGGTGAACCCCAGGCTGGGGGGAATTAACACCCAGTCCGGCCCCTCCGGGGTGAAGTAACCAGTGAAGTGAAGTCCAGGCCCCTCCGGGGTGAAGTAACAGGGGTGCATGCCCCATGGTCCCACCCTAGGCCAGGGTGAATCAACACCCAGTCTGGGGTGAAATGGGCTCCACAGTCCCTCCGGGACGAAAAATCAGTCCCTCCGGGGTGAAAAAAATGGGCCTCGCAGCCACATCCGGGACCCCCTGCCCCTCCGGGGTGAATTACATATGAAGGCAACCCCTCCGGGGTGAAAATGGAAAGTCTGAGAATGCCTTCGGGGTGAAACGAAATGAACATATAGTCTGGGATGACCCCTCCGGGGTGAAATGGAGTGGGCAGACCTGCCAGTCCGGGGTGAAAAAGCCCCCCGCCCATAACAAGACGGGGGGGGGGGGGGGGGGAGCCTGCGGGTCCTGCTTGAGGTGGTGGAAGAGGAACATGGATTAAATCAACCTCGACAGACTTGTCTGGGGTCAGACAGACCCCAGCGGGTCTGTTCGATCCTGGCAGACCTCACCGGGGTCAAACAGACCCTAGCGGGGTCTATTCGACCTTGGCGGATCTCTCCGGGGTCAAACAGACCCCAATGGGGTCTGTTCAACCCCAGTGGACCCCACCAGGGTCAAATAGACCCCAACGGGCTGTTCGACCCCGGTGGATCTGCTCGGGGTCAAACAGACCCCAGCAAGGTATGTTCAACCCCGATGGACCCCACGGGGGTCGTTTACCCCCTTGTTGGACCCGACTCTGCCCTCTCTCTCTCGTGGAGCAAAAACACCCCATCCGAGGTCATTTCAACCCTGCCCACTTTGTCCGGGGTGGATTGACCCCGCCCACTTCGTCCGGGGTCATTTAGCCCCCTGCCTTCTATAAATACCCCCCGGGGGGATAACAAGAGATACATACACGGACTCATGAAGAGAGGAGAAGAAGACTCACAAGAAAAAAAGCGTCGGAGTTCGAGACTTGTTCTTTTGTTCGGCCCATTCCGGGATATGAAAATATAAATACCCCTGGGTTTTACATTTATGCCCCCAGTGGCTATGTGTTCTTTTGTGCAGCTCGCCCTTGGATATTAAAATGGATACATACATAAATACCTCGGGTCTTGCACATATACCCCTAGCGGCTTTGTATGGTCGTTTTCTGTGCCTTTGGGTGGCAGAATAATGTAATTCCTCGAACTAGTGGGGAATTACAGAAATGCCTTTCCCAAAGCTGCAAGAAAACTCATAAGTCCTGTAATTACAGTTATACCCTGCAAATTTGTTAAATGGTGACTATGCCCCTACACCCCGCATTTGTGCGGAGATCCACTGTACAGTCGACAACCTGTCGACAATCAATTATCAATACATCAACTATGTTATGTACACTTATGTGATTGTTTAAAAATCGCGACTGCCAACAAAATTGTGTATACACCCCTGCCTTGCTAGGGATGATGATGCCCACACTTCCTTCCAACCACAAGCTTGTTCTTACACCCGTGAGAGGCGTGAGGGCTATCAAATCATGTTCGCACCAGGGTGTTGCTAAACCCTGGCCACTAACCTCCGGAGAACAAATTACCAGAATACCCCTGGAATCTAAAAATGGCCAAACAACCTCCAAATCTTCCGGAACTTGCCCGAGTGCCCCATGGAAGACCGAGATAGTGCTCAATCACTCACCCAGCCCAACAACTATGCAATGCCCCTGACCTAGTCTTAAATTAGCAAAATACCCCTGGAACTCCCAAAATTATCAAAATACCTCTGGGATCTAGAAACCACCAGGACGCCCCAATATGTCTCCGGCCTCCTATAAATCACACTTGTGCCGTCAAACCATAGGGTTTTGCCAAACTAAACACGGCATTTGTTAAAACCCTAATTTCTTCAATAGTTGTTGTTACTGATGTAAAAGAGGGTGGGGCTCAGTGTGAGCCACACAAGTGAGTATGCCATTGACATCAGAACCTATGTAAAGGACCCTAGGGATTTCTTTGACAATTAATCAAGAGTGTTTGAACGTTATGTCGATATAAATCAACATTTGCTGTGGTCAGTGGGGAAAGGTTCTGCATCCGAACCTACATCATCTGATCAAACCAAACCCACGGAATGAACCATGCACAGACTATTTAAACAGCCTCATACGTGCACTAGTGTAGTTTCCCTTTTCCCCGAGAAGGCCAGAAAGTCTACATCCATCTCTCACCATGTGATAAGAAAAAAATAATAATACCCAGAGAGAATATTCCGTGACCAACAGGAAAGCAATGATATACCAATTACACCTGGCCCCTAATCAAGAGTCAATGCAAGGGTAAACTGCAGAATGTATATCTTAATACCTGGAAGTCACTGAACATACACATCAAAGCAGATCAAACTTTAGCATGCTGATTTAGCACATTTTCCTTAGTCTAGAAGACTGACATCCTTAGATTAAAATAGAATTTTTACAGCATCATTGGATGCATTGCTCCCGCCAGATTAACATTCCCACCCCAAGTGAACAGTGTACAGAACTAATAACTTCAGGCTTCAACTGACTATTTTTCTTCCTTTCACTGGAAGGAGTCACCCAGCTAATTAGATGTAAAAGTACTACATCTCACAAAGGTCAGGTAAGGTTGGAAATAAAAAAACTTCCATTGACTTTTAGCACCCCACCATGCAGAACCCAACAGCTGGACATAATCAAACTCCCTCATTCAACATAAATATTTGCCACCAAAATTGGTGAGAACTGGGAGCTGAAGCATAAAATTGACAATTCTCACTGTACGTATGTGTGAAAGAAAGAAAGAAAAGAATATTTAGTTTTCAACCCCCAGAATCTGTCACATTTAGGGATTATCGCCTCCAATCCCGATATTTACTTACAACTTCTCCCGATCTTGGGTTATTTGGACAACAGCTTAGAAATCAGAAACAAGATCATCTAGTCTTCAGGAAAAACCATCAAAAAAGTGTTATCAAACAAATGTGTAATTATTGGGGTTGAAAATAAATATTGGAATTTGAGGGGTCATACCTAAATTTGAAGATTATAGGATTTTTTTGAAAGTGAAAATTATAGGGGTTGAAACTAAAAAAACCCAGAAAAAAAAGACTGAATAAAATGAGAAAATGTGACATTCAGTGAGAAGCATACATATTGCTCAATCAGTACAATAAGGAAAAATGAAGAAGAATACCTTAATAAAGTCATTCAAATCTAACATTGAATCTTTTGTGTAGCCAGCTTCCTCCAAAACATGGGTCAGGACTTTCTATACAGGAACAAAGTAAAACCTCAGAATAGCAACAAGCAGAAGGGATAGTAGGACTGCTAAACCATAGCAATCCATATGAAATAAGTGAAAAGGCATAAAGAAATAACTTTCCAGAAACATTTTGATGCAGTCTCAGCTAAAAATGTGAGTTGCAGTGGTTCTAGCTATAGGGGGAAAAATACAACGAAAGAAACTAGGTAGGAAAAGTTCATTGTTCAGGTATCTGTTATTCATTCACCAGGGTTTCTTTTTCTTTTTGCCCCAATACCATTAACTCGTATGGTATATGTAATTATTTAAGGCCTTTCTATTTGAAGGAACTTCTACGAGAAACACTTCATTAAAAGTTCTCAAATGCAGCCAACTAAGTCTCACAACAATAAGTTAAAAATGATCTAGCAGCTGTATCTTGCTTTTGTCACATATCTAACTATTTAATTCACACCCATAGAGCTACAAAGTTGATCCACCTATTACTCTGGATTGTATCAATAAAAAAATATAGCTCTTATTTAGTGATGTTGACTGATGGAAACGCAAGGCCATCAGGTTGAAATCTATAGCGCTAGGCCATTCACCATTTCAGCTTAACTTGTGTCGAATTGCATGAGTCAACTCGGATATTGAGCTTTGCAAGACCCAGTACAGTTCTGGATCCTAAGAGGATAAGATAAACCGACCTCATAAAGAATCATTACAAACTTGGCATGAGTTGACAAGGCACGTGCTATATTCGTACCAAGATGGTCTGAGACAATTCAGTTACTGTTTATTCCTCAGACATTGTGCATTTATTGATTGCCAAATATTCAGTTGTCAACAGAAACAAAGTTCATCTCTCTTCACCATGCACAAGAATATAGGTTGCTTGTACTGTTAAGGGGTTCTACCTAGGCCATGTACTGTGTAGATGTACAAGGCCTATCCAATGGAATAATCCACACACCAGATCTGCAAGCTGACCTGTATTGACTTGTGTAGAATAGATCTGTAGGCTGACCTATGCGGCTTGTGTTTGACTCGTGCAAAGTCTATCAAGCAACTAGGTTGTATTCTCTATTGAGACACTTGACTTGCACTGAACAAACACCTCACATCTTGATGAAATTCATTATATTTTTTAAAAAGAATACCGCAATGACTATCCCTTGGAAATCACCAGAAAAAGTTGCTCCAGTGGATATACAACTACCATCTTAGATGGAAACTTGTTCAAATTTTATCCTACCCCTGATCATTCAATTTCAAGATCTAATCAGATTGACGTTCAGGATATTTCACAACACTGGAGGCATTTGTCTTTAAAAAACATGCAACACATCTCCTGATCTTCTAGACAATAATAGCTTGCTGACAACCAATGGATTAGGCAGTTGCAAAATCAACAACCCCAGTTATTCAGCATACACTCATTTTCATCTCATCAAAAGTCTGTAATATAAAGAAAAGTGTTTCATCATTTGCTTCGAGATGAGAGGAAGATAAAGGTAAACTGCACGGATGAAATGAACAAAGCTAAAATACACTTTGTTAATGAATCAAAATGACAGAAAGAAGCAATGAGAGACAAGAATACAGAGCCAGAACTGACCTCCCTTTGTTGTTCGGTCATAAAAGACCCTGTCAGGTCCCGCAACACACTCAAGACATCATCAAAGGTGACCTTCCCATTGCAATCGGAGTCGTACACCTTGAATATGTCTACACCAAACCACAATTGAGCATGAACGACAACAGTAGATGGGCATCAACAATAGGGCTAATTCCAAGGAAAAGGAAAGGACTTTAGACAATGCATTTATCTCTTACACTCAATCTTATGCTGCAGGCTCGTGCGAGAGCTGAATGCAGACAAGAATGCTACAAATTCTTTGAAGTTCAGCCCATCCAGCATCCTCAACAATCTCTGAAATTAGTCGATAAATAAAATACTAGTTGATGGTAACAAGACAGATTATAAACCCTAACCACGATTGCAATCATAATCAAACTGTTCACATTTCTGCCCCATTTTTCAGGAATTTTATCCGATAACAGAAACTGATAGTGTCAGACTGTTGGGTGACGAGAAAAGGGTGTATCCTCCTAGAAATCTGAAAATCTCCATGCTGTTGAAGTGAAAACTAAAAACATTGCAGTAATCAGCAAGATTGGCTTATCTAACAGCATAATTACAATACGAGCTCGGATGGGTGGGAGACCTGCGACAGGGGGTTGACGGCGAACTCGGGCACCGACATGAACTCGTCCGCGGAGATGAACCCGCCACCGTTTCGGTCGAGCTGGCAGAACCTCTTGTACAGCGAGACGATCTCCTGCTGCGAAACTGGTGGATTGAAAGCATGGTTAAACGCAGGAGACGGTGACGATGAAAGGATCCACAGAGGCGGAAATGATCGAATAGGGGAGAGAGAGAGAAAGAGAGAGAAAAAGATAGAGGAATCTAACAGGCGTGGTTGCAGTGCTCCTGGACCTCCTCGATGTCATACTGCGTGAGCATGGAGGAGGTGTTCCCCATCGCTTCTGGTGGCGAGCCAGAGGGGGGTTGGGGGAGGGAGGGGATCGAAGCGCTTTTGTCTCCGCAGAGTCGGGAATAATGTAGACAATTCATAAAACGCAGGAGTGTATGTGTAAATATAGAGATTAAAAGGGTATTTCTACAAAACTCCCTTCTACTTCAGTGCCATCGGATGGCCAGCGACGGCATTCCTCTTTGAGAAACACATCTTATCTGTTCTGGACTCCGGCGGCGGGAACGTGTGCGTTCTGCTTCTGCTTCTCCTCACTGCAACACTCCAATGGCGGTGGCCACCAAGCTGCCGCCATTGCAGCTATGCCCTTGCCGCCTAAAACCAGTCCGTAACCCTAGGTTCCCCACTCTCGGGAAGCCTTCGTGCCCCTCCAGAGTGCTTATAGTCCGGTGTGCCACGAAGAGGACGGGGAAGCGGCGGTACCCGTCGGAGAAGAAGGAGCTCGAGCGGAGGAAGAAGAGCCTCATCCAGACCGAGGTCGGGAACAGGGAGGGTGGGTTCTGGAGGCTATACAAGCTCAGCGTCCCCGCTCACAAGGACTCCGGGAAGGACTCCCTCGGCGTCTCCCTCCCTTTGCTGGAGGCCGTCGCCAAGGTCCTCAAGTTCCCGGTAGGGTTCTCCCCACTTTTCGGCTGATTGTTCTGTGGTATGAGGAAGTCGAAAGGGATGCCTCTTTTGGTGGTTATTATGATGCAATGTCCTATGTCATCTTGGTCCCATGCTTCTGCATAAGGTTGTGCTTGTCTGCTTGGTCCTTGATATGTCGAATTGGGTCGAATGCCGGGAGGTGTTTTGTATGTTATAACGTTGGAGAAAACTAGAACCATTTAAGGTCCAAGCATTTTCGACAGTTGATCCTTTTCTCCGCTGTCCTGGTCATTTGTCTACGTTTAGATCAGGGAGAGATGCCGAGAAGGGATATAGAGACTAATATAGAGACGACACAGGTAAATTATCCAAGGCATGGAATGGGAGATGGAAATGCCAATCTTTAAAATAAAAGTTGAACTGGTTCCTCAACATATTTTTTTGCCCAATTCCATGCACCACCTCGTGCTTGTTTTTAAACATGCTTCTGATTCTCTGAAGGGTAAGCCAAACAAAGAAAGATTTTTTTTTTTTGAAGTGGGTAGTACCACTAATTGTATTAACTGGAAAAAGGGGGATATACAAGTAGAGTCAATGAGTTCCCTTTTTGATATACAAGTATAGTAAAAAAAAAGAAGAAAGAGTTAAAAAAGATATAAGCTATCTATTCAGTTCCCCTGTTGCCATTGGTTCAATTAATGGTTGGGGTTATTCATGTCTGATGTGGGCATAATTGTTTTTTTTTTGATATCTATGGTTGTTGATAGTTCAACTCATACTGTTTACGTTTCCCCTCATCTGATGAGCTGTCTTTTTCCTTCTTGTTCCAGGTTGCTTCTATGTTACCTCAGGAAGCTTTTTCTGTTGTTCGGAAGTCTTTTGATGCTAGAAAGGTGTGTTGTCTGGTTTATATCAACTTAGTCTGTGCATGTACTGTTCATCTTAATGACGTGTATATTGGGATCCATTTCAGACTGTGCATCTGAAGGTGGTGTATATTGGAAGCATTAAATGTTGCAGACTGTGCATCTGAACGCTGTGCATATGGGGAGCATTAAAATTTTCACACTGTGCATCTGAATGTTGTGTATATTGGGAACATTAAATGTTCTTAGAAATCTTTTCTTCATATTTGACAGCTGAAAATTCTTTTTTGTTTCCCCAAAAGAGCTCCATTTAAGCAACTGCATAATGACTAGAATTGCCTGTCTCACAATCATAGTGGATTTTCTCTTCAACTTGTTCCAAACTACTCTAAACTAAGAAAGGAGTACCTGCACTTTGTTCTTCCTATATCGTGTAAGTTCTTTCTATTCAATCCTTTAAGTTAATGTAAATCTTCTATGGAAGTTATAATCTTCTATGGAAGTTATAGGGTTGCATTAATGGATCTTTCCTGCTATGCCATTTGATATCTACACCTGGGAAGCATACCACTCACGCTAGTGCTGGAGTACTATTCCATAAGGTGTAGATCCCAAAATGACTTTAGATTCAACTTCCTGTTTGCACCTCTCCACCACTAGCTTTTTGATCTTGAATACATATGTGACTGCCACACAAATTTGAGTTGGCAGAGGAACTTTTTGTGGATGAAGAAGGTTCATCGTTTCTTTTCTGTGCCCCACAGTGTTTCTCAAAATGATGATCCTCTCCAATATTATTCTGTCTAACTGATGCTTACATGATTGGAGAAGGGCAAATAAGTTGAAGTTTAGTTTCCGAGACTGCTTATTCCTTTTTTACTTTTTGGAAAACTAATGGAAATCTAAATGACCACATTACAGATGATGTCTATGACAGTCATTTCAGATGTTGTTTCTAATCTGCATTTTTATTTTTTTTGTAGTTGTTGAAGGAACCTGTGTTTGTTTATACAGTAGATATGGATGTTAAAGAGCTTTTAAATTTGGAACGTCGCACCTGGGATTTTATCTCTCGCTTGGAACCAAAAGTTGGTCTGATAGAGTATATGCCTCATAAGAAAGAGTCTGATGATTTGATTAGAGTTATTCATGATTTTAGTGGGACCTCCAGTGCAATGGATAAAGACACACGTGATATTCACTCAAAAGAATTCTACAGGTTCCAAAGCTCTGGAAGCCCAAAAGTTGCAGTAGTGGGTAGTGGGCCTTCAGGCCTGTTTGCTTCTTTGGTGCTTGCAGAATTTGGTGCAGAGGTCACCCTAATAGAAAGGGGTCAACCAGTTGAACAGAGAGGGCGTGATATTGGAGCTTTGGCAGTTCGACGTATTTTACAGTTAGAAAGCAATTTCTGCTTTGGGGAGGTTTGCCTTCGTCGATCTCTTATTATTATTATTATTTTCAGTCACTTGTTTGATCTCACATTCTTTGTCTTTCAACTGCCGTCCTTGACATGTATTGTAAAGTTCTGCATTGCGGTCCATTTAATCATCAACTGTGTCAGGTTTAGCGCCAGTAAATGTCCTTGTTTCACAGTGTGACTTAATGATACATAGACAAGTGTTTTGCTACTTTATCACATAAAAGGGACAATATTTTGAACTTTTGTATAGAGCATTTCTTGCTGTATTTTGTGTACAATGTCATTCAGACAAGGTTTGATGAATTGGATTGAGGTTATTCTCATGCCATGCCCATCCAACATATGATTCCAGTTTGTAGGGGTGTCAACGGATCACAAGGATCTGAGATCCGCCCTTAATCCGAAGTCAAAATTCGGATCGGATCACACTGTTGATCCAAAATTTGAAATTTCCAGTCAGTCAGAAATCTGAAAATTCAGATCTGTGCTTGATCAGTCTTTGGATCACCATGATGCTGTGTCCCGAAATCCCTCTCCGGTGGAGAAGAGTTGAAAGAGGCAGGGGAAGATGGAAGTGCTCACTGTCAATCCTGCTACTGTTGCCACTGCCCGCCATGGCACCGCCCCCCGCTGTTGATGCTGCCTGTCACCCCTCGCCACCATTGCTACCACCTGCTGCCACTGCCCCGGCCACCCGCAGCTGTCACCACAACCTCCCACCATCGCAGTAGGCTCCCCTACTCTGCCACTACAACGGCAGGGTCGTCTGCCATCTCCGCTGTGTGATCTCCCTCTGCAGCCTCCCTGTGGTCAACCCCCTCCCCCCCCCCCCCCCCCCGCTGCAACAGCTCCCCTCCTCTGCACCAACCCTGCTGCGGCTCCCCTCCTCTCATCATCCCCCCACGCCTCATTGTGCCCCTCCTCTGCACCACACATGCCGTAGCACCCCTCCCCTCCCTTCCTCTGCGCCTACTCTGCACCACCCCTGCCAGCTCCCATCCCCTCGTCTGCATCCCCCACACCCCACTGTGCCCCCCCTCCCCTCCTCGGTCTCCCCCCCTCCGTGCAGCAAATGGAATTGTGCAGATGGGTTAGTGTTTATTTCAGGTCCGGATCTACATTTCCGATCGACCCAAATCCGAGTCCGAAATTTGAAGTCTATTTTGTATTGGGTCAAATTCAGATCTCCCATTTTCAGATCCGGGTTCAGATTGTTTGAAACCCGGTCCAAATCTGACCCGTTGACACCCCTACCAATTTTCCTGAATCCATGTTTGCCTCAATTCTAGTCTATCTCGATAGAATGGTTGAAACACAAGGACAAAATCGGCTCATTCTTTGACTCTGATTAGGTTGATTTCACTCTTTCGTCTTTAATAATACTAGAATTGATATTTACTATGTTCTTGCTCGAAGCTTGAGTGGCTTCCCTATATGTCAGAGCAGGTAATCTCAGATCCTGTGTCAAGATGCCAGTTTAGTGCGACCAGAATTTGAGTTTCAGACACTTGAGATGCTAGAACATCTCTGATCTGTCTGTTCGTAGAAGCATGGTAGTTTTAGATGTGAGAATATGAATCTCATGCAAGAGTTTGTCGTCTATTTTAAAAATAAATTGTAGATCTGGTGTACTTATTGGACAATAATCACTGTGTATGTGGTATATGTTAGCTGATCATGGGGATTTATGTTTTTTAGAATCATATTATTATATTATCTAGCAGTGGTTTTCTGAACAAGTTATGGTTAAGATGATATGCAGGTATATCCGTTAGCTTATTTCTGAAATGAGAATTCTTTTTTAATATTGACCAACTTTGAATGTTAGCTTACTTCTGAAATGATACTCTCTGTCTATTGTATTAATCCATGTTGATCTTTCTTGAAACAACTGAAACCTTATCTTCCAGCACTTGCATTATAACTTCCTTTGTCCATTCATTTATAAAGCACTTATCTGTGACAGGGCGGTGCAGGTACATGGAGCGATGGAAAGCTGGTAACTAGAATTGGAAGGAATAGTGACAGTGTCCAGGCTGTAAGAATCAGGACCCTATCTTGCTACATTTCTTTCTGAGAAGCCCATTACACTCCCCCAACTTCAGATGTACTCAGTTAAATGCAGTTAAATTCTTTGTAGTTTGCCTATGATAATTGCTCTAGATATTGGTTTCATAATTTAGCTGATCTATCTGCAGACTTCACATCTTATGTGAAAGAGACTTAACTATTTTTTTAAAATTTCCATGTTTTCAATTTGTTTAAGGTTTTGAGACAGAGTTAAAATATTTAATTAGGGTTGAAACTGTATTTTTATTAATTTTAGTGACTTGACAATATTTTTATGGATTTGTATATTGAATTGCGGTTTCCATTGGTGTTAGGTTTTGAGTTGTAAATTTTATCACGTTTAGAGTTTACATTATAAATGTTATTAGGCTAGAGGCTTGGACCAAACTTCTATTATGTTTGGGGCTTAAATTGTAATTAAATTGAAGCTATAAGTTTTATTAGGTTCTGGATTTAGATAGAATAATAAGGTGGAACATGGTCAATTTAAAGGAAGAACCTCATATGATCAAGTCTATTAAGAGGTGGGATCTCAATGGGACTTAAATTGGTATATGGATCCATGACAATAGAAACTAATGGGAATAAGAATCCATAAGGTATCCCTCTATGGATCAGACTGGGTAAGGACCCATTTGATGCCCATTAAGGATCCTGTCTCTAACAGAGTCAATACAGGCCCATGTTAGACCCATTAGAATAAATTAATTGAAATGAACCAGTTAAAGATCCAATAAACAAAGCTGAAGGAGAGACAATGCACATAATACATGAGTGACATATTGGACATCATGTCATCATCACATCGTGAACATTCATGAAAACTTTGTAATAAAAATATAACATTACTAGGAAAGGGTGAGAGAAACGTGCGCCACAGAGGAAGAGTGAACCGGGAAGGCAATGAAACAATTTTGGACCAGATGATGGATATTCTGGACTAAACCCGAAGAAATTGAACTGGAGGAACATGAACCGATGGAAAAAACCCACAATTCTCTTATAGTATACGTTATAGATATTTGCACATTTATGAAGAAATCATAATATCATGACATTGTATGATGATGTGTAATCGTATTAATGATGCATCATAATGCGGGTCTCTCGAATTACAAGGTAGAAAGTAGAGAGTACTTCTGATGTTTCCCAAAGGAAGAATAGTCTTCAACTTGTGTTGCTCTCCCATGGAAGTAGTGGGAGAGAGAAGTTTCAAAACCTTACCGGGTGGGAGTTATTTTGTGTTGTGCTCTCCTTGGTTTTGATGATGACAATGTTCCTTGAATGATTGAATAAATCATCATGAGAGGCCATGCTCTTCACATTCATTTCTCTCTTGTTTAATATACTCCACTTTCATAAGTGATCAACAATCTTTTGAGATGCCAAATCGTCGATCTAATCTTTATTTCACTAATCATATGACAAAAGGAATAATGCTGACAGCAAGCTTACCTTATCTCAATGGTGAGGTTCAGAAATTTTGGAAGAAGGAAGACAAGGTAAATGAAATGAAGAGTCTCCATGAAAGGTGAGTAGATTTGATTTGTTCAGATCAAACTTGGTAAGAACTTCCACTAGAACAACCATGTATTGGCTTGACCTAAATTCCCTTGAACTGGTTGTGATTAATGAATTTTTTCTGGTTCAACCTGAAGTGGGTCGACCCCCCCAGTCAGATGGGTCGACCCCTGTTGCAACAGAAGCCACTCTTTTGGCTCTGGCACAGATGGGTCGACCCAGCTGACAAAGTGGGTCGACCCCTGTAGGTTCACAGAACCTGTTTTGGCCCCTGTGTAGAAGTGGGACGTCCCATCTATCAAAGGGGGTCGACCCCCTGTAACAAGCAGAACCTGGAAACAGGATCTGTTTGATACATGGGTCGACCCACTTGGCAGATGGGTCGACCCACTCTTGGTTTTCTCTTTTTTCTCCGAATTTCGCAATACAATTTCATTAATTAAGTTGTGGGCCATACCTCATGTGCTAATCACTTGATTACAATTGGGATTAACCAGTAAACAAGTGACTAAGCCTATTTAGCTGTCCGAACACGATATGAGTAAAACTAACTCACATAGTGTGTGTTAATTACAGGATTAAGGCTGGACGACCCATACGCCATGTCATCCACGAAGGGCCAATCAAAGAAGAGATTCCTCATCTCTTACCTCCAGATCAGTGCCTCGTTGTCCAAGATATAAATGCCCATGATTAGGGCTTCCTTCACATACACGACCTGGAGTGCCTTCGCTGAAAATCGAGCCTGCAAAGAGAGATCCGAAAGCAAGGATGGCAAACTCGGTTTCGGTCTCGGTTTCGCCCGGGTCCGAAACCGAGTCGACTCGGTTTCGGTTTCGGCCGAAACCGGCCGAAACCCATATAACAGGTTAAAAAAATTAAAATTAATTCTAAAAAATCTGAAAAAAATCATAAAAAATATAAATAACCACTTAAAATCATAAAAATCATTACACATGTATTTCATTGTATAAGTTAGTGCAATAACCTTGAAGTAGACAACTACAAAAATTCAACTTCAAACATTGAACATGTGTAAGTCATATTCCATTGTACATTAATAGAAGCAGTACAATAAACCAATTTGGACAAAATAAATATTACAAAAATTCATTGATTCTTACCTAATATGGATAATAATTACTAGAAGAACCTTCTCCCTCATCGTCTGGCCCTTGATGTCGATACCCATAACCAGGTTGCATGTATGGTCTATATTCACTATAACCAAATAATGAGGTAGCCAAGTCCTGCATCCCTCTTTGGATCCCTCTTGGAGTGTTTGGTTGGCTTGATTCGAATCCAGTATCAACATAGGAATCTTGAGGAAGAGAAGAGTCACTGGTCGAATATGGATAGAACTGAAATGATGGTTCATAATTCTGGGCCCCATAAATAGCTGCTTCATGTTGGCCACCTTCGTAACCTGGTGAACCATATCCGTGCTGACCTTGACTATATCCAGTAGTACCACTTGCAGCACCTGCACCACCTGTACCACTAGTACCACCTGCAGCACTAGTACCCCCTGCAGCACCTCCGGGATGATCATCATCATCATCATCATCATCAGAATCATAAGAAACCAGTCGCCTTTTAACCTTTGAGGATGCTTTTTTCTCTTTTGGAGTGCTTTTTTCAATCAACGTTGACACGAGTCCTTTTCCCCTTGGCGTGTGCCTCACATAAATCTGCTTCAACTCCTCAATTGCCGGGTCCTCTCGAGCAGCAGCATTTGCCCTCTCAGTTTGCCCATGCACTGATGTACTTCTTCTTAAGGAGGACATTTTAGGAGTGACTGGCCTGCTATCTGTATCTGAGTGTCTAGCTGGCTCAAACTCGAACTGCTCCTCAGTGTCATCAACCACCCTAGACTGGTGCGCATGAGTATCTCTGGCCCTCTTTGATTTGCTTCTTAATTCGGGATCTCTTGCCTCATCTTCATCAAGTATGCCCTCTGCCCATCTTCTATCATCAACATCAAAAACGGGCTCATCAACCTGCTCTCGTGTCTCCACCCAAGACTGCAAGGGATTATCATCATCAAATAAGGCATCCACATCAATCTCTGCGGCGGCATCCTCGGCGACGCGTTTGTCTCGCAGCTGTTGTCTCAACCTCATATTCTTTATTCTCAACCTCATATTGTAGTGGCAGTACACTAATTTCTCTAACCGATCAGCCTTTAGCCGATTGCGAACCTTTGAGTGTATAAGGCTGAACGTGCTCCAATTCCTTTCACATTGGCTTGCTGATGTGGTTTGACTCAACACCCTGATTGCAATGAAAGCCAATGCAGAACTGCCCGATTGTCTATTGTTCACCATGATCCACCAGTCAGCTGTTACACCAACCAACCATAAACAAATAAATATAAGATGTAAATAAAAATTAATTAAGGAAGATGTAATTGCAAAGAAAGCACAAAGATGAAGTATACCTGGGCTCACTCTTCCCACTGCGTATTGCAATTGGGAGTCAGAATACGTCCCACTTTTCATTCTATAGAAGGTCATCTACAAAAATTACATAATAGATTAGCATTACTACGTAAGTAAATTCTATACCTCTTATTCATGAAATCAAACAGGCCAACCTCTACTTCCGCCTGAAGCCTCTTATCTTGTGTCCTCGATAAACGACCAATGACTCTTAAAGTGCCTTGAAGCATCTCGGCATCAACATGTGCATTGGCATTGTACATTAATCGAGGGTTCAGAAAATAACCTGCATTTGTATATAGTTAATGTATGGTCAATAATATATGAATACAAATAATCACTCACCAGCTGCATGCAAGTCGTGGTGTAATGTGGTGTCCCATCTATGGTCAATAATCTTCCACCACTTTGCATGTTCTTTGGGAAGGGACTCCTGCAACTCCAATTTCGCACGGTCCATTGCCTCATAAAGATATCCCATATCATTCTTGTCATCGCCATCCACCAATCTTAGGACCTTCACGAGGGGGGTGACTACTTTCATGTATCGTGTTACTCTGCCCCAGAATTTGTTGTCGTCCACGATTCGACAGACATCCAAATAATCCATCTGAGCATCAACATTGCCCTTGTCGATGTATTCCCGCAGGGTATTATGGTACATGAAAGCTTTCAACTCATTCTTATACCTGTGCAAAGAAATAAAATTTGAATCAAATACAGATCATAACTATAAGGATAAAGAAGTAATAATTGAGTTCAACAGTATACCTATGCAGAGACTCCAAAGAAATAAAATTTGAAGCAAATCTGGTTGGCCCTGCACGTATAATATCTCACCCCCCACTTGCATGCTCCCTGAACATGTTCAATATCCTAGGATGGCCATAAATATACTGGGTAATCTTTTGTCCCCTTTCAACCGTCTTCTTCACATGTTTGTCCTTCCCTATGTCTTCAAGTATGAGATCAAGACAATGTGCTGCGCATGGGAGCCAATATAAATGCCTGCGCTTATGCATCAATTTCCTCCCTGCAGCCTTATAACTGGCTTCATTATCAGTCACAACTTGTACAACATTTTCTTCACCAATTTCGTCTACCATGTTGTCCATCAAATGAAACAAATAATTGACATTTTTTTTCAAAATTTGATGCATCTACAGATTTTACAAATACTGTACCTTCGATGCAATACACCAAAAAGTTAATCATGGACTTTTTCGTGGTACCAGTCCAACCATCACACATAATAGTGCATCCTCTCTCCATCCATATATGCTTGAAGCTTTCAACCCACTGATGGAGCTCCTCAACCTCTGCCTCAAGGCCACGCCCGTATATGTCCCGACGTGACGGCGCCTTCAACCCAGGGCCAGCATCTGCTATGCCATCCAACATAGGTTGAAAATATTCACTTTCAGCAGCATGTGCAGGGACACCTGCATGAAAAAATCATTTACAGATGCTTTTAAATGCATGCCCTGCAACTTCTGCAGATTTTTTGACCCCTCTTAATGCACTTTTGATCTTAGGTTGTGTAGCCTGGGGCCTTCTGTGGAGATAACTGTCCATGGGGCCTGCTCTCTGCGTCTGCGGGGGTGGGGCAGCAACATCAGGACGTCGTGCAGCTGTACTGGAGTAGGTCCCTCCTGAACCCATGGGTGCCTTTCCTTTCCTTCGAGCGGCTTCTTCACGCTCCCTTGCTTCAGTCAGTTCCGGATCAGAATCTTCAGTGCCTTCCTCATCATCATCCCTCCTAACCCTTCTGCCAGAAATCTCCTCAGCAATTTCCTCCTCATCCTCAGCCCTTTGTTGCACCCTCTCCTTTTTCCCCACAAGGCACTGGCGCATCTCCTCTCGCACCTCTCGTGGACAGTGGTCGCATTGTCTCACCTCTCCTCGTACCCCTGCCAAATGTTGCTTGCCTCTGGTAATTCCGCCATACATCTCCTTACGACAGTAATTACATTTAACCTTCCTTCTCTTAGCATCAACTAAGTACATGTGGGCCCACCCTGGATCCTCCTGCCCTTGCTGCTCATGTGTTTGCTGACGTCTAGGCATGATGCTGCATTAAGAAGTTACACAGTCAAAGACAAACAATTGTAAGTACAAAACAAAAGACCCAAATTTATGAATGAATTAGGGCTTAATTACCAAATAACCCTTAATCACCCTTCATAAAAATATAATCCCAGCATGATCCTACCCCACATTCATCAATGAAACTTAATTAACGTTCAATTGTGGCTAAGAAACGCGAATTAGACAAAAGGCCCACTTTTTATGAACTAATTAAGTCTTAATTACTAATTAAGCCCTAATTACCCTTCATAAAAATACAATCCCAGCATGATCCCACCCCGCATTCATCAATGAAGCTTAATTAACCTTCAATTGTGGCTAAGAAACTCGAATTAGACAAAAGGCCCAATTTTTATGAACTAATTAAGTCTTAATTACTAATTAAGCCCTAATTACCCTTCATAAAAATACAATCCCAGCATGATCCCACCCCACATTCATCAATGAAGCTTAATTAACCTTCAATTGTGGCTAAGAAACTCGAATTAGACAAAAGGCCCAATTTTTATGAACTAATTAAGTCTTAATTACTAATTAAGCCCTAATTACCCTTCATAAAAATACAATCCCAGCATGATCCCACCCCACATTCATCAATGAAGCTTAATTAACCTTCAATTGTGGCTAAAAAACTCGAATTAGACAAAAGTCCCAATTTCTATGACCTAATTAGGGCTTAATTAGCAATTAACTCTTAATCACCCTTGGGAAAAACTAATTACCCGCATGATCCAACCCCAAAATCCTCAATGAACCTTAATTTAACTTCAATTGAGCCTAAGCAAACCAATTTAGACAAAAGCCCCAATTTTTAAAATCTGATTAGGGTTTAATTAGCAAATAACCCTTAAGCCCTTAATCACCCTTGGAATAAACTTAATAAGCAAGACTTGCTTACCCCAAATTTTTAACCCAACCAAAAGAACACAACAAAATAATCAAACAAAACCCAATGAAATTAACCTCAAACAAAATAATCAAACCCTTGAAGTTGAAGTTGTGTTGGCCTCGGTGTGCGGCGCAAGAAGGCTCCCTCAGACCTCAGTCCCTCTCGGCCTCTCCCTGTCGGACGGCCTTTCACCCTTGGTCGGACAGCTGCCGGCAGGAGCAGCCGCACCAGCCAGCAGGAGCAGCCGCAGGCAGCAGCCGCAGCACAGCAGCAGCAGGCCGCCAGCAGCAGCTGCAGCCTGCAGCACAGCAGCGGCAGCAGCACAGGCGCACAGCAGCGGTAGGGCCGGCAGGCATAGCAGCAGCGGCAGCAGCAGACACCACCCGCGACGCAGACAGCAGGGGGGGAAGGTTTCGGTCGAAACCTGTGGGTTATGGGGTTTCGGGGGCCAACACTTGCCATAAAATCACTAGTTTCGGCCAAAACCAAACGGTTTCGGGCCGAAACCATTTGGTTTCGGGCGAAACTCGTATCGGTTTCGCCCGAAACCGATACCCCCCTTTAGTTTCGGATTGCTACAGTGTTTAATGTGTGTTTCGGATCGGTTATGGCCGAAACTGCCATCCATGTCCGAAAGAGCAGCGCGGAGGAGGACGAACCAGAGAGAGGGTCTTCGTCCTTGAGTTGAAGGTCGCGAATCAAGAGTGCTCCATCGTCCTCCAGCCCTAGACTTCTTCAGGCTGCTCCGATCATCCTCCAAACGTCAACATCTACTGTGGATCTGCTGCAGCCAGTCTGTTCTGTTGAAGCATCTCACGCCTAGATTTGGAAAAACAGGGGGGGTCGTCCATAGTCGTTCTTCACTAGATTTTAGATCATATGTTCATCTGAATTCATTTTCTCTCAAACTCAGATACTCATGTGTGTGTGTGGTTGGAGATCCTATCTCCGAGTGATGCATGCGTTCATGCTCGGATGTGTGTGTGTGGACTGAGGTCATTGACCTCGTGTGTGTGTGTGGGTGCTGCATTCGTGTAGCCCTCCTATAGTGGAATCCTCTCAGTTGAGAGGGGTGGATGTAGGATCGCACCTAGTGCATCCGAACCACCTTAAATCTCCTTGCGTCCTGTGGTTTGATGCTTGTGCGATTGCTTGACATCGTTGTGAGGTGTGATTCGATTGCTTCTATATCATCTCTCGCATCGTTGTTGAGTGCGACTATCTTTTCTATATCTTAGTTCGTCATTGCTGGCTTTGTCCTCTATTTGTGATAGCTTTTCTCTAAGCTGTGGGTGTTAGCATTTTGATTAAATTTTTTTTGCAAGTTGTCTTCCTTCGAACAATTTTTATTTGGCGGCAATCAATTCACCCCCTCTTGCTTGCCAAGTCAGTGGGACAACAATTGGTATCAGAGCCTCGGCTCTTCTATTCTGAACCTCACGGTTCATAGAGTGATCCTTTGAAATGGCAAACAAGGGGATGATGCCCGAAGGGCATTCGATTCATCGACCGCCATTCTTTGACGGGACGAACTACAGTTATTGGAAAAATCGAATGACTGTATTTCTTCGCGCTCAAAGTCATGAGACCTGGACCGTTGTCAACAAGGGTCCACATGCTCTACCTCCTGATGAAGGAAAATGGTCTGATGAACATATTAAACAAGCTACGGTGAATTTTAATGCCTTGAATATAATCCAATGCGCCATTCATCCTAACGAGTATGCTCGTGTTTCTATGTGTAACAGCGCTAAAGAGATGTGAGACAAATTGAAGCTGATTTATGAAGGCACGTCTGAAGTTAAGGAGACTAAAGCTAACCTGTTGATCCGAGACTACGAGCTATTCCAGATGAAGCCGGAGGAGACAATATCTGAGATGTTTGCAAGACTCGTCGAAATCACGAATGGGCTGAAGGCACTAGGAAAGGAATACTCAAATTCAGAGATGGTTCGGAAGGTGCTGAGATCACTGTCACCGGCGTGGCACACCAAGGCCACGGTGATTGAAGACTCTAAGAATTTATCTGTGCTGACCTTGGATGAGTTGATTGGGTCACTTATGACCTACGAAATTAATGTCAAGAGGTCTGAAGAAGAGGGCAAGAGAAAGAAGACAGTTGCTCTAAAAGCAAATCCAGAACAAATCAGCACAAGTGATGAAGACTCAACGGAAGATAGCAATGAGGAGGAAGACATTGCTATGCTAACCAGGAAAGTGAGGAGATTCTTGAGAGCAAGAAAAAAATTTCCAGGGAAGTCTAAAAGGCCATGGAAGAAACAATCTAAGTGGAAAACGGAAGGAAGCAAATTGAAGGATGTGATATGCTATGAGTGCAAAAAGCCAGGCCACATGCGTGGCGAGTGTCCAGAGATGAAAAGGAAATTTAAGAAGGACAAAGAGAAAAATTCCAAGGCAATGGTCGCTACTTGGAGCGACGATGAAGAGGACGATGATGATGAAGGTGATGCGGAGCTGGAGGAGCTGATGAAAAGCATGTGTTGCTCTCCCATGGAAGTAGTGGGAGAGAGAAGTTTCAAAACCTTACCGGGTGGGAGTTATTTTGCCCATGTGCAGGCAATTTTTTTTTGAAATCCACTCTGTGAGGGTGCATAAAAAGATCCTCTCTCTGTCTGTCTCTCTTAAGTGGGTCCCATAGACCATCCAACCTCCATTTGGTAGCTATGTAGTTTGAGACGTGAGGCGACCGAGGCGACCAAGGGGTCACCTCATGCCTCAAATGCCTAGGCGATGGTCTAGGCGTTTGAGATAAGATTTTATTATATATATATATATATAATTCAAAAAATAAAATATATGTCTAAATATCATAAAATTGTCTATATAAAGTCAATAAATTTTCTAAATTCATTCAATCCTATGAATCAAATTATCATGACTCACTAAATTCAAGAGAATTTAACAAACCAAAGTACAACCATGAAGATACCAATAATGAAGAAACTAATAAATTCAGAAAACTGACATAAAACAAATTCTGGTCAGTCAAAAGGTAATCTCTCACATTCTGAAAGAGAAGAAATTAAAAAAACTATAAATCTTATAGGCAGCGAGAGAGTGAGACAGACCACCATCAAAAATCAAATTCTGTGTGCATCTATGTTAAATAGAGAGAGAGTGAGACCAACTATGGTCAGAGCGAGGTGAGGCAGGGTGCTCGCCTCGCCTCGCCTCAGCGCCTAGGCATACCTTTGACTACATAGTCTGGTAGAGGTGGTGGAGGTTTCCCACCAGTGGAAATCTCCACTTGGTGGAGAGTTTGACCTAGTGGGGATGTCCACCTGTTGAGGGATAGGAGATCTCTGCTATCCTTTTTCTCTCTCCCTTACACTTTTTGTTTGGGTTTGGAATGCAAGGAAACAAAAGAAGGAATTGCATGCTCCACTTGCTGTTGCAGCTTTCTCTCCTACTTCCCTTGCCACCTCAGAGCCTTTTAGGGTTTGCAACCTTCCACACCATGTGTTGTTACAGATGTGCCTTCATCTTTTTTTCCTTGTTTGCCCGAACAGAAAATAATAGGGTGTTTGGGAGAATTTTTTTCTTAGTAGCTCTCCCTAAAAAATTATGGTATGCTAATTTTTAACCCAACTTTTAAAATCGAAGAAAACGAGTCTTGATTGTTTGGCAAAAATGTCACAATTTTTGAGTTTTAGATAGGCCTATTTGGAAGACAAGAAAGCACAGGATCGGGGAAAACCAAGGGGTTGGGCAAACTCGATCGAGGTTCCCGCAGACAAGGGCACCCAAGGGCCCCCTTGTTTGAACATAGAACTCTCACTCATAATTTTTTTTGGCGTCGTCCCTCTTCTCTTTTAAGGAAAGGGGGAAATTTTATGGTGAAGCACATTTTGGTCTGTTTAAGTAGTCCGTGCATTGTTCATTTCGTAGGTTTAGATTTGATCAAACGATTTGGGTTCGAGTGCAGGATCTTTTCTCACTGATCACAGTCAGTGTTAATTTACATCGGCATAAAGTCCGAACACCCTTGCTTAACTGTCAAAGAAGACTTAGGATCCTTTACATGGGCTTGATGCCAAGGGCCAATTCATTTGCATTGCTCACTATTCTAACCCCCTATTGATGACATTAAGGTTTGGTTAAAGATACCCTATGTTTGTTAATTTGTAGGGAACCAGAGATGCTTTTGTGTTTTAAGACATCCCGGTGATTTTTGGATCCCAGGGGTATTTTTATAATTTTCTGGGTTTCGGGGGTATTTTTGTAATTTTAGACCAGGCTGTTATGTTAGATGGACGCAGTCTATTACCACTGAGAGTGGATCTAGAGGGGGGTGAATAGATCTAATGTCTAATTTTAAAACACAGTTGAACTCTAATGCGGAATTAAAACAAGCAACTGTTGAACGACAGAAGGAACACTATGAAATCACACAAACAACATGCAATCACACAGTAGACACCGATCTTTAAGGTGGTTCGATCTCAATCCAGAGATCTACGTCCACCCCACACTCCAACTGGAATGTGGATCCTGCTGACTCACAGCTTGAACAGCTGGGCTTCACAGCTTGCCAATAGACCACTGATACACAGCTTCGCTGGGCTTTACAGCTTGCCGACCAGAGGAACAAATCCTCTGCAACCGCTGGGCGATACAGCTTAGCCTTCCGAGACCTGGTCTCGCCTGCTGAGGATTACAGCTTCACCTGTCCAGTGGAAACCTCCACTGCAATTGTTGGCTCACAGCTTGATAACAAAAGAGTTTCGAAAACAGTAAAGACAGAAACAAACGAAATGGAAAACCAAAACGAATGTAGCTCAATTGAGCAGTATCAGCTCTGGTATCTGAACCAAGAGACTGATTTACAAGACTTCGAAAAGACTCTCTCAACTCAACTCTCTCAATCTTCTCTTCTCTCTTTCTCTTCTTCTCTCTTTCTCTTCTTCTCTCTTTTTCTTCTTCTCTGTGGATCGTGCAGGCGCTCACTCTCTGTTCTTTTCTCTTAGCTCTGGCTGCTTCTTTTCGATCTGCTTCTTCTGAAGGAAGAAACTCCATATATATACCAGCAGCAGGAAGGGCGTGTGCTCTCCACATCTCCCGCCCAATGGCTTGGACCACGTGGCAGCATCCAGCAGGCTTTCAGTACACGTGTCATAATCTGGTCACTCCCCTTATCCTCGGATCACGTGCCCAGTCATCAGTCTCTGCAAAGAATCCCTGTCAGACAGTCGAAATAGAATTTTCAGTTTAAGGTTTAAGCGATGTACAGACTGTATGAAGGCACTGCTGAAGCAATGTACAGACATTGTGAATGCGAAGCTATGCAGTGTTCAGACTCTACGTATGCAGACCCATGGCGTTGTACAGACTTAGTAAATGCAGTGTTGTAACCTGTATAGACTTCAGATATGCAAGACTATGCCATGTACAGACTTCCTATATGCAGGACTTATGCCATGTATAGACTTCAAATATGCAGAGCTTAAGCCATGTACATACTTCAAATATGCAGAAGTAAACGTGCATTAATGTGTAGACTTAGCAAAACAAAGTATGAACAAAGCAACACAATGTGCAGACTTCGTGCAATGAGTGAAGCAGTGTATAGAGTTATGAGTGGAATACATGAAGCAATGTATAGAGTTAGAGTGCAATGAGTGTTCAAGTGATGTACAGACTCTGCCAAGAGCAATGCACAATGCACATATGAATGTACAGACTTTGTTTGTGCTGTGCAAGCATGCTAAGATGCAATGTATAGACTTTATGCGAGCATGCTGCAGCCAGTGTACATACTTAGACCTGCGTGCATGCAATGCGATGTATAGACTTGCCCATGGCTGTCTAGACTTTGCATGCGTGCTTATAGCAATGTGCAGACTCTGCGTGCCCAATGTGTAGACTTAGTGTTCTGCATGAGACGCTAAGTAAGACGAACGATGTATAGACTTAGCCGATGCAGACTAGTCCGATGTACAAACTTGCTCGATGTACAGACTTCATGAACGATACATGCAATGTACTGGACGATGTACAGACTTCCTATATGCTCAAGACCATGCACAACGAATGTATAGACTTGCTGTAAGGAATGTGCAGACTTGATGCATGAAGCAAGGCAATGAGAAATGTATAGACTTTCACGATGTGTGGACTTGCCAAAGCAAGGGCTGTACAGACTTGAGAATGCACGATGTATAGACTTGCAGGTGCAACGTAGGTAACAATACCAATGTATAGACTTGCGAGTGCAACGTCGGTAAAGATACCAATGTATAGACTTGCGAGTGCAACGTCGGTAAAGATGCCGATGTATAGACTTGGAAGTTCAACTGGTGGATGTACAGACTTGGTTTCGTGCATGCTACAGGGCAATGTATGGACTTTGAATCAACGTGCATGCATTGTATAGACTTTGAGATGCTTGAAGCACACTATGCAGCAATGTATAGACTTAACATATGATGTACAGACTTGATGGTCAGACAGACAAGAACTCTGTACAGACTTGAGCGTGCAGACAGGCCATATGAATGTATAGACTTGTGTTCTAAACGATGCACAAACATAACAGTGCAATGTATAGACATTGAGTGTGTAGACTTGTGTGTGTGCAATGTGTAGACCTGTGCATGTGTGCATTACGATGTATAGACTCTGACTGCATGGAACATATAGACAATCTGATAAATACAGTTTCATCAAAACATAAACAGTTGCCAATCAATCAAAACAAGGTGTTGCCAATGAAGTAAAGCTATTGTCAACATCATCAACACAGAGGAGTCACAACACAGGCTAGGGGCTTCGTGTAATTTCTGGACTGGGTGAGGGCTTTTGTACAATTTTTTGACTTCTAGGGACACTTCGGGGATTTCTAGAAGGTTTAGAGACTGTTTGGCCATTTTGGACTCCGAGGATATTTTGATAATTTTGGAGGTCAGGAGCGAGGTTTAAGTAATTTTTGGTGACACTCGGGTGCAGACATGGCTAGGTGATGCCCATGAGTGTCAAGATAGATGGGGGCTTAGGAAAGCCGTACACATAGACATCCCTGACAAAGTAGGTGCGTATACACAATTTCACTGGCAATCAGGGTTTATATGCAATATCCTAAAACACACAAAAGTTTATAATATATTCATCCTTTGTGTGAATACAAAGGATTGTCGACAAATTGTTGACCTGACAAGGTTGTCTCCGTAAAAACGTGGGACATAGTCACAATTCGGAAAGTTTGCATGGTATAACTACAATTATAGGATTTTGGGGGTTTTCTTGCAATTTTGGGAAGGACATTTATGTGATTCCCAATTAGTTCAGAAAATTACATAACTCTGCCGCCCAAAACGCAGAGAAAATTACATAACATAGTCTCCAGGGACATAAAAGTAAGACCCGGGGTGTCTATAATTCATACCCTTAGTGGGCCATTATAGAAGAACAAAGCTCCTTGCGCCGTGTGCCTTAAGTCTTGTCTGTGTCTATCACGGTGTGTCTCTCTATCTTCCCTTTTGGACCCATGGGATATTTATAGAAGGTAGGAGGGTCACCTTGACAAAGTGGGGTTTTTTGAACCCTCCGGGGTCAAATGACTTGGGTCACCTTGACAAGGTGGGGGTTTTTGAACCTGGGTCTCCCTGACAAGGTGGGGTGGCTTTATTTAACCCTTCGGGGCCAAATGATGTTTTTTTTTTTGGTGAGAGAAAAGGCAACCAGGGTTGACTGCCCAGGTTGATTGGGTGGTGGGCCCGCGTGCGACCTCAGATGGGGTGTCCCGGGGTCAAATGACCCCGGACGGCCCGAGGTCAAGCGGACCCCTTGGGTGCATTTGACCCCGGACGGGTCCCGTCGAGGTCAAACAATCCCAAGGGGTCTGCTTGACCTCGGGCGGGCCCCATCGGGGTCAAACGACCTCGCAGGGGTCTGTTTGACCCCGGACGGGGCCCACTGTTTGACCCTGGTGGGTCCTTCGGGGTCAAGCGTTCTCGCGCGGGTTTGCTTGACCCTAGGCGGGTTCCCCCAAGTCCCCACCTTGTCAGATTGGGCTATGAAAGGGGGAGCCCCCTTTTAAAACCCTGAATTTTGTTTGTTTGTTCGCAGTCGGGACACATGGAGAAGAGAAATGCTACTCCTTTGTTTGTTCTTTGGTCTTCTTTGCATCGTTGGTCGAGGGGAGAAGCTTGCCCCCGTGGGAACATCTCGTACACGTATGCCGGATTTTCCGTAGGTGCATGAACAATTCCCACGTGTTTGTTTCCTTGCTACGATGTTATTTTCATTCATCCCAGACATCCGACGGAAATTCACGGGATTCGAAAATTCATCTGGAATTACAATGACACTTGGCTTCATGTCGTTGGCTGGTTGTTGTTAATTGGGTTGTTTCCAATCACCTCAATTGCTTTGAGGAACTTGTGATTGATGAACTTTTTGACTGGGAATCCTCGAACATGGTGATAACTCCTCGGAGCGATGGGATTGACTTTGTGTCATATTCCGACTGTCGTCGAAGTTTATAGGGTGTTTGAGAGCACTTTAAAAAAAAAAAAAACTCTTTCTACCTAAAAAATTATGTTGTATCTATTTTTGACTTAAATTTTAAAGTTGATAAAAACTGATAACTACTTGTTTGGCAAAAGTGTCATAATCTTTAAATTTTATGTAGACCTATTTAGCCGACACTTCTCATTTTTTTATTAAAGTAACGAGAACATTTCAAAGAAGATGGAATCGGTTGCGATCCCTCACCACTATCTTTCTCTAGGTGATCTTTGCAATGAGCTTGATCATGGAGTGGCAATCGTTGCACACCCTCAGGTTCTTCGCTACCCATATCGTCGTCCCATCTCTAGTCGAGATCAGCCCAAAACAAATGGCCAGCCTCTCCGTGTGGATCGACAAAGCCCATTCCTTTGCCACCTTCCCAACATCCTGCAAAACCATATTAGTTGAAGGAGAGTATCCACGTAATCTGAACTTCATTCAAGTGCTCTAGCTTTCTGTAAATCTCCCTGTGCCGAGGGTGCCCGATGTCTCCTAAAAGGAACTCATGGATCTCTTTATCAACTTCAATCGAGCTGCAACCTAGCTCCTTGTTCAATCGAATTGCAGGGCCATCCGACAGGGTGTATTATGGCTCTGGTGGAGGGAGAGGGGAGGGCCGTCCAGCGGGGTGCCGTACGCACAGAGAGGAGGAGAATGGGGAGGGAGAGGGAAGGGTCTGACGGTGGGTCAACGGACGCGGCACGGCAGGCGCCGGACGCCGGAAGCGCAGGGAGGACAAGAAGGGGGAGGAAGAGGGGGGTGCGGCTGGTGGGGTGCCAAGTGAGCAAGAAGGCTGGGGTGGGGGCAGGCCGGTGATCCTCTTCCTGTGGGTTGCTTGGTGGGAAGTGGCGGAGGAGAAGAGGGGAGGGAGTAAGTCGGCACAGGAGGTCGAAAGAGGAGTGGAAGGATGTGTGAGGAGCTATGTAGTCTGAGGCGTGAGACGACCGAGGCAACCAGGGGGTCGCCTCAGGCCTCAAACGCCTAGGCGATGGCCTAGGCGTTTGAGGCGTTTGAGGCGAGATTTTTTTAAAATATGTATATATAGTTCAAAAAATAATTTATATGTCTAAATATCACAAAAATACCTATATAAAGTCAATAAATTTCTTAAATTCATTCAATCTTATGATTCAAATTATTATGAATCACTAAATTCACACAAATCATTGTCAAAAACCAAATTCTGTGTGTCTATGTGAGATAGAGAGAGAGTGAGACAAACTGCGATTAGAGCGAGGCGAGGCGACCAAGGGCCGCCTCACCTCTGAGGCGCGCCTAGGCGAGCGCCTAGGCGCGCCTCAGACTACATAGGTGAGGAGCCGAGGCATCGTGAGCGATTCTTTCAGGAAAAAATTGCTTTATTTTGGGGGGAGGTTTAACGGGGTAGGATTGCACTCTAAAAAATCGGATAGACCTTACCAAATGTGTTGAGTAGGCTTCTCTTCCCAAATTTTTATTTTGAGAGAAAAAAAGGTAAAAAATTACAACCAAACACTCTATTAGTGTAATCTACCTCGATTGATTCAAAGAAATTGTCTCGATTAAATTGAGAAAATAACGGGTGCAACAGCCCCCTTGGCGGCTTTGACATCCTTTGCCCTCCTCTTCCTCACCTCCTCCACCAGAGGCGAGACGAGACAACTCACACGCGAGATAGAGAGAAAGAATAGGACCACCATGGACGACAAACACAGCCTGCCCCGAAGGCCGTTGCCACACCAAGTGGCTCTCCTCCCCCTCAGGGCTTGCCAATGTTACCTCTGGCGAACTCTCTGCCTCCCCACCACCGCAGAATGCCGAGTCCCCACTGGCGAACACGCCTTCCGCCTCGAAGGCCTCTGCCTCACCGACTCCTCCCACCGGGACGACCCCCTCGTTGTTGCTGCCATGGACGACAGACACAACCTGCTCTGAAGGCCCCTGCTCACCCGTCCCATCCTTCTTTGTTGCCGCCATGTTCTCCTTCTTCGCCGGGGGGGGGGGGGGGGGGGAGGTGCCGACAGCGTGCTGGCGACGCGAGACAAGGGGAACCTTAGCAGCCAGACGGCGGCCTGCGCTGACAGGGGGGCGGCATCGTCCCCGGTCGCCAGCAGTGTGTACGATGCTGGCTCAGCGGCAGCATGGCCCCGAGGCGAAGAGGACCAGACCGAGCTGTCTCAGCACGGTGCCGGCGAACCGGGAGCTCATCATCTCCAGCGAGATCACGCAACAGAGTCTAGTAGAAGAAGAATAACAAGAAGAAAAACGCCTGAGAGGGATTCGCAGGAGTCCATGGCACAGCTCTGCAGGAAGGCGTCCTTTGTTTCTATCACGCAAGGAGAGGAGGGAGGGGGCATGGGCGACATGGGGGCGTGGGTTGCGTGACTCGGCTTCTCCCTCAAAAAAAAATGTGAAGGCTTGTTTCTATTTTGGTGGAGATTTCAACGGGATGAGATTGCATCTTAAAAAAATGGGAAGGTGTTACCAAACGTGCATCGATGAGCTTTCTATTCCTAATTTTTATTTTAAGAGAAAAAAGAGGCAAAAAACTGCAACCAAACACCCCATAAGGGTGTCCAATTGGGTTTGCACATCTTTGGCTATTTTTTTCAGTTGTAAAGGATTTATACATGAGCATACATGGCTCTGCTGATCAGTCAATATATACCCCCAGGTTTGTTTGCAAGCAAAGTTTTGAGTCTTCATGTACATTTTTTGGGGTCTGAACAGAAGCTGCTAATGAGTATTGGCCCTCATGTGTGCTTGTCTAAGATATGACTTTGCGGATGTGCTTCTTGTAATTGGGAACTGTGCTTCAACTGCTCTTATGGTTTCCCTGGAGGGGATCACATGCTTTGCCGTTAAGCATATGTTTTTCCCTCCTCTAAGCTCTTTTGGCGGGGGCCTTTTAAGGCCTATTCACTGGTTGCATGTGCTTAAATTGTGCAATCGAAAAGGTAAGCTACTACCTGATAATTTTCTTATATGACTTTTGACATGTCTTTTTCTCTCTACATGTAATGTGGGTTGGTACTTGGCACCTTTTTATAGAGGGTTGAAATTGGCTTGGCAGCCAATTGGAAAGCTCTACAAAATTTAAATCCTTTGTTTGGATCTATCCTTGCATAGATTGATTCTTGGAAGGCATTCAACAGATAATATGTGAACCAAAGACTGTAATGTTCACCTAAAGCAGGCATGATGTCAAGGCATGTTCCTAATATGATGATTAAGGCATGTCCACGTGGTTTATTTTTCTATCTTACTAGGTACAATGTAATTTTTTTAAATTCTTTCATTTGGAGGGAGAATGTGAATTGGTGGGCTTGAATTGTCTATCTGTTTTTCAAACAATGTGTTTCACATCAAGTATATGATATCTATTGTCTTTGCTGATTGTTCTAAAATTCTCACCAAATATTTACGAACATGCATATCTTGTCCCTGTAGGTTATGAAGACTTTGGTTCACTTTGGAGCCCCTCAAAATATCTTGATTGATGGAAAACCTCATCTAGGAACAGATAGGTTGGTTCCATTAATAAGGAGGTTCCGACAACATCTACAAGGGTTGGGTGTAAGTGTTTAACTAAATATATGCTTTCCTTTGTTGCATATTTTTTCGGCTTATTATGTATTAATAAGGCTTGCATCCCACTTATGTTCACTTTGTAGGTTGATATCAAGTTTGGAACAAGGTTAGATGATCTTGTTGTAGAAAATGGGAGGGTTATGGGTGTCAAAATTTCTGACGTAAGGCTTGGTTCTGATTTCAAAAGCCAGACAATGCCTTATGATGCTGTTGTTCTGGCTGTTGGGCATTCTGCACGTGATGTATATCAAATGCTTCTGCAATATAATGTTAATATGACCACCAAAGATTTTGCCGTAAGTAAAAATTATATTTTTGTGCCTATGCCATCATAAAATTGTGACAAATATTGTTTGCATAATATGTCTGGAAATTTTATATGTGATGTATTCCCTGAAGGCATTGTTTTGAGATCCTTAGCTGCATATTTTTTTTGGCAGTGTAAGAAAATATTAAATTTTTTTCTGAAAGTGTTTCCTCCTTATTTTCTGTTTGCATTGTACTTATGTCTCTACCTGTATAATCATGGTTATCTTTCCATTCTCCTTATTACAACCTCTTTTGTGGGGGAGAAAATTTACCAAAGTTTGGTTTCACTGACGGTTTGAATTACCCAAAGGTCATGATTTATCAAGTTTTCATGTTGCCATCTATGATTCCGTGATAGGCTTGGATTTAGAGTAAGAATGGACAACCAGGATTTTACATTCATAGGATGAATATGTGCCTTTTCACTTTTATGACTTCAATTACCATGACTGTGTCTTTGAGCATTGACCAAAGGGTGGTCGATTAGGCCAATTATTAGTTTGATCATACAAAGAGTGATGAAATATTTTTGTGTTAGCAACTGATTCAGTGATTAGGATATTCTGCTGATTGTGGTCTTTTTTTTTTCTAATATTTGTGTAGGGCTCTGCTTGTGTAAGATTGCAGTTACACGCTTGTTAATTTTACTTCTCTGTGTAATTGTTGGGGATTTATATCCTGATATTTGCTTAACTTAAATGAAATGTGGCGTACATTTTCACCATCAGAAAACCTGCTTCAATGGTGATTGATGATTGAGATTGAGGTATAACTACACTGTATGATTGTTTAACACGCGGGAATTAACTTGGAAAATAAATGGTTAAAGGGATTAAATATTGAGAAAAAATTAATTTGATCAAACGACTATGCACATTTATTAGCCCTTTAAATGGCATGTGCGTTGTTAATCCCGCATGTTAGGTTTATCAGATTATTAGGGTTCGTATACTGGACTTTTCCCCACTGATTGGAATTAGTGTTAATTTATATTGGCATAAAGTACAAACACTTTTGTTTAACTGCCAAAGAAATCATTAACCTTCGCAACATCCGTTGTGATATTGAGGGCATATTTGTAATTGCAGTGCCAAACACCCTTTGGAGGGATGAGAGCATTTATGCAACAACAAGGTTATGGATGTGATTTTGCATAGGTCAGGGTGCACCAGTAAGGGCAAGGGTAGGTTTGTAATTTACATTGGAGTTTGGGTATTGGCTTAGATTTGTTTCACAGTTTGGTAATGTTCAGGGTTTGACTGCGATTTGGTGTTAGCAGGGGTCTATTTGTAGTTTATATTGACTAGGGTTTATTTGCAGTTTTATTTTGGCTAGGGTTAGCAGTTTGGTACTGGCTAGGGTTTATATGCAGTTTGGTGCTGGCTAGGGTCTATTTGCAATCTGGGAAGGATTTTAGGATACATTTGTACTTCATGCATTGACTTGAATTCCGATAGATTGATCTGGAACTTATCTTCATCAGACCATTGGATCGTCATCTAGGAGTCGATTTCGAGCTTCATCACAATCGAGTCATTGGATCGTCGAGATGATCACTACCGAACTGTTGGATGAATGAGTTGAACTCATCTTCGTAAGGTGAGGATTCGTGACACATACACGCTTGGAGGGGGTATTTATACAATTTATAGAAATTCATGGTATTTTTGTAAGCTGTGGACATTGTTATAAAATACAAGACATTTTCATAATTACATGACTTTTCAGGACTTTTTTTGCAAAATGCATGTTTTTTGACGATTTGTAGACTCTACAGGGCTTTTCTGCAAAAATACAGGACATATCTATAATTTCTAAAAAGGACAAGATATTTTTTCAATTGCATGACATTGTAGGGGCTTTCTTGTAAATTCATGGGCATTTTCATAATTTCTAATTAATTCAAAAGATTACATGACTTTCCCCATAAAACTTACAAGAAATTACATTAAAAGATGAGTAATGCTAAGTGCAACACACCTTCTAATTATATAGATGCACAACAAGGAAGTCCTTTGAAAGTGAAGGGTCCGAGGTCATGAATATTGAATCGAACGCACGTAACGCCGCATTGAAAAGGATCGAACACCTGCAAGTTTCAGAGGTGTTAATGATGTTTACCTTCTTAAATGTGGCGGTTTTCCCCGTTTTATGGAATTGGAGCCTGGTGACGGTTCTTTGAGGTTATGGCGTCGCTTTATGAGGATGTGTCATTAGGGCTGTCAATGGATTGGGCCGGCCTAATAGGCCCGCGGGCTTGGCCGGATTTCGGGTCGGGCCGCCAGACCCTTTTTTGCCTGCGGACCCTTAGTCAGGCCTTTTAGTTTGGCCCGCAAGCCGCCCCAACCCTTCTTTTTTTTTTCTCGCTTCATTTTTTTGTTTAATTATAAAATTAAAGATATCTTATTTTGTTTAAATAGAAAATTTAAAACTCTCTTTCTAAACAAATTAACATCTAAAACTCTAATTAATTTAGTGAGATTGTAAATATTATATTTTAAATATATTTTTTATTTTTATTTAATTTGTCGGATCAATTCGGGCCAAAGTCGGGCCTATGAAAAAGTCGGGCCGGGTTCGACATAGCTCGGGCCCGGGCCGAGCTCAGGCCTTAAAATTAATGAGTCGGGTCTGGGTCGAGCCAACCTAACCCCGGCCCGAGCTCGGCCCATTGACATCCCTACGTGTCATATCTGCTTGATGGCGTGTGGTTTCCCGATGGTTGAACAAGGCAGCATTTTCACTTTGCTAGAAATATACTCTTGGCTTCACTCTGGATTTGTACTTGACTTCAATGCTTCCGTCAAAGTTGTCTCCTAGTTGATATTTCCAAGGTGGTCACGCAGGAGTCCACCTATTAGATTGTCACGCCCCGAGCGCGGAAGGAACCCGGTACACGTGACGAGTTATATCAATCATGTCAATCAGAGCATAAGTGTATTCGACACATAGACAGAGTGCGCAAAAGTAGAGATCAAACAAAATCCTTTATTCATAATAACTTTCGAGGTAATTCTTATTACATATTCTCAATAAAAAGAACTAAGGACAATCTTGACTCAATAAAGGGAAATTACAATGATTGACTCAAGAAAATAGGAAAAGACACAACTGGATAGATGCTTTAATAGACGGGTGGCTTTATGCTCTTCACTCGAAGTCCGTTCCCTTCCGAGTGATCCTCGTCATCGGAATTATCTGAAAAATATGGGAAACACTAGGGTGAGCGAACGCTCAGTAGGAATTATATCACAAGTACAAGCTTGCTTTAAATAATTACACGTTTCATGAATGCAAGTATAGCTATGCATGTACGCATGAAAACGATAAGAGAGCGATTATCAAGAGATAATAAAGCTGAACTAACAAGAATTCAAGATAATCATGTGAAATGTAACAAGATAGTCAAGTATGTAAATATTTCAAGTCATGTCACGTGAATTGGCTATTTTAATATCAAGTAAGTAATTACCCGTTCCGGGCCACACAAGTCATGTCAAGTCAAGTCAAGTACGAGATTGTGAAATGTCATTAATTCTAGAACGACAAGTACTTCGGTGCAATGCCACACCGTGATCAATATAGCTCCCATGGGCACAAGTACTTTCGGATGCTCCTCCCAAGACCAGATCGGGCCCTATATGTGCAGGCATTGAGTCATGTATATTTTAGACATCCACTATAGTTATAGCCAATAGAGTTCCACAGGATAAACCATTGTAGGATGATAAGATAGATTTTACGAATGAAGGAGTTCAAGGGCTGAACTTTGAACAAGTATGACACATCATTAAAACCTCAAGACATGTCGTAAAACTAGGTAAATGGCGCCCACTCAGTCGCCACGATTTACAGAAATAGCGCCCACATGCGTGGTCGCTAATTCTTGTGAACAGTACAGGCACGAAGAATTAGCGACTTCTCATTCAGTCGCTCATTCATAAATAGCGTCCATGTCACGGTCTCTATCTCAGAAAATGACGGCACTGGACAGGTTGCCAATTCCTTCTGGCGCCCAGGTCCGTGTCGCCAATTACTGACAGAAAATAGACTTCTCAAAGAAGTTAGAAACAACGCTCTAAGAGGGCCAAACATCACGTTTCTCTAGAGTGACGTGACAAAACACAGTGTCATGGGTTTTTAGGGTACAACCTGCTCGACGGCCTTGAGAGAATCCAAGGCTTCACGTAGACTTACGGAGGTCTCTATGATGAAATCACCAGTCCGAAGGAAGGAATATCCCGCGGAGGGCTCAATCATCACCGAGAATTGAGTGTGTAATCGATGAAATCAAAACAGGGACTCCATCTACGGATGTGAGATGAGAGTGTCAAGTAACCCGCGATATGGGTCAGAAAAACTCGATGAATCTGTGAAACAGGAAAACAACGCCTGTACAGAAGGCGCTATTTAATGAAATAGTGACCTTCTGAGAGGTCGTTCAATTCATGATTTATATCAGAATTTCCAAGATAATAATAGAATTAACAACAGTGTATAAGGGCGTTAATTTTAGTATTTTCCAGAAATTAATGACTAAAATTTTAAACAGCGACATTGTACAGTGGCGTTTATTCCTTGAATGACGCCCTGTCGTCGGTCGTAAATTTACAATTTCTAATATATTCAGTCATTTACTGCTTATTTACTAAATAGCGCCCTTGCATGAGGGCGTTCATTATTTAAATAGCGACTATGGGGATGTCGCTCTTTCTTTGTCATGTGATACGCATCGGGCAGGTACAATCATAGACTCATGAAAATTTCAGGTTATCAAAACTGGAAAGTGAATACATGCACAGGTAGAGAAAAATATCAGGAATCTAAAAATATGCTCATGCATTAATTTTTAACATCATGCTTTACAGTTAACTATTTTTAAGTATGCAGCATTTATTAAATACCAAAAGATTAAGCGACTGGGCATACGGTCGCTCATTAATTGACGCCTTTGGTGTTGTCGCTATTCAAAAAGAATTAGCGACCGTGTGTTTGGTCGTTCATTAAATCAGCGCCCATGACAGGGTCGCTATTTACTGAGATGCAGTAAAAACTATGGTACTGAAACTGAAAGCATGGTATCATGTTATATGACTTATATGCATGCTTATAACTGTGATTAACAGGTTTGGCTTTGAACTTGAGAACACTTACCTCTTGGCTTGGTTTGGACGTCGTCTAACAAAGAAGAGATAATAAGAATATGCAGTAGCAGGCAGCTACGGCAAGAATGATGGAAGAAGATGCCCTTCCTTCTGTTTACAACAGTAGCAGGGAGAAGAGAGATGTAGAGCTCCTTCACGTCGCAGGCAGCAGCCGCAGAGAAGAAACTCTTCTTCAATAGGTCGTTGTCAGCAGAAGGAATAGCAGAAACGAGAAGAGGAATATAGGCTCCTCTTCACACACGGGAAGCAGTAGGAGAGAGTTATCCTCTACGTTCTAGCGGCAGTAGCAGTGGCAACACTGCAGCTTCGACAACAGGAGGAAGAAGAACGACGACAACAGATCAAGCAGCTGCAGTAGCCTTGGCTTGTTCAACGAAGGGTTTATTTATAGGATTTTGAGATTCAAAATCCTAATGACATATAAATTTCCTGTATAAGAATCCTAATGGATCTATACTTTCTTTGTTTGCAGCCGCTATCCTATATGAAGTTCAAAAACCCTAAGCCATGCACGTTCGAACGTGATTGGGTTTGGGTTTCACAAAATAAACCTTTATATATATAATATGTATATATATATATATGTATATATATATATATTTATATATCCCATACTACTTTTTCACGTAGGTTATGGCTAAAGGCCCAATAATATATACATCTCCTTTGTAAAAGGCTTTTAAGGTTTGGCCCATTAGTTTATGTTTATATGTGTATATGGGAGGCCCATTTAATTAAGGCCTTTGTTGGATTTATTTACTTTAAGAGGTTTTAACTCTTTAGGAAATTTTTATCCCTAATATTATCCGGATTGCTACATAGATCCTCAATGACACCTCAGAGTGAGTGGGAGATCAGAGGTTTAGGGGACAACGCTTAGGTTTTGATAGGCCATGGAACCTTAGGTTAATGGTTACCGAGATAAGGCTCAAAGGGTGTGGACTTGGGTTAGATCCGTCAGTGGCTGAGTTAAAGATTCGAGGGATCAGACTGAGGATTGAGCTAAGACTTGATAAACCAGAGATTGAGCTAAGATTCTGGGAATCGAGCTAAGGCTTGATAGACTGGAAATCGAGTTAAGGTTTTGGGAATCGAGCTAAGGCTCGATAGATTGGGAATGGGACTAAGGCCCTTGGTACCAATCTTAAGGCTTGATAGATCGAAGGTCGAGCTAAGGTTCTAGGAATTGAGCTAAGACTCGATGGATCGGGGATCGAGCCAAGGTTTTGGGAATCAAGCTAAGGCTCCACAAATCAGGGATCGGGTTAATTCCCTTGGTAATCGAGCTAAGGCTCCTTTTCAGAATCCCAATCTTTTGAGGCAATATGGATCTGAGTTTATTCTTCAAGTCCTTTGATTTCTTGGTTTCGGTAAATGGGTATGAATCCTGGTAAATGCTCAACCTTCTTAAGTCAAGACTTCATGAGTGCCACGTTGTTTGCCTAGTGGCTTTCCTCTCGTCTTGACACTAGGCAAAGGGAATGGTGTAGAGTGTGCGGGCCGTCTATAGTTCTTACAACACTTATTAGGCTTTTAAAAGGCTATGTCTAAAATAGTAAAAAGGTTAAGTGATCTTAAGGGTTCTAATCTATTCTATGATCTATGATAAAGACCGGAGGGACCCCCCTCCGGTGGTAAGTGACCGGAGGGGGGGGGGCTCCGATTTGCGCAGGCCCGGAAGGACCCCCCTTCGGTGTGTAGCAACCGGAGGGGGGGTCCTCCGGTCTGTGCAGGCCTGGAGGCACTCCCTCCAATGTCTGCAGACTAGAGGGGGGTGCCTCCGGTCTGCGCCAAGACCGGAGGGACCTCCTCCGGCCTTCTTCGCATGAGCCTCCGCCCAGAAAAAAAAATAAAAAAAAAACAGAGAGGAAGAGGGGAGGGGGTTACACCTCTTACTTTTTGGCCTTCCACCGAAGGGGGTTGCATCCACCGGAGCTCCACCACCTCCACTCCACCTAGCAACCCTATAAAAGGGTGGGAGTAGCCAAGAAGGCAAAAGGAGAAGAAAGAGAAGGAAAAAGCAAGGGAGAGCAAGAAGAGGAGGAGAAGACAAAGCAGAAAAGAGAAGAAGCAAGAAGGCAAGGAAGAAGGGTCCACCCCCTTCCTTCTCCAGCCCTTTTGGGTTTTGAATTTTTTTTTAGCTTACAAAAATACCCTCTTAGGGTATATGTTGACTAAAACGCTCTTGGGCCAATGGAGACCGTTGTATTTATATGTCATGGAAGTATATTGTACCAAAGTTATGAAAGTTAAAGAATGATGGGATTTCTCAACTTGTCTTTTGTAAAAATTACACAACGGCCCCCGCACGGCCTTGAAATTGCGTTTTTACCCCGCATTGCTTCAAAATTGCATAAAAGTATATTGACTTCAACGAAAAATTCAGAAAATTGTGAAAATTTAAAAGGGGTATTTTTATTCGTGGGGAAAACTTTCCCCACTTGTAAAAAAATCTCTTTTCAAAGCTAAGTTCTAGGAATTACATTTCTACCCTAAACCTTTTCTAATTGCGTATATACCCGTGAATAAAAAGGTTAAATTGCGAGTAAACCCTCGCTTGAGGGAAAATTATATAGATCTCCCCCTTTCTTAAGGGCACGGGTCATAAGGGCAAGAAAGGATCTTTAGCAGTTTAATCAAGGGTATTCGGACTTGTCCAATGTAAATTAACACCGGCTCTGACCGGTGGGAAAAAGTCCAGTACACGAACCCTAATTGTCTGATAAATCTAAAAGCGCAGAATTAATGAATATGCCCAAAATAAATAGCAGTACGCATATTTATCCATCGAGATGGATGTCGAAAATTCCACATGTAAACACTTCCCTATCCGGTCTTGGTACCCCTCCCACAGGAGCCTATCCTATCTAGGTAGGCCAAAATTGGCCTAATTGCTCTCGGACTTCTATAAATAGGCCCAATGAGCCTCATTTCTCAACACACGGATACAAGGACTTACAGACGAGAACAATGCGCTCGGAGCTTGGAGATTTTCTCCACTTGTGCTTTTGTGTTTTAAGCCCAGAGCGAGGGTATGTTGCATATGTTCTCCTGTTTCTGCATACATGTCCCCGGACTTGTGTCTAGGTAATATGTTTTTGTAAATTTTGCAGAATAAGTCATGTAATTTCTAGAATTAATTTGGAATTACGAAAAGACCCTGTAAATTTACGAGAAACCCCCTGTAATGGTCTGTGATTGCAAAAATACCTTGTAATCCTCAGTAATTGTACATATGTCCTACACTTTTGCCAAGAAGTCCTATAAATTTACAATTCGCTGAAAAGTCATGTATTTTACAGTTGAGTCTCATAAAGTCTTGTAACTATAAAAATACCTTTTGTATGTACAATACAAATTCAGGGGTTACAAAAATACCCTATACTTTTTAAATTTGTGCAAATGTCTATTCAGGGGTTAGGGTCACTAGCATGTGCTGACCCATGTCTCTGGGAAGCTGGGTGTTGTTGATGCGAGCATGTCTCCCAATATCGTAACCAACGTCGCAAAGGTGTTCGGTTCTCTTTGACAGTTTATCAAAGGTGTTCGAACATTAGGCTGATGTAAATAAACACCGATTGCGATTGGCGGGGAATTATCTTGCACTCGAAATCAAAATCGTCTGACAAACTAAACACATGGAATTTTACAATGCTTATGCTATTTAAATAGCATACAAATGTGCATCTGTGTTCGATAAATGAACACCCTCCTTTAAAAAATAGATAAATAAATTCACATACATGTTTATTTATTTATCTATTTATTTCTTCTTTTCAAGTAAATTTCATGTGCGTCCAAACAGCCACTTGTTGTCTTATCCACCAGGCTGCAAGGAGTATTCATGTTTCGAGCATCCTTGGTTTAAGGAAGATCCATAACTAAGTAGCTGATTCCTTGTTAGTACCCGTACCTTTTTGACAACTGTTGATGTTGTCCTTTTGAGTTTTCTTGATACACTTTTGATACTGAAGTAGTGTCTTCAGAATTTTGTGCCTGTTTGATACTGTTGCATGATTAGTGCAATTTCCACTTTTGTATATACGTTTAAGTACTTCTTTCAATATTCTGATGGTTTTTAAGTTGAAAAAGGTTTTGTTATTCCCTTTATTCAAGATATTATGCAAGATGGTCACGTTTGGCATATTTAAGCAGGTTGGGTTACGGATTGAACATCCTCAAAAGTTGATAAATAGCATACAAGTAAGTACACATTACTCGGCAAATGAAAAGCTTTTTTCCTTACCAAACAAATTCAGTGAAAAATGCATAGCTATTTTTTTATGGACTCTGCTTAGCTGTGACGGAAAGCATAAGGAATCATGAATGAGGTGTTTTCCCAGTGGCTTTGAGTTTGTTTTTAATTTGTACTGTCCAATGGAGAACTTAAATTCAAACCAAAGTCAGAGAATCCTTTGAAGAATGAGAGCTTTCTTCATGCATGTGGTTCATTCCGTTATTAGCAGCACTATAAGTGGCATCTTTTGTTTAATGCAAAATTATAAAGACATAATTGTCCCTACTGAAACGTTCAGATAGTGTTGCCCTTACATAAACCATTTTATTGAAAAGGAACATTGTTTGAGCAATGTACTATCTTATTTCAAGGGGCTGGTCTGACCAAAAAAGCGTTGTCGATCTTAAAGGGATTAACGAGGGAATGCTGAATGGCTGTGATAGTTAGTTCATTGGTAATCACATGATGACACAGGGCATGCTGATGTGTAAGAGGTTTCTTCTCTATTGATTTGGTATGCACTACTATAAAACTGGGCATGTAAACCAACAGGAGTTAGACTTGTTGCACACCCAGGGTTGCTGCACACCCTGGTTGTGCAGTGCCTTTAATCTTTATTTTTATTTTTTTGAAAATTTTCTGAAGTGGGCCCCAAGGTACTTTAACTTGGGGTATAAGCCACGTCACCATTGAATTATCCAATAAGAAATAAAAAAAGAAACCAAATCAAATAAATAGTGTTGGGCCCACTTTTTTAAAAATCGGCCCGTTTCAATTTTAAGTTTTTTGGATAATCGGATAGTGACATGACTTGCACCCCAAGTTAGGATACCTTGGGGCTCGCTTTAAAAATTTTCAAAAAAAAAACTAAAAATTAAAGGCACTGGTGTGCAGCAAGCCTAACTCAACCAACAAATAAAAGGCAGAAACGCAGCTGCCTTTCATGTCAACAATAGAAGGCGGAAGTTGGAGTCCGCCTTTTATGCTCTCAAATAAGTCTTCTAATAAGGCCAAAACAGAGTTTCCACCTTATAAACTTTAATATGCAAAGGCAGAAAATTGTGTCTGCCTGCAGCCCTCTACTCGAACCTTCTTTACTGGTGTCTATTTATGTCACGACCCGATCCAACCCTTGTGAGGTATTGTCTGCTTTGGGTTGAGCCCGCACAGTTTTGTCCCCAAAATGCGCCTCACTAGTTATGGTTTTGTCGGCCACGGAATTTTATCGTAGATAAAATTGAATAAGGTTCTTTTTGAAAAGAAACATTTCCCCTGCCTCTATGTGTGGAGGGTTTATTCCGTGGGTGCGCATTGTATCAGACCATTTGGGTTCGGGTGCTGGACCTCTCCCCACTGACCGCAGTCAGTGTTGATTTATATCGGCCTAACGTCCGAACACCTTTGTTTAACTGTCAAAGAAATTTCAAAGTCTTCTATGGCGGTTCTGATGTTGAGGGCAAGCTCATTTGGAGGGCTCACAATGTCCACTCACTTACCACCGACCAACAGAATGACTGAGTTAGGGTTTCAAGTGAGACCCCTCATGTGTAGGCAAAACCTTAGTATTTAGGAATAGAGAAATGATTTAGTGGAAAACCGTAGACATATTTGAAGTCACGGGAGCTTTCCTGGACCATGGGGGTATTTTGATAATTTTACACTTCCTGGGGTATCTTGGCAATTTTACCAGGTCAGGGGTATTCCCGAAACTTTTGGGTTGGAAGGAGAGTAGGATAAAGTTCCTGGCTTCCCAAGGCATTGAGGCCGTTTCTGGAGGGTTTCGGGAGCTACTAGGCCCTTTTTTAAGTTACAGGGGTATTTTGATAATTTTATCAAAACCTATGTGGGCCCAAGTTGACGTGACACCCAAGTGTCAGACTGAGCTGACAATGTCCTTGGACCAAAGGAGTGACGAGGGGCTTTGTAGAAGGCTCACACATGGCAATTTGGTCGCAGGATGGGTATATATGCAATTGTTTTAAAAGCCAGGGGTCTTCTTGTAATTTTCCCCAGTCGGTGTACACGAGAGATTTGTGGAATACACCAGATTCATTTTATGGTCCCAGTGGGTACAAAGGTTGTCGGCGAATTGTCGACTGTACAAAAATCTGCACTAACGCGGGAAGTAGGGGCGTAGCCCCAATTACAAGAAATTGCAGGGTAGAACTGTACATAACAAGACTTTTGCTTCTCACGATCCTGGGGAGGACTTTTTTGTAATTCCCCCGTCATAAGGGCAGAATCACATAATTCGGTCGCCCCGAGGCGTGGAAACTTACAAATACGGCCCGCTGAGGGGCATAATTATAAAAATACCCCGTAGGGACATATACACAAAACTCGGGGACTTACCCCTCACAGGCCAAGACCGACAAAACAAGATCCTTGAGCGGGTTGCTTGGTGCTTCTTCCGTAGGAAAAAAAATCTCTTTCTCAATCCCGTTCCTTTCCACTTGGACCTTTGGGGGTCTATTTATAGAAGGCAGGAGGACCCAGGTTGACAAAACTGTGGAGAATTGCTCCGGTTCTGACAGGGTGGGGTGCGAAAACAACTTTGTCTGTCAAGGTGGGGTGGCAAAAAGTATTTTTTGACCCCTCTCTTCCATGTCTTTTTTCTTTTTTTCTTTTTTTTTCTTACAACACGGACTGGGGAAGGGGGGGCTGACCCGCGGGACCCAGCGGGGTCAACCGGCCCCGCCCAGGGTCGGTTGACCCCGTTGGAGTCTCAGTGGGGTCACTTGACCCCACTGGGAGGTCAGCGGGTTGACGCGACCCCGCGTGGGGGCCAGCTGGCCCCGCTGGGCTTCCGCGGGGTGGCTGCGAGCCCCCTTCCGGGCCGGTCGCATGCGGAGGGGTCATTTGGCCCCCGAGCACCCTTTTTGGCCCCTCTCCGCGTCTTTTTGGGATTTTTCTGTCGCCCTGGGTCGAGGAGAAGCCGTGCACAGCATATATTGCTCCCCGAGGTCCACCTCTCGCCGCGTGGCAGCCGTATGTTTGGTGGAGACTCGTGCGGGAGTGGAGGATCGTCTTGTTTGTTGTTTGGTTGCACGTGGCGGCGTGGGGAGAAATCTTTGTGTCCGTCCGTGCCGTGTGATACACTTGCTCGGCCGCTTTGATAGGTATGCGTGTGTATTTTTCTCATTAATTTTCTTACTGCGACGCTGTTCGTGGTTGTGAGTTGTTGGGCCAATAGACCCTAAATCACGGAGATACTCCGCAATTCGACGGTGTTGACACTCGCCGTATTTCCATCGGTTGTTTCACAATGAAATTCTCGAAATATTTCGAGAAAATTCCGGGTGCAACAGGTTCCAAATCTTACCCATATAGCCTAGTATTATTTTCCGCTTTCTAATATGGGGCTATCTGGTTCATTCCTACCCCAGCCCCCATACATAGTGGTAGCACCACTCCAGTACTCCTTGTCCGGGTAACCCTTTCTTACGGGCAGCCCTCTCCTCCTGCATGGCTCGTGACTGGGTCACTACAACTCAGGCCCTTCTTCATCAGCATTTATTTGGTCCAGCAAGGCATCTTCCATCTTATTCTTCCTCAGATCTGTTAACTCTTTGTCTTCACCTGTGAATCTGTGGAGAAAGCTGCAGAAGGCAGAAAAATAAGAATAATTGCTCAATCTAGAGTTAATTCCAAAGAGTGAAAGATATAGCTAATGTATAAACATGGACGTAACTGTTTTGAAAATCTCATAGTAAAAACAGCTTAATCAATCTCTGATCTGGTTGTGCCAGTGGAATCCTGTATAGGGCTGGCAATGAGCTGAGCCGCTTGCAAGCTACTCGTGGCTTGAGTTTAGCTTGACTCGGCCCAACTAGAGTTGACTAATGGGCCAAGCCTGAGTTTTAAATAAGGCTCGTTTGATTAAATGAACCAAGCCTGAGCTCGTGAGCCAGCTCAAATCAATATATATTTTTGTTATTTTAAACATTTAGCTCCAAATACCACAGTGAAGCACTGACTCACAGCATGCTCAGTTTTTGGACTTTTGATCAATGGATTGCTTGTTGCCTGGAAATTCCCTTTCTAGTGTCCAATATGGGACTAAAAAGTCCCCTGGAAGCGTGCGCCTGGGGATGTAAAGGATGTGAGATTATGGACATTTTTTTTATTGAAATTCAGTATAAATGATGTTTTTAAATTTGAAATGAGGTATTGTTTATAACACTAATTACAGCAGCAAGGAAATCGAAGGTTTTAAAATTTTGCTGAAAATTGTATAAAATCTATTGAGAAGTCACAATGAAGCAAGACACATGTCAAATGGATTGTGTAGACATTATCTGGTGTTGTTTGTTGCTGGTGACATTGGCTGAATATATATTTTTTAATATAAAACCAGTATTCTGCATTGGCCAGTGAAGTTGGTGAGGGTTGTGGAAAAGTACCAGTCGCAGATTACAAGGTTGTAAAATATGTGAATGAAGATGGAGCAAACACTAACTCAAGGGAGTTAAGCCGTAGCTGTTATTCCTTCTGTATGTGTCCTGGTGGGCAGGTAATTCTCTTTATTTATTCTTGGAAGCATATGTTCTCATTGGTTACACTTTCCCAGGAAAAGTAAAATAAAGATATGTTGATGCTTCCAGGTAGTTCTTACCAGTACAAATCCTTCCGAAATTTGTGTCAACGGCATGTCCTTCTCCCGACGTGCATCCAGATGGGCAAATGCAGCCCTTGTCATTACTGTATCTACAAAAGATTTTGATGCTTTTTCTTGTCATGGGCCTCTCTCGGGTGTTGAGTTCCAGGTATTTCTTAATTTTGATATGCTTCCCCTCTCCCAGAGATGTGCCATCATATTGTATGAGATGCTGCAAATAGGTCTCTGTAGATACAGTGTAGCTGATGTTTCCTTTTTCACCTTTTGAAGTGAGCTGATGTTGCCATTAATGCAAAAACTATTTGGATGCCAGGCCTTTAAGAAAGTTTTTTTTTTCTTTCTTAAAATGTTGCCAATATTGATTATTCATTTTTGTGAGTCTAGTGAGTGCCATAGCATGTCAGGTGTTTGTGAACTATAGGTTGTCTTCAAACTGCATTAATTTGGAGCAGTAGCAAAACTGAGCCCACAATATGGTTGATGATCACCATTACTTTGGATGCTTGTTATCTGTTAATATATATCCATGGTTGAAAGACATAATTATATTTAAGGATGATTTATGAGTGAAAGCAAACAAAATTTGATGATTTTAGCAGTATGATAAAATTCTACCAACTGGAAACATTTTTTTTCTTCATTTTGTTTGGAGTAACTGGGTTTCCTTCCACGCAAATTCCACATCAGAGAGAATATGAAAGAAGAGCTGCTGCACTGGGAGGTGGAAATTTCATAGTGCCTGCGCAGACTGTCACAGATTTTCTTGAGAACAAATTGTCAGGTACATATTATACAATCAACTTGCATTGTTTTCCCAGTTCCGAAATTAACATTGGAGATTTTTTTTACCAGTGACATCTCTACCTCCCTCAAGTTATCGATTGGGAGTAAAGGCATCAAATCTCCATGAGTTGTTCCCTGTTCACATTACACAGTCTTTACAGCATTCTATTTGCATGTTTGATAAAGAGGTCCGCCCTTGTGCTAAGTCCCAAATTCATGAGTTGCATTGAGATTCTACTGGAGTTACTCTTCCTTTTCTTTGACCAAACCTTGTTGGTGCATTGGAAAAACAGCTACCAGGCTTCATTTCTAAGGATGCTCTTCTTCATGGTGTGGAGGTAATATCTCCATCCTTATAGCTTATATTGGATAGTCTTCTTTAGTAAAGTTACTAACATAAGCGGTTTATCCTTGTAGTTTATATTGGATGGTATTCTTAGTCAAGTTACCAACATAAGCCATTTATTCTGAGAAGCTAAGATTGTTCATCCTCATTCTGATATCTTCTGTAACATCTCATAGTCAATAACATATTTGTTTGTTTTGTACCTGTTTGCGGTCTTGCTGTGACTTGCTAACACACCTGTTGAAATCTTTGAGTGCAAGTAGCAGCAGGGCAGTGCGTACCTACTCCTTTTTTTCCAATTATGTAAACAATTCGCATCTCTTAAACTTGTAGTAACGTCAGCTAAATTATCAGTACCTCCGTTGTTAACTATGGTCTCTCTTATCTTCTCAATTCTTTTTTTGTCTTTCGTGTGGGAACTTTTGCCATACTCAAGTTTTGGGCATGTATCTAATTCTACAACGTATCCTCTATAGTGGAGCTGTCCTTAAGGCTGCATGCCAACCTTTTCACCTGTTTCTGTTTCCAGACGAGGACGAGTGCTCCTGTTCAGATTACACGTCATGCAGAGACTTACGAGAGCACATCACTGAAAGGACTCTACCCCATTGGCGAAGGTGCAGGTTATGCTGGTGGGATTGTGAGCGCTGCTGTTGATGGCATGTATTCTGGCTTTGCCATAGCCAAAAGCTTGAACTTGTATCAGGGTGACATCGACTCCATCTTCGGAAGCGCTCAAAGAAGCTCTGGATTCGTGAAATATTGAGTGTTCTTCCACAAGGCTCTTTTTCCCCCTCCCCTTCACAAGAAATCTCTTGCATGCCCAGGAGGGAAAGCTTCGTGGTGCCGTTCTCTCTGGAGAGTTTCGTCTGCGGTTCCTGTATAGCCCAAGTTAGGGAATGTTGTTCTTTCCAATGTTCCCTTGTGGACCAATAAAATTTCTCACCTTCTTTCTAGAGATTGAACAATGATGTCTTCGGGAAGTTTGTTTAGTCAATCCAACAGGCCGTGGGATCCCAGTTTTTTACATAACTTGATGGTCGACTCGTCGCTCCATGTCGATGGTTTCACAGGAACTGAGATTTTATCAGTTTTTAGTACAGAAATCATGCAATTTTAATTATATCCATATTGTCATGCTTGTTACTACGTATCCATGAGGTTTAACGGTTCTCTTGCATGCTTCAAACTGTTCTGAACTGGAGACATAGCTTGGCTACTGGTCGTTTTCTATCCGCAAGAATCTTAAGCCAAAAACATAAATCAACACTTTTAAAAGGGATTTCACACGAACGGGGACAGGTATGTAATCTTTTCGGTCTAGGTTAGCAATTAAGGTAGACCGGTTAACTTATGAGGGATTGCAGGCACAGAGGATGTGCCTGATACTAGATGATATGCACGGTACTCACATGTCAAGGAAAGTTTTTGTCTAAAGCCTTGTTTGTTTCATCTTACAACGTCATAAAACTCTGTAATTGTTTTATTTTATAATATTTTTGGGGTTGTCAAATAATTTAAATGGGATTACGTGGGTCCATGTGACATTAGGGCTGTGAATGGGTTAGGCCCGGGTCGGGCTTAGGTCAGCTTGACCCGGGTCCGATTTATCAAGATTAAGATCTAAGTTTGGCCCGGGTCCGATCTATGTCGGGCTGGGTCAGGTCGGGTTCGACATTATTTTAAAAATAACGTCTGGCACGGTCTGACAATTTAAATAAAAAAATAAAAATCAATAGATTTAAAAATATAAAATTTATAATCTCATTAAATTAATTAAAAATTTAATATTAACTATATAATTTATGTGAAAAGAGAGTTTTAAAATTTTTAATTAAGTAAAATAACATAATTTTAACTAAATAATTTTTAAAATTTGAAGTGAGAATAGGAAAAGAGAACCGGTTGGGTCGGTCCGCTGGTCGAACTCAAAGTCCGAGCTCGGCCCGCGGGTCTAGTCGGGTTGGGCTTTTAGGTCCGATTAAAAGTCCGCGGACTAAAAAATACTTTGCGACCTAACCCGAAATCAGGTCAAGCCTGCGGACCTGTCGAGTCGGCCCAGCCTATTGACAACCCTACGTGGCATTAAGATTCTCTTGTTTTGATTTACAATCCATTTCGTCAAAAACTAAATGTGTAAAAAGAAAAGGAAGAGTTATAATCACAACTAACTAACAATAACTACATTCAGATTCAATAAAGATCCCGTTTATTGAGCTAAGGTGAGTTTTTGAAAAGGTGCTTGTGCTCAGGAACATGTGCAGCGTGCATCCGAGGGGAGAGAGAGAGAGGGGGGGCCTCCCTTTCTTTTGGTGGAAGAACAAAAAGCTGGCTTCCAAATGTTTAAAGTTGCCAGGGGTTGTCCCAGAGGCTGGTCTCAAAATTAAAGGTGGAGGACATGGGGAGGAGCAGCTCTCTCTGTTGGAAGCAGCAATAACTGAAGCGATGCATGGAGATAAGGGAAAGGAGGAAAAAGAGCAAAAGAGAGGATGGCAAGCTTTTCCCCACTCCAGGAAGGACCTGCTGGGGTTGGCCTGATCTCTCTCTCCTGCTGCACACACATGATCATTCTTGTCCTGCTTCCATTATTATGCTGTTCTAAGGTCAAAAGCTTGCAAAGCCTGGGAAAAGAATCCATGGAAAATGAAGAATATGAGAAACATTTTATTGGAGAATGAAAATGTACAGAAAATAATTTTTTTTTGTTAAAAGAAGAACAAACGTTTCGAATTTTTATCAGAAAATCAAGTGCAAATAAGGCCACCCATTAGTGTTGGACAATTTTTCTCTCCCATGAGGAGAGTGAATGGTTTTTTTTTTCTACAGAGTCTATTTCCCCATGGAGGAAGATTGAGAAATAGATCCTCACTCCTTTATAAAAAAGGAACATTCTGGACATCTTTTTAATCAAGCAGAGCTCTACAGTAACCAACAACGTAGTTATACAAAGAAACAAATTACAGAAATTTTGGTCACCGCAAATGAGGTTATAAAATCGGATTACAAGAACCTCAATCTTGTTTACCACAAACCATAACTGTAATAGAAAATTCTCTCTGCAATTTTCTTGCTAATTGGTCTCAACATTCTGTGTTCAGATCAGATTCGACTCTCTTTGGACACAAACTCATTTAAATAAAACCTCAATCATATAAATTATCAATTTTATAGCACGGTTTAATCCAACTTGACCTGTTCAGCCGTGAGGGTCCTGTTTAGTTTGAGATCACCCACCTGGATTGAACTCCCAGCTTTGATTGCGAGTTATCTTGGGGGCTAATCCACTTTTAACCTTGGGTTATCTCTTTCATTGGTTTGACTAGTTGGATTTCGTAACTCGGTTAGAAGTGGGTTAACTCTAGATTTTTTCTAACCCACCGAGAGACGTGAGATAAGTTAACTCGATTGGGCTTACAGATCAAAACCGGGTTAAACAGGAGATAACTTAACGCGGGTGAGTTATCCTGGGAAAAAATTAGCTCCCCATCAAAGTGGGGCTATAGGATTTGCTATATGTTGATGACATTGAAGTGGATAAGTCTGCCAAAATGATTAATGGAAGTGGTACATGTTGCAAGAAAGTCATGCAGATGTGGCACTTTCAAAATCTAACTAGACAGACTTAATGAAGTGGCATGTTCGTCAACAAATTACACCTAATCCTAGGTTAATTTGAATCCATAAACAATGCTGTGTCAGGTTCAAGTCAGGTTGATGGTTTGAGTCAGATATTTGGCACTCTCCCCAGGGGGCTTTGGCCACACATAGAGAAAAGGAAGATGCCATGCAAAATAAAAAAAGAAGAAGAAAAGAAAGAGGAGACTAATTAAACAAAAGGGCCATGGAATAAAAGATTGGAAGGAAGGTAGGATTCCAAATGAAAGATGCTCTAGGAGGATTAGTGCTCCCCCCCTAGAAGATGAACAGAATGTAAAGCTTTGGAATCTAGGCAAGCCAGATTAGCAGGTGGGAGAAGTCATTAAGATATATATATATATATATATGCTTGGGGAGTAAGGGGCTTTCCATTGTCCATGCATTTGGATGTCCGAAGTAAACATGTGTAAGAATTGCAGGTGGTTTTTAATACCTGTTGGCATCCCAGAGAAAATAATTAAGCTTTCTGCACATGGCAAGCCCTAACTCTTAACCACTACAATAATGGCCCCTCTCTCAGTCCATGCTCTTACAAGTGAGTTCCTTAATTTTCTTGGCTGGTGCAAGTGCCAATCATATCAAGAGTGAGAAGACACCCCATGTGGGGAAGGGGGTTTGGTTTCTCATAAAAGAAAGAATCATACAAAAGATTTAAGGGGAAAGAAAAAACCAAGGCACATTCTCTGATCCCACATCCCATGCACTAACTGGTCCATATATAGTTTTATTATGGATAGCCATTTGGCATCATGGTGATTGGTGAGCCACCCTAGACATTTAAAAATATATTCACTTAAAGGAAAGAGTGAGACACCTCATGCAGGCCTACCGAGTATCATCATTTTTAAAGGGAAAATTATCCTTATACTCTTGAAATCTCGTGAAATTATCCCTATCTCTCTACCTTTATAGTATTTATCGTAATACCTCTGAAATGCTTAAAAAAAGAGTCATCGTGCTTCTATCTTTAAAACTTTTTAAAATATAAAATTATCCATATATCCTTATAGGAGGGCATAATAGTAATTTTTTAAAAAATTAGTGATATTATTATAATAGTAATTTTTTAAAAAATTAGAGATATTATAATAAATATGATAAAAATATAGATATATAGATAATTTTGAAAGATTTAAGAGGTATTGGGGTAATTTTCCCATTCTAAAAATGGGCACCAGAACTGGGAGAAGGGAGATTTAACTTATTTTGGATTTATGGATGCAACTTTTTGTATCACTTTTAGGGATGGAATTTAGACCGTCGCTAAAACATCATAACAACAATAAACAAGGGACGCGTGTGTTTGGTGTCGTGGGCATCCAGCATTTTTCTTTATGAAGTCATAAATATATTTTCACAGTCTTCAGAAAATGCATAATCCTAAAATTGTCAAAACACGTGTAAAGTAATTTTTTCCTTTATTAAGAGAAAATTTGTAAGACCCCGAATTATTTAATTGAGCCCAATATATTTATTAAGCTTTTATTAATTAAGAATTAAATTCTTATTGAATTAATAATTGAATTTCGGATTTATTAATATTTAATTCGTTAGAAATAGTATAAGTGAAAATCCGACTACCTTATAAAAATCCATAAAAATAGTAAACAGGTTAAGGTCAATGTAGACAACAACTTTGTCTTCTGGCATTAAGCCATTATAAATCCGTGGTTAGATCTAATTGGAGATTAAGACCAAAAGTGCACACTTTTTAACCCTTACCTAACCTTAGTTTAAAACTCAAAATTCGGGCTTAATACACAACCAAATTAGCTCAAATCAGAGGCAAATAAACGGCCATGAGCTAAGGATTAATAGTCCTCAATCAATTCGACACAAACCTAACCCTAGGAGGCGCAGCAGGCCGAGTTTGATTGAGTCAAACTTTTCGGCGCCGTTTCTAACACGTCACTTGCCCCGTCGAATTCTCCCAACTCAGAACTCTCCAGAAGATGTGTGAGCTATAGATAGAAAGTTCTTCGAGTCTAGTTTCTTTTGGTGGCTGTGAGGTTCGCTGAAGTTTCAGATCTAGGAAGATCTTGCTCGATTTGTGGAGGTGTGTCGGCAGGCCGTCGGCTTCCTTCTTCCTTCTTTGTTTCTTCAATTGAGGTAGGAATTCTCAACCAAAATTTGATCATGAATATATGATTTTGTTCCTCTCGATGAGATCTATCCAGTGGGACTGAAAGCCCTAATTTTTCAGGTATCTAGAGAGCTATCGTGGGTTTGGTGAAGGGTGATCCAGTTCGTTCTTCATTCTAGGTTTTAAGTTCTCTCTTCGATTGAGGTAGGTTTAACATGCCAAACTCTAATTAACTTATATGATGTAATCAGCATGTTGTTAGCTTTCATTTAACGTAGAAAGCCCCAATTTTCATTGAGCAAGCTTGGAGAAATTTCGATTTTTAGTGAGAGCATGTCTAGAACTTGATTTATATTGTGACCCTTTGAGTTAGAGCTTGATTGCGGGCTGATTTTGAGTTATAAAACTTGATCCATATATAGCTTATCATATATGGTTGGATTCAGCATCAAGTTAGCTTTCTTTTGACATAAGAAGCCTCAATTTTCGTTATGTATATTGAGAGAATTTCATGATTTAGTAGAAGCATGTCAAGAATTAGGTTTTTATGTGTGCATCATAGAATAGGTTAAGATTTAATGGATTTCTGTTGAAATTAGTGTTTCAAATCGCTTGTTTTATGACCCTAGTATGTATATTAATAACCCTATATCATGTGGTTAAGATCCCAACTCAATTGGATCTCAATTGGGTGAGTTTATACGTTTTCCGGAGGTTAAACCGTTTTTGTTCTTGCAGGGGTCGACCCCTGGGGTCGACCCGTTTTCTGGGAGCCCTGGCAGGCCCGAGGGTCGACCCCAGGGGTCGACCCATCCAGCACCCGGCAAGGGTCGACCCCTGGGGTCGACCCATACAGCCAGAGTGTGGGGGTCGACCCTAGGGGTCGACCCATTCTGCAGAAATTGTGGGGGTCGACCCCAGGGGTCGACCCATGTATCAGAAACCCAGTTTTTGTCGTTCTTCGACCCGAGGATCGATCCGGATCATTAGGGGATCGACCCATTTAACTTAGACCAATTGAAAAGTATATTCTTGAATAACCAGTAACCTATTCATGTACCCCTTTGATTTCAATTAACATTGGTCCCTACATGCAAACGTAGTGTAAAAACATGCCATTTATCATCTTCATACAATGGTTAAATATAAACCCACATAATTAGTGGTTAATGGTGAAACTAAATCTCTGTTAATGCATGCTATTTCATTCCTGTACGAGCTTGTTCCTTTACCTTATCATCTTGAATCATCCTTTGGCAAATTGGTTTAATGCAAATGATAATGGATAATCCTTGATATATTAACTTGGTAATTATGATTAAATTGATTGTTAAGTTGCTGTTTTAGTCCCTATTATTCCAGTAGAATGGATTACTTACACACTTGAACGGTATACTGTCAGCCGTTCTTTCTTGACCCCGTGGACCGAGTCTTGGTCCAGTTCTTGTAAAGCGGCACCGAGGTGACCGTATCAACCGAGTTTTTGTCTGAAATCCAAGGACATGTTAGTCCTTAAAAACTCATACTCTTGACAGAAATTCCTCTGATTAATTGGCCATTAAAATTGACTGAATGTCTGGACGTGTGGGACTTTGGGCCCATAAAAATAAATGCCATCGCATCATAAGGGCCCGGTTTGGTCCTGGGGAGAGCGCCCGAAAAATTACTGAGCCCATGGGATGCTAATGACATGGTGGGGCATTACACCGAAATACTTGCTTGCTTGTTGCGTCTATGACAAACATATCTTGTTACTTGTTACTTGTTACTTGATCGCGAATGAATTGATATTACTTACTTGTGGCCAATTCTTTACTACTGTCTCTTGTTATATCTCCTGTTGGAAATTCTTGTACTTGTTATCTTGTTAATTCTTGACATCACATATTTCTTGACCTTGCAAGATCTTGTTATTACGTTGTTTCATTATATCGTTATCGTCATTTATTTCTTTCTTAGTATTGCATATGAAAATGTAATTAACTTGTTAATCACGTAAATTGCCTGTTATTTCCTACTGAGCGTCAGCTCATAGTTGTGTTTTCTCCCCTTTCCAGACTTTTCAGGTGACGCGCTTACCGACGGGGAAGGGCATGAGTGATGTCATGAGTGTGTCAGTTCTAGTGTGTTAGCAGTGTGTTATCTTACTTCTAGTTGTGTTTTGGAGAGCATTTAGTTTCAGTTATGTTATTGAGTTTTAGTGGTTGAAATTCCAGTTGTATTAAGTTGAATTTGAGGTTATTGTATCAGTTGTGGTTGGTTAATGATCATTTAGTATTTCCATCTTGTAGCATTGTGTATTATTTTAGATAGATCTCTCTCTTGCCAGCTCGTTCCCGACTGTACGTCCCGATATTCCGCGTCGGGGCGTGACAAAATTATTTCTGAATTAATTAGAATTAAAATCAAAGATATTTATTATGACAGTATGTGAAAATCAAGGATATGATGTGAATACGGTAGCGTATAATTAAGGATGTATATATGTATGCTAAGAACCCTTAAATAAAATGACACTTTCCAAAAAGGAACCCTTAAATAAAATGACGCCATCTGCAATTACGATAACTTTTCAAATAAAATATCATTTTGGGATGTTGTTTGGAGCATCGTTAAACCTTCAAACAGATAACGTTTCTTGAGGGGGCAAAAATAATTCTTTTTTTTTTAAAAAAAAAAGAGCACACGCCCACATCATTAACTAGTTTGTATAACATTTCGTGGCCATCAGTGAGGTACTCTCAAAAGCCTGAACAATTAGCAGCGGTTTCAGCTTTGAACGCTGCAAGAACCTTCTTTTATAAAAGAAAATAAGAGGGTGCCCCAACTGCCAACTAACACACTCTCTTTTGCCTCGTCGGAGTAGACTTATAAACAGAGTGGATACGGAGCGAATTGTGTGATATTAGAATTTATATTTGATTAATAATCAGATTGTCTAATATTCGGTTTGAATTATCCGTCGGATATTTTATTCAGATAATTTTCCTATCAAACAAATTTTAATTCGGTTCGAATTTTAAACGGATAATAGTCGTATCTATTTGGAGATAAGTCATGCGAGCCGTACGCGAGCGTAGTGAGTTATTTTCTTAAGAAAAGAAAGGGTGGATGTTATTTTTATTTTAAAAAAAGATTATCAAAAAATTAAACTTCATCTTAAAATTTAAGAGAGGACTTACCAAATAGGTGTAATTGAGTTTTTATTTTTAAAATTTATTTTTAGAAAAAAAGTAAAAAAGAGCGATCAAATAACGTATTAAAATTTGAGTTACTTATATATAAAATATGTGAATATTTAGATATTCATCTAAAAATTCATATTCGGTTTAGATAATATCTAAGATAGATACTTCAATATTCGAATTCGAATCTGATTAATAATTAAATTGTCTTATATTTGATTAAATTATCTATTAAATATTTTATTCAGCTAATTATCTGATCAAATAAATATAAATTTAAATTTGATTCAAATTTTAAATTGAGAATTTAAATTGAGAATTGCGAGGTCTACGTCGGAGGAATGCTTCGTACGTGCGTGCCCCCGTTTCTCAGTTCAGATCAGACTACCCATTACACATGGGTGACCTCAAGGACTAAACTATAGTTTCACATTAATTAATTAGGCCTTCTTAATTTAATACTGTGTTTTTTTGTTCTTCTGCTCTCTCCCTAGCGACAGCGTGCGTGGTTCTCCTCCAATGTTGTTCTTCTGCTCTCTCTCTCTCTCTCTCTCTCCCCTCTGTCGTCTTCTTTCCCTCTTCCGGGCTGCCCCTACAAACGTCGCAGGCTGACCCCCCGCCCTCCCTGCGACGATGCCGGCCGGCGCCCCGCCTTCCCTACAATTAACGCGATGTCGGTTGCGCCCCCACCCCGCCGTGCCCTCCCTGCAAAGATAAGAACTTTGAATGGAGCATGGAGGCCTTTCAAGATCAAACTCGAGACTTTATCCATAATTAATTAGTAGCTGACTGCCACAGCAACCAAGTCGTGAGAAGCTCTGGAACACCTCTATCAGATCTGAAGGTGAGGGGAGGACGGGTGGACTGGTTCTACAGCTATCCACGGTCCTGAAGAGTCGTCTTTCCAAGAACAAATGTGGGAGAAGACCACCCAAGAGAACTGTACCTCGGAGGAGGCATACAAACCAAAGGGAGAACAGCAGCAGCAGGAGTGGCTGTCTGGGGTGGGGTTTGATCAGTCAGCAGGCTGATGAGAAAGTGCACAAAATCTTGCGTCAAATCAATCGGCTCTCCTTTTCAATGGTGCTTATTCTGAGTTAACATCCTGACGTCGTTAATAGTATTGTTTTGTTACTTGAGTTAGAGTCAATTGACTCTGTCTAATGGTCAAAGTAATGATATATTTTGGTCATTTAACTTGATCTTATTTAGAATGTCCAGTGGATATAAAACAAAATCTCTTTTTCTGATTGAAATATGCATATGTTAACTTCATATATACCATCTATACTTGCACAATATCAAAATTACTCTTATTAGATATTAAATACTATATATACTATTTTATTAATCAAAAATTTCAAAAATATCATTAAAGAATAAAAGTACCCTCAATGTTCATATCAATCCCAAATCTCTCCGTACAAATTCTAAGAGTATTTTTCATCATTTAATGATATTTTGACACTTTTGACTAATAACAATGGTATATATGGTATTTGACACTTAAAGATGATAGTTTTAATATTTTGTATGTGCAGATAATATATATGAAATTAACCCTATATCTATTTGCATTTGTTTAAATATGAATTCTTCATAATATCTGCAAACACAAATTTAAAAGATCATTTTTGAAAACAAATTACTGGTCTTTGGATGGTGCTCGGGGAGAGAAGACACTATATTGCGAAGATTGACTCTTGCTTTTGTTGATATCCATACTTATTTTTTATAAATATAAGCATTACTTTTTTCATCTACTAATTATTCAATTTTTTAAGAAAAGAACAGAGATCATGAGTTATTTCACTTTGCTAATGAGATTCCCTCTTGTTTCTTATTGCAACTTGGAAAGACTTTTGTTAACATAATATGAAAAGATTCCCTAACATTTTAACATGTGTAGGTGGGAAAACAAATTGTTCCAGTAACCCTTTGGTTGTATTCCTATCATCATATTCGACATAGAAAATTTCTCTGTAAAAAAAAAATCAACCATTCATGTAAAATTTGACCATAATAAATAGACTGACTTCAACTCAACGACAGTTCACTTCTTTGTAAGTGAGGGGCAACCCCAAAAGAGTCTCTTTGTTAATAATATATTAAAGCTTTAATTTCTTATAATAATGAATCGAATGAAAACTTGGATGACCGGAGACAATAATTATGACACTTTATCTTTGGGTATATGAGGTCACTTATTGACAATAAAGAAATATCATAATCATAGGCGAGAGTTTGACACTTTTTTAAAAAAATAATTTGAGGTAATTGTTTTACAATTTAAGAAAAATGGTTGCAAAAACTTTAAGAAAAAGAAAGGAAAAGCCAAAAGGAAAGAGGAAGAAAGAGGGTGATCCACGGAATGACCGAGCTTTCCACAGTTCTCCAATCCGGAATTCGGGGATTTGGGAGTTGCCTGCGAGGACGACTCCGCTTCCGTTGCTTCTCCGCCTCCTCCTCCGTGTTCTTGCGTCTGCTTTTTCAGCTTTCTCTCTCTGGGTTCGTCGGGGGATTCGGAGGTCAGTTGCTGCACGGGGATCTTTCTTTCGACTTCTTTTGGTTTCAAAATTTTCTTCCAATTGTGTTGTCTGCTTTTAGATTTTAAGATGCTCCCTCGTCCCTCGAATTTCTTCTCTACGTGGTTTTCTCCCCCTAGAATCCATCTGCGTTGGTGAAGGTATGAACTGGGCAGTCTTTGATTCACCTCTACAAAGAGTAGCCGTTTTCTAAGATCACTTTTTTTCTCCTTATATCTGCCCAGCATCTGATTCGTGTTCGTCTGAAGAGTTCATGCGGTTGCCCATTTTCTCACGGAATTCTTACATGGGTTTGTCTAAATTTAAGTGCTTTTTGTAGTACTACCCTCCTCTTCTGCACACGTGGATCGCGTTCATCTTTCTTTCCTTCTTCTTCTTCTTCTAAATCCTACAATTCCCATGTAGAAGCAACAGAAAAAAAGAAGAAGCCCCAATTCGGAGTTCCCACGATAAAAGCGGCTGTTTTCTTCGTCTTCCCCTCTCGGAAGCAGCCAGAGGTGAAGTAAAGACCGTCCGCCACTCCTCCAAGAAAAAATAATGGCTTTTAGAAGAGGTCCCAACTCCCCGGTTACCCTTGTATCCTTTGCCTGCGGAGGTGGTGGTGGGGTGCGCCCCACACACAATTTCCTAATACCCTTTCCCATTTCCAGTGCAGAGGGTGTTCGGAATATAAAATACGCAGCTTGTTGTTTGTTAATGGAAATCAAACTTCTAAAACAGTTGCCTTTTGCACTGTTCATCTTTTTTGCTTATCCTGCGCACCTGGCCTTGGTTGGGGGGGGGGGGGTCCTCCATGGTCCAGCACCCGATACAGAGAGTTCTCTTTGCTCCCCATCCACTCCTTCCCTACGTTTCCTGGCATCCAATGGCCTTCTTTGCCCGCCTGTGTTTGCTGCAGACGCGGATGGACGTTTTGCTCGACATTCTGCGCTGTTTGCAGTGGCAGTTGACCTCGATGTGGGTCTGTAGGGAATGGTGATCCTTGTGATCCGCGAGAAAAAAGTGTTTCAGACTGAGTGCTGCATTGCCCCGTCGTTCCCTCTGCAGATCTCCCAAGTGTTCCATCCCTTCACCTATTCTAGGAAATGGTTGTGCAGAGATGAGCCTGTTTACCTTTTCTTTTTTTTTTCTCCCTTTGTGAATGGGTTTCTTTTTTCAGCTTTTATGTGTTGAAGTCTCCTTACTCTTGATTTCTTTTCTCTCCCCTCTCTTCTTTATTCTTCAGACTTGAGGATTTGGTGTTGTCACTGCAAAATATAGCCTTCTGCAAAGAAGATCTCAAATGCGGTTTCCCTTGGATGGTACTGTGGATGGATGTGCATAGAACTGAGCCTCCAGGGAGTGTGGTTCTGCAAAAGACTGCAGAGGAGAGTCTAAGACTGCCGTTATCCCCTACAGAGAGGATTCAGAAGAACAATGCTGCCCCTGTGGCACGAAAGCCTCGGACAAGGGAAGTCACATCCAGGTACAAGTCTGGCACTCCAATCACCACGTCTCCTGTCATGCCTGCCACATCCCAGCGATGCCCATCTCCCACTGTCAACCGGATGGGTCTCTCAACACCGCCATCCTTGCCCAAGCGTTCACAATCAGCAGAGAGGAGACGACCCACGACGCCTACGCATCGAACTTCAGCACCATCATCCCCTTCAAGGACTTCAAGGCCTTCCACACCAGTGCATGACATTGCTGCGGATATCCATTTTTCTTCCAGGAGATTAGGTGGTGGTCGGATGCCAGATGGTTTATGGCCTTCCATGAGAAGCCTGTCTGCATCATTTCAGTCCGAATCTGTCTCAGTTCCCCTCAGTAAAAGGAATAAGCCAATTTCAAATTCTAATGTCACTGCTGATCAGACATTGAAGTCTTCAGGTAATGTGAAAATTGATGGGAAAAGGACTCCTTCAAGAGGGAAGAATGCCGCTGATCAATCAGAGAATTTAAAGCCTGTGGAGAATTCACATGCAAGGGTACTAGATCAGCCTCGATGGCCCAGTCTAATGAATGGGAAGTCTTCTGCTAAAGACATGTCAAGAAGCGTGGATATCTCTGGTAGAGCTAGCAGATCAGGTAGTTTGCCCGCATCTCTTTGTGGGGTTTCACCAGTGAGGAGATCACACATCTCAGATGGACCAAGCAGGGGCCTCAAAAAAGCTCTTGGTGACGTCACAAGGCATATGTCTTTAGATGGAAGTGGAGGAGCAAATCGTGAATTTGGTTACACCACAAGTATTCCTGTAGACCGTTCAGAAAGAGCTCCATCATTGACTCATCCAAGTAGAATTGTGCCACTTCGTTCTGCAGGATCACCTTCTCCATCCTCACCTATGAAGACTTCTTTGCCATCAGCCTCCTCTAGGAGCATGGCTAGTCCATCCCGTGCAAGGCCATTAACTCCATCATCCAGTAAGAGTTCTTTGCCATCTGCCTCCTTTAGAAGCATGGTCAGTCCATCCCGCACTAGGCCATCAACTCCTTCATCACCCAGTAAGAATTTTTTGGCCTCCTCTAGGAGCATGGTCAGTCCATCCCTCACAAGGCCATCAACTCCTTTGTCAAGCTCTTCTGCTGGTCGATTTAGTATTTCTTCCTCCATTCTAAGTTATACTGCTGATGTTCGGAAAGGAAAGAAGAGTGCAAACCATGTAGAGGCTGCACACCAGCTAAGGCTGCTATACAATAGGGATTTGCAATGGCGCTTTGTGAATGCAAGAGCAGATGCTGCAATGTCCATTCAAAAAATGACAGCAGAGGTGGGAAATGAAGCTTCTATAAGGCACTATATTCTCTGTTTAGGTTGTTTGGTCTAATGTCTCTTGTTTCTTTTATGTTCATGCTTATACTTAGGATGAATGTTGATATCCTAATGCTTTTGAGCTGTGTATATAGTTTAAGTTGTTATTGTCAATTATCTTTGATTATGGAGTTTGTGATTTTTTTGAAGTGTGATGTATTTTGTGATATGAATTATTGACTAGAGGAAATATTGTCATGCTTTTAAGGTAGATTCACCTCATCTCTATTTTGAGATTTTTTTTTGGAAGCAATGTATTTCATGACACGAATTACTGACTAGATGGGAAAAGTAGTTCTGCTTTTAAAATAGTTCCACCTTGTCTTTTGTTACCTGACTTTCATGCCTTCTCCCACTATGGTTTCATTCTTCTAGCTCTTCCAAGACTGTGCTTTATCTTTCCTATTCTCTTATTTTATCTGAGCTAAGGCTCTGTTCTCCCACCAGTTTGAATGAGCAGATGTATATTGCTCTTGAATCTGTTCTTTTCCGATATCTAGTGAAATGTGGTGGTTAGGAACTTAGGTGGTTGTACATACTGTAACAACTTCTACTATCTTACTTTTCTTATCCATTTTGTTGTCTCTTCAGAAGCAACCTTTCCCAGTGTCATGAATATGTCTTTTTCCCTCTTCACATTATGTTTTAGCAATCCCTATTTTTCTCCATAACAAAATAAAGGGTTTAAAACTTTGTTCCCCATCTTTGACATTCATTTACTAAGGATATAGAAATCTTCATGTGTAATTTTTAGTTGTTCCTCTGTTTTCACATCTCTAGCTTTGCCTATAATTAGTTCAATTTCTGTAGATGGACTGCAGTTCCTTATGAATCTTTAGGGTAGGAGCATGTGCCATTTTAGTTTTCCTTTCTCTTACTTGTTCATTGGTTCCTATCTGCAATAGTCATGCTGTGAGGTTTTTTTTTCTGATAAGTGGAACAGAATGTCTGTATATTTCTTGAATGTGTTTTTGAAAGTGATATTTTTTACATGTGCTAGTTTCCAGAGGATTTGGAATACTCTTTTGATGAAATCTGATGTTAACTGAGAAGAACTCCTTTCTAAAATGAACTTTGCTTTTGCATTTTAGATGTATTCCTGCATGTTGGCTTGGTTTTACATTGGGGTTAAACAGAACTTTAAACCCTTGCTAATTGACAAAGTGCTTACTTCTATTGCACAAACAGACTATTCTTTACAGTGTGTGGTCAACTACCTCAGAAATGCATGATTCTGTCGTCATGAAAAGAATTAATATACAACAACTGAGGCAGGAGATGAAGTTCGCTTTGATTTTAAATGAACAGGTGAGCTTATGCTGATGTATTTACTACTCGCATTTACTTGGCAAGTTCATTACCATATATTTAAAAATGACTTGCCCATATGATTAACCAACTAAACTGTATCAAATTCATGGCTTATATCTATGTTTGCAGGACTTCACATATGGCTCTTTTCATTTGAAAATTATCTGTTGATGATCCATTTCAGTGTTTTAGCAGCGTAACTAATCAAAATACCTTTAATCTGAATGCATCCATTGTTTCAAATGGTTCAGATGGCATGTCTTGAAGACTGGGCACTTTTGGAAAGGGAACACTCTAGTTCTCTGTTGGGGGCCGTTGACGCATTAAAAGCAAGTACACTCCAGCTTCCAGTTATTGGGGGAGCAAGGGTATGTATATGCTGATAATGTGCCTGCACTTTTTTTTTATTGTTCACATTTTCATTACATTTAGTTGATAGGAGGATGAAAATGCTTCATTTAACTTATGTTTTGAGTAGGAGCTGAAGTAACGGTCAAATTCTACATGTGACCTTCCTTGATAATATAAAATTTGATCTTTTAGGTGGATGTCCATGATCTGAAGGATGCTATTGGTTCAGCAGTCGACATAATGCAGGCAATGAGTTCTTCTATTTATCACTTACTGTCAAGGGTGAGAGGTTATTCCTGGTGCATTTTGCTGCACTTCATTGTGTTATGTGTCCATCAGCATTCATCATTTGCACAACTCGTGATCATATAATTGTTAATCTTTGTAAAAGAATTGTTTGCATAAATTACCTCGAGGGGAAAAATGGGGAAACCATCACTTTTTTTTGGAGAATGATGTTCACCTTCCCTGGGGACCTCAATTTGGGTGCCCTTAATATCAGTAGTGCATTGTAATTTTGTCTTTGGGAAGGGGTTGGTTTGGCCTGTGATCCATATCTCCCCTTGTCCTCTCCGACTGTCATGTCTTTTCCTCTTACCTAGTAGTACATGGCATTGTTTTGTATCTTGGGGTGGATGCTACTTTGCTCACATAATATATCTTGGTGTATTAGTGGCTTCTCTTTTTTAATGCGGTCATCTGTAATCAGTGGGATGGAAAATGAGGTTGCCTGTTGGTGAATCTAAAATAAAAGGTTTTTATAATTGATTGCTTAGAATTTGTCTTTTGCTGCATATGAAAACTGAGGTGGCAAATAGTTGTTTGCTTTTATAGCATTTTTCTACAATCACCTTGTACATCTGTATGCCTCCATTTTTTTAAGTCATTAGTCCTTGGTCCGCTAAATCTCAATCTTTATAGACATTTTCATGGCATTGGAGGTGGCTTATTTGTTTGGAAGTTGGATAAGCTTTCCTTTTGGGATTTGCAGAGTAGGGGGTTTGTTTTCTCTCTTATCTCTGAAGCTAGACCAGAAAGTCCATGCACAGGTTCACTTATATACAGATTTTCATCTTCTTTCATTTTCTTTCAGCAAAGACATCAATAAATCATAATCTCTTCTTTCTTGTGGGGCTTCTATGGTCTAAATATTTTTCTTTCTTTCACTACTATGACCAGCAATAGTTGTATTTTGCATTGAACTCGGCCTATCCTCTGGGATCATAAAATAAATTTTCCTATTTTATTTCATTGTGGTTGAACAACATTATTATCCACTTGGTGTGATATTATTTCTTCATTAAGAAGAGTGTAAAGGGCAACCATCTGTAAGACATGAAAATTTTGAGGTGGTTAGAGTGTTGAAAAAAATTATCACATTTGATCGTACATATATGTATATGTGTGTGTATGTAGGAGGAATCAACTAATCTACTAGGAAGGTAGTCTAATCAGAAACTGGTTCATTTATTTATGCGTGCAGAACTATGTACCATGGAAGTTTGAACTATCCTATTCCCTGATATTTCAGATGTCATTTTGTTGTACTGCTTGTTTTTGTTCACATTCTTCAATCAACATGAAGTTGATTGAAGAATTCATTGTACAATGTTCTTTTATTTAAATAATAATAATAATAAGCCAGTGAAATTGCTCAAAAGTGTCCACTTTTTGGTTGATATATTTTGTTGGTTTCTCTTTTGAAATTTCTGTTTGCACTGTCATTGTTCACACCCAAGAGTAATGGCCTAATCCACATGGTGCTAGATTATGACAAGGTTTTAACATGTTTAAGGCATTTTTATGCCATCATTTCAACTGCCCAGAAAGAGAAAAAAAGGATGAATGGGGATTTGTTCCTCTTCTTATTTATTCTGTCATGACCTGAGTCTTGTGTACTTGTAGGTAGAGGGTACAACCTCTGTGGTATCTGAACTTGCTGAGGTGGCAGCACAGGAGAGCACCATGCTGAATGAATGTAGAGAGCTATTAGCTTCAATAGCAGCAATGCAGGTAATTGGAGAAGCAGTATTTTATGCTTGTATATGCACAGAGGAAATCAAATATGGTTTTGGTAGAAGGCAACATGGACTATGGGCTTATTTTGGAACATGAAATTAAAGAAAAACCAACAATTGGAGAATTGTGTGATTCTCCCACTATCTAAAAAATTGGATGTGGGGAGAATTTAGAATGGGAGTGGAAGACGGCCTATATGCATTTTACATCATACATGCGAGGCTAAGGCACTGTAAAAAGTTGAAAGGGCAATAATCAGAAACAGAATCTGTTTCGTGTGCAAAAATTATTATCCGGGTTTTTGAGACTTTATCCATATTTTATGTTTTTTGAGACTGCATCCACATTTTATCCTTTCAATTATCCCACAATTTTTAAAAAAAATTGTTCCCAAAGGCAACCTATGCCTTCCTGAAAAATGATAGCAAAGTGCATTAGTTTATCCATTGCATGAAAGCATTAGTTTGTTATCCACATGACTCGGGAACGGAACAAGGCTATCATTCTAATTCTCTTTATGCACCAGTTGCGCAAATGCATGAAAATGGTTGGTATAAATATAGAGCCATCTTGTTAACTTCTCTGCTCGCATTTTAATTATCAACACCAATCTGTAACATCACACTGACGCTTTCACATTTCACCATTAATGTTGGGAAATCAATGGCTAAGGATGCTCTTGAAACAGGTGCAAGAATCCAGCCTTAGAACACATCTCTTACAAATGAGACAACATACGAGCCAATCTTGACAATGAGGATATGACTGGGTATACAAAACCATCTACTCCTTGTGGCTAACAGCATACGGCAAAGATGACACTTCCCCGGCACAGAGTGAAATTTTTTCTGCATTAGTGAGCACATTCTTTTTTTGTTCTTTTAATCTTATTTCACATGGTTCAAGGCTCAATTCATTGAGCATGTGATTTTTTGTACCACTCGTTAAGAGGAGAAATGCAGAGAAAAGCAAAACATGAGGAAGAATGCATTCCATCGTGTTTGAGTGTGGGAGATTGCTTGTGGGAGTGCTTGGGTTTCTCTGTACAAGTGTTTATATTAGGTATACACAGACATAGGATTGTACAGTCACCTTCGTGCCTTTGTTCATGGCCATGAGCATCCACAGTAAGATATTTGACTATAAAGGTTGCACAGGAAGGAATTCTGGGACCATATGTTGCTAGTTGGAGGTGCTGCTGTCCTCTTGGATGATTATTTGGAGTTTTGCATGGTTGTGTCCATAGCCAACATTCCCCAGAAATATTCCTCCCTCTGTATATGACAAACATTTTGTGTATTTAAAGTTTCTCTGAAATATATCAAGGGAAAAAATGCAAGTGGCATATAATTTCACACAGCAGACCCAAAAGCAGGTCATTTGATGTTTCACTGCACTTGAGGTGCTGTTTTGTAGTGATAACACAAAGCCTGTCATTTTCAAAAGAAATACATTGGATCTATGTTCTCTGTTGAGCCTAATGTCTCTCAAACTTTGTGAATTTTGAGTGCGATTGGGACCATCTGATCATGCCTACTTGTGAACTTGCTCCTCGTCGCCAATTATTTATATTATACTGACTAAACATATGGATAGGAGGGAGACCGGTCCCTATGTGCCGTGAGCCCACGAGGCTGATGCACATGAGCTGCACTGGCATGCCCTTATCATCTAATCATTCTTTTAAATATAAAAAGGAAATCTTACTAGATATTATTAAATTTTAGTTTTTTTTCCCAAAATTTTGAAAATTGGGTTCGTGAACAATGTTCTCTTTTTTATTTTTCACAACAAACCTTCGATTCCAAGCCCCCTATTTCAAAAGTATTAGAAACAAAAGAATCGAAGAAGTTTCTGAGGTCCAATTTTGAAGTATCAATCCCAATTTTTGGTGTAGCTGGCTCAAGATTTGCTAATTGTCATGCAAACAGGGGCAATGAATCTCACCTCATGCCGCCCTCTATATATTTCAGTCAAATATTCGTTTTTATGTGTTTGTATCTGTATCCGTCTACCAAAATTGTGCATAATAGTTTTGATCAATATCAATTGTCCATTAAAATGTCTGCATTTACTCCTAAAAGTGAAAGAAACAATACTAGATGTCGATCATCATCATATTAAGCTATGTATTTGCCTCATATGAACCTTCTACAGGATGAGGAAAAGTACACAGCAAAAATTATTTTAGACATGGAAGGTCCATGCGTCTGGTGACTGTTTGAACCCCCGAATTCCGAAATGTGCTGGAGGCAAAGGGGAAAAGGGAAAGAAAAAAGAATGAAGGAAGAACTCATGATAGCAATTGAAACTAGCTTATGGGTTCCATAATCAATCAAAGGTTAGATGATTAGAAAAGTTGAGGCCATACTTGGGACGACTTTTATTTATTTTTTTTAATTTTTATAGGTTTCAGTTCAACTACTTTGAGAAAAGGATGTTGGGTCTTGGATGCCATCTAAATAAACACTTATTTTAAACTTTTAACAAAGACTTAGAAATTGAAGCTTTCCATATTAATAAAAATGAAATTTGTTAGGGAAGGTTCAACTTATGTAACTATACAGAATTAGTTACGAAGGTATGGAGCTATGAAACACACTCAAGTGGAGGGTGAATTGAGTGTTGATAATTTTTTAATGTTCAATGCAAATCACACAAATGACAATCACAAAGAAGGAAGGTAGGACAGATAGAGTCAATCACAAAAGGAGACAGTGTAATTTTTATAGAGGTTCGATACAGCAAGGTGCTGACCTACGCCCTCTCCCCAAAAACTCTTGGATATCCACTACTAGAAACTCTAGCAAACCACACACAGGTCAGACATCAAGGTGCTGACTCACCTTCCACATACACACATGTGCCTTAACACACACACCCTTAGAATAGGGTGCTCAATAACAGACGCACTCCCCCCCCCTATATACACACAACACAAAACGTAAATTTAAATCAAGATGAGAAAGTAAATCTGATCATAGTTCGTCAATGGAGAGCCCCCCAGGTCGTCCTTCAAATTCTTGCACAAAAGGAAGCTTTAAAGATTGAAGAACTGGACGAAATAGGGCACAACAACAGAGAAGTCCCCTTCATGTGAATTTTCAACCCTCTTTTTTATTTAATCCTCTCAATAAGATGTATTTATAGTGCTAGGGTATCTTAGGGTTCTCTAGGAAGAGTTTAGGAAGTCTCCAGCCCAAAGAACGTTCGAGATCTCCCAAGAAAATCAAGTGAAAGATCACCCAGATTCGAGTCAGATTCGCAGGGTTTTGACACCTTTCTGTTTGTGTTCTATTTGCAGAAAATCAAACTCAGATGAAGTACATATGGTGTCGACACTATCAGAGAACCTCGATTATCTGAACTCGACGATTTTGAATAGCCATATCTTCTGGCACATTCATCCAAAAAATATGATCTTACGCTCGTTGCGAAGATCGAAGTTACCTCAACACATTACCACCAGCCCTCATCTTGAGAGATCACAAGAACATAATTAAATTCTCCACTAATGATTGACTTTAATCATATTAATACTTACTTAATTTTCCAAATTGCTTGTTCACTGCGCATACACTTGGAAACATAGTTAGCTCAATATGAGTAGACTTTATTATCATCAAAATACGAAGGGATCATAACAATCTCCCTCTTTTTGATGATGACAAAACCCTTAGTAAATTAAGTATATAAAATTCACTAACTTTCCACGAGAATTTATTCACATATTATAAGTATCACAAGTTTCAAGTTATGTGCATGCATAATTTTCTCTCCTTTTTTGTCAACAACAAAAGGGGTGCATGTAGGGGTAAAAAGAGAACAAGAACAATCGTAAGAATATTGTATGTTTCTCCCCATTTTTGAAAAGAGACTCACAATATTGTATCTCAAAAAGATTATGTCTAATAATTCCCTTCAAAGATGAGAACTCGTGAAACGAATTTAGGCTAATAAAGTAATAAAAAAAATTAAAAATATTATCCAAACGCTACCATATCCTATTCATTCAAGTCTACAATTGTGAATAATCAGACAAGAAAGATGCAGTCTCGATTTTCAAGCAAAACTTAGCCTCAATTTCTTTTAGAATAAATTTCGCTTTGATTTCAAAATCTCACCAAACATACACTCAAGAAAAAATCACTTAGAAGTGTTTAAATGCTCTCAACTTACACGTAAGGAAAGGAATAATGGATACAATTGTCTCGCATATAAGATTTTATCAAAAAAAAATGGGCACATTGTAAACGGAATGCATATAGTCTCATGGAAGGATACCAATCATTGAGAATCATCGAGTTGGATATCAAAACTCCATTTAGTTTATTCTCCTCTTATGAATCTTATTCCTCCTAGAATCATTTAAGACTTTATTAGGTTGTAATGGGACTTGGGACAAGACTCCCAAAAGAAATAATAATAAAGGATATTCAAAATTTCTATGAATATATGGGAGTCTCGTTTTGAACCCCATTTTTTTGTTTCATAGTCTCTCTTCTTTTCATAGTCTCTCTTCTTTTGTTTTGCACTTTTGTTGTTGGAGGTATCTCAACTTAAATCTCTTTTTTAATTTTTTTGAGAACTTTTCTTTTTCTTTTTTATTTTTTTATTTTTTTATTTTGATCATATCTTGATATTTCTTTCTTTCGGGATTCAATCAATGCACAGCTCCCAGATTCTCAGAAAAATAGGTGATGGATATATCATTGAAGAATGATTAACAATTGTGGGTTTATCATGAATATGGTTAAATGGCTTAAATAAAGAGGAGGCTAATAAACGCCCAATGTGTTATTAATGACACAATGAATATTAGGTAGGCTACAAATGCTCAAACGATCTAAAAATAGCCTATATCATTTTTTTGAAACTCATAAGCTTTCAATCATCATGACTTAAATAAATTTCAAATGAGGTTCTAATATCTTAACTCAATTTTTGAAGTAATTCTCAATTTTTGATCAAATCAAAGAATAATGAGACCACTCAATGAATTGATGTTAGACGTCAAAGAAAATAAGAATTAGCATATTAACCCTCCAAAATGAACTGGCTCAAAAGCTCACTGGGTTAAGTCTCCACTAATGATTCTTCTGGATCTCTTGGTTAAGTTCACTTTCTCACTTCAACTGCACTAATGTGGCCTCATTTTTTAGGGATTTGAAAGTCATGATAATATTTTAGAGAAATGATAGTATTTGAATTGATGTATAAAAATGATTAACAAGTTAATAATATCTAGTTCTAATGTGCATAGATTTAGATAGAAAAACTCTCTGAGGACAAAAAGAGAAAACGTGTTGGTTCCTAAAATAGTCATAAAATATATTCAAATACTCATATTAATAATTATTTTATCCCGAGATAATCATCATGAACATCAACATCTACCAACTTTTTATGACAGAAAAATATGGTACAAAATCTCTTGGAGGGATCACAAAGAATGTTACCTACTGGATGATATGATATAATTTTCCATTTCCTCTTTGAATCTTGTTATATGTCTTAAGCAGTCGTTATCAATGCACTATTTTTCATACATAGCACCAAAACATACCTACAAATAACTCACATGATAATTTTTGATACCCAAATTACTTTGAGTCTAGAAGTGTTAGTAAAACTTTCTAGCATAGATTTAATTAGATATCTACATGGTTTTAATTTTATGTAAATTCTTTCTCAGCCAACAACTAGTTGAGACATGACTTTTTTAACACAAAAATACAAGTTTTGAAGGGAACACTAGATAGAGAAATTTTGGTCATTTAAATTGGTCTTACAATCCTTATAATTTTTAATAATGTAACCAATACCTTTTTTTTAAAGGCGCCCACAGATCCACCAAACATAGCATCAAGATTGTTTATCCCTTTTACAAGCTTGGATAGAATAGATTTTAGATCTTCAATTTATTGTTGAAGTTTGATAATATGATTTACATGCTCAATTATTTCATTTTTAAGATAAGATGCTTCTAACTCCAAAATTTCATTTTCTTGCTTCAATGGATCATTTTCTTGTTCAAGCATACATATATGTTTTATGAAATCACGGTTGTCCTGTTAGGATTCCAATTCTTGTTTAAGAAGTTTATTTTCTTTTCTTAGCTTTTTATGCCTATCATATATGTCCTTAAAGATAATTTCAAGTTGTTTCATTGTGATTGAGTCATCATTTATCTCATCATCTTCCTCAGGTTTGACCATAAAATAAATCTGAGATTCATCCTCATCTTGTTCCTCACTCGAGCTTGAAGTTTCCTCTTCACTCTAAATAGCCACCATAGCCTTCTTCTTCTTCTTGAGCTTGTCCTTCTTATGTTTCTTCTTCAAGTCAGGGCATTTTTCTCTCATGTGTCTTGATTTTTTACACTCGTAGCAAATAACTTCATCAGTGTTAGGGGTTTCCCCCTTAGAAAATGAATGTTTGCTCACCTTTAATTTACTATCACGAGTTATCTTCTTGAGATTGAATTTTCTTACTTTTCTTGAGAAGAAGGTTATTTATTCTTCATCTAGACCATCACTTACACCATCTTCACTTGAAGAGATATTTTTAGATGCAGAATTAGGCCACATTCTTCTTTTTCCTACTTGAGTATTACTCTTGATTTATTCTCATATCTATTTCATAAGTCATCAAAGAACCTATGAGTTCATCCAAATCAAGAGTAGACAGATCTCTTGCTTCTTCAATAGCTGTGACTTTAGCATTCTAAGAAGATGGTAAAGAATGAAGAATTTTACGAAAAAGATCAGAGTTTGAGTATGTCTTACTCAATGCCTTAAGCCCATTTACTATATCACCAAATTTGTGAACATTCCCCGATAATCTCATTTTCCTCTATCTTGAATAGCTCATATTTGTGGATGAGAAGATTTATCTTGGTCTCCTTGACTTGTGAAATACCTCATACGTGGCTTGAAGTTTCTCCCATATCTCTTTGACTGTTTCACATATGCAAATGCGATTATATTTATTAGCATCAAGTGCACAATGAAGAGCTTGTATAGCTTTAAAATTAACATATATTTTTTAAAGTCCTCAACTTCTCACTCTTCAGATTTCTTAGTTAGCACATAGAGACCAACCTCTACAATCTTCCACATCTCATAATCAATGGCTTTTATATAAGTAGCTCATATAGTTTTTCCAATAACTATAATTAGATCTATTGAAAAAAGGAGGTCTAATAGTGGATTGCCTTAATTTCACCAAATAAGAAGGTATTGCTAGTGTGATCCAAAGTTTTGGATTTCTCTAAAGGTGGTTAAACCTTTGATTTAGAGACTGAGCTCTGATATCAATTGAAGGTCCAGAGCTATGGGACACACCCAATAGGGGGGTGAATTGGGTGTTGACAACTTTTTAACGTTTAATGTAAATCACACAAATAACAATCACAAATAAGGGAAGTAGAAGAGATGGACTCAATCACACAAGGAGATAGTGCAATTTTTTATAAAGGTTCGGTACAGTAAGGTGCTGACCTATGTCTTCTCCCCAAGAACTCTTGGGCATCCACTACTAGAAATCCTAGCAAACCACACACACACCAGACACTAAGGTGCTAACTCACCTTCCACACACACACACATGCTTTAACACACACACCCTTAAGAGTAGGATGCTCAAGAACACTCCCACACTATCCCCCCTCCACACACACACCCCTCCCACAAAATGTAATTTTAAATTAACATGAGAAAGCATATTTGATCATAGTTCATCGATGGAGAGCCTCTCGGGTCGTCCTTTATGCTCTTGAATAAGAGGAAGTCAAAGATTGAAGAATTGGGTAAAATAGGGCACAACACCAAAGCGGCCACCTTCATGTGAATTTCCAACCCCCTCTTTTTCTTTAATCCTCTCAATAAGATGCAATTATAGTGTTAGGGCATCTTACCAGCTTAAAGAACTGCCGAGATCTCCCAAGAAAATTAAGTAGAAGATCGCCCAGAGTCGGGTCGAATTCGCAAGGTGTCAGCATCTTTTTGTTTGTGTTTTGCTGGTAGAAAATCAGACCTAGAAGAAGAACAGAAGGTGTCGACGACAATGTCAAATAACTTCGACTGTCTGAATTCACCAACTTTGAATAGTCGTATGTTCCAGCACGTTCATCCAAAAACTGTGATCGTAGACTCGTTGTAAAGAGCTAAGTTACTTCAACACATTATCACCTTACCAGCACTCATCTTAAGAGACCACCGGAGCATAAATTATTCACTAAAGATTACCTTTCAGTCATATTATGTGACGACCCAGACTCCGGATATCGTGTAAACCCGATACCACTTGGAACTTGCGAGGCCTCCCAAGAGCGAAAAAGTTCCAAAGGGATAGAACGGTATGTGATAGTACATTGAACTTCCAGATAACAGTAAGCAATTAAATTTTAATGATCAGGATTGCTAAAATAGCATAAATAAAATTACTTTTTCTATAACAATTAAAACTAACAGAGTCCAGTCCAAAAAAAGATAAGTACAGTCTAACAGGAAAGAGAACGTACTCTCAAGTCGGGAGTAGCCCGACACTGGCAACGCTGGCACTAAGAATCACGCAGTAGGTACTGCCCAGCAGGAGGAAGAACTACTACACCTGAAAAGTCAGGGGTAAGCCTCCTATCACTGGCTCAGTTGAGATCCCGCAGAACCCTACCACAAAACAACGCAGTAATAGCAGGAGTAACAACAGTAAAAGTAAGGAGAAAAGCAGTAACAAGGAAACACGGCAGTCAAAGGAACCTCGGCCCTCTAAACTACTCCAAACAACAACAGAAAGGTGAACCCCGATCTCACAAAGTCAGGCGTTACCGATCCATTGTCAAATCACGAAACCCTATCGTGAAAAGCCTACTAAAACAGGCGAAGCCTACCAAAGACCTACATAGTCAAAGACACGAGACATATACGAGCTCACCATCGTGTATGCTACGAAACATGTAACCTCGAGTGAAGCCAAGCACATGCTACTCGGAGAAAGTCACGAAAACACAAGTCATCATGTCAAGTGATAGAAGCACCTCCTCACTAGAAGAACAGCCAGATGCGTCCACTAACGTCTTACACTGCGTCTCAAGCGTCTCCCACTCATCTCGAACGTGATAACTGAGATACGAACCAAGTACAAGGAACAACAGTTACGAGTGACTAGTCAGGGTCACGCCCGTCGGCGCTCGTCCAACCGTCCCTGACCACGTGTGCACACACAAGCCCAATGTCTTGAGCCAGGCCTCTAGCTAGTTTTCCCCTCAGTAGGACGCTACCGCAAAGCAAGGGGGCCCACGGAAACTAGCCTAAAAATCGTCAACTGGGAACTGCCCCGCCACCACTCCCAGGTGGGCCGACACGCAGAAGTGTCGTCAGGCTACGACTAGTGGAGGTTCAGTAGACATAGAGACTCCAAAACAGTGAACACCAGACTACGGAGCACAATGTAGTATATAACTGCCACCAGACTCAAGACAGTCAACTACACCTGCTGACAACGATCCTTGAGTCACAAGACCCTGTAGACGGCGGAGATCGTCCAACCTCGGGGGGTAAGAGAGGATAGTAATGAAAGGCTAGAGAAAAGTGAGAAGTAGACGGTTGAGATCGTCTACTCCGAATGCAAGAGGGGGTAGTGATGAAAAGTGAGGGAAGGGTAATGGAAAACCCGTCCTGAAAGGAGCCTGCTAGTGAGGCACAGTAAAATCTGAACTTACCCCAATTTCTGGTACAGGGCGGAAATAGGGACCCGAAGGTCCTCTCGCGCAAACTAACTCCCTCTTCAACAGGCGTAACCCGTTGCTTTGGGAGTAGCTTTAGAGATACCGAATATTAGGGTAGGACGTAAGGTGACTTTGGGTAACAAGCGAAATGCAAAGTGTTGATGCAAACAATGGTGATGATGAAGGGAGCGACGCAAGAATGAGGAGTGAGGGGTACTAACTTAGCAGCAAAAGCTGGAGAAGGTCCGACGGGAGTCGTTTCCACGGATTCGGGAGTGAGTGATACACAAAATAAAGATACACCATATTATAACAAACTGTTAATATCACGAAACGATAATAGCAACATGAACTAGGCAAATTAACTACAACAGGATATCACTTAACAGAACGGGATGACAGTAGTATGAAAAATATGAACCGCCACTAGGCATTGGCCTTTGCGGGGTTTTATAACAAATATGAGAGTAACAAGAACAATTGACAGAATGAGAATTATGAAAGAAGCCCTCGCGAGGAACTGGTTCCGTCAACGGGGCTGGGACGGAGAACAGGAAATAAAACCGCCGCGAGGAATGGATTCCTTGATCGGGGTTGGAACGAAAGTACAAGAAATGAAACCACCGCGAGGAACGGATTCCTTGATCGGGGTTGGAACGAAAGTACAGGAAATGAAACCACCGCGAGGAACGAGTTCCTTGATCGGGGTTGGAACGAAAGTACAAAAAATGAAACCACCGCGAGGAACGGGTTCCTTGATCGGGGTTGGAACGAAAGTACAGGAAATGAAACCACCGCGAGGAACGGATTCCTTGATCGGGGTTGGAATGAAAGTACAGAAAATGAAACCACCGCGAGGAACGGATTCCTTGATCACGGTTAGAACGAAAGTACAGGAAATGAAACCACCGCGAGGAACAGATTCCTTGATCGGGGTTGGAACGAAAGTACAGAAAATGAAATCACCGCGAGGAACAGATTCCTTGATCGGGGTTGGAATGAAAGTACAGGAAATGAAACCACCGCGAGGAATGGATTCCTTGATCGGGGTTGGAATGAAAGTACAGGAAATGAAACCACCGCGAGAAACGGGTTCCTTGATCGGGGTTGGAACGAAAGTACAGAAAATGAAACCACCGCGAGGAACGGATTCCTTGATCGGGGTTGGAACGAAAGTACAGGAAATGAAACCACCGCGAGGAACGGATTCTTTGATCGGGGTTGGAACGAAAGTACAGAAAATGAAACCACCGTGAGGAACGGGTTCCTTGATCGGAGTTGGAACGAAAGTACAGAAAATAAGACCGCCACGAGGAACGGATTCCTTGATCGGGGTTTAAACAGGAATTAATTGGGGAGGGGAACCGCCGCGGGGATGGTCCTCCGCGTGGTGAGAATAAAGTAAAGAACTAACACAACAGGAGTAAGGAGGGTGTGATCGCCAGAGGTAGTGTACCTCAAAATAGGAGAATGATCGCGTCTTGCCTCCAAGCAACAGGATGATGTGAGTTTCTTCTTCCTCTTCCTTCGGCCGGCCGACGGAGAGGGCTTCCTTTGGTTATTCTTACAAAACACAGCAGATGAAACAAATGGACGGTGGATTAGAATGAAAGTAGTGTAGTACCGGTCCCTTGATATGAAAATAGCAGAGTCATGTTCAAGCGCGCACCTGGTTGGTGTTGTTTGAAACCCCTTTTAGACATAAAAAGGTAGATAGATGATATGATGAATGAACAAGGAGGGTCTCTCAGGGAGAGAGACGATGGGAGTGACAGATAATGATGCATGCAGTGCAACGCAACTAGTGAAACAAAAGCAAATAAGACGACGTGGTGAGGAAGCTTATTAAGAGGTTGACGACGGGCTCGAAGGAGCTTCTCCAGGGCGAGGATGGTGCGAGAGCACGGTGGAGTAGAACGGCTTCCCCCGTACGTGATCGGACACCCGAGACTTGACCTTCTTTATTTCTTAGGCTTCAACACAGATCGGTCTGGAGCATCTCTTTCCATTCCATACAGACGCATACACGTACTTACACACACAGCTGCAAGAACACTCGCATACACACCTATATATACATATATAAGAATATATCTATGAAAGAGAGATTGAAAGAGAGAGGGTTGGAGAGAGAAAGGAAGAGGGAGGGGACAACTCTCCCCCCCTTTTTAGATTTTTTTTATTTTAGTTTTACATATATAGTATGTATATATATGTGTAGAGAATATATAGGAACTATATAAGATATATATATATTAAATATATATATATATATCTTATATATATATAAGAGAGAGAGAGAGAGAGAGAGAGAGAGAGAAGTAGATGGAAGAGAGAGGGGGAGAAAGAGAACCGAGATAACAAATAAAAATAAAAAAAAGAGAGAGGAGATCGAGAGAGAGTAAAAGAGAAGGGGAGGGGGAAAGAGAGAGGGAGAGAGAGAACACGTGAGGGCGAGAGGCAGAGAGAGGATGAGAGGGGTGGGAGAGGAAAATAAAAGAATAAAAAAAAGAAAGAAAGAGGGATCGAGAGGGAGAGAGAGAACCAGAGAATAAAAAAAAAGTGTGTGTATATATATAGTGGATGGTTAACAGAGAGCTTACGTGAGGGAGTAGTGAGAGAGAGATAAATAAAATAATAAAAAAAATGAGGGAGAGAGATCGAGAGAGAGAGAGTGGAGGGGGAGAGAGAGAGAGAGAGGGTGAGAGAGAGATCGAGACAGGGGGAATAAAAAAATAAAAAAAAGGAAGAAGAGACGGGGGCGGCGAAGGCAGAGAGAGAAGAGAGAAAAGAGAGAGGGGAGAGAGAGAGTGAGAGAGAGAGAATAGAGGGGGATAGAGAAGAAGGTTGGGGAGAGAGAGAGACGGTGGGGAGAGGGAGAGTGATGATGAGGGGGGAGAAAAATAATAATAAAAAAAGTGAAAGAAAGGGAGATCGAGAGAGAGAGAGAGAGAGAGAGATGAGAGGGGAGAGAGGGTGAGAAAGAGAGAAACTGAGAGAGGGTGAGAGGAATAAATAATAAAAAATAAAAAAAGAAAGAGTGAGGGAGAGATCGAGAGAGAGGGGGAGAAAAGGAGAAACTGAGAGAGGGAGAGAGAAGAGAGAGATGCAGAGGGACGGCGGGAGAAAGAGAAGCAGGAAAAGAGGGAAAAAATAAAATAAAAAGGGAAAGAGATCGAGAGGGGGGTGAGAGGCGGAGGAAGAGAGAGAGAGAGGGTGAGGGAGAGATGCAGAGAGATGGGGTGAGAGAGTGGGGAAACAATAAAAAAAGAAGTAAAAGAGAGAGAAAGAGAGGGGTCGAGAGAGAGAGATTAAGAGATAAAGGAGAGAAAGAGGTGAGAAGAAGAGAAAGTGTGGAAGAGAGAAGAGGGTGAGAGAGAGAGAGAGTGGAGAGAGATGGCGGTCGCGAGAGGAGAGAGAAGGGGAGAGAGAGAGAGAAGAAATCGCGGCGGGGAAGAGAAGAGACGGAGGGGAGAGGAGAGAGAAACAGAAAGAAAGAGGGAGAGAGAGAGACGGCGGAGGGGGTGGGGCGTGTGAGAAGAGAGAGAAACAGAGAAAAAAGAAAGAGAGAGGGATAGAGAGAGGAGAGGAGCGGTGCAGCGTGGGGGGTGCTCGGACGATGTCAACGGGGTGCTCCGGCGGCAACGGCGATCGCGTGGGGAAGCTTCACGGTGACCGGCGACGTGGGTCTCGGGTGTGCGTCCTGTAGAGGAAAGAGATGGGAGAAAGTTAGAGGGAGAACGAGGGGAACAGTGAGGAGGCCGGCGGCGGCGGGCGGTGGTCGTGCGCAGGGGGAGTCGCGGAGACGGGGTCGGCGCGGCGACGGGCGTGGAGCTACAGGTTTGCGACGTCAGTTGCAGGCGTGCCTGGTGGAGCAGGCGGGCGGCTGGGACGGTGGTCACGGGAGGCGGATGTCCCGGCGGTGCTTCACGGCAGCGGGAGTGGGGCTCGCGGCAGTCGCATGGGGGCGAGGACGACGGAGGGCTGTGATCGTGGCAGTGACGACGTCAGTGGTGCAGGTGGGGCTGCAAAGACGAGGTGGCCGACGGGTGGCTCCGTGGCGGTCGGCTGCGGCGAAGTGACCGACGGGTGGTGTTGGTGAGGTGGCCGCGACGGAGGACGGTGTCCGGTGACGGGGGGTCGCACGGGCATCGTGGTCGGAGGAGGTGGCACGGAGCGGCGGCTTGCGGACGGACGGCGGTGTGGGTGAGCTCACCGACGGGCTTGCACCGGCGGTGTCGTGGAGGCGTTAGAGGTCGACGGTGGTGCTGCTGGCTGCTGCCGTGGCCGTCTTCGCGGCGGTCGGCGCAGGCGGAGGTGGCGTGGAGGTGCAGCGGCTGGGGGAGAAGTGAAGGCGTGGGGTGCGCGTGGGTTACGATGGCTGGCGTGGAGGTGAGCTGTCGGGGGGCGCTCACGTGGTGGTGCAAACGGCGACGGAGGGAGAGGGTTAACGTGTGTTTCTGGCAGTGGGGGGTGGCTGCGTTGAGGGAGGAAGCCGGTAGCGTGGGAGAGGGAGTGCTCGGACGGCGTGAGGTGAAGAAAGGGAGAGTGAGTGTCCAGAGAATCTCCGGGAGGGATGTGTGCGATGGGTTCACGGGGGGAGAAAGGGAGTGGGAGTAGGTGGAAGATGGAGTGAGTGGGTTGAGTGTTCACGGGAGTGGGTGTGTGTGTATGTGCCGTGGGGAGAGGGGTGAGAACAGGGAAAGGTGGGGTTTTTTAAAAAGGGGGGATTCCCCTTGCCGGGCGGCTGAGCCTAAAAGACAAAGAGGAGAAGAGATGGGCTGGGTTCGCTGCCAGAAAAATGATAAGAAGAAACAGGAAGAGAAGAAATGAGAGGGACGTGAGAGATAGATTCTCTGATGGTGGGAAGAGAGAACAAAAATGTGGGGGAATGATGTTTCGAGGTGGTTGGTTTTGATAGTGATAAGATGGGAAGATAATTGAGGAGGTTTTAGTGAGGGAATTATTAGGATGAGGTAAATAATTAATACATATAATATTACTTTTTTTGTCCTTTTTTTGTTTAAACTTATTAAAACAAAACTTAATATGTAAAACAATTTTAAATATATGTATTTACAACCTTGTATATAAATATATATATATATATATTTATTTAAGTTTTATATTTTTTAACTTTTTCTCAAAATTTTTTAGATTTTTAAATAACCTTTTCAAATTTTTTTGTATTTTTAATACCCCCCTTTTTTGATTTTATTTATTATTATTATTATTATTATTTTGAATTTTCTTATAAGCTCTTTTTTTATAAGCTTTTCTCTTTTTTTTTGTATTTTTCTAACCTTTTTTGATTATTCACTTTAGGACATGTTTGCTTTGAATGTATAGACTTGCTAAAGTCTGAATGTATAGACTTGCTAAAGAATGTACAGACTTGCTAAAGCTGAATGTACAGACTTGCTAGCTGAATGTGCAGACTTGCTAAGGCTGAATGTGCAGACTTGCTAGCTGAACGTACAGACTTGCTAAGGCTGAATGTACAGACTTGCTAGCTGAATGTACAGACTTGCTAAGGCTGAACGTACAGACTTGCTAAGGCTGAACGTACAGACTTGATAAGGCTGAACGTACAGACTTGCTAAGCTGAACGTACAGACTTGCTAAAGGCATGTGCAGACTTGAATGTATAGACTTGCTGCAACCATGTGCAGACTTGAATGTATAGACTTGCTGCAACGTATAGACTTGACTTGAATGTATAGACTTGTTGCAACGTATAGACTTGAATGTATAGACCTGTTGCAACGTATAGACTTGTTGCAACGTATAGACTTGACTTGAATGTATAGACTTGTTGCAACGTATAGACTTGAATGTATAGACTTGTTGCAACGTATAGACTTGCTATGTATAGACTTGTTGCAACGTACAGACTTGAATGTATAGACTTACTAAGTCATCAAAGTAAAGATGATTAATCACCCATATGAATCAAATGCGCAAGTCACATTAGGGCATCACGGTGTAATATGAGATTTACCCATGGAAAACGTGAAAACGACGTGTCTACAGCTGCCCTGCCTTGGCATCTACTTTGTAGGGACGTGACATGTAATGGAATGAAATGAAATGCATGGAATGAAATGGAGTGAAGTGAAAAGTAGATGCCAAGGTGTGATGAGACACGCCTTCATCATTCTCCTGATGGGAATCTTTCCAAAGTCTCAGCAAAACAACTCTGAGGAGGGTCTCCCAAAGTCAACGATTGTTCGGATGGAAATAAGGAAGGAGAAAAGGTGCACTTGAGCATAAATAAAAAGGGGGGCCAACTTCTCTGCGCGGAAGTACCTAGGTCGTAGACCTGCAGGTTTCACCTCGGGGAGCGGTTACCAGCCATGTGGAAGTGTTGCGGCCGAGGTGGGCCTAATGAAGTAAAAAGTAGTTGATAAATCCAAACAACGTTTCTTCCGGAGAACCAATCCCAAGGTGGTTTCGAGGAAACCGAGTACTCGACTCAGAATGGAATATCTCATACTATTCAAGAATTTAAGCACAGCGACTCTCGCAATCAAGTTAAGTGAATGATCTTCCATAATGATATCAAAGTCTTATATGAATGCATGCTGGGTTTAAAAGAAAAATATATAACAAAAGAAAATAGAAGGTATCCAAGGATAATATTGTTAAGCTGTGGAGACTGGGTCAGGATATCGATCCGATAAGCTGATACTGAGCCGGGGCCCGTTTATCCACGTACCGACACATCGGACGGGACCGTCATCCCCAAGCTGTCACACCCTAACGGCCTATCCGTACGTCCTGAATTCCTCTGAAGTGATCACTATTTTTGTTGAAGGGGAACTCAAACTCCAGATTTATCCAAGACATAAGGTCCTTGGTATGCTCTAATAGCGTAGATATCATACAGTAGGATGCATGACACAGTGGGGCCAATCACCGGAGTGACTGAGGGTGGGTGTAACGACCCAAGAATCCGATTATCGGGAAGGCCCGATAACTCGAGACTCGCACCGCCACCCACGAGTCCGAAGACTCGGAAGGGTTAGAAGGATGGTGTGGAAACTACACAAGTATCACAAGTAATTGCAGAAATTAAATAGTTAAAATATTAAGCATGAATGAATTAACATTTTACATGGTCCACAAAAATAACAACAATAGTCCGCAACTAGTACAGAGACAAAAAAGAAAAGCACAGCTACACGGGGCATACCCCGTCTCTGACCTCTGGCACTACCTCTGGGCACCCGCACCACGCTGCACCCCAGACGCGCTCCCCCGGGGCGGCGCCTCACCTGAAACACAGTGAAAACACGCAGGGAATGAGTCTCGAAACAAGACTCAGTAGGGATCACTCGAACCCTACCTCGTAAAACGGGAAACCACTACGCTAGCGGTAGGAGAGTATCTCGGAAAGGAATGCCCTGTACTCTACACAACAAAGACCCTACGGCACGCAAATCGGCACACGTGCCACGGTGAGACAGCCGAAACTCAACGGTCGACCCGACAAAACTCAAAGGTCAAAGTCACGAAACTGACAGTCTGACACTCCGTACTCGACAGGAGTACCTCCCACTAGAAGCACAGCCGGTAGCGTCCCCTGACGTCTTACACCGCACCGCAGGTGAACTGCCTGACGTGGTAGCGCCTACCCAAGGCACGAACACCGCACAAGTAACTACAAACAAGTGACTAGCTGGGGTCACGCCCGTCGACATGGGTCCAACCGCCCCAAACCATGTGTGCACACACAGACCGCGCGTCCCTGGTCTGGCCCTCTGACCAGTTTTCCCCTCAGCCGGAGTCTGGCTGCAAGACGTGGGTCCCGACGGCAACCGGTCCGCAAACCGCCTCTAAGGGTAAGCCCGTACACCACTCCCTGGTGCGACCTGTACCGCATACTGGTAGGCTACGACTAGTGGAGGGTCACTGAAGGAGTAGACTCACAAGTCAACGGAAAACAACGTCCGCATCCGACGACGTACGGGGATCACCCCACGTACCGGCCCTGTCGCACGGTGGCCACAGTCGGACTAAAAACGGGGTTGCAACTCTCTCGGGGCAACCAGGCGCCTGACGGTCCACCCCTGGACCGTCACAGGCACGTGACGGTCTAGGCGGGACCGTCACATGGAGCCTGACGGTCCTACGCAGGCCGTCACACTCTCAGCGCCAAAACAGAATGTAACGCGCCTGCCCGGACGCGTTACAGACTGTGACGCGCCTAAGCAGGCGCGTCAGAGAACGTAACGGCCCAGCCCTGGGGCGTTACACTTCCTGGGGGTAAAACGGCTCTGACGCACCCACCCTGGGCCGTCACAAGGCTGTGACGCGCCAGTCCTGGTGCGTCACACGCCTTGACCCCCAATGGTCAAATCAACGGTCAGAAACCAACGGTCGGGTGCCTCTGACGGTCCACCCCAGGCGCGTTACAGGCACGTGACGGTCTGGCGGGGGCCGTCACACTCCCAGCCCCCAGCTGGTCAACAGGGCTGTGGCGCACCCTCCCAGGCGTGTCACACGGCTGTGGCGGTCTATCGGGGGACCGTCACAGCCCCTGACCCCAAAGGCTAGCAAAGGGCGTGTGACGCACCCTCCCAGGCGCGTCACACCCAAATGACGGTCTATCGCGGGACCGTTACAGTCTCTGACCCCAAAAGGCTAAACAAAGGGCATGTAACGGCCCCTCCAAGGCGCGTTACATCATATAATGGTCCCTGGAAGGACCGTTACACGCACCCGACGGCGAAAACGGCATAACCGCCCAAAAACTTCGACCACGCCCCCGTGCCTCCACCGGAGAGGGGGAAATCAAAGGGGAAGACCCCTAGGGACCCCTAGCGTGATTCTAGGCCATCAAAACGTGAAATCATGCATCAAATCCATAGATCGGGCGAGCTCTCCCCAAATCATGGAAAACCCCAAACCCGCTCAATCACGCCCCTCTCGGCCTCCCCTCGGCCTATAAACCACGGAAATGAACGGCGGGGAGCTAGGAAACGTCACCCTACCTCAATGGAGCGAATGCTCCGCCGGATCGTCCCCGATCGCAAGAAAATGCTTTGAAAACCCTTGTTCTTCCTTGAGCTCCCACGACCCACGAACGCCTCCACGATCACCTCGTCGCCGCCGTCGTCACCACGCCGTCGCCCCGTGCCGTCTGCAGCCGGAGGGGACGCCGCCGCGGTCTCGCCGGACGAAGAAGAGAGGAAGAGGGGGCGGTGCTCATGGTGGGGGAGAAAGGAGGAAGAAGAAGAAGAAGAAGAAGAAGGTGGGGGAGAGAGAGAAAATAGGGGGGTATTTATAGGAAAATCCAGAAATTCCAAAAAATACCGAAAATAGAAAATTACATTTCCGGAATCCTCGGGACGCACCGATCGCAATGGTACCACTCGTGCCCAGGTGAACGACCCGGTTCACCCGCAGCGAGGTTCCGATGGAATTGCCGAAACACACACCGAAAATCGGAAAACACGCGCGAAAAAGTCGCGGAACGCCTCCGGGCCTCCGAAACAACTCCGGATCGCACCGATCCGAACACGAAAGATGACCGAAACGAAATTTTGGACACAATAGAGCTGGACACTCCGAAAAACCAGATCCGGGATCCACAAAGAAGGATTCGAAAGGTATGGGATATTACAGCCCTCCCCCCTTAAGGAATTTCGTCCTCGAAATTGGGAACAACCCAAGGGGAAAGAAGAGAAAGACTCACTCAAACAGGTAAGGGAACTGCTGACGCATCTCATCCTCATGTTCCCAAGAAGCCTCACCATCAGAGTGTCGTTGCCACACCACTTTTACCAAGGGGATGACCTTGTTCCGCAGGCGCTGCTCTCGCCTATCATCCACGCAGATCGGAAACTCTGGGAGAGAGAGATCTGAAGTCACCTCAGGCCAAACAGAAATCTCGAGCACATGAGAGTCATCGGGCACATATTTTCACAACATCGAGACGTGGAACACGTCATGCACCGACGCCAACTCAAGAGGTAACTGCAACCGGTAAGCAACCTCACCGATGCGCTCCAAGATCACAAAAGGACCAATGTAGCAGGGACTCAGCTTCCCACGCCATCCAAAACGCATCACCCCCTTCGTCGGAGAAACTCTCAAGAACACATGATCGCCCACGGTGAACTCGAGAGGCTGCCTCCTACGGTCAGCATAGCTCTTCTGCCGACTCTGGGCCGCCAACATGTTCTGACGAACCAAGTACACAACATCCACGCATTGCTGCACCAACTCTGGTCCCGTCACAACACGCTCACCAACCTCAAACCAATCAAGTGGAGTCCGGCAAGGACGCCCATACAGAGCCTCATAGGGAGCCATACCAATGCTCGAATGATAGCTGTTGTTATAGGCAAACTCCACCAATGGTAGGTGATGAATCCAACTCCCCTGCCACTCCAGGCAGTAGGATCTCAGCATGTCCTCCAAAGTCTGGATGGTCCTCTCAGACTGACCATCAGACTGAGGATGATACGTCGAGCTAAAAGCTAACTCCGTGCCAAGAGCTCGCTGGAAACTCCTCCAGAATCCAGAAGTGAAGCGTGGATCCCGATCTGACACGATCGAAACGGGAATCCCATGCAACGGCACGATCCGCTCAACATACAAACGAGCCAACTTGGACACGCTCCAGCTGACTTTGACCGGTAACAACCGAGTCACCTTCGTCAGCCGATCCACCAGCAACCAAATACTGTCCTGCCCATCCGGGGTCCTCGGCAACCCCACCACAAAATCCGTGGTCACGTGGTCCCACTTCCACGAGGAACATCCAAGGGTTGGAGAGTACCTCCTGGTCGCTGATGCTCCGCTTTCACCTGCTGATAGATCAGGCACCTGGCCACAAATTCTGCGACATCTCTCTTCATGCCAGGCCACCAGAACTGCCTCCGCAAGTTCCGATACATCTTCGTCGCACCCGGGTGTACGATGTACCTGCTCCCATGAGCCTCGCGCAGCACCGCACGACGAATCTGCTCCTCTGCTGGGACGTACAGCCTGCCACGAAACCTCGCAGCACCGTCCTCGCCGAGTTCCACATCAGCCATCGCCAGAATCTGGGGTAACTCGGGGTCCGCATGCTGAGCCTCTGTCACCTGACGACGGATAGCAGGAGTGACAGTCAGACTCGCAAGCACTGCCAACCCTGGCTCCTGGGGAATCTTGAGCCTGAAGGATACTTCGGGCACTTGTTCCCAGAGCCTCCACTTCCTCAACATCAAGGCACTGACCGTGGCCTTCCGACTCAGGGCATCGGCGATGACATTCATCCTGCCAGGCTGATAAGACAGGGTGAAGTCATAATCCTTCATAAATTCCATCCAACGCCTTTGCCTGAGGTTCAGGTCCCTCTGCGAGAACACGTACCTCAAACTCTGATGATCAGTGAACACCTCGAACTTCTCGCCGTACAGATAATGCCTCCAGATCTTCAGCGCGAAGATCACCGCCGCCAACTCAAGGTCATGGGTAGGGTAGTTCTCCTCGTGGGGCTTTAGCTGCCAAGATGCATAAGCCACCACTCCACCATGCTGCATCAACATAGCTCCCAATCCAACACCGGAAGCATCTGTACACACCACAAAACCTCCCGATCCAGAAGGCAAAACCAACACCGGAGCCGAGGTGAGTAATCTCTTCATTTCCCTGAAGCTCTGCTCACACTCCTCAGACCAGATGAAAGGCACATCCTTCCGCGTGAGTCTAGTCATCGGGGCCGCAATACGAGAAAAATCCTGGATAAACTGGCGATAATAGCCCGCAAGCCCCAAGAAACTCCGGATCTCCGTCACCGACCTCGGCCTCGGCCACTGCATTACTGCCTCGACCTTGGCGGGGTCCACAGAAATACCATCACCAGAAATAACGTGTCCCAGAAAGTGCACCTCGCCGAGCCAAAACTTGCACTTGCTGAGCTTCACATACAACTGGTGATCTCGTAACGTCTGCAGCACCACACCCAAATGGTACGCGTGCTCCTCGGCAGACTGCGAATAAACAAGGATGTCATCCACGAAGATGACCACAAACTGGTCCAAATACGGATGAAACACCCTCTGCATCAAGTCCATGAAGGCTGCTGGGACATTGGTGAGCCCGAACGGCATCACCAAAAACTCGTAATGTCCGTACCTCGTACTAAATGCAGTCTTCTCCACATCGGACTCGCGAATTCTCAGCTGATAGTAACCGGACCGCAAATCAATCCGCGAGAACACTCGCGCAGACTGGAGCTGGTCGAACAAATCATCAATCCGTGGCAACGGATACTTGTTCTTAATGGTTACTTCATTCAACTGCCGATAGTCAATGCATAGCCGCAGACTGCCGTCCCTCTTCTTCACAAACAACACGGGCGCACCCTAAGGGGAAAAGCTAGGACGAATGTACCCCTTGGCCAACAGTTCCTGCAACTGCGCCCTCAACTCCCTCAACTCAGCGGGGGCCATACGGTAGGGAGCCTTCGCCAAAGGTCCCGTACCAGGCACAACCTCGATCACAAAATCGATCTCCCGCTGGGGAGGTAATCCAGGCAACTCCTCGGGAAAAACGTCAGGAAACTCGCACACCACCAGAATGTTCTCGACATTCGGTTCCATCCGGTCAGACACAACCACGGATGCGAGAAAACCCTGACAACCAGAATCAAGCAACCGACGGGCTCGAATAGCAGAAATGAGGAATCGAGAAGAGGTGGAACGGATACCTTGGAAATAGAAGGTCCACTTGCTCGGATGCTGGAAGTAGACCCTCTTCATTCCACAATCCACCACCGCTCCATGAGTCTCGAGCCAGTCCATGCCTAGAATCACATCGTAATCCCGAAGCTGCAACGCATACAACCTGCCTGGCATACTCCACCCATCGATCCAAACCGGAACCTGATCTAAGCAATACGGAGTGATCATAAAATCACCGAAGGCAACTCCTCTGCCAAATCACAGAACAACTGGGTCACCGGCTCCTCGATGCTCAACGCGAAATCCTCCGAAATAAACGAATGAGACGCGCCAGAATCAAACAAAACCCGAGCCGCACAACCCAAAATCTGAACGATACCTTCCACGAGCTGCGACGCCATTGCCTCCGCCCTGGTCATGTACGTGATCTGGCCTCGAGCTCTCTGCCTGCCTCCCACACTAGCTGACCTGGGTAGCGGCGGATACTATCCCTGCTGCTGCTGCTACCTCTGCTGCTGGGGAACCTGCTACTGCGGCGGCCTCTGAGGACAGTCACGCGCCATGTGCCCTGGCTGGTCACACCGAAAACAGATAATCGGCGCCGTGCACTGCCTGCCTGGGTGGAACCCACTACATCGTGGACACGGTCCTCGCGACCCACCCACTGATCCCTGACGCTGCAAGGGGATCGGCTACTGTACACTGCCCGATGAAGCTTGCCCCTAATCCTTGGACTTCTTCTTACCGAACCCTTTCTTGAAAAATTTCTTGACCTTCGTGCCAAAGGACGCAGATCCTGTCACCGACGCTGCCTGTGCCGGCACTCCTGAACCACTCATCGCATGCTGGAAAGAACCCTGCTGCTGGGTAGCCGACTGCTGGCTGCGACCTGACAAAGACTGCCCCTGGCTGATCGGTCCTCGGGTCCTCTGCATATCCATCTCCAAGGAAGCCGCAACATGAGACGATGTCTCTAGATCAGTGGCCCCGTTCGCAATCAGATGGTGCCTTAGCTCCTGCCTCAAACCCTGAACAAACTGCGCGGTCTTCACCCTATCATGCTCCATGATGTGAGGTGCATACCGACCCAGCTCGACAAATCGGGCCCTGTACTGCAACACGGACATGTCGCCCTGCACCAGCTCCAGAAACTCCTGCATCCGCTGTGTAGCAACAAAATCTGGACAGTACGTACGCTCGAAAGCACTGACGAAGTCATCCCACTCGACCTTCTCAAGTGGACGAAGCTGAAAGGACGTCTTCCACTCGGAAGACCACCACTTCTGAGCCGTACCCTACAACTGGTTGTAGGCCAACACCACTCTGTCCTCGGCAGCGCTCTTCGCAGAACTGAACACCCGCTCCATCTCATCAAGCCAATCACGAGCCGCATCAGGGTCTGCCTGGCCGCTGAAGTAAGGTGGATGGAACTGCAGAAAGTCCCTCACTGCTCGGCCTAGCCCACCCCTAGCTGACGAGCCCTCACCAGCCTCTCCACCGAACTACTGAGACATAAGCTGGTACATGCCACGGAAGAAATCCTCGGCCCCCAGAACCCTCGCAGTAGCCGCGGCCTCGGTAGCTCCTAGTGGCGCTCTGCTTTGCTCTTCCTGGTCCCCCTGGACCCCCTACTGGATCTCCTGACCTCCAGCCGACTGCCCCTGCTGAGAGCGAGTGCTCCGCCTCGGCGCCATACTCGCTCCTGAAGCAAAAGACAGAAAACACGAAAACGGCATGGTCAAGAAAAACACACGATGCCCGATGCCAGTGTCAATTGTACATCATTGTTGTGGACAAGTGGACCACTACACTTACCTATGATTCTCATGTAATTCCACAACCGCGCTCTGATACCAGCTGTAACGACCCGAGAATCCGATTATCGGGAAGGCCCGATAACCCGAGACTCGCACCGCCACCCACGAGTCCGAAGACTCGGAAGGGTTATAAGGATGGTGTGGAAACTACACAAGTATCACAAGTAATTGCAGAAATTAAACAGTTAAAATATTAAGCAGGAAATGAATTAACATTTTACATGGTCCACAAAAATAACAACAATAGTCCGCAACTAGTACAGAGACAAGAAAGAAAAGCACTGCTACACGGGGCATACCCCGTCTCTGACCTCTGGCACTACCTCTGGGCACCCGCACCACGCTGCACCCCAGACGCGCTCCCCCGGGGCGGCGCCTCACCTGAAACACGGTGAAAACACGTAGGGAATGAGTCTCGGAACAAGACTCAGTAGGGATCACTCGAACCCTACCTCGTAAAACGAGAAACCACTACGCTAGCGGTAGGAGAGTATCTCGGAAAGGAATGCCATGTACTCTACATAACAAAGACCCTACGGCACGTAAACCGACACACGTGCCACGGTGAGACAACCGAAACTCAACGGTCAACCCGACAAAACTCAAAGGTCAAAGCCACGAAACTGACAGCCTGACACTCCGTACTCGACAGGAGTACCTCCCACTAGAAGCATAGCCGGTAGCTTCCCCTGACGTCTTACACCGCATCGCAGGTGAACTGCCTGACGTGGTAGCGCCTACCCAAGGCACGAACACCGCACAAGTAACCACAAACAAGTGACTAGCTGGGGTCACGCCCGTCGACGTGGGTCCAACCGCCCCCAACCACGTGTGCACACACAGACCGCGCGTCCCTGGTCTGGCCCTCTGATCGGTATTCCCCTCAGCCGGACTCTCGCTGTAAGATGTGGGGCCCGACGGCAACCGGTCCACAAACTGCCTCTAAGGGTAAGCCCGTACACCACTCCCTGGTGCGACATGTACCGCGTACTGGTAGGCTACGACTAGTGGAGGGTCACTGAAGGAGTAGACTCTCAAGTCAACGGAAAACAACGTCCGCATTCGACGACGTACGGGGATCACCCCACGTACCGGCCCCGTCGCACGGTGGCCACAGTCGGACTAAAAACGGGGTTGCAACCCTCTCGGGGCAACCAGGCGCCTGACGGTCCACCTCTGGACCGTCACAGGCACGTGACGGTCTAGGCGGGACCGTCACATGGAGCCTGACGGTCCTACGCAGGCCGTCACACTCTCAGCGCCAAAACAGAATGTAACGCGCCTGCCTGGACGCGTTACAGACTGTGACGCGCCTAAGCAGGTGCGTCAGAGAACATAACGGCCCAGCCCTGGGGCGTTACACTTCCTGGGGGTAAAACGGCTCTGACGCACCCACCCTGGGCCGTCACAAGGCTGTGACGCGCCAGTCCTGGTGTGTCACACGCCTTGACCCCCAACGGTCAAATCAACGGTCAGAAGCCAACGGTCGGGTGCCTCTGACGGTCCACCCCAGGCGCGTTACAGGCACGTGACGATCTGGCGGAGGCCGTCACACTCCCAGCCCCCGGCTGGTCAACAGGGGCTGTGACGCACCCTCCCAGGCGCGTCACACGGCTGTGGCGGTCTATCGGGGGACCGTCACAGCCCCTGACCCCAAAGGCTAGCAAAGGGCGTGTGACGCACCCTCCCAGGCGCGTCACACCCAAATGGCGGTCTATCGCGGGACCGTTACAGTCCCTGACCCCCAAAGGCTAAACAAAGGGCATGTAACGGCCCCTCCAAGGCGCGTTACATCATGTAACGGTCCCTGGAAGGACCGTTACACGCACCCGACGGCGAAAACGGCATAACCGCTCAAAAACTTCGACTACGCCCCCGTGCCTCCACCGGAGAGGGGGAAATCAAAGGGGAAGACCCCTAGGGACCCCTAGCATGATTCTAGGCCATCAAAATGTGAAATCATGCATCAAATCCATAGATCGGGCGAGCTCTCCCCAAATCATGAAAAACCCCAAACCCGCTCAATCACGCCCCTCTCGGCCTCCGCTCGGCCTATAAACCACAGAAATGAACGGCGGGGAGCTAGGGAACGTCACCCTACCTCAATGGTGCGAATGCTCCGCCGGATCGTCCCCGATCGCAAGAAAATGCTTTGAAAACCCTCGTTCTTCCTTGAGCTCCCACGACCCACGAATGCCTCCACGATCACCTCGTCGCCGCCATCGTCACCACGCCGTCGCCCCGTGCCGTCTGCAGCCGGAGGGGATGCCGCCGCGGTCTCGCCGGACGAAGAAGAGAGGAAGAGGGGGCGGTGCTCACGGTGGGGGAGAAAGGAGGAAGAAGAAGAAGAAGAAGAAGGTGGGGGAGAGAGAGAAAATAGGGGGGTATTTATAGGAAAATCCAGAAATTCCGAAAAATACCAAAAAATAGAAAATTACATTTCCGGAATCCTCCGGACGCACCGATCGCAACGGTACCACTCGTGCCCAGGTGAACGACCCGGTTCACCCGCAGCGAGGTTCCGAAGGAATTGTCGAAACACACACCAGAAATCGGAAAATACGCGCGGAAAAGCCACGGAACGCCTCCGGGCCTCCGAAACAACTCCGGATTGCGCCGATCCGAACACGAAAGATGACCGAAACGAAATTTCAGACACAACGGAGCCGGACACTCCGAAAAACCAGATCCGGGACCCACGAAGAAGGATCCGAAAGGTCCGGAATATTACAGCGGGACAGTGTGATCCCTTTTTTTTAAAACGGTACCTGCACTCAACAGTTAACACACAATTCTTGCATCGATGTCTGTACCGAACAGTTAACACACAATTATTACACAAGAAATGGAATTGCACTTTACAAAGAAATCCACATACCCAGGTAATTCACAGAAACAAGCAGAGACATAATGCAAACCAAACAAGATTCCTCCGGTAAAAATCCATAACGGTAACTCATCATTCATGCTTTACATTTACAGTTTTACCCCTCTTTTCTCCTATAAGTATCCCCCTAGCGCTTGGCCAAATGCATTGCAGGTGGTTTCGGTGCAGCGGATTCCTTTGAGATGGGAAAGGAGAGATCATGGTCTTTGGAGATGGAGGGTGAACCTTCCCGCCCTACCAAGAGGGGGAGGTTCGACCGCGAGTTCAAGAAATTGATCGAGATTGAAGGTCGTCTGAGCGACAGGGTTCTCTCGCGAAGGGTGAGTTAGCTCTTTCTCTATTCTTCAGACACGAGTTCTTTCTTACCCATTCATTCTTTTCTTTCCTTTCCTTTCAGCCGTATCCCCTCTTTCCAGGTCCTCGAAGATTCTCCAGACTGCCTTGGCTATCGAAGCTCACTTCCAACGTTACTACCAACATGAGGGTTTTTATTTCAAAGTGGCACCTTCAAGGCCTGGTTATCCACACCAAATATTATAACAAGATTTACATGGATTGGGCAGCCATGGGTGCACTGGTAGAGGTTTGGCACCCTAAAACCCACACCTTCGTCTTTCCTACTTTTGAATCGACGATCCTTCTGGAGGAGGCGGAACTCCTGCTTGGCTTAAAAAGATTCAGGAATGATGGGAGAATAAAAATTTTGCCCATGGGGAAGAAGGTGTCCTCTGAGGAAGTCCTAGGAAGCTTCATGCCCTACAGAGCCATTAAAGGCGTTCAGACACAGCGGGGAATCAACTTACAAAAGCTCGCAGACTGGACCATGAGCGCTTTAGAAAGATTGACAGATGACGAATGCTTAGAAGGACTCATGAAAGGGTTCATGATATGTTTGGCCGGAGCTCTCCTCTTCCCCAGCACCGACAATATCATGGAGGAGGATCAGCTGGGTGCGATTTGCGGACTCTGGAAGGGCAAGAGAGTGGGGCCAGCCGTCCTCGCCTACCTTTACAGCGGTCTTACGGCTTCCAGCATGGGCCAGCCCCCCTATGGGTGCATGTTTCTCCTTAATTGCTGGATCGATCTCCACTTCAAATTTGATCGCTGCGAGGAGGCTCGAACTACTTCCAGAATCTTCCAACAAAGCCCCCTTTATCACATGGTTGATGCGTTGGGTTTTGGCGGGAGTGTGATCAATCACATGTCTCGGCTGAAGTCACGTGGGGACTGGCGCACTTACTTCAACACTTTGGAGCGGGATGCGTTTACTCACGCGCCAGCATGTTTACTTGGACGTGAGCTTCTCACAAGATCCTCCCCTGATGCGGAACTCCAGCTTATTGATGCAACTGAGTTTGTTCTTTACAGCTCGCACCGGTGTTGCCTGCAAATCGGCCTTCTGCGACACTCTTTTCCTACGCTATCCGACCTTCCTTTGATTAAAGAAAGGGAGTTGGGCACTGATGATGATGCGATAGACATGACAGCGATCAAATCAGCGTGGAAGGCAAGCGTTCCACAGAAGGCGATGGTGTCTGTGAGTGAGGATCGGGAGCTATGGAAGGCTTATGTAATGGAGCTCGGGAAACTGAGGCCTGAGGTGCCCAAACCTTGATGTATCTCATTTTGAAATAAATGTCAATTCTTAATGCCACTGTACGCTTCTTGAATCTCCCCTTTTCCTTTTGGCATAGGTGGCTTAGAATGGCAGACGACGGCTACCTGTCATCTGTCGGGAGCCGGAGGACCAGAATAACTTCAGCACGAGGGGTTGCCCTGAGGCGTCCTAGAGCTGAAAGTTTATCTCCGAGTGTCAAGGAGAGATGTAAGGGGGAAGAGTGGAGAGAGAGATGGGGATAGAGCGGCATCGAGTTTTGGGCAAGAGGGGGGCAATGAAGGCCCTGGCGATGAAACTTTGGGAGAAGCAGTGATCGGGCACGTCAACCTCTCAGAGTCGTTGCCGGGAATTGGAGCTCACAATGGTGGGCTTCTGGAGCTGGTGCAATCTTTTCGGGAAGCAGAGGGCAGCTCGACCAACGGCCTTGACTTCGAGAGCTTCACGGCCATCGGGTCACGAGAGAAGCAGGAAGATGACGAAGGGCACCGCCAAAGAGCCGGTGGGAACGTGTGGTATGACAAAGCGATTGATGCGTCACAGAACTATAGAAGGCCTCCAAGGGACTTCTTTCCTTCGGAGAGAAGAGAGAAGAGAAGTGACCAGAATAGTGACGAGGGTTAGTGAGTGGCTTGCATACCCACCCACTCCTGATGACGGGCACAAACCCTTATATAGATGTGTGAGTGGAATGGCTTGGTACGAACGCGGCTTGTTTGCCCTGGATGCGTTCCTTCTCCTCTACGGCTCTTCTCTACCACATAGGTTCCCGCGAGACATGCTCGACGAGATGTCTCCTTAAAAACCCGGGGCGGTGAGTCACAATAGTCAGGATTTTCAAAGGGAATCTGCCACCGACTTCAACAATGTCGATGCCTAATCCTCTTTTCCCACGTGAATGTCCCCAATTTTCTTCTTCGCGCTAAAAGTAGTCACAATAGGACAAGGGACACGGGGAATCTTTAGACCACGTAAGGGTGGCGGGTCAACAAATCACGGCTCTACTCCATTTACTTCATATGGCGAAGTGGCATGCGAGGGTACCGAGGCCATGATTTCAAAAGATCTACCACCAATTTCAACAACGTCGGCCACTGGTCATGTTTTCCCGCATAAATGTCCCCCATTTTTTTGCGCTAAAAATAGTTACAATGGGACAATAAACACGGGGAACCTTTGGACCGAATAGGGAGGACAAGTCAACAAATCACGCCTTCGAATCGATCACTCTACATGGTAGAGTGGGTGCGAGAGTAAAAGGAGGGTGAATTGTCGTAAAGGCTGTTGCTAGGGGTGATGGTGATAGATCTAGATCGCCTCCTTTCCAATCCTATAAGTATCTCCCCTTTCCCTCGACTTGGAAGTACCAAAGTCGTGAGAGCAGATTTGAGGAGTGCAAGTTTGTAAGGAGGGGAGGTAGTGAGTGTTGCTCATTTATCAGGATGGAGGATGAATCTAGCTTCAGAGTAGAAGGTGAGTCTTCCCGCTCTTCGAAGAGGAGCAGATCTGGTAGCAGTTCCAGAAGACTCTCAGAAGTCGAAGGACAACTGAGTGAGAGGACCCGATCACAGCTTGTACGTGGATCCCTTAGTTCCTTTCTTCATCCTTTCTTCTCCTTTCTTGCTTAGCAAGGCTCCCCTTTCTCACCTCTTGTGTATGTGCAAAGCATGATGCGATCGCACATCTCGTGGGAGCTGGTAGTAGCGGCATATCGAGGTCTCCCGGACTTCCAGAAGGCTAGACTAGACGTGATGGGGTTCGGGGCCTTCCTCCGAATCGAGCCAATTAAGCTCGAGCTTGCCCTGATCCAAGATTGCGTGAAAGATGGGACCCAATGAGCCGGGCATTCCTGATGTCGTGGGGGCACATGGTGCCCAGCCTGGAAGACATGGTCCGCATCACGGGCCTGAAGGTAGATGGGGAAGCGGTGACTGGCGTCACCTACGCGGACTACCGAGAAGGTGCCCAGAAGTTGTTGGGGCTGGACCTTGACGGTCGGAAGAACAGGTCAGTAGCTAAGGCATCGATCATGGAGGTGTTAGGGCTTACTGACATTCGTCCACGGGATGACGAGTCCCTAGAGGAATTCATGGAAAGGGCAGAAAGAGGTGCTCGTGCCGTATACTGCGTGGATGCTAGCAACTGGGAGAAGACCAATATGGACCTGAGGAGGTTCCTCCTCTTCCTGTTGGGCAAGTTGTTGCTGGGCTCCAAGGGAGACAACATACACTGCCGCTTCCTGGAGCTGCTCGTGGACTTGGAGAGGGTAGGACAGTACGCCTGGGGAGCTGCCATACTAGAGCATCTATTCACAGGTCTGTCGCAAAGGACAGGCCGAGAGGTGACAATAAATGGGTTTACGCCCTTCATCCAGGTAAAAGATTATTATTATTATTATTTTGGTTTTTGTTGATGCCAATGACACATGATGGTGTAGCTATGGAGCTACTATTATATTCCAATGGGGAGAGCTCGACACTGGCGGCCAGTGACGATCCTGTTGGCTAGGCGGTGGCAACCCATCATGAGCACAGCACCACTATCCTACCAACTGATGGTATTAAGATGGGAGCTACAAGAGTTCCCTGCAACGATGGTAGGATACTTTTTTCTATTTTTTTTTGTTCATTTTTTATCATTTTTTTTGTATTTTTGAGTAACTAAGAAGATATGTACAACCCAACATAGGTGAACTGGAGGTCTTACTCGAATATGGTCGATGTCGACCAGCCATGGGTAATTGGAAGCTGTGCCCGGTTCGAACAGGACCTCTGGCTCCATTGTTTGAATGAAATTGAGCCACTAAGGCTACGATTAGCCATGAGGACCCTAGGGCTTGCCCAGGAATGGGTGGATATGACCACATCACCTAGCGTTGGGAAGAAGACGCGTGGGCTGGCAACCTGCGTTGATTGGAGGGTGCGCTTCCCCGAACAGTATGAAGACTGGCAACGGGGTGGCACGCTCGTGGAATCACAAGCGCAAGACAGTGAAGATTACCTACGGCTCTACAGGGCAATGTATGCGAAGATGCTCCAGCTTGGGGGGCTTGTGGAGGTAAAGTAAAAACACCATTTTTTTTGCCTTTTACAATTTCTATTTTTTTTATTTTTTTGTGAACTCAAGAGCCATAACTGTAGGATACCCGTGACACCATAATAACGAACTTACGAGCTCGTTTGGCGGACACGGAGCAAGAGTTGAATGACACCCGAGCGGCTCTGGGTTCATCAGTAAGTGTGTATGTACACGCTCCTGGTATGATTTGAAATTCATGGCCCTAACCACTTAAATGTCACCTCTTATGTGTCGCAGCGTGCCCAGCTTGATGCAGTTTCATCGGCGATGGGGGCAGACGGCGTTTCTTCCAGTCTATGGATTCCTACTTCAGAGTTAGATCTACTCCACGAGCAGCTTACTCATGCCACACAACGGGCTGCGGAGGCAGAAGGTATGTTTTCTACACAGGTGAGGGTTTCACCGTTTAATATCCCTTGTTCAAACCTTGCCATATTCCTGAGATGAAACGTATGGCAGGAGAAAGAAACACAGGAGGCACTTGCGCATGCTGCGCAGAAGGAAGCTAGAATAGCCGAGCTAGAAGAGGAACTGCAGCGTCGCTGTAACGACCCGAGAATCCGATTACCGGGAAGGCCCGATAACCCGAGACTCGCACCGCCACCCACGAGCCCGAAGACTCGGAAGGGTTAAAAGGATGGTGTGGAAACTACACAAGTATCACAAATAATTGCAGAAATTAAACAGTTATACTATTAAGCAGGAAATAAATTAACAATTTAAATGGTCCACAATAAAATAACAACAACAGCAACAGTAGTCCACGACTAGTACAGTGACAAGAAGAAAAGTACAGCTACACGGGGCATACCCCGGCTCTGACCTCTGGCACTACCTCTGGGCACCCGCACCACGCTGCGCTCCTGACGCGCTCCCCGAAGGTGGCGTCTCACCTGAAACACGGTGAAAACACGCAGGGAATGAGTCTCAGAACAAGACTCAGTAGGGATCACTCGAACCCTACCTCAAAAACGAGAAACCACTACTCTAGCGGTAGGAAAGTACCTCGGAAAGGAAAGCCCTGTACTCTACAGAACTAGACCCTACGGCACGCAAACCGACACACGTGCCACGGTACGAGAAGACCGAAACTCAACGATCGAACCGTAAAACTCGAAGGTCGGAAACACACGACTGACAGTCTAACACTCCGTACTCGACAGGAGTACCACCCACTAGAAGCACAGCCGGTAGCGTCCCCTGACGTCTTACACCGCACCGCAGGTGAACCGCCTGACGTGGTAGGTCCTACCCGAGGCGCAAACACCGTACAAGTAACCACAAACAAGTAACTAGCTGGGGTCACGCCCGTCGACGTGGGTCCAACCGCCCCCAACCACGTGTGCACACACGGACCTTGCGTCACTAGGTCTGGTCCTCTGACCGGTTTTCCCCCGTAGCCGGACTCTGGCTACCGACGAGGGGCCTACGGTAACCGGTCCACAAACCGTCTCGAAAGGTGGGTGCCCGTACACCACTCCCAGGTGAGACCAGCACCTCGTACTGGTGGGCTACGACTAGTGGAGGGTCACTGAAGGAGTAGACTCTCGAGTCAACGGAAAACAACGTCTGAAACCGACAACGTGTGGGAATCACCCCACGCACCAGCCCCGTCGCACGGTGACCACGGTCGGAAAAGAAACAGACGCACTGCCCACGGTCAAACGCCTGACCGAGGCAAACGGGACTTCCAGACACCAAAGACACAGTCACGGAACTCCACGGGGTGCCCGGGACGCACACACGGCCCAAGGGGAACACCCAACAACGAACAAAATCGCGCTAGGGCCACCTAGCGCGACAGGGCATGTCGCGCTAGGGTCCCCTAGCGCAACAAGGGTTGTCGCGCTATGGCCCCATAGCGCGACACGGACCATCGCGCTAGGTCCTCCTAGCGCGACAGGGGCCATCGCGCTAGGCACTCCTAGCGCGACAATGATGATCGCGCTAGGGCCCCATAGCGCGACACGAACCGCCAAACTGTTCATCTTCTCCGATGAACGCGCTCGGTCGGGGCAGCGCGACCTCCAAGAACGCGCTACTGGAGTATAGCGCGTTCTCAGTCCGCGGCCGAAAACGGTAAGAACGCCCAAAAAACCAACCACGCCCCCATACCTCCATAGGAGAGGGGGAAAACAAAGGGGAAGACCCCTGGGGACCCCTAGCATGATTCTAGGCCCTCAAAACACGAATCCATGCATTGAATCCATAGATCGGGCGAGCTCTCCCCAAATCATGGAAAAACCCAAAAACGCTCAAATGATCCCCTCTCGGCCTCTCCGCAGCCTACAAATCACGGAAAAGAACGGCATGAGGCTAAGGAACGTCACCCTACCTCGATGGAGCGAATGCTCCGCCGGATCGATCACGAATCACGAAGAATGCTCGAAGCTTCACGAACTCCCCACGCTTCCCACGCTCGCCGCACGCCCACGAGATCGCCTCACCGTCGCCCACGCATCCGCGCCGTCGCCCCGCCGCCGTCCGTAGCCGGAGAGAGGGAGAGAGAGGGGGCTCACGGTCGCGAGAGAGAGGAGGAGGAAGAAGAAAGAGAAAAGGGAAAGAAAAAGAAAAAGGAATTAGGATTTATAGAAAATCCGAATTTTTGGAAAAATATCGAAAAATAGAAAAATACATTTCTGGAATCCTCGAAACGCACCGATCGCAACGGTACCACTCGTGCCCGGGTGAACGGCCCAGTTAACCCGCAGCGAGCGTCCGAAGGAAAAGCCGAAACACACGCCGGGAATCGGAAAACACACGCAGAAAAGTCGCGGAACGCCTCCGGGCCTCCGAAACGACTCCGGATCGCACCGATCCGAACACGAAAGATGTCCGAAACGAAATTTCGGACACAACAGAGCTGGACGCTCCGAAAACCAGATCCGGGACCCACGAAGAAGGATCCAAAAGGTCCGAGATATTACAGCCCTCCCCCCTTAAGGAATTTCGTCCTCGAAATTGAGAACAACCAACGGGAAAAGAAGAGGAAGACTCACTCGAACAGATACGGGAACTGCTGACGCATCTCGTCCTCACGTTCCCACGAAGCCTCACCACCAGAGTGTCGCTGCCACACGACCTTCACCAAGGGAATGACCTTGTTCCGCAGGCGCTGCTCTCGCCTATCTTCCACGCGGATCGGAAACTCTGGGAGAGAAAGATCTGGAGTCACCTTAGGCCAAACAGAAAACTCGAGCACATGAGAGTCATCGGGCATATACTTCCGCAACATCGAGACGTGGAACACGTCATGCACCGACGCCAACTCAGGAGGTAACTGCAACCGGTAAGCAACCTCACCGATGCGTTCCACAATCGCGAAAGGACCAATATAGCGGGGACTCAGCTTCCCACGTCGTCCAAAACGCATCACCCCCTTCATCGGAGAAACTCTCAAGAACACATGATCGCCTACGGCGAACTCGAGAGGCTGCCGCCTACGGTCAGCATAGCTCTTCTGTCGACTCTGGGCCGCCAACATGTTCTGACGAACCAGGTGCACAACATCCACACATTGCTGCACCAATTCCGGTCCCGTCAAAACACGCTCACCCACCTCAAACCAATCAAGTGGAGTCCGACAAGGACGCCCATACAGAGCCTCATAGGGAGCCATGCCGATGCTCGAATGATAGCTGTTGTTATAGGCAAACTCCACCAACGGTAGGTGATGAATCCAACTCCCCTGCCACTCCAGGCAGCAGGATCTCAGCATGTCCTCCAAAGTCTGAATGGTCCTCTCAGACTGACCATCTGACTGAGGATGATACGCCGAGCTAAATGCCAACTCCGTGCCAAGAGCTCGCTGGAAACCCCTCCAGAATCCAGAAGTGAAGCGCGGATCCCGATCCGACACAATCGAAATGGGAACCCCATGCAACGGAACGATCCGCTCCACATACAGACGAGCCAACCTGGACACGCTCCAGCTGACCTTGACCGGTAACAATCGAGTCACCTTCGTCAGCCGATCCACTAGTAACCAAATACTGTCCTGCCCACTCGGGGTCCTTGGCAACCCCACCACAAAATCTGTGGTCACGTGGTCCCACTTCCAAGCAGGAACATCCAAAGGCTGGAGAGTACCTCCTGGTCGCTGATGCTCCGCCTTCACCTACTGACAGAGCAGGCACCTGGCCACAAATTCGGCGACATCTCTCTTCATGCCAGGCCACCAAAACTGCCTCCGCAAGTTCCGATACATCTTCGTCGCACCCGGGTGCACAGTGTACCTGCTCCCATGAGCCTCGCGTAACACCGCACGACGAGCCTGCTCCTCAGCTGGGACGTACAACCTGCCACGAAACCTCGCAGCACCGTCCTCACCGAGCTCTACGTCAGCCATCGCAAGAATCCGGGGCAACTCAGGGTCCGCATGCTGAGCCTCTGTCACCTGACGACGGATAGCAGGAGTGACAGTCAGACTCGCAAGCACTGCCAACCCTCGCTCCTGGGGAATCTTGAGCCTGAAAGATACCTCGGGCACTTGTTCCCAGAGCCTCCACTTCCTCAACATCAAGGTACAGACCGCCACCTTCCGACTCAAGGCATCGGCGACGACATTCATCCTGCCCGGCTGATAAGATAGGGTGAAGTCATAGTCCTTCATGAACTCCATCCAACGCCTTTGTCTGAGGTTCAGATCTCTCTGCGAGAACACATACCTCAAACTTTGATGGTCAGTGAACACCTCGAACTTCTCACCGTACAGATAATGCCTCCAGATCTTCAGCGCGAAGATCACCGCCACCAACTCAAGATCATGGGTAGGGTAGTTCTCCTCATGGGGCTTTAGCTGCCGAGATGCATAAGCCACCACTCTACCATGCTGCATCAAAACAGCACCCAGTCCAACGCCGGAAGCATCTGTACACACCACAAAACCTCCCGATCCAGAAGGCAAAACCAACACCGGAGCCGAGGTGAGCAACCTCTTCAGTTCACTGAAGCTCTGCTCACACTCCTCGGACCAAACGAAAGGCACCTCCTTCCGCGTGAGCCTCGTCATCGGGGTCGCAATGCGGGAAAAATCCTGGATAAACCGGCGATAATACCCCGCAAGCCCCAAGAAACTCCGGATCTCCGTCACCGACCTCGGCCTCGGCCATTGCATCACAGCCTCGACCTTGGCGGGATCCACGGAAATGCCATCACCAGAAATCACGTGCCCCAGAAAGTGCACCTCGCTGAGCCAAAACTCGCACTTGCTGAGCTTCGCATACAACTGGTGATCTCGCAACGTCTGCAGCACCACACTCAAATGGTACGCATGCTCCTCAGCAGACCGCGAATAAACAAGGATGTCATCCACCAAGATGACCACGAACTGGTCCAAATACGGATGGAACACCCTCTGCATCAAGTCCATGAAGGCTGCTGGGGCATTGGTGAGCCCAAACGGCATCACCAAGAACTCATAATGCCCGTACCTCGTACTGAACGCAGTCTTCTCGACATCGGACTCGCGAATTCTCAGCTGATAGTAACCGGACCGCAAATCAATCCGCGAGAACACCCGCGCAGACTGAAGCTGGTCGAACAAATCATCAATCCGCGGCAACGGATACTTCTTCTTAATGGTCACTTCATTCAGCTCCCGATAGTCAATGCATAGCCGCAGACTACCGTCTTTCTTCTTCACAAACAACACGGGCGCACCCCAAGGGGAAAAGCTCGGACGAATGTACCCCTTGGCCAACAGTTCCTGCAACTGCGCCCTCAACTCCCTCAGCTCAGCGGGGGCCATACGGTAGGGAGCCTTCGCCAAAGGTCCCGTACCAGGTACAACCTCGATCACGAAATCGATCTCCCGCTGGGGAGGTAATCCAGGCAACTCCTCAGGAAAAACATCGGGAAACTCGCACACCACCGCAATGTCCTCGACATCCGGCTCCATCCGGTCAGACACAACCACAGACGCGAGAAAACCCTGACAACCTGATCAAGCAATCGACGGGCTCGAATAGCAGAGATAAGGAATCGAGAAGAGGTGGAACGGATACCTTGGAAATAGAAGGTCCTCTTGCTCGGATGCTGGAAGTAGACCCTCTTCATTCCACAATCCACCACCGCTCCATGAGTCTCGAGCCAATCCATGCCTAGAATCACGTCGTAATCCCGAAGCTGCAATGCATACAACCTGCCTGGCATACTCCGCCCATCGATCCACACCGGAACCTGGTCGAAGCAATACGGAGTGACCATAAAATCACCCGAAGGCAACTCCACTGCCAAATCACAGGACAACTGGGTCACCGGCTCCTCGACGCTCGACGCGAAATCCTCCGAAATAAACGAATGAGACGCGCCAGAATCAAATAAAACCCGAGCCGCACAACCCAAAATCTGAACGGTACCTTCCACGAGCTGCGACGCCACTGCCTCTGCCCTGGTCAAGTGCGTGATCTGGCCACGAGCCCTCTGCCTGCCTCCCACACTAGCTGACCTGGGTAGCGGCGGATACTGTCCCTGCTGCTGCTGCTGCTGGGGAACCTGCTGCTGCGGCGGCCTCTGAGGACAGTCACGCGCCATGTGCCCTGGCTGGTCACACCGAAAACAGATGATCGGCGCCGTGCACTGCCTGCCTGGGTGGGTCCCACCACACCGTGGACAAGGTCCTCGCGATCCACCCACTGATCCCTGACGCTGCAAAGGAATCGGCTGCTGTACACTGCCCGATGAAGCTTGCCCTTGATCCTTGTGCTTCTTCCGAAGACTCTTCTTCAAGAACTTCTTGATCTTCGAGCCGAAGGACGCAGATCCTGCCACTGACGCTGCCGGTGCCGGTACTCCTGAACCACCCGACGCATGCTGGAAGAAACCCTGCTGCTGGGTAGCCGACTGCTGGCTGCGACCTGACAAAGACTGTCCCTGGCTGATCGGTCCTCGAGTCCTCTGCATATCCATCTCCAAGGAAATCGCAACACGAGACGCCGTCTCTAGATCAGTGGCCCCATTCGCGATCAAATGGTGCCTCAGCTCCAACCTCAAGCCTGCACAAACTGCGTGGTCCTCACCCTCTCATGCTCCATGATATGAGGTGCATACCGACCCAGCTCGACAAATCGGGCCCTATACTGCAACACGGACATGTCACCCTGCACCAGCTCCAGAAACTCCCGCATCCGCTGCGTAGCAACGACGTCTGGACAGTACGTACGCTCGAAAGCACTGACAAAGTCACCCCACTCGACCTGCTCAAGTGGACGAAACTGAAAGGACGTCTTCCACTCGGAAGACCACCACCTCCGAGCCGTACCCTGCAACTGGTTGTAGGCCAACCCCACTCTGTCCTCGGCAGTACTCTTCGCAGAACTGAACACCCGCTCCATCTCATCGAGCCAATCACGAGCCGCATCAAGGTCTGCCTGGCCGCTAAAGTAAGGTGGATGGAACTGCATGAAGTCCCTCATCGCTCGGCCTGGCCCACCCCTAGCTGACGAGCCCTCAACAGCCTCTCCGCCAAACTGCTGAGACATGAGATGGTACATGCCACGGAAGAAATCCTCGGCCCCCGGAGCCCTCGCAGCATCCGCGGCCTCGGTAGCTCCCGGAACTCTGCTATGCTCCTCCTGGTCCCTCTGGACCCCCTGCTGGATCTCCTGACCTCCAGCCAACTGCCCCTGCTGAGAGCGAGAACTCCTCCTCGGCGCCATACTCGCTCCTGAAGCAAAAGACAGAAAACACGAAACGGCACGGTCAAAATAAACACACGGTGCCCAATGCCAGCGTCACATATACATCATCGTTGTGGACTAGTGGACCACTACAATTACCCATGATTCTCATGTAATTCCACAACCGCGCTCTGATACCAGCTGTAACGACCCGAGAATCCGATTACCGGGAAGGCCCGATAACCCGAGACTCGCACCGCCACCCACGAGCCCGAAGACTCGGAAGGGTTAAAAGGATGGTGTGGAAACTACACAAGTATCACAAATAATTGCAGAAATTAAACAGTTATACTATTAAGCAGGAAATAAATTAACAATTTACATGGTCCACAATAAATAACAACAACAGCAACAGTAGTCCACGACTAGTACAGTGACAAGAAGAAAAGTACAGCTACACGGGGCATACCCCGGCTCTGACCTCTGGCACTACCTCTGGGCACCCGCACCACGCTGCGCTCCTGACGCGCTCCCCGAAGGTGGCGTCTCACCTGAAACACGGTGAAAACACGCAGGGAATGAGTCTCAGAACAAGACTCAGTAGGGATCACTCGAACCCTACCTCAAAAACGAGAAACCACTACTCTAGCGGTAGGAAAGTACCTCGGAAAGGAAAGCCCTGTACTCTACAGAACTAGACCCTACGGCACGCAAACCGACACACGTGCCACGGTACGAGAAGACCGAAACTCAACGATCGAACCGTAAAACCCGAAGGTCGGAAACACACGACTGACAGTCTAACACTCCGTACTCGACAGGAGTACCACCCACTAGAAGCACAGCCGGTAGCGTCCCCTGACGTCTTACACCGCACCGCAGGTGAACCGCCTGACGTGGTAGGTCCTACCCGAGGCGCAAACACCGTACAAGTAACCACAAACAAGTAACTAGCTGGGGTCACGCCCGTCGACGTGGGTCCAACCGCCCCCAACCACGTGTGCACACACAGACCTTGCGTCACTAGGTCTGGTCCTCTGACCGGTTTTCCCCCGTAGCCGGACTCTGGCTACCGACGAGGGGCCTACGGTAACCGGTCCACAAACCGTCTCGAAAGGTGGGTGCCCGTACACCACTCCCAGGTGAGACCAGCACCTCGTACTGGTGGGCTACGACTAGTGGAGGGTCACTGAAGGAGTAGACTCTCGAGTCAACGGAAAACAACGTCCGAAACCGACAACGTGTGGGAATCACCCCACGCACCAGCCCCGTCGCACGGTGACCACGGTCGGAAAAGAAACAGACGCACTGCCCACGGTCAAACGCCTGACCGAGGCAAACGGGACTTCCAGACACCAAAGACACGGTCACGGAACTCCACGGGGTGCCCGGGACGCACACACGGCCCAAGGGGAACACCCAACAACGAACAAAATCGCGCTAGGGCCACCTAGAGCGACAGGGCATGTCGCGCTAGGGTCCCCTAGCGCAACAAGGGTTGTCGCGCTATGGCCCCATAGCGCGACACGGACCATCGCGCTAGGTCCTCCTAGCGCGACACGGACCATCGCGCTAGGCACTCCTAGCGCGACAATGATGATCGCGCTAGGGCCCCATAGCGCGACACGAACCGCCAAACTGTTCATCTTCTCCGATGAACGCGCTCGGTCGGGGCAGCGCGACCTCCAAGAACGCGCTACTGGAGTATAGCGCGTTCTCAGTCCGCGGCCGAAAATGGTAAGAACGCCCAAAAAACCAACCACGCCCCCATACCTCCATAGGAGAGGGGGAAAACAAAGGGGAAGACCCCTGGGGACCCCTAGCATGATTCTAGGCCCTCAAAACACGAATCCATGCATTGAATCCATAGATCGGGCGAGCTCTCCCCAAATCATGGAAAAACCCAAAAACGCTCAAATGATCCCCTCTCGGCCTCCCCGCAGCCTACAAATCACGGAAAAGAACGGCATGAGGCTAAGGAACGTCACCCTACCTCGATGGAGCGAATGCTCCGCCGGATCGATCACGAATCACGAAGAATGCTCGAAGCTTCACGAACTCCCCACGCTTCCCACGCTCGCCGCACGCCCACGAGATCGCCTCACCGTCGCCCACGCGTCCGCGCCGTCGCCCCGCCGCCGTCCGTAGCCGGAGAGGGGCTCGCCACGTCCGAATGGGAGAGAGGGAGAGAGAGGGGGCTCACGGTCGCGAGAGAGAGGAGGAGGAAGAAGAAAGAGAAAAGGGAAAGAAAAAGAAAAAGGAATTAGGATTTATAGAAAATCCGAATTTTCAGAAAAATATCGAAAAATAGAAAAATACATTTCTGGAATCCACGGAACGCACCGATCGCAACGGTACCACTCGTGCCCGGGTGAACGGCCCAGTTAACCCGCAGCGAGCGTCCGAAGGAAAAGCCGAAACACACGCCGGGAATCGGAAAACACACGCGGAAAAGCCGCGGAACGCCTCCGGGCCTCCGAAACGACTCCGGATCGCGCCGATCCGAACACGAAAGATGTCCGAAACGAAATTTCGGACACAACAGAGCTGGACGCTCCGAAAACCAGATCCGGGACCCACGAAGAAGGATCCGAAAGGTCCGAGATATTACAGCCGTCCAGGTGAGGACTCTTCTAGGGATGCTGTGGAGCTGAGGATCACCCTTCAGCTAGAGAGGGAAGACAGAGAGAGAGAACGGGCCGAGAGAGAAGGGGACAGGGAAAGAGAGAAGGTCAAGAGATCGACCGAGAAAGAGGAGAAGAGGGCCCTGGAGGCCCAATTATTTGAATTGAGGACCAGTCTCGGCCTCGCTGAGCAGTGGCTGAAGGATAGCGAGGAACGCTACAGAAGAGCACGAGAGCGTGGCTTTCGTGTTAGTAGCTTCTTTGCAGCCCCCGCAGATCGACGTCGGGGAGTGGAGATAGAAAGAGGACCACAAAGCGGTAGGAGTACCGCTTTTCATGGCTGGATAGCACCTTCTAGAGTTTCTTGCCCAGAAAGCGGCGAGACGAGTAATGTAGAGAAGGAGGGTGGAACCTAATGTAAGCTCTCTTTTGTTATTTGTTTTTCGGTTGAGAGTGGAATAAAATGTTTTGTGCTTGGTTCTCGGCTTCTTTCTGGTCTCTCGAATCCCTGCACACATCTAAGCAAACAAGTTAGTATTTCTGCTCTGACTTGCCCCTTGCTCAATAAGTATGATAACGAGTCAAGGGGCAAGCCTTTATTAACAAAGGCAAAAATAAAGGATAATGATGAATGCGGCACACAAGCACACAGATGCAAACGGAAATTTAAAATGAGATGTTGCATACAAATGCAATCATGCGAAATGTGTTTTTTTTGTTTTTATGTTTTTATTCATTTTTATTCATTTTTTTATTTTATTGTTTGTTTATTATTTATTTTTTTGGTCTTTTACATTTCCATTTTTTTATATATATACATTTTTCTCCTTTTTTTGGTTTTTGGATTTGTTGTTTTTTTGTTTTTGGTTTGTTTAATGTTTTTTTATTTTTTTGCTAATGCATGATGACCACTCGATATAACATCTGACTTGCATGAGAATAGGGGTTTCTTACTAACCTCCCAGGCATCCTAAGTGCACATCTAGGTTGATTTGGGCCTCTAGACTCCTAGAATGATAATCTCGTCGGCTAAGACTTATCCTGATGACAATACCGTCATGCCATGCTTAGGCTCCCAGTTGCTTCCGACCACAGGGATTCACCCAAAAAGTGTTCAAGGTAAATGATTTGCCCGACCCGGGTCTATTTCCTCACAACTCTAGATGATATGTAATGGAACACCCTGGAACCCAAACGACCAACCGTGCGACGCTGACCCAGAATCAGACGCCGTCGCACCCATAGGTGACGCGCTTGCATTGGTCTAAGCCCGAGATTAGACTTAAGAATAGATTAAGGTGGTAGATAGAGGTCTTGACTGGCCAGAAACACAGAGACTCCTTCACGACAATGGCTTTTACTTTTCAAAAAATGGACAACCATATGTTTGTATTGAAACGAGGTTACAAGCTTTGGCAAGCTTCACCCTTCGGGAACTCCGTTGAGCCTTCATCTTCAGGAGAAGAAGGAAGAATATTGGGGGCAAACCTCCTGAGAGGACCGGAAAAACCGTTAACCCGGCGAGCCAGTAGGGGCGCACTTAACTTCTCCTTTCGGGCAACTTCAGACCAAATCTCGAGCATTTACATCTCATGACCCCTTTTGTATAGAATTTGACTTTCAGTCAAAGGGGTTTCATTTGTGGGATCAGGCACGGTTACGGCCAGGCTTTTCACTTGACTTTGATTTTGTTCTTCTTTTCTGATGTTTTTTTTGTTGACAGATTTTTGCGAGGGACATAGTATTTTGACATTATGGAATCCCTCTTGGATGCCTGCGGGGACACTGCCCTCTTCTCGTGCAAGCCACTCGAGGTGCAGCAGTGGCTTCACGGCATGCTCGCGGTGGTGACGGCCGGTGCGGCTTCACGGGATGGAGGTGGCCGGCGATGGTAGCGGCGGCTGCATGGCGGTGTCGACGAGAGGATGCTCCGGTGGTGGAGGGTGCAGCAGATGGGGTTCAACGGCGGGGAGATGGACGGCAGCAATGAGGTGGGCAGCCGAAGGTGGTGGTCGGTGCAGACGAGCTCGACGGTGGCTGGAGCGTGGGTGGACGACGACGTTGGTGCGGCAGCGTCCGGTCAATGACGGCAGAGACGGTGGTGGCGTGCGGCGGTTACGGAGTCCGGTGGCGGTGTTGCGGACGGTGAACGACGACGGCAAGCGGGCGGCTTCGCAACGAAGGGGAGCTCGCAGGCAGCGTCCGGGATGCGGTGCGAGGTGGTTCGCGACGGTGGTGCCGAGGAGGTGGATGGCAGGGGAGCTTCACGGCGACGCGGGGGCATGCAAGGGGGGGTAACCGGGGTCGTATGAAGGTGAGGGTGTTGGCATGGTCGTCGACATAGAAGGAGGCGGTGTGCTACGGCGAGGAGCTCACAGTGGCATGGTGCAAGTGTGAGGGTGACCGGGAGAGTCACACAGTGGAGAGCTCACGGAGATGGGTGAGCAGGTGGCAGCTACGGCGGTGGTGAAGCGGCCGGTGGTTAGCAGGTGGCTGGAGGTGCAGCGGCGGTGGCTTCACGGCAGGGAGCTAGCGGCAACCGGACGACATGGGAATGAGGGGTCTTGCGATGGTGAGTCGGAGTGGCCGACGGCGGGCTCGGGCGAGGTTGCAGCGGTGGGCGAGAAGGGTGATCGGCAGGGGGCGATGGTGGCTTGCTGCCGTGGGTTGGTTAGGAGAGGTGGAAGGAGGAAGAGAAAATAGAGAGGGGGGAAGAGAGAGGTGGCTGCGCTGGGAGGAAGAGAAGAGAAAGAGAGAGGGTGAGTGGATGTGGGTTTCGACGAGAGAATGATGAGTATTAGGTGGTGTGTCCATCGTGAGCGGGGGCATGATGGGAATATTGTTGGGTTTGGATGGGGAGAATGCAGTGAGAATGGGTTTCGAGGTGGGGTTACGTGGTGAGGTGGCTAGGAGGATTATCGAGAGAGGCAAGAGAGCTAGTGTGTTAAGTGGAGTGTCAACACAGTTGTTAGGTTGTGGAGAGAGTGTGAGAGAGACATAAGGAAAAAATAATTGAAGGAGAGGGGCTCACGACGTGGTTGTGGGAGAAGAAGACAAGGTGGGAAAAGAAGGATAATGAAATGTGGAGAGAAGTGTCGGAAGGAGGGATGTGAGAGAAGATTATTAGAAGGGTATGTGTTTAGCGAATGAAAATGGTGCAAGGAGATAAGGATGGAGACAGATAGAGAAGGATATTTTAGAGGGATTAGTATATTTACCATTATTTAGTTAGATTAGAAATCTTTGTTTTTGTTTTCTTTCTTCTTTTGTTTAAATAGTATATATATATATATATATATTCACAATACTACTATATATATATTTACAACCATATATATTATTTATTATTATTTTAACTTTTCTTGATTTTTTTTATTTTTATAAGCTTTTCCTATTATTTTGTATTTTCTCACCTTTTCTGATTTTTTTGTATTTTTATATTTTTCTTATGTAAAACCTAAAAAAAATGACTAATCACCCACATAAATCAAATGCATAAGTCACTTTGGGACATCGTGATGTAATATGAGACTTACCCGCGAAAAATGTGAAAATAGCGTGTCTACAACTGCCCCGCCTTGGCGTCTGCTTTGTAGGGGCATGGCATGTAATGGAGTGAAATGAAATGTATGGAATGAAATGGAGTGAAGTGAAAAGCAGATGCCAAGGTGTGATGAGACACGCCCTCATCATTTTCCTGATGGGAATCTTTCCTGAGTTTCACCGAAGTAACCTTGAAGAAGGTCCTCCGAAATTGACCATTGTTTGAATGATAAACAAACAAGGAAGTCAAAGTGTGCACTGGGGCACAAACAACTAAAAGGACCAACTTCACGGTGCGGAAGTACCTGGGTCGTAAACCTCAGATTTCACCATTGGAGAGCGGTTACCAACCATTGTAGACGTGCTACAGCCAAGTTGGGTCCGAGGGGAATAAAAAGATGATTTGGGGACAAATCCAAACAATGGTCTCTTTCAGAGAAACAGCCCAAGGCAACCTCGGGAAAACTGAGTACGCGACTCAGAATGGAATATCTCACATTTCAGAGTGTTTAAACACAGTGGCTCACACAATTGACTCAAGTGGATGATTTTCACAATGAGATCAACTGACCAAAGATAATACTATTAAGTTATGGAGAGTGGGTCAAGACACCGATTCAATGAGTCGGTAAGGAGCCAGGGCCCGTTTATCGACACACCGAACGGAACCGTTGTCCCCATTTTAACACAACTTAACGTCCTATCCGTACGACCCGAACTCCTCTGGAGCTATCAGAGCTTGAACTCAACTCCAAATTCATTCAAGGCATACGACCCTTGACATGCTTTAATAGTGTAGAAATATAGGACACAATGTGGATATAATACAAGTGGGAAGGTGATGATGCATTTTTTCTTATTTTATTTTCTTTCATCTTTTCTTACTTTTTATTTTCTTCTTTTTTTTATTTTAAAACCTGCATCCATGTGAACAGAAATATTTTACAAGAAATAAACACTCAGATGTACAGAATATCAATAAGTCACAACAATTCACACAAACAGGGGAAACATAGAAAGCAGAGTTCATCTGTCAAGACAGATAGTGGCAACTCATCATTTTTTTTTGTTTGTTTTATTCTTTTTCTCTTTTTTGTGTTTTTGGATTTCTAATGTTCAGTCATTACTCGGCATTTGTTCCCTTTCTTTTCAGGGTGCCCAGCAGGTGACAACAGGGATGGCCGACATGGCCTTTTGGTTCCAATTCCTCTTTTGGAGGTCATGTCCTTCCATAAGGAAGTTCCAGGCACAGTAGCTTGTGCCGAAGAGAGTGAGCATGAGCTCGGAGCTCAGATGGGCGTGATTCAGTTTGAAATTCAACTACACAGTTCACCCACTTATCCTGGCCTTGTGGGATGATTGGAGCTCGAAGGTAGTGGAGATTCAGGGTTTGCTAGCTCCGGTGGTCTGACCAAAGAAGGAGTGTGTTGCTTGATCAGAGCGCGATGCCCGGACAATAGAGCTGGAGAAAGAGGGGCGGCGACACATCGCCGAGGAGATGCCCCGAGATGTCCATGAGCTGGGGGTTTCTCTCCAAGTGGCGAGAAGGAGTGACACCATGATCGGGGCAGGAGGAGGGCACTGGAGGCCCAAGTGATGAAGCTCCGGGAGAAGGAGTGACTATACACATTACTGCTTCAGAGTCACTTCAGATCAGAAGAGCGTTGAGGCTCGCAGTGGAGGAGCTCCTAAGGCTGTTGCAGTCTCCTTCGACAGAGCAGAGGGATGCTCGGCCAGCGACCTCGGATTCGAGAGCTTCTCGAGCATCGGGGTCGTGAAAGAGGTTGAAGGAGGGCGAGGAGCACTGCTGAAGAGTAGGTGGGCATGCGTGGCGCGACAAGACAATTGCTGCATCACGGGGGACTAGGAGGCCTCCCAGGGACTTTCATCTCAGGAGAGAGGGGAGAAGTAACCAGGAGAGTGACGAGGGTTAGTGAATGGCTTGTACACCCACTCCTTCCTCATGACGGGCACAAACCCTTATATAGATATGTGGATGAAATGGCTTGGTTTGAACGTAGCTTGCTTGCTTGCCCGTTCGTTCCTTCTGCTCTACAGGTCTTTTCTACCACATGGGTTCTCGCGAGACATGCTCGGTGAGATGTCTCCTTAAAACACGGGGCGGTGACTCACCATAGCCATGATTTTCAAAGGGAGTCTGCCATCAGACTTCAACAATATTGGCCCGTGGTGCTCTTTTCCCATGTGAATGTCTCTCGTTTCCCTGTTTGCGCTAAAAGTAGTCGCAATAGGACAAGGGACACCGGGAATCTTTGGACCGAATAGGGGTGGCGGGTCAACAATCACAGCTTTGCTCCATTCACTTCACATGGCGAAGTGACACGCGAGTGTACCGTGGCCATGATTTTTCAAAAGGATCTACCAATAAAAACGTCGGCCATTGGCCCTATTTTCTCGCATAAATGTCCCCAATTTACTTGTTTGCTCTAAAAGTAGATGCAACAGGACCATAAACGCGGAGAATTTTTGGACCGAATAAGGACGACAAGTCAACAAATAACGCCCCGAAATCGATCACTCCCCATGGTAGAGTGGCCGCAACAGTAAGGGGGGTGACTTGTCGCAAAGGCTGTTGCTAGAGGTGATGGTGATAGATCTAGATCACCTTCCTTCCAATCCTATAAATACCTCCTCTTTCACTCGACTTGAGAGCACCCGAGTTGTGAGAGCTGATCCGAAGAGTGAAAGTTTGCAAGAAGAAGAGGTAGTGAGAGTTGCTCAATTTTCAGGATGGAGCGTGAATCTAGCTTCAGAGCAGAAGGTGAGTCTTCCCGCTCTTCAAAGAGGAGCAGATCTGGCAGCAGTTCCAGGAGACTTTCAGAAGTCGAGGGGCATCTCGGTGAGAGGATGCAATCACAACTCGTAAGTTGGACCTTGTCATCCCTTCATTCTTTCTCCCTTTTTCTTCCTTGGCAAAGCTCCCCTTTGCTCAGTTCTTGTGTATGTGCAGAGCATGATGAAATCGCACATTTCCTGGGAGCTAGTGGTTGCCGCATATCGTGGTCTTCCAGACTTCCAGAAGGCCAGACTAGATGTGATGGGATTTGGGGCCTTTCTGCGGATCGAGCCAATCAAGCTCGACCTCGTCCTCATCCAAGCATTGCGCGAAAGATGGGACCCAGTGAGTCGGGCATTCTTGATGCCCTGGGGGCACATGGTACCCAGTCTAGAAGACGTTGTCCAAATCACGAGCCTTAGAGTGGATGGGGAGGCAGTGACCAGAGTCACTTACGCGGACTACCGAGAAGGTGCCCAGAAGCTGTTAGGACTGGAACTTGGCAGTCGGAAGAACCGATCAGTAGCCAAGGCATCCATCATGGAGGCATTGGGACTTGCTGATACTCGTCCCCGGGATGATGAGTCCTTGGAAGAATTCATGGAAAGGACTGAAAGAGGGTGCCGTGCTGTGTACTGCTCAGATTTCGGCAATTGGGAAAGGTCCAACATGGATTTGAGGAGATTTCTCCTCTTCTTGCTGGGAAGATTGCTACTGAGCTCGAAGGGAGGCAGCATCGACTGTCGCTTCCTAGAGCTGCTAGTAGATCTCGAGAGAGTAGGGCAGTATGCTTGGGGAGCTGTCGTGCTGGCACATCTGTTTACAGGCCTATCCCAAGAGGCAGACCGTGAGGTGACTGTCAGTGGCTTTACACCATTTATCCAGGTAATTTTCGTTTCATCATTTTTTTTGTGTGTTTTCCCAATAGTTCACTTAAGGCACTAATGGCACATGATGATGCAGCTATGGAGCTACTACTACCTCCCGATGGGGAGAGCTCGGCATTGGCGACCAGTGACGGTGCCATTAGCCAGACGGTGGCAACCCATTATGAGTACAACACCTTTATCCTACCAACTGATGGTGCTAAGACGTGAGCTGCAGGAGTTCCCTGCAGCGATGGTAGGATTCTTTTTTGCTTTTTATTTTCTTTTACTTTTTGTTTCTACATTTGACTAGCTAAAAAAATATGTACAATCTAATCTAGGTGAACTGGAGACCCTACTCAGGGATGGTCGATGCTGACCAACCGTGGGTTTTGATGAGCCGCGCCCGGTTTGGACGAGAGCTTTGGATGCACTGCCTGAATGAAATCGAGCCGCTTCGGCTACGATTAGTTATGAGGACCCTGGGGCTAGCTCAGGAATGGGTGGATACGACTGCGCCACCTCGGGTCGGGAGAAAGACGCGAGGAACGGCAACCTGTATTGATTGGCGGGTGCGGTTCCCGAACAGTATGAAGACTGGCAACGGGGTGGCACAATTGTGGAATCGCAAGCACAAGATAGTGAAGACTATCTGCGTCTATATAGGGCAATGTATGCAGAGCGACTCCAACCTGGGGGACTTGTGGAGGTAGGCCTCCCTTTTTCTTCTTTTCGTTGTTTTTGTTATTTTTGTTCTTATCTATTTTTTTGTGAAAATGTTGACTCCTATAACATGGCTGTAGGATGTCCGTGATACCATGATAGCGAACTTGCGAGCTCGCTTGGCAGACACGGAGCGACAATTGGGTGACACGCGTGGTGCCTTAAGTGCCTCAGTAAGTGTATATGCAATGCATACTCCTAATTATGACCATAGATTCATGGTGCTTAGCCACTAATTATCACCTCATGTGGTTATAGCGCGTCCAGATCGACGCAGCCTCATCAGCGATGGGAGCAGATGGCGTCTCTTCCAGCTTATGGATCCCTACCTCAGAGCTGGATTTGCTTCACGAGCAACTTGCTCATGCCACGCAGCGTGCCGCAGAGGCAGAAGGAATGCTCTCTATACAGGTAAAAGTTTCATTGTTGAATCTTCCTCGTTCATGCCTTGCCGCATATCTGAGACGGCATATCTGGCAGGAAAAGGAGACAGAAGAGGCACTTGCCCAAGCTGCGCAGAGGGAGGCTAGAATAGCGGAGCTGGAAGATGAACTGCGGCGTCGTCCAGATGATGACTCTTCTCGGGACTCCGTGGACCTAAGGATCACCCTTCAACTGGAGAGGGAAGACCGAGAAAGAGAACGGGCAGAGAAAGAAAGGGACAGAGAAAGAGAAAGAGCCGATAGGTTGGCTGAGAGGGAGGAGCGAAGGGCCATGGAGGCCCAGTTGTTTGAACTCCGAACCAGCCTTGGCCTTGCTGAACAATGGCTGAGAGATGGTGAGGAACGCTACCGAAGAGCACGAGAGAGTGGCTTTCATGTTAGTAGCTTCTTTACTGCCCCTGCAGATCGACGCCGGGGTACAGAGATGGGAAGAGGAGTGCAGGGCGGTAGAAGTACCACTTTTCGTAGTTGGGTTGCACCCTCGAGAGCGTCTTGCCCGGAGAGCGGAGGGACGAGTAATGTAGAGAGAGAAGGTGGAACTTAATGTACAATTTCTAGGAATGAAATAAAAAGTTTGATTTTTTTGGTTTTTGTTTTCATTTCTTTCTTGCTATCTCGAATCCCTGCACACATCACTGAAACAAACAAGTCAGAATTTCTGCTTTGACTTGGCCCCTTGCTCAATAAGCAGATGTTTATTTTGACTGTCCTTGATAATGGGTCAAGGGGCCAAGCCTTTATTAATAAAGGTAAGATAAAGATATGATGATGAATGCGGCACACAAACACACAGATGCAAGCGAAAATTAAAAGTGGAATGCTGCATACAAATGCAAGCATAGGAAATGCGATTTTTTTATTTTTTATTTTTTCTTGCATTTTTTGTTGTTTTATTTTTCATCATTTTTTCGTTTTGCATATGTCTGCATTTTTCTCTTTTTCCCTTTTTTGTTATTTTTTTATCATTATCATTTTTTTGTTGCTAATGCCTGGTAAGCACCCATATGGCACCTAACCTGCATGAGAATATGGATTTCTTACTAACCTCCCAGGTATCCTAAGTGCACATCTAGGTTGATTTGGGCCTCTAGACTCCTCGAATGATAATCCCGCCGGCTAAGACTTATCCTGATGACAATACCGTCATGCCATGCTTAGGCTCCCAGTCGCTTCCGACCACAGGGATTCACCCAAAAAATGTTCGAGGTAAATGATTTGCCCGACCCGGGTCTATTTCCTCACAACTCTAGATGGTATATAATGGAACACCCTGGAACCCAAATGACCAACCGCGCGACGCTGACCCGGAATCAGACGCCGTCGCACCCGTAGGTGACGCGCTTGCCTTGGTCTAAACCCGAGGTTAGATAAGAAGGCATTAAGGTGGTTGACAAGGGTCTTGACCGGCCAGAAACACGGAGACTCCTTCACGACAATGGCTTCTGCTTTTCAAAATGGACAACCATATGTTTGTGTTAAAAGGATGTTGCAGGATTTGGCGAGTTTCACGCTTCGGGAACTCCATTGAGCTTTGATCTTCAGGGGAAGAAGGAAGAATATAGGGGGCAAACCTCCTGAGAGGACCGACAAAACCGTTAACCCGGTGAGCCAGTAGGGGCGCACTTAACTTCTCCTTTCGGGTAACTTCAGACCAAATCTCGAGTATTTACATCTCATGACCCCTTTTGTGTAGAATTTGAATTTCAGTCAAAGGGGTTTCATTATTGGGATCATGCACGGTTACGACCAGGCTTTTCTTTTGACTTTGATTTTTTGCTTCTTTTTTTGATTGATTTTTTTTTCTTGACCGATTTTTGCGAGGGACATAGTATTTTGACATTATGGAATCCCTCTTGGATGTCTGCGGGGACACTGCCCTCTTCTCGTGCTCTGACCCATGCTCGAGGAATTGGATCCTACTCTTACCCTGAGGGGTTGTGTTTGTGTTTCCCATGCTCAGCGTTTTAAGGGCGCCGGCTATCTCGTTCGGTCGAGAAGAAGAGAATAAAGATTTGAGCTTTCGTGGAGACCTTTTGAGTGATGCCCTACCATAAGCGATGCTATCAATTTTTTTATAACACAGATGTGTATACATGTTGTCTTCTTTTGAGGGGGCATAGGCCGAACCGGCAGGACAGGGGTCTCCACGGTTCTGGCAAACCAAGACCTGAGACCTACCAAGTCTTAATGGGCCCTTTCTTGACATGAAGGTAAGATGCAGTAACTTGATTCCATGTTGGTCTCCAAACATCAGCATTTTGAATTTTGTTTTTTTTTGGTCTTTTCTTTTTTTATTTTCATGTACAAATTTTTGTGGTTTTCATTATTTTTCATTATTTTTTGTTGTTTTTGTTTTCAATTTTTTTTTGTCTTTGACCGTATGTACACCTATCTAAGGGTAATACTTCTTAAGGTAGAGCCCATTCCAAGGGTGGGATAACTCAACTCCTTCAGCATTGACTAGCCTGTAGGCGTTGCCAAGATGTACAGCATGAACCACGTATGGTCCTTCCAAATTGGGTTGGAGCTTAGAACGCGGCCCGCCAGATTTTACAAAAATTCTTTTCACTACCATTTCACCAACTTTGAACTTTATCTCAATAACCTTCTTCTGGTAAAAACGTGCGAGTCTATTTTGGTAGACGCGAGCATGCTCGGCAGCAACTAGACGTTTCTCATCTAAGAGTTCCAACTGGGCAAGGAGAGAATCGCGACGTTCATCGAGGGGAAGGTCCTTGTCCAATTGTACTCTCAGGGAGGGAATCAGAATCTCATATGGAATTACCGCCTCCATCCCGTAAGTGAGGGCGAACGGAGTTTGCCCAGTAGGAGTTCGGATTGAAGTGCGATAGGCCCATAGAGCTTCGATAAGTTTCTCTGGCCAATCCGAGAATCTGCTAGACTCACAAGTTTTCTTTATGCTTTTGATTAGTGTTTTATTCGTGGCCTTTGCTTGGCCATTTCCTTGTGGATAATATGGTGATGAATGATGCAATGCAATCTTATACCTTTTGCAGAGGTCCTGAAGGTCCTGAGAAATGAATTGTGGCCCATTATCGGTGATGATAGTTCTTGGAATGTCGAACCTGGCGATGATGTTCTTCATAATAAACTTGCAAACAGTTGATGCCTTGATTTCCGCATAAGCTTCAGCTTCGGCCCATTTGGTGAAGTACTCCGTTGCAGTAAGGATGAAGGATTTTTGTTTAGTAAGGGAGTTAGGATCACCAAGAGCACCAATGATGTCGAATGCCCACATGGAGAAAGGCCATGGGGAGGATACTGGATGGAGAGAGGAAGATGGGGAATGGATCTTATCGGCGTGAAGTTGACACTTGACACACCTACGGACATAGACAGACAACACAGTCTTCCTCTATAGTGGGCCAGTAAAAGCCTCGCCGAATGATCTTCTTAGCAAGCATTTGGATGTTCACATGGCCACCGCACACACCTGAGTGTGCTTCCTCTACACACTTCCAAGACTCATCATCATCAAGACACCTCAGAAGAACACCAGTGAGGCTTCTTTTATACAGCAACCCTCCAACTAGTGTGCTTATTTTGAAGGAGTGATAACAAGACCAGGATGAGGTGGAAGATGCCTAGAAGATTTTACAGGGTGAGAAGAAATCATAGAAAAGAGTGAGGACTAAAGCCTCGAAAACAGTGTGAGAACGGGAAGATGCCCGAGGCAGTTGATGTGGCAAGAATCGAGGCAGACTCAGGATCAGGATCGGGAGGAATTAGAAATCGATGAATTGAGAGAGACAGATCCGGAGGGTCCGGATGTAAAGGAAGAGAATTAGAGGAGAATGGATCCGGAGGTTCCGGAGGAACATAATGAGGGATGCGATACCCTGGGAAGAGGTATGCAAAAAGGTAATTTAAAGGGATGAAAAGGACGAAGGACACAATGCCACGGAAAAACAAAAGGATAAATCGGAAGAAGGAAAAGTCTGAAAACTTCGGATGGATATGAAAAGGTAGGGCACGATGCCCTAGGAGGGATGGATAACAAGATGAGAAATCCGGAGGTTCCGGAGGGATATAAAAAGGAAGGGTGCGATGCCCTGAGAGAGATGGAGAATGATATGAGAAATCCGGAGGATCTGGAGGGAGATGAGAGACAGATAAAGATAAGAAATTAAACATGGAGGGGTCCGGAGGTTCCGGACGGGGTGGAATGTGAGGGTAGAATAAAGACAAGGAACTAAACAGAGCGGGGTCCGAAGGTTCCGGACGGGGACGATGATGCGGGATGTATAAAAAGATAGAATTAAATAGGGAAGGGTTCGGAGGTCCCGGACAGGGATGAATATAGGGATCCGGAGATTCCGGACAAGGTGGAAGGTAAGGGTCCGGAGGCTCCGGAGGGGGATGAGAGATGGATAAAGATAGAGGATTAAACATGGAGGGGTCCAGGGGCTCCGGTTCAGGATAGAAGGTGGATAAAGACGTGGAATTAAACAGGGAGGGGTCCGGAGGTTCCGGACGAAGATGAATGTAGGGGTCCGGAGATTCCGGACGAGGTGGAAGGTAAGGATCCGGAGGCTCTGGAGGGGGTTGAATGTGAGGGTCCAACGACCCTAGAACAGAGGAGGTGCTTGATTGCGTAGATCTAGATGATGGAAAGCGTCCCCTTAGCCAATAGATCACCCATAAAAAGAAGATACATAACAGCATGAATAGAGATGGAATGGGATATGAAGTAGATGGGCTACAGAATGGCTCCTCGACATGGGATTTCTCGCCCTTAAGCTTCACTTTATGCTCTCCCTTTTTCCTGGTGGATACTCTCTCACAGGGCGACCTCTCAACCTTCAACATAACTTGTTGACCTCTTGGCCTTGCAAGCTGCTCCCGATTATGCACCCCAAAAGACGGCCTGGTCCTTCTCTGACCAACTGGACTGATTGGTGCAGTCAGGGCCCACAAACTCTCATTTGATGTAACAAGATCCCTTGGACGTTCAAAAATGAACGGTAACTCTCTTGGCAAATAATCATAGCAAAAGTTTGAGAGTCCTGCTTGTGTAGTAGGGATCTTAACATGGAATGACTCTTTTGGAAATAACTCCCTTGATAAATGGATGGTATCTATCATTGGGAGTTTGACCTTTGGCATAAGGAGCTTCTTATTTGATGCATTGCTCAAGGACATTGGAATATCATGTGTGAATATGCTTGGTAACATAGGTGTTCGCTCCTTGCATGGAAGTTGGTAGGGAGTAGACAAAACGTCAAAAACTTCCAACAAAGAGGGGCCTGACTCACCCCTGAGCATAGAGTTCATCATCTTCTCAGCAGTAAAATGTGTCATTACTATGCATGAGGAGAACCCCTTATTTTGATTGGCCATTTGAACTATGACCGAGCAAGGGGTAATGAGAGCCTTGAAAGAATGTTGGCCCATGAGTAATGTGACCACTATGGTCTTGTCTTCTGATTTGTTCAACATCAATTCTTGAGAGTTATTCCTGACGAACATTGGTGCAAATAGAGGTTCGGCCTTTTCAAAGGTGACCGGCACAAGAGCCCGAATCGGCATTCGGCAAATGAAATCTTGGATTTTGAATGGCATTGCCATGGCCAAATTCTTCTTGTCCGGTTCTTGAACATTATCTTTGGCATATGTGTCTGTAGAAAGACACCCACTCCGAGAGGTGGTGGAAGGAGGTGAGTCGGAGGGAATAGGCTCAGCAAGTAATGGAGGTTCAATGGAAGGAGTTGTAGGAAGGGTAGGTGGAGGTTGAAACATTGTGAGCTTTTCTCCTTGCTCGGAAGCAGAGGAGGTTGGCTCAGGTGCAAAAACAGACGAACCCTACTCAGGATTAATTACGGGTTTAGGTAAGGGATCACGTGCAAGAACATGAATAGGTTGGGGACAAGGGGTTATAGGGATGGTGGAAGCCTTAAGTGATGGAGGCGAGATGAAGGCAATGGGCTCAGCGGGTAATAAAGGTTCAATAAAAGGGATTGTAGGAAAGGTAGGTAAAGGTTAAAACACGACGAGCTTCTCCCCTTGCTCGGAAGCAGATGAGGTTGGCTCGGGTGTAAAAATAGATGGGCCATGCTCAGGGCTAATCACGGGTTTAGGTAAGGGATCATGTGGAAGAACATGAATAGGTTGGGGACAAGGGGTTATAGGGATGGTGGAAGCCTTAAGCGGAGGTAATGGAGGGTTACTAGGTTGGGGACAAGGACTAATGGGAGGTTCAATGGAGGCTGATGGTGTGGAGATTACTTGTGTAGTTGAAGGGGTAACAGTAAGAGACTTGGTGCGTAGGAAGCGTCGGGTTTTAGTGGTACATGAAGGGTTCAAAATAGGGGGCGATTCATGGTGTATTGATGCGGGTTGTTGGGATACAGACCCGTCATCATAACACCATGTGGTTTCGTAGGTAAGGGCAGAATCAGTAGGAGACTCATGGTACGTTGATGTAGGTTGCTGGAGCATCGACCCATAGTCATAATACCATGGTGTCTCATAAGTGGAGGTAGAATCAGTAGGAGACTCATGGTACGTTGACGTAGGTTGCTGGAGCATTGACCCATCGTCATAATGCCATGATGTCTCATAGGTAGGGGTACAATTAGTAGAAGACTCATGGTACGTTGACGTGGGTTGCTGGAGCATGGACCCATCGTCATAATACCATGATGTCTCATAGGTAAGGGTAGGGACAATGGGAGACTCATGGTATGTTGACGCGGGTTGCTGGTACATTGACCCATCGTCATAATGCCATGATGTCTCGTAGGTAGGGGTAGAATCAGTGACTTCATCCTGAGCATATGAGTCTTCTGGTGATGGTGGAAGAGGGAAAGAACGAAGAAAACTAGGAATAGGTGCAGCAGTGACTTCATCCTGATCAAAGGGCTCTTCTGGTGGTGGTGGAAGAGGGAAGGAACGAAGAAGCCTCGGAGTGGGTAAATCTTCAAAGTTTTGACAATTTTCATCATGTGCCATTTCCACTTCTCCATAGTCATCAAGTTCAAATGGATGCCGTGAGGAATACGTATTAATGAGGGGAGGAAGATTTTGCGTATATGGATGTGGATGTGAAGACGGAGGGCCATATGAATTAGTGTGATGAATGGGTGATGGGTAGACGGTATCCATTTGATCGTAACGACTTGAAAGAAGCTCCTGCTCATACTCATCTCTTGCCTTTTTCCACTCCTTATCTATTTCAGCAATTTTAGCGTGAAAGGGGTTGACTTGAGGAGGAGGGGGCGATAGCCGACTTCTGAACTCCTTTAACTCTTCCTTCATTTGATCCATTTTGTGAATGAGAGCTTGTTGGAGAGGTGTGACTTGTGAAGTAGAGAGTTGGCCTTGTGGCATCGGAGGGGCAGCTTGACATGGAAGGCTTGAAAAAGAAGTGGAGTAAGGCTCTCCCGTAGAGTGAGTCGATTGAGCCAGGGTAGGAGGGGCAGCCAAATTTTGGGGCCATGAGGGGTGAGGAAAAGAGGGCGAAGGTTGGGCCTGCCACTGAGGCGAAAGAGGCCTCGTTGAGGCTTGAGAAAAGAACCCTGAACTAGAGGGGTATGATGGCCCACCAGTGGACAGACCCGTTTGGGGTACCGTATGAAGGATGACAGGGGCTTGAGATTGTGGAGGGGGAAATTGGTAAGAGGCGGACTGTTGACTCGCCTGCCCTTGAAGTGAAGAAGAGGGAGTGACATATTCATGTGATGGGGATGCAGTAGCCTGGAGCGGCTGTTGGTAGGATGTAGGAGCCGGAGTCGACTCCTGAGAAGGGAGAGAAATAGATTTCCCCTTTAAAATAGCCTGAAAGACCAGAATTTGCTCAGGGCTGAGCTGTGTATTGGCGAGGACACCCAACAGGGAGAAGATGTCCTGTGGTGGAGAAATTTCCCGTGGAACAGTGGGGACCTCCTGTGGGGTCTCACGGGAAGGGCCTGAGTCCATTGCATGGACGCGTGCGTCAACTTACTGACCACGACCCGATTGATTCTCTTCAAAAGAGTTGAGCCATTCCTGTAATTTTACCAGAACGTAAATGCATACACTAGCAAACAAGTATCAGAGATTAACAGACAAGTGGATGATCTTACGCCATTTTTTTTGGTTTTTGTTTTATCTTCTTTTTTTTTGTGTTTTGATTTACTTAATTTTTTTGATTATTTTTCTTTTTTTTGATTTTAACAAATATAAAATTCACACTTAGTAGGAGGGACCCTAATTGCACTTTGTTTTACCGCCGTGTCAGCTAGGGGCACTCGTCTCACCACGAATAGGTAACTAACTCCGGGTACTTCAGTGGTACAACCAGCCCAGTGAACGAAGAGGGAATCCTTCACTGTCGGGGACTTACGGAGGTCCCAATGGAGGAGATCCTAGTCTGTCGAGAGGAATTCCCGACGGAGAGTCCTTCCTTCACCGAGAGGGGTTAATCCTTAAATAAGTAAAAGAAAGAAAAGAAAAGGGTAAATGCATGAAATACAGTGCTGAATAAAAGATGTATAACACACAAATACCAGAGATAAACACACAAATAGAACAGAGATAATCACAATGATATAACAGAGATATAAAAGCAGTAAACAGATGGAGTCGGATACAACCGTTCCTCTTTCCGAGACACGTAGATCACTTGGAACAAGAGAAAGGGGCTCTAAGGGTGCACGTAGTGCACGAGGGGAATGACGTAGCGCACGTGGGCGCAATAAAGAGGCGGGGCACGAGGATGCCAAATAGAGGGGAACAAGGAGGCGGGGCACACGAGGGTGCCGAATGGAGGAGAAGGGGCACACGTGGGTGCCGAATGGTAGGGGAAGGGGCACACGTGGGTGCCGAATGGTAGGGGCACACGTGGGTGCCGAATGGTTGGGAGGGCACACGTGGGTGCCGAATGGTAGGGAGGGCACACGTGGGTGCCGAATGGTAGGGAGGGCACACGTGGGTGCCGAATGGTAGGGGCACAGGTGGGTGCCGAATGGTAGGGAGGGCACACGTGGGTGCCGAATGGTAGGGGCACAGGTGGGTGCCGAATGGAGGGAGGGCACACGTGGGTGCCGAATAGCGGAGGGGAAACGCACGTGGTGCACGAGACAACGTTAACCTCTCAAGTAACCACAAAGGACCGGGGGAGTGCACGAGGTGCATGAGGGGAGTGAGCGCACATGGGCGCAGTAGGGAAGGGCACACGTGGGTGCCGAAAGGAGGGACACACGTGGGTGTCAAAAGGAGGGGCACACGTGGGTGCCGAAAGCTTGTGGGTAACCAGAAAAGTAAAAAGTAGGTCCCACCGTGATCGCCAGAGATGTGAACGCGTCACGTGGTGGACTGGGAGAGAGAGATGGGGTTTCTCCCTCTCTGAGTGAAAGAGTAAAAAATGATGAAAATGAAAACGCGTGCGTAAAAAGGATGCTGTAGAAAAGAGGGTAGAGAGTATGACCTGAAAGGTCACTCTGTACGAGGACGTGGAGCCTAGACTTACCGGACCTTCGGTACAGGGCAGAGAACGGGATCCGAAGACCCTCTCACGCAAACTGAACCCCTTCTCGGTAGGCGTGACCTACCATTCCGAGGGCAGCTTTCTATATACCGAGTGCGAACCTGGGACTCTACGTAATAGAAGTTGGCGGACACAAAGACACACGTAGACTCAGAATTTGGAACGGCATATCACTCCTCACACAATGATAATAACATGAATATAACCAATAAGCAGACCGCCGCAGGATATTGATCCGTGCGGGATTTTAACAGTAATATAACAGGTGTAGAAAGGAAGTGCAAAAAGTAAATGACTACGGTGAAATGACTCACCGCAGCCGATTATAGTACAAACAGACCCGGGATTTAGCTATCCGCGGGTATTATAGACAGAAATTAAAATTTACTACAAGCACGCGTTTGGTGGTGTGATCGCCAGGGACCGTGGGCCCCGAACTGGTTGATTGATCGCTTGGCCTTTGACGCGGGATTTGCGCGGGTTCCTTCTTCCTCTTCGTTCGACTGGTCGAAGAAGGGGACTTTCAGTTGGTTACCCTGCAAAACGAACAAACACAAAGTAATATTAAGTCAGAACGGTGACATGATATGATAGCAATTCATGAAATAAAACATTAATAACTGAATACCAAAATAAGCTAAAGAAATATAAGAACATAATAAAAGTAACAAACAAAGCCACTGATAATGGTGCAAGCACGAGGGCGAGCGGTGGGACGAAACGACTTCCCTGTGTACGAAGACGTGCGGGAGTGTTGATTGGGCCGAAGGCCACGTTTATTCCTGCACATTCAAAAGGGCAAAATGAGACTAATCTACATGAACACAACAATATACATATTTAAACATATATATGCATATGATATATATATATATATTTATTTATACATAAATACACTTGCAATATATATATATGTGTATATAGGTACAAGTATTATGGATAATGAATAATATCACCCTCCACAACAATGGACTCCACTCTTATTATTGGACCTCTCAGCTAGAAGTCTCAACCTTCCGTAATGAATATACACATACCAACATGATGGGTTTACAAAAAGTTAGATAAACATAGCCGGATGCCAACATGGGCTTTCTTGGGGATGCAATGGGAAAGGGTGCTTCTGAAAGAGTTCACTTGGGCCTTCTGCAGAATGAACAGAACATGTTTAAGTTAAGCACATATAAGGCACATATAATGGACGTGCTCACGTGTATGCACGTGTGTGTCATGTGAGCATATCTATATGCTGTACTTGTGCATGAAATGGTTGTGCATGTGAAAGGATGAAATATTTGAGAGAGAACGAGAGAGAGAGAGAGAGAGAGAGAGATGAAAGGCAAAAGGAGAGAGAGAGAGAGAAGAAAGCTCTCCTCTCTATTCTTTTAGATTTTTATTATTTCAATTTTTTAGATAAAATAAAAGGAGTGTAATATATATGAGAGATATATATATATATATATGAGAGAGTGAGAGAGAGATCACGTAAGGGAGAGAGGGATGAGAGAGAGAAAGAAGAAATGAGACAGAGGGGGAGGAAAAGAGAGAGAAAGAGAAATTAAATATAAAAAAAAAGATAAAAATGTACAAAGAAGAGAGAGAGGGAGATCGGATGGGGAGAGGGGGAAGAAGAAACAGGGAGAGAGAGAGGGTTTGCTGAAAAAAAATAGAAAGAAAAAAAAGAATAAAAAAGTGTGTATGCGTGTGTGTGAGAGAGAGAGAGAGGGAACGAGAGAGTGAGAGAGAGAGGGAGAGAGAGGCGGATGGGGAAGAGAGAAAGAGAGAAACAGGGAGAGAGACACGGAGAGAGGGGAGAAAGAGAGAGAGAAACCGTGGGAGAGAGAGAGAGAGGGAGAGAGAGAGAGGAGCACGCCGCGGCGGTCGCGGTGGGGGGAAGAGAGAGAAGGAGAAAGAGGCGGATGGGGAAGAGAGAAAGAGAGAAACAGGGAGAGAGAGGACACGGGAGAGAGGGGGAGAAAGAGAGAGAGAAACCGTGGGAGAGAGAGAGAGAGGAGCACGCCGCGGCGAGAGTGGGGAGGAGAGAGAGAGAGACGAGAGGGAGAGAGAGGGAGTGCAGAGAGGAAGCGGGAGGGAGAGAGATGGAGGGGGAGAGAGATGGCGGGATGAAGAGAAAGAGAGGGAGAGAGATATGCGGCGGGGGGACGCAGAGAGAGAGAGAGAGGGAGAGAGATCCGGTGGGAGGAAGAAACGGAGGGCGAGAGAGAGAGAAGGTGGCTGCGAGGGGAGGTCGCCGGCGGCGAGCTAGCAACAGCGGCGGCGGATGTAGCTCGCGGCGAGGTGGGAGCTTCACGACGTGCTCGCGGGGAGCTCACGATGCATGCAGGGGGGGTTGATGTACTCGCTCGTGGGCGTGGCCGGCAGGTGCTCGCGAACAGCGGGGTGGAGGTCGCATGCAGTCGACAGCGGCAGTGGACGAGGGTGGTGCTGTTGGAGCTTCACGGCGATGGCCTCGGAAGACTCGCCGGTGTGGGGGGCTGACAGGGTGGCGGTGGCGAGGTGCAGCAATGGCTTCACGGCATGCTCGCGGTGGTGAGGGCCGGTGCGGCTTCACGGGATGGAGGTGGCCGGCGATGGTAGCGGCGGCTGCATGGCGGTGTCGACGAGAGGATGCTCCGATGGTGGAGGGTGCAGCAGATGGGGTTCAACGGCGGGGAGATGGACGGCAGCAATGATGTGGGCAGCCGAAGGTGGTGGTCGGTGCAGACGAGCTCGACGGTGGCTGGAGCGTGGGTGGACGACGACGTTGGTGCGGCAGCGTCCGGTCGATGACGGCAGCGACGGTGGTGGCGTGCGGCGGTTGCGGAGTCCGGTGGCGGTGTTGCGGACGGTGAACGACGACGGCAAGCGGGCGGCTTCGCAACGAAGGGGAGCTCGCAGGCAGCGTCCGGGATGCGGTGCGAGGTGGTTCGCGACGGTGGTGCCGAGGAGGTGGATGGCGGGGGAGCTTCACGGCGACGCGGGGGCATGCAAGGGGGGGTAACCGGGGTCGTATGAAGGTGAGGGTGTTGGCATGGTGGTCGACGTAGAAGGAGGCGGTGTGCTACGGCGAGGAGCTCACAGTGGCATGGTGCAAGTGTGAGGGTGACCGGGAGAGTCACACAGTGGAGAGCTCACGGAGATGGGTGAGCAGGTGGCAGCTACGGCGGTGGTGAAGCGGCCGGTGGTTAGCAGGTGGCTGGAGGTGCAGCGGCGGTGGCTTCACGGCAGGGAGCTAGCGGCAACCGAACGACGTGGGAATGAGGGGTCTTGCGATGGTGAGTCGGAGTGGCCGACGGCGGGCTCGGGCGAGGTTGCAGCGGTGGGCGAGAAGGGTGATCGGCAGGGGGCGATGGTGGCTTGCTGCCGTGGGTTGGTTAGGAGAGGTGGAAGGAGGAAGAGAAAATAGAGAGGGGGGAAGAGAGAGGTGGCTGCGCTGGGAGGAAGAGAAGAGAAAGAGAGAGGGTGAGTGGATGTGGGTTTCGACGAGAGAATGATGAGTATTAGGTGGTGTGTCCATCGTGAGCGGGGGCATGATGGGAATATTGTTGGGTTTGGATGGGGAGAATGCAGTGAGAATGGGTTTCGAGGTGGGGTTACGTGGTGAGGTGGCTAGGAGGATTATCGAGAGAGGCAAGAGAGCTAGTGTGTTAAGTGGAGTGTCAACACAGTTGTTAGGTTGTGGAGAGAGTGTGAGAGAGACATAAGGAAAAAATAATTGAAGGAGAGGGGCTCACGACGTGGTTGTGGGAGAAGAAGACAAGGTGGGAAAAGAAGGATAATGAAATGTGGAGAGAAGTGTCGGAAGGAGGGATGTGAGAGAAGATTATTAGAAGGGTATGTGTTTAGCGAATGAAAATGGTGCAAGGAGATAAGGATGGAGACAGATAGAGAAGGATATTTTAGAGGGATTAGTATATTTACCATTATTTAGTTAGATTAGAAATCTTTGTTTTTGTTTTCTTTCTTCTTTTGTTTAAATAGTATATATATATATATATATATAAATAATATTGACAAGTATATATATATATATTCACAATACTACTATATATATATTTACAACCATATATATTATTTATTATTATTTTAACTTTTCTTGATTTTTTTATTTTTATAAGCTTTTCCTATTATTTTGTATTTTCTCACCTTTTCTGATTTTTTTGTATTTTTATATTTTTCTTATGTAAAACCTAAAAAAAATGACTAATCACCCACATAAATCAAATGCATAAGTCACTTTGGGACATCGTGATGTAATATGAGACTTACCCGCGAAAAATATGAAAATAGCGTGTCTACACTGAGAAATGAATTGTGGCCCATTGTCAGTGATGATTGTGCTTGGAATGCCGAACCTGGCGATGATGTTCTTCATGATGAATTTGCAGACTATTGATGCTTTAACCTCCACGTAAGCTTCGGCTTCGGCCCATTTGGTGAAGTACTCCGTTGCAGTAAGATGAATGATTTTTACTTAGTGAGGGAGTTAGGATTACCAAGAGGACCAATGACATCGAAATCCCACATGGAGAAAGGCCATGGGGAGGATACTGGATGAAGTGAAGAAGATGGGGAATGAATTTTATCGGCGTGAAGTTGACACTTGACACACCTGCGGACATAGACGGCACAATCCTCTTTCATGGTGGGCCAGTAAAAGTCATGCCGAAGGATTTTCTTGGCAAGCATTTGGCTATTCACATGGCCACCGCACACACCAGAGTGTTCTTCCTCGACGCATTTCCAGACCTCCTCTTCGTCGAGACATCTTAGAAGAATACCAGTAAGACTTCTCTTGTACAACACTCCTCCAACCAGCATGTATCTCTGTGCCACTCTCTTTATGGCTTTTCTATCTTCCGATGTGGCTTCTCCAGGGTAGGATTGATCTTTGCAATACTTGACAATTTCGTAAAACCATGGCTTCTCCTCATCAGCCAATTCTTCTTCTAACTCTGTCAACATAATTTCCCTTTTCTCAAGGATTTCTTCATGTAGGGCCTTCCTTGCTATCCTGTCCTTGATATCTACGTAGGAAGCGTCATCGATTGCAGGGGCGTGATGCTTGTAGATGGAAATGGAATCAAACCATCTTCCTAGAGGGAACCTTAAAGATGATGCCAACGAGGCGAGGGCATCGGCCAGAATATTCTGATGACGAGGGACATGGACAAAGATCAATTTGGTGAACAGTTTAGCAAATGCAGCAGTGAGTTCTTGGTATGGCTTGAGCTTGGGATCACGAGTGCGATATTTGGTGAGCACCTGGCGAAGAATGAGTTGACTGTCACCTACGACTCGCAATTCAGTGATACGAAAAGAATGAGCAAGTTCCAGGCTAGCCAGCAGAGCTTCATATTCAACTATATTGTTGGTGACTGGGAATTTGAGCTGGTATGCCAGTGGGAATGTAAGGCCTTCAGACGACAGGAGGGCAATGCCGATTCCCTTCCCTTGGGAATTCAGAGCTCCATCAAAATGTAACGTCCACATGCAATCATCTGATTGGTTGATGGACATTAGTTCCTCATCTGGAAACTCTGACTGGACAGGATCGAATTTGGGGATAGGATGGTGAGCGAGATGCTCAGCTATGGCGTACCCCTTGATTGCCTTTTGCTGAATGTAGGTGATGTCAAACTGAGAAAGAAAGCTTTGCCAGCGTGCTAATCTATCCGTAAGGATAGATTTTTCTAGAAGGAACTTCATAGGGTTCATTCGGGCAATCAGATGGACTTCATGAGCTAGAAAGTAGTGTTTCAATTTCTGCACTACCCAGACAAGGGCGGCACAAGTTTTCTCCATAGCCGTGTACTTCTGCTCACAGGGGTTGAGGAGTTTGGACAAGTAATAGGTCGCCCTTTCCTTGCCCGCTTCATCGGCTTGTGCTAGGATAGCTCCCACGGAGTCGTCCAGAACCGAGATGTAAAGGATTGAATGTTTATCTGGCGTGGGTGGAATTAGGACGGGTGGATTGGCCAGATATTCCTTCAATCCTTCAAAAGCTTTTTGACATTTAGAATTCCAACTGAATTCTACTCCTGACTTAGTCAACTCGTATAAAGGTTTGCACCTTTGCGAGTGCTGGGACACAAATCGACGAATGCATTGTAACCTTCCAATTAACCCTCAAACTTCTCTCAGGTTTTTCGGAGGTGGCATATCCCTAATTGCTTTAGCTTTGTTGGGATCTATTTCAACCCCCCTCTTACTCACAATGAAACCAAGCAATTTGCCCGACGAGACACCAAATACGCACTTTTTTGGATTCATTTTCAAATTGAACTCCCTTGATCTTTGCAGCACCTTCGCTAGAACTCTCGGGTGTTTTGCCCTAGTCTTAGATTTCACCAGTAAATCATCCACATAAACCTCTAAATACACATGCATCATGTCATGAAATATTACCATCATAGTCCTTTGATAAGTAGCTCCAGCATTCTTCAAGCCAAACGACATGACTAAATAACAGTAAGTTCCCCAGGGTGTGGTGAATGATGTCTTCTCCTGATCCTCTTCTGCCAAACGGATCTGATTATACCCGAAAATCCATCCATAAACGAGAGAGTTTCATAGCCTGCTGTGTTATCAACCAACACGTCGATGTGAGGCAAGGGGAAATCATCTTTTGGACACGCGCGGTTAAGGTCCCAGAAATTGATACATATTCTCACCTTTCCATCTTTTTTCATAACTGGGACAATGTTTGCCACCCATTGAGGATATAGGACGACTCTAATAAACCTGGCTTTGTGGAGCTTATCGACTTCTTCCTTCATCTTCAAAGCCATCTGGGGGTGGAAACGTCTTAACCTTTGCTTGACCGAGACGGACCCTGGTTTTAGCGTTAGGCGATGTTCGACCAGGGTGGAATCTAATCCCGGCATATCCTCGTAGCTCCATGCGAATGTGTCCCTATACTCATTTAGAACCTTGATCAATTCCTCTTCTTCGGATGGCGGCAAATTATCACTTATGAGGATGATCCTAGGGTCTTCCTCGGTCCCCAGGTTGATCTCTTTGGTGGGTTCTTCTATAACGGCTGATGGTTCGTCAAACCTCCTCATTCCGCTAGCATATGCGTCGGCCGCATCCTCATATTCTTCGTCCCCTTCTTCAATAGGGTACTCTTCATCTGTGAGCTCATAAACTCCATACCCCTCATCAATTGTGTAATCCTCCTCACATTCTAACTCCGACAGTTGGATGGGATTCTCTAGCAATTGAGGTATAGCTAGAAAGGCTTGACACCTATTGGCTAAATCTAGAAGAAATCGACGAGGAATTTGCCTACCCTTAGATTTTCTTCTAGGCACTACCCTTGACTCATTATTGTTAGATTGACCTACATGTCTTACAGACGAAGGGGAAACTAAGGAATGTACAGGAAAAGACCCCTCAGTGGAGGGGTAAAGAAGGTCACTCATGGGACCTTGAATGAGTGGCCCGTAAGTCGGGGCACACTCGTGAGAGATGTAGGAGGTCTCCTCAAAGGAAATGCACTGTTGAGGAGTTCGAAAATTGACATTTTTTTATTTTCATTTTCAATTACAAAACAATTGAAAGAATTTAGAGAATGAGAGGAGGGAACTATAGCTAAGGGGTTGCATGGCTCATTGAGCAAATCATGGTTGAAAATTTGACATGGGCTGAGAAACTCGCGCAAGAATGTGAGCAGAGAAGGGGACCTGGGAATATCATCAGATAAACGTCGGGTCCAAGAAAGAGTCAGCAGCAACGGCTGAGGAGAATGATCAGATAGAATGACGGAAAGCGATCCGTCAGTGGCAACTTCCTCTCGACGAGGAAAACTTGGAATTTCGGCCATGTCAACGACACCTTTTGGCACCTCGAAGATCAAAGGCGGCCCCTCTAAGTTCGGAGGCCAGAACATCTGTTGTAGTGCAATGGAAACATCGTGTATATCGAACCACTTGTTCCACTCACAGTCCGGGTCACCGTGCTTTCCCTTCTTTGTAGATCTCGAGCAACTTTCAGCTAAGTAGGCAACCTGCAATTTCCCATGTGATTCTTGCGGACAATCTCCCATCTGCATTACTGGCCCCTTTCTGAAATGGGAGTACAAGGTCCATGTGAGATGTTCCTCATATGCTTCAAGTGGCCCTTCAAAGCCTAGGCCGGCTTTAAGGGTTAACCTTGTCTTGTTTGGCAGTCTCAGTCTCCCTTGTAATTGTGCACCCAAGCCTTTGCCCTGTTGGTAGTCAATGTTTCTCATGATCCCCCATCCCTTAGAATGGGAAGGGTGACATGACTTTGATGCCTGAAACGACTTTTGTGTTAAAGGGATGCGACGAGGGTCACACACATCTAGCAGTGAAAGAATTGGCCGGTGAGTCGGCCAAACAGAAGGCAATGAGGTATTAATAGCATCCACTGTAGAAAAGATGGGCATGCTATTTACCTTGATAATCCAATCCTTGTATGGAAACTTTAAGCACTGATGATTGGTGGAAGGCACAACATTCATAACCTCAATGTAAGGGCGGCCTAGTATGGCCTTGAATGTGGGATCCATATCAAGGATATGGAATTCCGCAAAGACTGATGTAGGGCCCAATTCTACATTCAAGATAATCATCCCCATTGTGGCTTTTTGCTATTGTCATAGGCCGTAACCGTAATTGATGAAGGCCTTATCTGTTCCGTGTCAACCCCACATAATTGGAGAGTGCTCATGGAGATCACGTTTATAGACGCACTAGTGTCCACCAAACATGGGTCTATAGATGCCCCATTGATCTTTACTGCAATACACAAAGCATATTTTCGAGCCTCCTTGGGGGCAAGCTCATGGTGGTGAAATATAATAGCCGGTTGTGTATCAGTCGGCGTCAATACCGACGAGATCTTCTCCACTGGGAGATCCTCATTTACCATAACCTTCTGAAGATACTCCATCAAGGCGTCCTGATGGGTTTTCGACCTCTTGATTAGCTCGAGAATGGAGATCCGAGCTGGTGTTTTATCCAAGTGTTTTAATAGGTCATATTGTGTCCCGGGGATAGACTCCTCTGGCTGCTCTTCAGTGTCTTTCTCTGGCTGAGACTGCTCGGGGACCTGACTGTTTTGGGAAAAAATCGATGGAACATCCTTCCACTACGGAGCACCATGGCTTGTGGGTTTGGTGGCACCTCTACGAGATTAGGTACGGGATTTAACAGGGGCTCAAGGGGTATTGGTGGAGGAATAGTTAACGAAACAGGGGCAATGGAAGGTGTAGGGGCTCTGATGAGTGGTTTGTTAGATGGAGGTATGGTGGAAGTGGATGAGGTCTCGGATGGACGGTGGGTGATGAGAGGTTTCGAGGGTAAAGGGGTTATGGTGGAGGTGGATGATGTTTGCTGAGGACTCAGTGGAAGGTTAACAGTAGGGATGCGGATGAGAGGACGTGACGGCGGTGGAAATGGGTGAGGCGTTGTTGCAGGTTGTGCTACGGGTCGAGAATAGACAGGTGCGGGACGGATAAGGCATGGAGGTTGGTTTGGAACATGATTGGCGACAAGGATAGAGCTGCCTTCCGTATGCCAATCTTGCCCTCTTCCAACTTCCGGGAAGGAAGAGATGGGGTTGACTTGGTGGTTGGGTTGTTGGTGCGCCGGTAATGGATTTTGGAGGATGCCCATGTTTGGCTGTTGCTATGGTGCCTGCTGAGGCTGTTGTTGTTGTTGTTGTTGTGGTTGTTGTTGTTGTTGCTGTTGTTGTTGTCTAGGAGGGGGTCTCCTGGCCTTCATCATGGCGACGTATCGTCTCATTTCATCCCAATCTATTTGATGTTCATCATTCATATCATAGATATAATCTCTGAAATGGAAACAGTTTTCCACTGTATGACCCAGCTGTCTATGGAAGACACAATATCTGGAAGTGTCAACGTTCGTGGGCCATATGGCTCTTTCCTTAGGCAAGGTGAGTATATTAGCAGCCATGAGAGCATTAAAAATGTCTGATAATGACTCTGGCAAAGGTGGGTAGTGATTTCTCCTTGGGCCAATTGGCCTCCTCTGTTGTTGGGGGCCATAGTCCCCGGGTGGTGGAACCTGATTATATTGAGGAGGTCGCCGTTGTTGTTGTTGGAGATGGAGGGGTTGAGGCATATTGTTCTGGAGGAGGTTATTTTGTGGGGGAGGATGATATGGTTGCTGACCTTGTTGGTCCTGATGAAAGGGGAATTGTGGAGCTTGTGGAGGCCTGGGGTTGGCTTGCTGGTTGGGATTGCCAACCGCACTCATCTGCTCATTCGTTACGACCCCTTCTGTCACTCCAGCTTGGGCACCCGTGCTTGGCTTCATAAACACCTTTGGCTTTGGTGGCTCAAATATATGCATGAGGGGAGAATCTTTCAATTGTGTTTGGATATATCGAGCCCTCTCATACAGTTCCTCCATAGTGGTGAGCTTGTTCATTGCCAGGACGTGTCTGAATTGCGGAGTGGCATTAGACACGATCATCTTCACTTGTTCCGATTCCGAAATGGGGTCTCTCACTTTCTCTGCCAAGGATCTCCATCTATCAGCAAATTAGACGAAATCTTCGTCCGACTTCATTTTCTCGGCCACTAGGTCGGTAATAGAAAGGGAGGGACCGACCCTATCCCGATATTTCTGTAGGAATTTTCGTTGCACTACGTCAAAGTTCTCAGCCTCACTCGGCTCTAGGGAATAGAACCATTCTAAGGCGGGGCCATCCAATGATCTCCTGAAGAGATATGCCAGAGACCTTTGATCGTTATGCCAGAACGAGGACTCATACATAAAGTCCTTTAGATGAATGAAGGGGTTGCCTATGCCGGGGTACCGTCGGTACGTTGGCATTTCAGAAGGAGGGAGACGGAATATAGGAAGGATTGGTAAAGAAATCTCAGGCGCGGATTTGACATCCACAACCTTTTTGAAATCTCAGAATTGTTCGTCTATCTTGTTCAGCCTATGAAGGAGAGATTGAGTGACCTCATCGTAAGGAGCAGGTTGTGGTGGCCACTGAGGCCTTGCGAAAGCCTGAGAAGGGAATTCCGGATGAGTGGGACGTTGTGGCAAGTCAGTAAACGGAACTGACTGAAATGTTGTATGAAGAATTGGTGGAACTTGAGACTGGGGAGGTAATTGGAAAGAGGGAGGTTGCAGACTTATCTGCGCGAGAGGGAGGGAGGAAGGGATTGCCTGTGCAGGCTCTTGAGTAGAGGGAACAACTGGTGTTGGGTTTTGAGAAGTAGAAGCAATAGATTTCCCTTTTAGGATGGCCTGAAAGGCTCGAACCTGCTCGGGATTGAGCTGTGTGTTCGCGAGGACACCTAGTAGGGAGGAAATATCTTGCGGCGGGGATGTTTCCCCAATGGTGGTTCGCACCTCATATGATGGTTCACGTGAGGAACCTGCGTCCTCAGCAGGGGCATGTGTCCCCTGGTGACCCGGGGTCGGATTCTGACCGTTCCCGGACATTTCTTGATCTTTTTCGGAACGTGAGATTCTACCAGAACGCAATAACATACACACTCAAACCAATAGCAAAGATTAACAAACAAGTTGATGCTTTACGCCTTTTTTTGTTTTCTTTTTGTTCTCTTTTGTTTTCTTTTTTTTTCTAATCTAATGTTCACACCACAGGAGGGACCTTAGTTGCAATATTGATTTCCGCCGTGTGATCTAAGGACACTCGACTCACCACGAATGGGTTGATTATCTCCAGGGAACTTCAGTGGTACAACCAGCCCAGTGAACGAAGAGGGAATCCTTCGATGTCGGGGACTTACGGAGGTCCCGATGAAGGAGATCCTAGTCTGTCAAGAGGAATTCCCGACGGAGAGTCCTTCCTTCACCAAGAAAGGGTGATCCTAAAAACAAGGAACAAAAAAATAAAAATAAAAGGGAGATGATATGCAATGCAGTGCTGAATTTAACAAGAGATATATAAACAGAGAACAAATATATACAACAAAATAAATTAAACAATCATAACAACACTCCTTTTCCGTAACAACACGAATCTCTTCAGACTTCACCGGGGACTCTGGAGTAATGCACGTAGTGCACGAGGGGTGAAATTGGAATGCCAAAAGTGAAAGAGGGAACACGAATATAGCGCACGCGGGCGTAATCAGGAGGGGCACACATGGGTGCCGAGTGGGGGGGGCACACATGGGTGCCGATGGCAAGAGTGCTACTGGGAGCACGAATGTAGCGCACGCGGGCGCAATCAGGAGGGGCACACGGGGGTGCCGAGTGAAGGGCATACGTGGGTGCCGATGGCAAGAGTGCTACTGGGAGCACGAATGTAGCGCACGCGGGCGCAATCAGGAGGGGCACACGGGGGTGCCGAGTGAAGGGCACACGTGGGTGCCGATGGCAAGAGTGCTACTGAGAGCACGAATATAGCGCATGCGGGCGCAATCAGGAGGGGCACACGGGGGTGCCGAGTGAAGGGCACACATGGGTGCCGATGGCAAGAGTGCTACTGAGAGCACGAATATAGCGCACGCGGGTGTAATCAGGAGGGGCACATGGGGGTACCAAGTGAAGGGGCACACGTGGGTGCCAATGATAAGAGTGCTACTAAGAGCACGAATATAGCGCACGCGGGCGCAATCAGGAGGGGCACACGGGGGTGCCAAGTGAAGGGGCACACGGGGGTGCCGATGATATTTGGGTAACCAGAGAAAACAAAAGATGGCCCACCGTGATCGCCAATCAGGTGTAGACGGCGGAGATCGTCCAACCTCGGGGGGTAAGAGAGGATAGTGATGAAAGGCTAGAGAAAAGTGAGAAGTAGACGGTTGAGATCGTCTACTCCGAATGCAAGAGGGGGTAGTGATGAAAAGTGAGGGAAGGGTAATGGAAAACCCGTCCTGAAAGGAGCCTGCTAGTGAGACACAGTAAAATCTGAACTTACCCCAATTTCTGGTACAGGGCGGAGATAGGGACCCGAAGGTCCTCTCGCGCAAACTAACTCCCTCTTCAACAGGCGTAACCCGTTGCTTTAGGAGTAGCTTTAGAGATACCGAATATTAGGGTAGGACGTAAGGTGACTTTGGGTAACAAGCGAAATGCAAAGTGTTGATGCGAACAATGGTGATGATGAAGGGAGCGGCGCAAGAATGAGGAGTGAGGGGTACTAACTTAGCAGTAAAAGCTGGAGAAGGTCCGACGGGAGTCGTTTCCACGGATTTAGGAGTGAGTGATATACAAAATAAAGATACACCACATTTTAACAAACTGTTAATATCACGAAACGATAATAGCAACATGAACTAGGCAAATTAACTATAACAGGATATCACTTAACAGAACGGGATGATAGTAGTATGAACAACATGAACCGCCACTAGGCATTGGCCTTTGCGGAGTTTTATAACAAATATGAGAGTAACAAGAACAATTGACAGAATGAGAATTATGAAAGAAGCCCTCGCGAGGAACTGGTTCCGTCAACGGGGCTGGGACGGAGAACAGGAAATAAAACCACTGCGAGGAACGGATTCCTTGATCGGGGTTGGAACGAAAGTACAAGAAATGAAACCACCGCGAGGAACGGATTCCTTGATCGGGGTTGGAACGAAAGTACAAGAAATGAAACCACCGTGAGGAACGGGTTCCTTGATCGGGGTTGGAACGAAAGTACAGAAAATGAAACCACCGCAAGGAACGGGTTCCTTGATCGGGGTTGGAACGAAAGTACAGGAAATGAAACCACCGCGAGGAACGGATTCCTTGATCGGGGTTGGAACGAAAGTACAGAAAAAGAAACCACCGCGAGGAACGGGTTCCTTGATCGGGGTTGGAACGAAAGTACAGAAAATGAAACCACCGCGAGGAACGGATTCCTTCATCGGGGTTGGAACGAAAGTACAGGAAATGAAACCACCGCGAGGAACGGATTCCTTGATCGGGGTTGGAACGAAAGTACAGGAAATAAAACCACCGCGAGGAACGGGTTCTTTGATCGGGGTTGAAACGAAAGTACAGAAAATAAGACCGTCACGAGGAACGGATTCCTTGATCGGGGTTTAAACAGGAATTAAATGGGGAGGGGAACCGCCGCGGGGATGGTCCTCCGCGCGGGTGAGAATAAAGTAAAGAACTAACACAACAGGAGTAAGGAGGGTGTGATCGCCAGAGGTAGTGTACCTCAAAATAGGAGAATGATTGCGTCTTGCCTCCAGGCAACGGGATGATGTGAGTTTCTTCTTCCTCTTCCTTCGGCCGGCCGACGGAGAGGGCTTCCTTTGGTTATCCTTGCAAAACACAGCAGACGAAACAAATGGACGGTGGATTAGAATGAAAGTAGTGTAGTACCGGTCCCTTGATATGAAAATAGCAGAGTCATGTTCAAACGCGCACCTGGTTGGTGTTGTTTGAAACCCCTTTTAGACATAAAAAGGTAGATAGATGATATGATGAATGAACAAGGAGGGGTCTCTCAGGGAGAGAGATGATGGGAGTGACAGATAACGATGCATGCAGTGCAACACAACTAGTGAAACAAAAGCAAATAAGACGACGTGGTGAGGAAGCTTATTAAGAGGTTGACGACGGGCTCGAAGGAGCTTCTCCAGGGCGAGGATGGTGCGAGAGCACGGTGGAGTAGAACGGCTTCCCCCGTACGTGCTCGGACACCCGAGACTTGACCTTCTTTATTTCTTAGGCTTCAACACAGATCGGACTGGAGCATCTCTTTCCATTCCATACAGACGCATACACGCACTTACACACACACCTGCAAGAACACTCGCATACACACCTATATATACATATATAAGAATATATCTATGAAAGAGAGATTGAAAGAGAGAGGGTTGGAGAGAGAAAGGAAGAGGGAGGGGACAACTCTTCTCCCCCCCCCCTTTTAGATTTTTTTTATTTTAGTTTTACATATATAGTATGTATATATATATATGTGTAGATAATATATAGGAACTATATAAGATATATATATATATATAGTATATATATAACTTATATATATATAAGAGAGGGAGAGAGAGAGAGAAGCAGATGGAAGAGAGAGGGGGAGAAAGAGAACCGAGATAACAAATAAAAATAAAAAAAGAAAAAAAAGAGAGAGGAGATTGAGAGAGAGTAAAAGAGAAGGGGAGGGGGAAAGAGAGAGGGAGAGAGAGAACACGTGAGGGAGAGAGACAGAGAGAGGATGAGAGAGGTGGGAGAGGAAAATAAAAGAATGAAAAAAGAAAGAAAGAGGGATCAAGAGGGAGAGAGAGAACCAGAGAATAAAAAAAAGTGTGTGTATATATATAGTGGGGGGTTAACAGAGAGCTTACGTGAGGGAGTAGTGAGAGAGAGATAAATAAAATAATAAAAAAATGAGGGAGAGAGATCGAGAGAGAGAGAGTGGAGGGGGAGAGAGAGAGAGGGTGAGAGAGAGATCGAGACAGGGGGAATAAAAAAATAAAAAAAAGGAAGAAGAGACAGGGGGCGGCGAAGGCAGAGAGAGAAGAGAGAAAAGAGAGAGGGGGGAGAGAGAGAGAGAGTGAGAGAAAGAATAGAGGGGGAGAGAGAAGAAGGTTGGGGAGAGAGAGACGGTGGGGAGAGGGAGAGTGATGATGAGGGGGGAGAAAAAAAATAATAAAAAAGTGAAAGAAAGGGAGATCGAGAGAGAGAGAGAGAGAGAGAGATGAGAGGGGAGAGAGGGTGAGAAAGAGAGAAACTGAGAGAGGGTGAGAGGAATAAATAATAAAAAAATAAAAAAAGAAAGAGTGAGGGAGAGATCGAGAGAGAGGGAGAGAGAGGGGGAGAAAAGGAGAAACTGAGAGAGGGAGAGAGAAGAGAGAGATGCAGAGGGACGGCGGGAGAAAGAGAAGCAGGAAAAGAGGAAAAAAATAAAATAAAAAGGGAAAGAGATCGAGAGGGGGGTGAGAGGCGGAGGAAGAGAGAGAGAGAGAGAGAGAGAGGGTGAGGGAGAGATGCAGAGAGATGGGGTGAGAGAGTGGAGAAACAATAAAAAAAATAAGTAAAAGAGAGAGAAAGAGAGGGGTCGAGAGAGAGAGATTAAGATATAAAGCAGAGAAAGAGGTGAGAAGAAGAGAAAGTGTGGAAGAGAGAAGAGGGTGAGAGAGAGAGAGAGAGTGGAGAGAGATGGCGGTCGCGAGAGGAGAGAGAAGGGGAGGGAGAGAGAGAGAAGAAATCGCGGCGGGGAAGAGAAGAGACGGCGGGGAGAGGAGAGAGAAACAGAGAGAAAGAGGGAGAGAGAGAGAGAGACAGCGGAGGGGGGTGGGGCGTGCGAGAAGAGAGAGAAATAGAGAAAGAAGAAAGAGAGAGGGATAGAGAGAGGAGAGGAGCGGTGCAGCGTGGGGGGTGCTCGGACGATGTCAACAGGGTGCTCCGGCGGCAACGGCGATCGCGTGGGGAAGCTTCACGGTGACCGGCGACGTGGGTCTCGGGTGTGCGTCCTGCAGAGGAAAGAGATGGGAGAAAGTTAGAGGGAGAACGAGGGGAATAGTGAGGAGGCCGGCGGCGTCGGGCGGTGGTCGTGCGCAGGGGGAGTCGCGGAGACGGGGTCGGCGCGGCGACGGGCGTGGAGCTACAGGTTTGCGACGTCGGTTGCAGGCGTGCCTGGTGGAGCAGGCGGGAGGCTGGGACGGTGGTCACGGGAGGCGGATGTCCCGGTGGTGCTTCACGGCAGTGGGAGTGGGGCTCGCGGTAGTCGCGTGGGGGCGAGGACGACGGAGGGCTGTGATCGCGGCAGTGACGACGTCGCTGGTGCAGGTGGGGCTGCAAAGACGAGGTGGCCGACGGGTGGCCCCGCAGCGGTCGGCTACGGCGAAGTGACCGAAGGGTGGTGTTGGTGAGGTGGCCGCGACAGAGGACGGTGGCCGGTGACGGGGGGTCGCACGGGGGTCGCGGTCGGAGGAGGTGGCACAGAGCGGCGGCTTGCGGACGGACGGCGGCGTGGGTGAGCTCGCCGATGGGCTTGCACCGGCGGTGTCGTGGAGGCGTTAGAGGTCGACGGCGGTGCTGCTGGCTGCTGCCGTGGCCGTCTTCGCGGCGGTCGGCGCAGGCGGAGGTGGCGTGGAGGTGCAGCGGCTGGGGGAGAAGTGAAGGCGTGGGGTGCGCGTGGGTTACGATGGCTGGCGTGGAGGTGAGCTGTCGGGGGGCGCTCACGTGGTGGTGCAAACGGCGACGGGGGGAGAGGGTTAACGTGTGTTTCTGGCAGTGGGGGGTGGCTGCGTTGAGGAAGGAAGCCGGTAGCGTGGGAGAGGGAGTGCTCGGACGGCGTGAGGTGAAGAAAGGGAGAGTGAGTGTCCAGAGAATCTCCGGGAGGGATGTGTGCGATAGGTTCACGGGGGGAGAAAGGGAGTGGGAGTAGGTGGAAGATGGAGTGAGTGGGTTGAGTGTTCACAGGAGTGGGTGTGTGTGTATGTGCCGTGGGGAGAGGGGTGAGAACAGGGAAAGGTGGGGTTTTTTAAAAAGGGGGGATTCCCCTTGCCGGGCGGCTGAGCCTAAAAGACAAAGAGGAGAAGAGATGGGCTGGGTTCGCTGCCAGAAAAATGATAAGAAGAAACATGAAGAGAAGAAATGAGAGGGACGTGAGAGATAGATTCTCTGATGGTGGGAAGAGAGAACAAAAAGGTGGGGGAATGATGTTTCGACGTGGTTGGTTTCGATAGTGATAAGATGGGAAGATAATTGAGGAGGTTTTAGTGAGAGAATTATTAGGATGAGGTAAATAATTAGTACATATAATATTACTTTTTTTGTCCTTTTTTTTGTTTAAACTTATTAAAACAAAACTTAATATGTAAAACAATTTTAAATATATGTATTTACAACCTTGTATATAAATATATATATATATATATATTTAAGTTTTATATTTTTTAACCTTTTCTCAATTTTTTTAGATTTTTAAATAACCTTTTCAAAATTTTTTGTATTTTTAATACCCCCCCTTTTTTTGATTTTATTTATTATTATTATTATTATTATTATTATTATTTTGAATTTTCTTATAAGCTCTTTTTTTATAAGCTTTTCTCTTTTTTGTATTTTTCTAACCTTTTCTGATTATTCACTTTAGGACATATTTGCTTTGAATGTATAGAGTTGCTAAAGGCTGAATGTATAGACTTGCTAAAGAATGTACAGACTTGCTAAAGCTGAATGTACAGACTTGTTAAAGAATGTACAGACTTGCTAAAGCTGAATGTACAGACTTGCTAGCTGAATGTACAGACTTGCTAGCTGAATGTACAGACTTGCTAAGGCTGAATGTACAGACTTGCTAGCTGAATGTACAGACTTGCTAAGGCTGAACGTACAGACTTGCTAAGGCTGAACGTACAGACTTGCTATGTATAGACTTGTTGCAACGTACATACTTGTTATGTATAGACTTGTTGCAACGTACAGACTTGAATGTATAGACTTACTAAGTCATCAAAGCAAAGATGATTAATCACCCACATGAATCAAATGCGCAAGTCACTTTAGGGCATCACGGTGTAATATGAGATTTACCCAGGGAAAACGTGAAAACGGCGTGTCTACAGACCCGGGTCAAGATCGTCGCACATCACAGCAACACGCTGTTAATCAGCCTAGTCCCTAAGCCAAAAATCACGGTAAACACATTATGGAAGACAGCATACACAGCCGTATCCATAACAGCAATAATAACAACCATGAGTCCTCGGCCTCTGAGCCGCATTACAGACTCACAATTAGGTATAATCACGAAACACGGAACATGAGGGATCACCAAAAGCCTTAAACACATGGACACATAAATCGAGGTAACACAATACCTCCAAACATCCAAAACCATGTCTCAATCCTCACAGGATAGACGAGACACTCACGAGGTCACGTGTCAACCACTGGGTCATAACCGGGTTGACCAGAAACTATAATGACCCTCGAAATAACACAAAACATTACTCGGTATAATGGCACTCTCAGACACCCTATAACATGGTCACAGCCCTCATAGGACATCCAAGACATCCACAGAACAATGGGCTAACCAAGGGGTCAAAGCCACAATAACCGAAAACCAAACCAACACAAAGAACACTCTGGGCAGGTGGCGGTCTCACCCTTGGCCACTAAACCAACCTAACGGTCATCCAAAGGGCCGCTACCATCAACACAGAGCACAGGCAAATGGCGGTCAGCCACATGGCCACCAAAGCCACCAAGCGGTCGCCCAAGGGCCGCTAAACCAAATGCCGGTCAGTCGCATGGCCGTTACCAGCGAACCGACTTAAAACAGTAAAATGATTTAACGGTCACCCTTGAACCGTTAAACGGGAATGGCGGTCACCCCAGGGCTGCCAAAGACCCCATGCGGTCGGAGCTAGACCGCTAGCCTGAACCGACTTAAATCTGATTTAAACGAATATAACGGTCACCCTTGGACCGTCAAACGAGAATAGCGGTCAGCCCTAGGCCGCCACTACCCGTTAGCGGTCGGTCGCAAGACCGCTAAGCCAAATCGACGTAGACCTCGGAATAACGGTCTCTAGAGGGCCGCCTCTACCTTTGCTGGTGTGACGACCCGAGAATCTAATTACCGGGAGAGACCCGAGAACCCGAGACTCGAACTGCCGCCCACGAGCCTGGAGGGCTAGAAAGGGCTAAAAGGAGTGTGGAGGTACAGAGAAATAGGAAATAAAGCAGGACAACCAACAACAACAAGCAGAATTAAAAGAACAACTACAGCTACAACAGAGTCCAGTCCAACAAGAAGTACAGTCTAAAGCAGCAAAAACGTACCACATGTCGAGTGAACACACGGCTCGGCGAGCTGGGAACAGAGAACCTCCGAACAGCATCCTCGATCCTCGAGGAAGAACCACCACACCTGAAAGGCAGAGAGTGAGTCTCCAAAACAGAGACTCAGCAGGGATCCCGCGGAACCCCACCAAGAACCAACGACGGCACAGAAAGCTGTAACTACGGGAGCAACAGTAATAGCAGAAACAGTAAACCCGGTGGCCGGTCAAAACACGGCACTACAGCTACTCCTACTGTACCAGAAAGCACACCTCGATCTCGTAGTCGAGGCTACCGAACTACACTAGTACCACCTACCAAAGTAGAAACCCACGGCAATCGCACCGTAGAGGCCTGTCTCCCAAGACACGGCCAACCTGGACACGCTGTCCAAGGTGCAACCCCGACCATCTGGTCACAGGTACCGCACAGCAAGACATAACCTCGGTAAAGCTACTAGCACTAGTCTCACGACACGAGAACCAACACACGTGCCACGGTGAGACAACCGAAACTCAACGGTCAACACGACCAAAACCCGAAGGTCAAAGTCACAAAGACTGACAGTCTGACACTCCCGACTCAACAGGAGTACCTCCCACCAGAAGTACAGCCGGTAGCGTCCCCTGACGTCTTACACCGCACCGCAGGTGAACTGCCTGATGTGGTAGCTCCTACCAAAGGCACGAACACCGCACAAGTAACCACAAACAAGTGACTAGCTGGGGTCACGCCTGTCGACGTGGGTCCAACTGCCTCCAACCACGTGTGCACACACAGACCGTACGTCCTAGGTCTGGCCTCTAACTAGTTTTCCCCTAAGCCGGACTCTGGCTGTAAGACGTGGGGCCCGACGAAAACCAGTCCACAAACCGTCTCTAAGGGTAAGCCTCTCCACCAACTCCCAGGAGGGACCACACGCGTGTAAGCAGGCTACGACTAGTGGAGGGTCACTGAAGGAGTAGACTCTCAAGTCAATGAAAAACAACGTCCGAATCCGACGACGTACGGGGACCATCCCGCGTACAGGCACCGTCGCACGGCCACCACAGTCGGAGAAGGAACAGGACTCGCAGCCCACAGCCACGCACGCACTCTGTGCGAGAGTCGAGAAAACCCAAGTGACGCTAAGCCACTGGACTCTGGACAGTCCTCTAGACGCACTACAGCCAATAGTCCTTGAGTCAGAAGACTCGGGGTCAAGACCGTCGTACACAACAGCACCAGGCCGTCAATCTAGTCCAATCTCTAGGTCTAAAACCATGGTAGCATGAGTACGAGACAGCTCACGAGCCGCCAAGACCATTCCCTCGGGAAGGGAACTCAAGGGACTAAGGCCACACACACGGCCCACTCGGAAAGCACAGAAACACAATTCCCAAAGCAACTCGCACACCGCCAAGCTGTAGCCCAACTCAAGGAGAAGAGGGAAGCCTCCAGCCCCAGATTGGACAACTAGGCACGCAGCCCAAGGCCTCACACATGACCCACTCGGGAATCACTTTCCGGAGAAACCGACGACACACGGGGACTCTCACCGCACGCACGCCAACACACGGTGACACGAGTCGAGAACGCTACACCCCGGGACCACAACGTACCACGACACCTGGCCCCGACAACGTGCACATCATCCGTCAGGCCACGGGTCGGCACGTGGTTCGAGAACCACACACCCGAGACTCGAATCGGTCAAAACGGAAACATCGGGTTAGACTGGCACATGTGCGGTTCACCCTGGGCCGCTCAAGGGACATGCGGCTGGGGCACAGCCGCTCAAGAGACATACGGTCAGGCAGGAGCCGCACAAGGCCCTGATCGGACTAAACCTAAACGGAGGATGGACGGTTAGGGCTGGACCGCCCAAGGGGATGTGCAGCCAAGAATCATCCGCACAACCCAACCGACCTACTCCAGTGCCAGTCAAAACGGTTTTGACCAAACCGCCCAACCCAATCGACACTAAACTGTTGACCAAGGGTCAACTGGGATAAACGGCCAGCGCCTGGCCGCACAAGCCCACAGAAGGACAGACAGCTGGGGACCAGCCGCCCATGGGGGAGACATGCGGTTTTCACCTGGCCGCACATCACATGTGTGGTCTATCGCCAGACCGCACAACCCCAAAACCAAGAGAAGATGAACGGACCAAAGGCAGCCGCCCATACGATGGACGTCCCTGGTTCGACCGCCCAACCATCACGGCGGGTAAACCCAGGGGGTCACCCGATCGCGGTCTTTCCATGCCCCGTTCGTGCCGAAACGAAGGGGATACAGCCACAACCACCCTGGGAATCACATGGACTCCGAGCGGAGTCAAAACGACGCACGAATCGCGAGAAACGAGCGATTCTACCGAAGTTGCCCTAAAAGGGTTACCGAGCTTCCCGGAGCTCTACCGGTCCAACGGGACCACCAATCGAGACGAAATTAGGGGAAAAATAATGCTCTTGCCCCAAGGAATCCATTGACAGTAACCGATCTGGAAACCGTCGACGTTTCCCGACCGACCCTACGAAACCTACAAAACCACGGTTTCACTAGAACGGACCCAAACATAGCCGTTTCCACACCGAACGACATGCAATGGCAGGGAAAATGAGCAGAATGCAGCAGTGTTCCGTCACCCTACCTCCATCGAAGAAATCGCGCGCCGAAGTGACTAATCAACGATGAAAACCGCCCGGAACGTGAACGACGCCATCTCGGAATCCACCGAGGGATCGCGCCCGCAACCGCCTCGATCCTCGCTCATCCACACCCGCATCCTTGCACACGCCGCCTTCACCTCGCCCCCGCCTCGCTCTGTCGGCCGCCGGAGAAGAGAGGGGAGAAAGAGAGCGTGAGAGAAGAGAGTGGGGAGTGAGTGAGAAATGAGAGGGAAGAGAGAGAAAGGGGGTTTATATAGGAAAATCTGGAAATTCCAGAAAATACCAAAAAATAGAAAATCACGTTTTCGCGATCCTCGGAACGCACCGATCGTATATCGCCCAGGTGAACGGCCTGGTTCACCCGCAACGAGGTTCCGAAGGCATTACCGAAACACACACCGGGAATCAGAAAACACACGCGGAACGCATTCCGGTCTCCGAAATAGCTCCGGACCACGCCGATCCGAACACGAAAGATGTCTGAAACATTATTTCGGACACAACGGAGCCAGATACACCGGAAACGTAGATCCAAGACCCGAGAAGACAGATCCGAAAAACCCGGGACATTACAGCCCTCTCCCCTTAAAGGAATTTTGTCCTCAAAATTTAGGACCTAGCACGAAGTCACAGGGGAAGAACACCGTAACCCACTGACAATGCTGTCAGAGCCCCAGCACAGAAAACCACGATTCACACGAAAGCTCCAATTCTGAGGGACACAGCCAGACTTAAACACAAACAACACCATCCAGCGTCACCTCAGACACCACGAAAAACTAATCATGGCACCGCTGCTACCATCTCGCTCACCGAGGAGACACGACCCTCGCGCGAGAGACAGCCACCGATGCAACCCATGGTCGGCAGACGACCCAGACGCCAGTTTCACAAACCCACCGACTGGTCTCATGCCCGACACAAAGGAACAGCCAAAATCGAGCTCTCTCAAAAGACCGCAACCAGAACAACGGCTCAGCGCCAAGAAACACCCCACACATGGCAAGCTGAAAGCCAGACATAACAATGTGCCAACTCTGTCAGAGGACAAACTTCGACAAAGCCCAGATCCCGTCCGGAAAGGCACATCTCAAAAATGACCACCAAAGGTCTCGCTGGCACACGGCTCTCGCCACGCTTGAGCCCCAACAACCAGCATCCTCTGTCTGTGAAAGACCACGCGCCGACGATCACCAACCACTCGCTCATGTTCTTCCTTCTTTCCTGGTCCTCCACCGGAACCGAAGGAAACATTCCAAACCTCGGCAAGCCATTCGTCGAATCCCACACAGACCGATGCCACACCTCGAGCAACACTCCCCTCGGACACCGCCTCCGAACTCGATCATCGCACCAACTCGACCTTCTCAGGGGAGCACGATGAAGCCAAATGACAAGATCCTGGTGTCTTCAGTCATCACCTCACTCTACTCAGACTTACAGGGGAACCATCCCATGCTGGCCACCAAACCAGGGATAACCATCGCGACACCAACGACCCATCAAGGACCACCAATCCGACGCCAACTTCACGAAAAGGCCTCCGCCCACAGGCGTCACTCTTCCGTTTGGTCTCATCAAATTACTCAACTTCCGTCAGGCGACATCCTCAACAACCCTATCCGGGCCCAACACCGACGCTTGACACGGCTCCCATCACAGGAACAGGGTACTCATGCGGCGCACTAGCCAGCACATTTCCCAACACTCCATCCTACCAGTGCCAAGAACCACAATACCTCGGGCAACGGCACGGCAATAACACATTTCGCACAGAGGAACCAATCCTCCAATGCTCAACGCAAACTCAGGAATCCGCCCGTAGCGACCAACGCTATGATCCTGAACCAGTGGGTCACAAGCCCACCACGCTTCCGCTGCGCACTCTGATCCACTCGCACACAGCCACAAATTCTCAAAAACACCGCCCAACCAGCACTCGTCCTTTCGGAAAAGCGCCAGCACCCTTACACGATAAGGGAATGGGCACAACTCTCGCAGGCAACCACCTTGCCAAAACAAGGAGCACGTCTCGCACGGACTTCATGGCACACAAGGCCAACCACTCCAGACACACAACGCAAGACAACAAACCTCAGCCCAACACAATCTCTCCAACCAAAGGGGAGACCAAACGCACTTCCGACCAACGGAAGAACTCCACGTGCGACCTGACCTCAAACCTCGCGCATGCTGGAAACAACACCATCCAGCACCAACGAAAACCATCACTCTCGTCAGGTCAGCGCCTCCGACACACTCGGCGAGTGTCACGTCGGACCACGAACGCAGCATCTCTCGATGCACCACCACTGCAATTCCTTGAACTGCAACACACCACGCCAAGAGCGCTAACACGAGCCATAACGACAACCGCCGACGCTCATCCTCGGGTCCCAAACTCACCGCGGAGCCTTCACATCTCAAGCCAAGTCCAGGGCGAACACAACCCATCCACTGACAGAAACACAGGAGCAAAGACTTACCGGGACATCTCTGCCAAATCCTACCTCGAAATCCGTAGAATAATCGGGACCGACACGTCATTTCTGACGCCATAGGGCACGACAAGAACATCAGGCTCGACGAAACAGCAGCTCACCGAGAAGATTCTCCGCTCACCCGAGCACACTTCTCGATCAGAACACCTCAGGAGCTGGACAAACCTCAAGCTAGAGTGGCCAAAAACCGATAGCAGCTCCCTCGAAGCATGCTCACGGCCACTTAACCATGAACAATCCTCTCCAGTCACCTGACCACGTTGCAGACTCCTTGAACGCAGCACCACGAGCTCACGCATGCCAACAACCTCTGCCCAACGCAGCGCAACCAGGGCCACCACCGATGAGGGAGAAGGCTCTCGACCTCGATCCTTAGACCCCATGCTGGCACGAAAGCCGCGGACAGCAACCACCTTCACAGCGCCACACAGCGCACTCAAGCTCTCAAGCGAGAAACAAGGCGGAAAAATAAGCACAGAACCCTATGCCAGCTGCCGACTGTACTTGACCTCATGGACTCTGATCGCTGCAATATCTTGAATTCTATGTACGTCCACAACCTCCGCTCTGATACCAGCTGTGACGACTCGAGAATCCGATTACCGGGAGAGACCCGATAACCCGAGACTCGAACCGCCGCCCACGAGCCGGGAGGGCTCGGAAGGGCTAAAAGGAGTGTGGAGGCACAGAGAAATAGGAAATAAAGCAGGACAACCAACAACAACAAGTAGAAGTAAAAGAACAACTACAGCTACAACAGAGTCCAGTCCAACAAGAAGTACAGTCTAAAGCAGTAAAAATGTACCACATGCCGAGTGAACACTCGGCCCGGCGAGCTGGCAACAGAGAACCTCCGAACAGCACCCTCGATCCTCGAGGAAGAACCGCCACACCTGAAAGGCAGGGAGTGAGTCTCCAAAACAGAGACTCAGCAGGGATCCCGCGGAACCCCACCAAGAACCAACGGCGGCACAGAAAGCTGTAACTACGGGAGCAACAGTAACAGCAGGAACAGTAAATTCGTTGGCCGGTCAAAATATGGCACTACAGCTACTCCTACTGTACCAGAAAGCACACCTCGATCTCGCAGTCGAGGCTACCTAACCACACTAGTACCACCTACCGAAGTAGAAACCCACGGCAATCGCACCGCAGAGGCCTGTCTCCCAGGACACGGCCAACCTGGACACGCTGTCCAAGGTGCAACCCCGACCATCTGATCACGGGTACTGCACAACAAGACACAACCTCGGTAAAGCTACTAGCACTAGTCTCACGGCACGAGAACCGACACACGTGCCACGGCGAGACAACCGAAACTCAACGGTCAACACGACCAAAACCCGAAGGTCAAAGTCACAGAGACTGACAGTCTGACACTCCGACTCGACAGGAGTACCTCCCACAGAAGCACAGCCGGTAGCGTCCCCTGACGTCTTACACCGCACCGCAGGTGAACTGCCTGACGTGGTAGCTCCTACCAAAGGCACGAACACCGCACAAGTAACCACAAACAAGTGACTAGCTGGGGTCACGCCCGTCGACGTGGGTCCAACCGCCCCCAACCACGTGTGTACACACAGACCGTACGTCTTAGGTCTGGCCTCTAACTGGTTTTCCCCTCAGCCGGACTCTAGCTGCAAGACGTGGGGCCCGATGGAAACCAGTCCACAAACCGTCTCTAAGGGTAAGCCTCTCCACCTACTCCCAGGTGGGACCACATGCGTGTAAGCAGGCTACGACTAGTGGAGGGTCACTGAAGGAGTAGACTCTCAAGTCAACGGAAAATAACGTCCGAATCCGACGACGTACGGGGACCATCCCGCGTACCGGCACCGTCGCACGGCGACCACAGTCGGAGAAGGAACAGGACTCGCAGCCCACGGCCACGCACGCACTCTACGCGAGAGTCGAGAAAACCCAAGTGACGCTAAGCCACTGGACTCTGGACAGTCCTCTAGACGCACTACAGCCAACGGTCCTTGAGTCAGAAGACTCGGGGTCAAGACCGTCGCACGCAACAGCACAAGGCCGTCAATCTAGTCCAATCTCTAGGTCTAAAATCACGGTAGCACGAGTACCGAGACAGCTCACGAGCCGCCAAGACCATTCCCTCGGGAAGGGAACTCAAGGGACTAAGGCCACACACACGGCCCACTCGGAAAGCACAGAAACACGATTCCCAAAGCAACTCGCACACCGCCAAGCTGCAGCCCAACTCAAGGAGAAGAGGGAAGCCTCCAGCCCCAGACTGGACAACTGGGCACGCAGCCCAAGGCCTCACACAGGACCCACTCGGGAATCGCTTTCCGGAGAAACCGACGACACACGGGGACTCTCACCGCACGCACGCCAACACACGGTGACACGAGTCGAGAACGCTACACCCCGGGACCACAATGTACCACGACACCTGGCCCCGACGACGTGCACATCATCCGTCAGGCCACGGGTCGGCACGTGGTTCGAGAACCACACACCCGAGACTCGAATCGATCAAAACGGAAACACCGGGTTAGACTGGCACATGTACGGTTCACCCGGGGCCACTTAAGGGACGTGCGGCTGGGGCACAGCCGCTCAAGAGACATACGGTCAGGCAGGAGCCGCACAAGGCCCTGATCGGACTAAACCCAAACGGAGGATGGACGGTTAGGGCTAGACCGCCCATGGGGATGTGCAGCCAAGAATCGTCCGCACAACCCAACTGACCTACTCCAGTGCTGGTCAAAATGGTTTTGACCAAACCGCCCAGCCCAACCGACACTAAACTGTTGACCAAGGGTCAATTGGGATAAACGGCCAGCGCCTGGCCGCACAAGCCCACGGAAGGACAGACGGCTGGGGACCAGCCGCCCATGGGGGAGACATGCGGTTTTCACCTGGCCGCGCATCACATGTGTGGTCTATCGTCAGACCGCACAACCCCAAAACCAAGAGAAGATGAACGGACCAAAGGCAGCCGCCCATACGATGGACGTCCCTGGTTCGACCGCCCAACCATCACGGCGGGTAAACCCAGGGGGTCGCCCGATCGCGGCCTTTTCATGCCCCGTTCGTGCCGAAACGAAGGGGATACAGCCACAACCACCCTAGCAATCACATGGACTCTGACCGGAGTCAAAATGACCCACGAATCGCGAGAAACGAGCGATTCTATCGAAGTTGCCCTAAAAAGGTTATCGAGCTTCCCGGAGCTCTATCGGTCCAACAGGACCACCAATCAAGACGAAATTAGAGGGAAAAGAACGCTCTAACCCCAAGGAATCCGTTGACAGTAACCGATCTCGAAACCGTCGCCGTTTTCCGACAGACCCTACGAAACCTACAAAACCACGGTTTCACTAGAATGACCCAAACACAGCCATTTTTACGCCGAATGACGTGCAATGGCAGGGAAAACGAGCAGAACGCAGCAGTGTTCCGTCACCCTACCTCCACCGAAGAAACCGCGCGCTGAAGCGACTAATCCACGCCGAAAACTGCCCGGAACGCGAACGACGCCATCTCGGAATCCACCGAGGGATCGCGCCCGCAACCGCCTCGATCCTCGCCCATCCACGCCCGTATCCTCACTCGCGCCGCCTCCACCTCGCCCCCGCCTCGCTCCGTCGGCCGCCGGAGAAGAGAGGGGAGAAAGAGAGCGTGAGAGAAGAGAGAGGGGAGTGAGTGAGAAATGAGAGGGAAGAGAGAGAAAGGGGGTATAGAAAAATTTGGAAATTTTGTAAAATACCGAAAAATAGAAAATCACGTTTCCGTGATCATCGGAAGGCACCAATCGCAACGGTACCACTCATGCCTAGGGGAACGGCCCGGTTCACCCGCAACGAGGTTCTGAAGGTATTACCGAAACACACACCGGGAATCGAAAAATACACGTGGGACGCATTCCGGTCTCTGAAATAGCTCTGGACCGCGCCGATCCGAACACGAAAGATGTCCGAAACATCATTTCAGACACAACGGAGCCAGATACACCGGAAACGCAGATCCGGGACCTGAGAAGAAGGATCCAAAAAACCCGGGGCATTAGAGTTGGTCACTGGTAGGACCGCTAAACCGTTACAGCGGGAAAACCGTGGGACTACTCAAAACTTGATTTTTCCACGGCCCAATCGCATTTAAAAGACGGGAAAACACCCTAACATCGATATCCATCTTCCACATGCCGAAAGGGATCAAACCATTCACAAAACGACAAGAAATGAGTGATTCCCACGAATCCACCCAACACGACTCACATGGACGGCCGAGCTCATACCGGCTCCGATTCTCAAACGCAGTAAAACTAGCGGGAAATGAATCCCAACATCCCAGGGGTTCAAATGAAACAATTTAAACTTCAAACCGTCGCCTAGAACATCGAACACGCCTCACACCCTCCAAACATGCTTTCGCCCTAAATAAGATAAAACCCGCTCAAACTCACACCGTTCGGCTCCAAATCGTGAGAAGATGCAGGAAAAGAGTAGGACATCTGTCCCCCTACCTCCATCGAAGATCTCACGCGCCGAAAAGGCCAAACCACGCCGAAAACCATCACACAGACAACCTACGCCGACTTTGAATCCACGAACGGGATCGCGCCAACGCCACGCTCCGATACTCGCATCATCACGCTCTAGGTCAGCTCCACGCCGTCACCGCCTCACTAGCTCCGCGCCGGTCATACGCCCTAGGGGAGAAGAGAAGAGAGGAGAGAGAGTGGAGGGAGATAAAGTGAGAGATCGTGAGGAGGAGAGAGGAGAGAGAAAGGGTTAAGAAGAAAAAGAAAATAGAAAATTATATGATTATATAATTTTTTTAAAATCTGATTTTTTACACGAAAATCTGTAAATTCAGAAAAATATGAAAAAATAGTTTTCGCGATCCTCGGAACGAGCACAACGCACATGTAACGTCCCTGAGTCGCAAAATTCAACGGTCAACTCTCCACAGAGTTCCGCAAGTTATACAAGAGAAAAATCTGAGTGGATCATAAGACACATTTCAGGACCCACGAAAGTAATCCGAAAGTTCTCCGATTCCGATTCGAAGAATCCAAGATATTATATATTAATACTTAGTCAATTTTTCAAATTGACATGTTCACTGCACCTACACATGGAAACATAGTTGGTCCAATATGAATGGACTTTCTTATCGTCAAAATATGGAAGGATCACAATAATTTATATCTATTTCTACTCACGTGGGAATTCGTTGTTGCTGCCACCTTTGGGGAGTGAAATGTCCGGAAGAGGTGTACTATTGTGTACGTAGGAGGTTAATTGGCCATGATTGGGTTAACATATATATGGAGTCAGAAGAGGCAAAGGAAGGCTTCGTTAGCATATATTTGGAATAGAATCTGATTCACCTATCACACAAATGATCGATCCTTGTGAGCTGCAGACAACGCCATCCGGATGCATGGTTGTACGTTTCAAATCCTTGGATTTAAATGAGAATTTGATTCAGCACCACGAATTAGAAGAGATGAATTAGTTGGACTCTTGATTAGAAAGGATCTCACTGACGTAGAGGAGGGGAATAAGGTCCTACATGGAAAACATATTTGATTGTCGACTTGAGTTCATCCAAACAGAACCACAAATTACAAGACCCGTGGTTTCTCACCAAACAAGAATTTTCTCACTCGCACTCAGATTAAAATTCCCACGACACCAAATAAAATAAAAAGGATAAGATGAAACCAGCTAGCAGGAAGGAGATTATTAGAGGAACAAAAGGGAAGGGAGGAGCATATAACCGTATGCTGTTAGAGTGTGGAGTCAGAACTCTTTCATTCGTGCGCCTCTGCACGGGATCACACTCTGCCTCAGGAGCGCATCCACTGCTCCAGGGGACCATTCACAGCATCAGGGAAGCATGGCGAGCATTCGCTGCTCCAGGGGAGCAATCGCTGCCCCAGGGGAGCATCCACTGCTCAGGGGAGCATGGCGAGCATATCGCATCTTCAGGAGAGCATGTAGTCATGTCTTTGTGCGTTCTCGCACGGGAGCATATGAAGTCTCAGGGGAGCATCTATGGCCTCTGGGAAGCATCACCAGCGTCATAGGAGCATGGCGAGCACATGCGCTATCTCTGAGGAGCAATCGCTGCTCCAGGGGAGCATCCTTCAGTGTCAGGGGAGCAACCGCTACTCCAGGGAAGCACATACTGTCTCTGGAGGGCATTCATTGCCTCAAGAGAGCATCACTGTCGTCAGGAGGGCATGCATTGCGGGCTCAAGGCATTTCTATGTCACTTGGGATGCGTCGACCTTGTCTTGGCAATGCGTCGACCTTGCCTTGGCAATGCCTTGATCTGTCTGATAGTGGGGGAGCATCTGCAGTCGCTGGAGGGCATACTCGGTCCCAGGAAAGCATCCGGGGGGATAGACGAGCATGCGCGACTAATGTATCCCGGAAGAGGGTTTCTGTTTAACCGGGGTATTATTGTCTTTAATACCCTGACTAATGACGCCCTAATCTCCTAGTATAAAAGGATGGGCTATCTCATTGTATTGAAACAACAACAAGTCTGTGATTATCTAGTGGAATCCTGTTGCGGCCGTGGACGTAGGAAGGCATCTTACCTCCGAACCACGTAAAAATCCCTGTGTGTTCTTGTGTGATTGGTTTTTTCTCTTCTTCCTCCTCTGCTGTTTGTCCTCCTGTTCTGGGTACTCCGGTGTTCTATCCCCCAACAACTGGTATCAGAGCCTTGTTCTGGTTCGAGGGAGTAGTGGGAGTAATGGCGGCAGATGAAGGAAAGGTGAGGATCGACAAGTTCAATGGCAAGGACTTCGGTTTCTGGAAGATGCAGATCGAAGACTACCTGTATCAGAAGAAGCTGCATGAGCCGCTTCTTGGAACAATGCCGGAAGGGACGAAGAAAGAAGATTGGGATCTACTAGACAGACAAGCACTCGGAGTTGTTCGCTTGACGTTGGCCAGAAACGTCGCCTTCAACATCGTGAACGAGAAGACCACGGCAGGATTGATGAAGGCGCTATCAAATATGTATGAAAAGCCCTCAGCTTCAAACAAGGTATATTTGATGCGTCGCTTATTTAATCTGAAGATGGCTGAAGGTGCTTCTGTTACTGACCACATCAATGAATTCAATGTGATTACAACTCAGTTGAGTTCTGTAGAAATAAACTTTGATGATGAGATTAGGGCCTTGATTCTTTTATCCTTCTTACCTGAAAGTTGGGGTGCAACTGGGACGGCTGTAAGTAGTTCTTCTGGTTCTAGCAAATTGAAGCTTAATGAGGTACGAGACTTGATTCTAAGCGAAGATATTCGCAGAAGGGAATCCGGTGAAGTCTCAGGTTCTGCTCTGAATACAGAGAGCAGGGGAAGAACAAACCAGCGTGGACAAAATAGGAGCATATCCAAGTCCAAGAAAAGGAGTCAGTCTAAACTCCGTGGAGATGGCTGTTGGAACTGTGGTAAGAAAGGACATTTGAAAAGGGACTACAGACTCCCCAAGAAAAGGAATCAAAGTCAGAAACAAGAAGGAGATTCTGCGAATGCTACGACAGAAGAGGTCCATGATGCACTTATCTTAAGTGTTAATAGCCCCATTGAATCATGAATTCTAGACTCCGGAGCATCCTTCCACTCTACCTCACATAAAGAAAGTTTACAAAATTATGTTGCTGGAAACTTTGGGAAGGTTTATCTTGCTGACGATGAGCCATTAGACATTGTGAGGAAGGGTGATGTTCAGTTAAAGACAGCAAACGGGACTATGTGGAATTTGAAGAATGTCAGACATATTCCAGGTTTGAGAAGAAATTTGATCTCCATTGGTCAACTTGATGATGAAGGATATGTCACTACCTTTGTTAGTGGGTGCTGGAAAATAACCAAAGGTGCCATGGTTATAGCACGAGGTAACAAGACTGGAACTCTTTATATGACTGCAAACAACAAAGATACAGTGGCAGTGGCAAAGTCAGAAGTTGAATCCAAGACTTGGCATTGCAGACTTGGACACATGAGTGAGAAAGGAATGAAGGTGCTGGTAGCAAAAGGGAAGTTGGGTGATTTGAAGTCCATAGACATTGGGCTATGTGAAGATTGTATCTTCGGAAAGCAGAAAAAGGTCACCTTCTCCAAATCTGGAAGAAGTTCTAAGCTAGAAAGGTTAGAACTTGTACACACAGATGTGTGGGGACCAGCCCCTGTACGATCTCTTGGAGGCTCACTCTATTATGTCACATTCATCGATGATTCTACTCGTAAGGTATGGGTTTATTTTCTTAAAAATAAATCTGATGTTTTCTCTACCTTTGTCAAGTGGAAGGCAGAAGTGGAGAATCAAACTGGCGCAAAGATCAAGTGTCTGAGGTCTGACAATGGTGGAGAATACAACAGCAAGGAATTCAAAGATTATGTGCACTGCATGGTATTCGTATGAAGAAAATAATTCCAAATACTCCACAACAGAATGGGGTTGTTGAACGCATGAACAGAACCCTGAATGAGAGAGCAAGGAGTATGAGATTACATGCTGGCCTACCGAAGACCTTTTGGGCAGATGCTATCAGCTGTGCAGCTTACCTGATTAATAGAGGACCTAGTGTTCCTCTAAATGGTGAGATACCAGAAGAGACTTGGACCGGTAAGCAGGTAATTCTTTCACACTTAAGGGTATTTGGTTGTGTTTCATATGTGCATATTGATTCCAATGACAGAGATAAGTTAGACCCCAAGTCAAAATTGTGTTTTTTCATTGGATATGGTTCTGATGATTTTGGATACCGTTTCTGGGATAATGAGAATATGAAAATCATTAGAGAAAGGAATGTTATATTCAATGAGAATTTATTATACAAGGATAGATCTGTCATGAAATCTGAAGATGCATGTCAAGAATCTCAGAAATCTGAACATGTTGAGTTTGAGGAAATTTCAGAAGATGATGTGTTGAAGGGATTTCAAGGAAATCCTGAAAACACTGTAGTGCAACCAGAGTTAATCACACCTGAGGTTCAACCAAGAAGATCAAGCAGATTGCCTAAACCGACTGAGCGATTTTCTCCTTCTTTGTACTATTTGTTGTTGACTGATGCTGGTGAACCTGAGTGTTTTGATGAAGCTATGCAGGTGGAAGATTCTATCAAGTGGGAGTTGGCAATGAAAGATGAGATGAACTCCTTACACAAGAATGAAACTTGGGTGTTGACTGAACTACCACCTGACAAGAAAGCTTTGCATAATAAATGGGTTTATCGGATAAAAGAAGAACATGATGGCAGCAAGAGATACAAAGCAAGGTTGGTTGTGAAAGGCTTCCAACAGAAGGAAGGTATTGATTATACTGAAATTTTCTCTCAAGTTGTCAAGTTAACTACCATTAGATTGGTGTTGAGTATTGTTACTGTTGAAAACCTGCACCTAGAACAATTTGATGTTCAGACTGCTTTCCTCCATGGCAATTTGGAGGAGGATATCTATATGGCACAACCGGAAGGTTTCCATGAACATGGTAAAGAAAATCTTGTTTGCAAATTAAACAAAAGTTTATATGGTCTGAAGCAAGCCCCCAGACAATGGTACAAAAAGTTTGATGGATTTATATGTAACAATGGTTTCATTACATGCAATATGGACCATTGTTGTTATCTGAAGAAGTTTGATAATTGTTATATCATACTACTGTTGTACGTGGATGATATGCAAATTGCAGGATCAAGCATGACAGAGATTAACAATCTAAAATATAATTATCAAAGGAATTTGCTATGAAGGACTTAGGAGCAGCAAAGTAAATTCTTGGGATGAGAATTGCGAGGGATAGAATAGCTGGTACTGTGAAACTATCTCAAGAAGGTTACATCCAGAAGGTGTTGGGCAGATTCAACATGCAGGATGCAAAACCAGTTAGCACTCCTTTGGCAAGTCACTTCAAGCTATCTAAAGAGCAGTCACCAAAGTCTGCTGAAGAGCATGAGTCCATGAAGAAAATTCCTTATGCATCAGCTGTAGGAAGTCTGATGTATGCCATGATTTGTACCAGGCCGGATATAGCACATGCAGTGGGAGTTGTGAGCAGATATATGGCAGATCCGGGCAAGCAACACTGGGAGGCAGTGAAATGGATTCTGAGATACCTAAAAGGCACCTCAGGCAAGTCACTTTGTTTCAGAAAAAATGATGTTATCTTACAAGGTTTTGTTGATTCAGATCTTGGTGGTGATCTGGACACCAGAAGAAGTACCACTGGCTATGTTTATACCTTGGGTGGCACTGCAGTGAGTTGGGTTTCAAAACTTCAGAAGGTTGTTGCTCTCTCAACAACAGAAGCAGAGTATGTTGCTATCTCTGAAGTTAGCAAAGAGATGGTATGGCTGAAAAATTTTCTGAAGGAGTTGGGCAAGGAACAAAGCAATAGTGTGTTATTTTGTGACAGTCAAAGTGCAATTCACCTTGCCAAGAACCCAATTTTTCATGTAAGGACTAAGCACATACAACTGAAATATCACTTCATTCGTGGTCTGCTTGAAGATGATGTTTTACTGCTGGAGAAAATACTTGGTGCAGAGAACCCAACAGACATGTTCACCAAGGTGGTTACCACAGAGAAACTGAGGCTGTGCAAGTCCTCAGTTGGCCTCCATGGATGATTGATGGAGGGATGTCGTAGCAGTTTATTTCTATTGTTATATTGAGCAGGGTTAATACAGTGAGAGGTTTGCTTTCTTTGGAGTTCAGACTCCAAGTGGGAGATTGTTAGAGTGTGGAGTCAGAACTCTTTCATTCGTGCGCCTCTGCACGGGATCACACTCTGCCTCAGGAGCGCATCCACTGCTCCAGGGGACCATTCACAGCATCAGGGAAGCATGGCGAGCATTCGCTGCTCCAGAGGAGCAATCGCTGCCCCAGGGGAGCATCCACTGCTCAGGGGAGCATGGCGAGCATATCGCATCTTCAGGAGAGCATGTAGTCATGTCTTTGTGCGTTCTCGCACGGGAGCATATGAAGTCTCGGGGGAGCATCTATGGCCCCTGGGAAGCTTCACCAGCGTCATAGGAGCATGGCGAGCACATGCGCTATCTCTGAGGAGCAATCACTGCTCCAGGGGAGCATCCTTCAGTGTCAGGGGAGCAACCGCTGCTCCAGGGAAGCACATGCTGTCTCTGGAGGGCATTCATTGCCTCAGGAGAGCATCACTGTCGTCAGGAGGGCATGCATTGCGGGCTCAAGGTATTTCTATGTCACTTGGGATGCATCGACCTTGTCTTGGCAATGCGTCGACCTTGCCTTGGCAATGCCTTGATCTGTCTGATGGTGGGGGAGCATCTGCAGTCGCTGGAGGGCATACTCGGTCCCAGGAAAGCATCCGAGGGGATAGACGAGCATGCGCGACTGATGTATCCCGGAAGAGGGTTTCTGTTTAACCGGGGTATTATTATCTTTAATACCCTGATTAATGATGCCCTAATCTCCTAGTATAAAAGGATGGGCTATCTCATTGTATTGAAACAACAACAAGGCTGTGATTATCTAGTGGAATCCTGTTGCAGCCGTGGACGTAGGAAGGCATCTTGCCTCCGAACCACGTAAAAATTCCTGTGTGTTCTTGTGTGATTGGTTTTTTCTCTTCTTCCTCCTCTGCTGTTTGTCCTCCTGTTCTGGGTACTCCAGTGTTCTATCCCCCAACATATGCCACACTGCGCCAGGCCGCCCGCCAGTGGGCATGGAGCCAACAGTCCCCTGGAGATCCTCCTGCTGATGCCGCTGCTCCGATTGGGAGACTGCCTAGCTAAGGGACGCCTCTCTGCCGCCAGAGAACTCCGGTCTCGGCTGCCGCCGGTCCCGCCCTTCCCTCTCCGGTGCTGGCCTTCCCTGAGCGCTTCAGCGGCCCCAGCTCTCCATCTTGTCCGACATTACATCCACCGGCTCCTTCTCGTTCCCTTCGTTCCACCCTTATTCTTCCCACCTCGCCGACGTCGCGTTCGAACCTGGAAGTAATGTCTCGCACCAAACGGAAGCACTGCAATCGTGACCCTCTCTCCCATGCAGGGAAGGAGACACATAGAAGTTGGCGACGAGCTCAGAAGGCATGCATATCGTCCATGCCGATCGAGATGAGAGGGAGAAGGGGAAAAAGATGACTCACCTTGGTGCTGCTGGGACTGCAATGGTGGGAGCTGCTGGCCGGGTCTGGGTCTCAAGTACGTGTCCCTCTGTGGGGGCGCCTTCATGGGGGATGATCATGCCGGTACGGATCGTGCCTGTAGCGCTGGAAGAGCAGATCAAGATGAGGACGAGGGTGGCTAATTAAGGATCCTTCGCCTTCGGCTTCGTCATCTCCGTGGACCGTGGTTGACAGGAGAAGAGACGTTGGTGGCAAAAGGGAGCAAAGATGACAGCTATAGCTAGCTGTGAGAGAGTTGGTGCCCCCCAGAGCACCCTTTATATATGTAAGGCTGAAGAAGAAGGAAAAGTGGAGAAAGGTTCGGCGCCAGAATCGATCGGCCGCCCAGATGAAAGACATCCATGTTTGGAGCCACCATCGAAGCTGCATTCCATGGTCACTGCATGCATCGGGTAAGAATTCTCGTCAGACGTCTAACTCTGTGACGATGACTAAGATGCCCTCCCCTAGCTTCTCTTATTTCCGGGAACCCAAATCTCCTGGTTTGTATAGGAGATGGACACTTCAGACCCACCCGGGCTGCATGCTGTAAAAATAGGAAAGAGGAAGAGAACGTGGAGAAGGAAGGGCTAAGGAGAAGAAGGCTCGCTGCCTTTCCGCTCACCCGTAAATCTCATATATATATGGTGTATATTACAAGAGTCATATCTGTACATGATTATTTAACAACAATGAGGACTCTATACGATAGAGTCATTGGATAGACTCCTATGCATAGGACTCTTAGTTACGTGGGACTCTTTGTGAGAGTCCTCAAGCTGTGCGTTATCACGCCCCCTCAAGCCAATTGAGTCTTCGAGATTAAGCTTGCTCCTTAACCATGTGAACCGGGACTTAGACAGCCCTTTAGTTAGGATGTCGGCCAGCTGATCTTTGGTGGAGACAAAGGAGACTCGAAGCTGCTTCATGGTGACTTGTTCACGCACAAAATGGAAATCTATCTCAATGTGTTTAGTACGAGCATGAAACACAGGATTTTCCGCTAAGTATGTGGCACCAATGTTATCACACCAAAGTGTGGGAGCGTCTGTCGAAAGACCGATCTCATGAAGGAGGGAACGTAACCAGAGAAGCTCTGCAGTGGCATTAGCCAGAGCTTTGTATTCAGCCTCAGTGCTAGATCTGGCCACAGTTGGCTGCTTTTTGAGCTCCATGAGATGAGAGTGCGCCCGAGGTAGATGAGGTAACCGCTGGTGGATCGACGATCATTAGCGGACCCCGCCCAGTCAGCGTCGTTGTAAGCGCTGAGGTGAAGGCTGGAAGACTGATGAAGTAACAGACCATGACCCACCGTGCCTTTAAGATATCGCAACAACCGCTTGACCGCCGCCCAGTGAATGAGCTGGGGATCATGCATGTGTTGGCATGCTCGATTCACCGCAAAGGCAATATCTGGCCGAGTGATGGTCAGATATTGGAGTGCACCTACAATACTCCGATATGTAGATACATCGACTGTATGAGTGGCGACGTCACAGGGCGGTGTAATGGAGGCGCCAACAGGGGTGGATATGGGTTTAGACGCTTCCATATGCGCACGGCGTAGCAAATCAGCGGTGTACTTAGACTGGGAGAGAAGACAACCAGCAGGGTGTGGGAGCATCTTGATTCCCAGAAAATAGTGTGCCGGCCCGAGATCGCGAACTGCAAAATCTTCATTGAGGGCAGAGATGAGTGCTGCCACGCCCCCTGCATCAGATCCCATGACTAAGATGTCATCCACATAAATGAGAATGAAGATCTTGGTCGGACCAGTGCAACGGTAGAAGAGAGAAGCATCTGTCCAAGAGCCGCGAAAGCCCAGTAGTTGCAGACGGGTACTGAGCCGAGTGAACCATGCCTGTGGGGCTTGGCGAAGTCCATACAGAGACCTGTGTAGTTTGCATACGTGATGAGGGAGCAGTGGATGTGAGAAGCCAGGGGGCTGCTCCATAAATACCGTCTCTTCGAGGTTGCCGTGTAAAAAGGCATTGGAGATGTCGAGTTGCCGAATGGTCCATCGATGGCTAACGGCAATGGAGAGGAGAAGACAAACGGTGGTGATCTTGATCACGGGACTGAAGGTCTCGTGAAAATCAATGCCCGCTTGTTGTTTGAACCCTTTTGCGACAAGGCGAGCCTTGTGGCGCTCAATCGTGCCATCTGCCTTATATTTGAGACGGAATACCCACTTGCTTGACACCACATTCATATTTGGTCGACGGGGCACAAGAGACCAGGTACCATTGCGAAGAAGGGCGTCAAACTCAGTAGCCATAGCCGCCCGCCATGCTGGATCCTTTGAGGCCTGAGAAAAGCAAGTGGGTTCCATATTGGTGGAGGCCACAAAGCAGGGTGGAAGAGGATGCCGTTGAGCTAGAAGAGCATGCGAGGAGGAGGCTGGCACGGAAGCATAGGTGGCAGCCAAAGAGCGTGTGCGTGGCGGTGGTACGGGCGTGCCATCTGCATGCGCCGACGCGTTGCTAGCAGGTGTTGGAGACGTGGATGCTCCAGTGGCCGGTTCCTGTAGCCTGCAACCTATAGCTTGCGCTGGGAAAGTAGGAGGCGGCACGTCGCATGCAGGCAATGCCACGGCGACAGGTGCAGTCGGCAGGTCGCCTGGGGCCTGGGCTGGGGAGGCAGGAGGTGGCACTGTCACGTCGCCTGGAGAAGGCGCAGGCAGCGCCATGGCGGCAGGTGCAGTCGGCAGGCTGGCCTGTGCTGGGGAGGCAGAAGGTGGCATTGGCACGTCGCTTTGAAGCGGCGCGTCGCCTGGAGAAGGCGCAGGTAGTGCCACGGCAGGTGCAACCGGCAGGGCCGCAGGTTGCGACAGTGGAGACCCGGCCGGTTGCTGCATGGCGGTCGATGTGGCCCATCCTGGGAAGGACCCAAGAATGCCAACACCTGGCATGGGAGTAGACGGAGGTGCACTAGCAGTCCGCAAGTTACCTACAAGCGAAAATACAGACTTGTCGAAAACAACATGTCGAGAGGTATATAGTCGCCCGGTGGAGAGAGAGAGGCATCGGTAGCCGAGATGGAGTCTACTGTATCCCAAGAACAAGCATCGCTCGGAGTGAGTAGTGAGTTTATGAGGAGCGTAGGGGCGAAGGTATGGGTAGCAGGTACATCCAAAGGTTCGGAGGATGGAGTAGTTGGGAGGTTTATGAAAAAGGTGTTCGTATGGAGAGACATTGTTTAACGTGGGTGTGGGAAGACAATTTATGAGGTGCACGGCGGTAGAGACGGCCTCGTCCCAAAATTTGTGTGGCATGGATGCAGTAAATAAGAGAGCAAGGGATGTTTTAATAATATGACGATGTTTGCATTCCGCCATCCCATTTTGTTCAGGTGTGTGGGGACAGGACACCCGATGCGTTATGCCACATGAGCGGAGGTGATGGTGGAGAGCTTGAAATTCCCCACCCCAGTCAGACTGGAGTGCGAGGACATGTGTGCCAAAGAGACGTTCAGCACGTCGTTGGAAGGATATAAACACATCCACAGCGTCAGATTTGTGTTTCAAGGGAAATAACCATGTGTATCGAGTAAAATCATCAATAAATATGACATAATACTGAAAACCAAGATGTGAGGTAACGGGGGCCGGACCCCATAGGTCGGAGTGCAGTAATGCTAATGGTTTTATTGATTTAGAGGATGACCGTACAAATGGAAGTTTGTGACTTTTGGAGACACAACAGGACTGACACATGGTAGGGGTAGGGCGATGGGAAGTGGCTAACCCATACTTATTTATGACGCCAGATAGTGTTCTAAATTGTGGATGTCCCAGACATACATGCCACACCGGAGGAGATGCTCGTTCACCAAGGAGTGCGACGGGCATTGATGCTGAAGTGGAGAGACGGTAGAGGCCGTCCTTAAGGTGCCCTCGAAGAAGAACTTTCCCCGTGCTCCGATCCTTGACAAGGCAATAAGAAGGATGGAATTCAAAGAAAGCGTTATTATCGGACGTGAGCTTACGAACAGATAGCAAGTTGCGTGTAATTTGTGGAACATGTAAAACATTATTGAGTTGCAGGGGATGTAAGGAAGATGGTAGAGATGCAGAGCCAAGAGAGGATATGGGCAAACCATCACCATTCCCGATATGTAGTTTGTCGAAGCCTGTATATGGCACAGGATCATAGATGGCATTATGATCCGGCGTTACATGATGTGTTGCTCCACTGTTCGGATACCATGCGGATGTGTTGTGGCCGACCTGCAGAGTAGAAGGCGTGGGAGAGCCATACATTGCCGAGTATGTTGTAGCCACTGGGTATGTGGAGGAAGCAAGGCGGGTGGAGGTGGCAGTTGGCGCTGTGACCTGTTGGGGCACCCACGGTTGATAGTGGGTCGAAGGTGTCGGCGCCCGGGCTGTATAACCGCCTGGAAAGCTTCGATTGAAGCGTTCTCCACATTCTGATCCGCGATGTCCAAGTTGAAGATAGATTTGGCACTTTGGCTCACGTCGACCGCGTCCACGGCCTCGACCGCCGCCAGTATTATGACCACTGCCTTTAGAGGAAGGCTGAGAGGCGGTGGTAACATTGGCGGAGGGATAGTTGGTGGTTTCCTCGGGAAGATGGCGATGTGGGGCCATCAAGGTCTCATGAGCAGTTAGGTGGGCCAGAACATCTTCAAGGTTGAGGTTCTCCATGCATGTGGTGATGCTGGAGATAAAGGCTTCATAGGTTGGGCCGAGACAGGCGAGAACAACCATGACAAGATCTGTATCACTCACCAGTTGGCCGATAGCAGCAAGCTCGTCCGTAATAGTTTTGATGGACTGCACATACTCATGAATAGAGGAAGTGTCATGCTTAGCACTGTGCAGCTTGATACGTAGTTGAAGCTCCCGCGACTTCGAACGTGAGGCGAAGGATCGAGCAAGAGCATCCCAGACATCCTTAGCATGGTTGAGGCCGACCACAAGAGGGACGAGCGGCTCCGTGAGAGAGGAGATCAACCATGAGAGAACCATTTGATCCGTCCTCTCCCACATGACAAAGGCTGGATTAGAGGAGACAACTTCCTTCTCATCGACGGTGGAGGTGACTGTGGATGGTGGCGCCTTAGAGGAGCCATCGACTATGGATAGATAGCCATGGCTTTTTAAGAGAGGTACGAACTGAGTCCTCCATGGTAGATAATTATCCTGGGTCAGTTTGAGAGGGAGGAATGGCAGGACATTGGAGGATATAGGTGAGAGGTTTTGCTTATCAGTGGCCATGGATCTATAGTGCCGCTAAGCAAAAGAGAGCTCTGATACCATGTGAAAATAGGAAAGAGGAAGAGAACGTGGAGAAGGAAGGGCTGAGGAGAAGAAGGCTCGCTGCCTTTCCGCTCACCCATAAATCTCATATATATATGGTGTATATTACAAGAGTCATATCTGTACATGACTGTTTAACAACAATGAGGACTCTATACGATAGAGTCATTGGATAGACTCCTATGCATAGGACTCTTAGTTACGTGGGACTCTTTGTGAGAGTCCTCAAGCTGTGCGTTATCACATGCGAGGTTAATGGATCGACTCCGAATATGTCGATCGCTGGCAAGTCGATCGGTAATTAATTAAGATGCCTGAGGCTGCAGAGCGAATACCTTATTTTCTTCCATCCTGGGGGTTGAGAGAGAGAGTGCAACATCAGTACGTAGTTCAAATAAATCACCTTGTGCATGTTGTGCTCTTGGTAGATGGGTGTAGTATGTGAACTGTGCAGAGGAATATCGCGCTTCTCCTTACGCAACCCATCAGAAGAGTTGTTGACGACTGATGAGTGCGGTGCGTCCGTGGGGTTAAAAGGTTCTCTTCGATCGCCCGTCCATACTTTTGGGAGAGCGTCATGAAGACCCCCATTCACATGGTAGCAGGTTAACAGGAATAGTGCTGATCATCATGATGTCAAATCAGCCGGCGGATCGAAGAAAAAGGCCATATGTGAAATGGGAGAAGGTCGTATGGGTTGGATTGAGGCTAAATTGGGTAATTTCAAACATACAATCGTATACGCAATATCATATATACCATCCTAATTTATAAAACTTTAATTTGAAGCAATACCATCGACTTAGTTGCCGTTAGTTGTTTGAAATATTCCTTACAACTATCAGAATATAATAGTTGAAGAGGCCCGAATCCGTACTCAAGTGTAGACCGTCGAATGTTGACGGGGAAATTGACGATTCGATCACGCCTAAGACTCCTCGAGAGTGGGCTCACAAGGAAGACTAGAGATCAGGGAGTCTGGGACAGAGATCACATGGAAAACTCTCCGATGCTTTAAGCCAATAAGAGACAAGAGCTGAAGACATGAGCAAGCGAGGGGTTTTAAGATTTGCATATGGGATCGTTCTTCACCAAGTTGAGGGTTTGAAATAGATAATACCCAATGATCTTCTATGGAGAGGGGTCTCCGGGATTAAATAGTCGTGAACTCCCTTTCCGATCTCGCAGAGAACTGCGAGAGAGGAGATAAAATGGGAGTCTTGTTCCCCGAATAAGGACTCTTACCGATGTGAGACTCTTTCTCCTTATCTTAATCCCTCCTCGTCTTTTGGTCAAATCCGTTTGCGGAGTTCGGCATCAGCTATATCGGATAGGAGTTTGGTCATTATAGGCCTTTCGTGGGCCCAGGGGAGATCTCTGACATATACGATTGTCCTCCTCTAGATAAGGATTAGTCCCTGGAGAGTCGAGGTTTTCGAGCATCGCTCTTATCCTAACACTCTTCCGAGAGGGTTCCCTCGATAGCCTTCCAGTTGCTCGGAACAGTCTTGTGGGGGGAGCCTTTCCCAGGCTTAGGGAGCCATCCGTGCCTATGTCCGTCTCGAGGTGAGGCATTGCTTCTTGAGCCCTTTAATTTGGACTTTTGGTAGATGAGAGTGGTTTAATAGGCTACCACCTACCAGGCTGAATGGGTCTTGTGAGTTGAATCATAAAAATTAACGGGCCGCGATATTTCGTCTCTCCCTCCCTCTGATGGCAGCGATGATGATCCCATGGCCTGCTGGATCGACCTGCCGATGGCTTCTCCTCCTTTTGATGACGGCGATGATGATCTCTCCTCTCCAAGGACAGTAGTAGCCCTCCTCTAATTTTGTTAATGAAATGAGCCTTAAAAAATTTAATTTATCCGTTAGTTAATTTTTAATCGAATCTGATTTGATTAATGAAACAAAGGATAAAGATCGTGACAAATATGAAAGTTTTACTTCATAAAGATGATGTACATGTTATTGAATATGCGATAGTAGTTTTTTTGGATATTTTTTCATGTGATGATAATATATATGAAATTAACCCTTTAAAGTAATATAGTCTGAATCCAATGCAAACCAAATTAGATTTGAGTCATTATAAATCTGGTTCCAATTCAGATTCATTTTAATACTCTGATTTATTAACAACATACAGGATTATAAAACTCTATCTTCTATGATCATCTGAAACCAACATTATAGAATGTCAAAATCATAAGAAATACCTTGTGCCAAATTAAAATATGTAATACTAAACAAAGATGAACATAAATAAAATATAGGGTTTTTTGCATATTAGTCTCTACAAACTTAGTGAATTGCCGATTAGTCCCTCAAATCTGATTATTATCTTAAAAGTCCCTATAATTTTTAACATTTTACAAATGAATCCCTGTAGTTTGTTGTCGTCCACAGAAAAGAATATTCCGTAGAATATTCCATCAAATGTGTGTAAAAAGTCTAAAATACCCTTGTTGAATGTTGACTCTCTCTCTCTCTCTCTCTCTCACACACACACACACACACACACACAGAGAGAGAGAGGGAGGTCAAGGGAGAGGGGATCAGAGGAGGTCCAAGGAGAGGGGATCGGAGGGGAGCCCTCCGATTCCCTTCTCCCCCTCCGGCCGCCCTCCCCCTCCGTCTCACTCTCTTTCTCTCTAACCCTCACACGCACACGCACACACTCACCCCTTGCCGCTGTCGCCTCCTTCTCCACACCCTTCACTCCTCTCTCCCCCTCACACTGTAAACACACACACGTTGCACCGCCCTCCTGCGGAGTCGACCTCCCCTCCTGTGGAGTCGACCTCCCCTCCGACTGAGGTTCATGGCGATCCGCGATTGGAGGGGGGTCCGAGGCGGAGGGAGAGGGGACCGGAGGGAGAGGGAGGAGGGGGGACTGGAGGGGGGGAGGGGGACCGAAGGTGGAGGGGGATGTGTCACCAGATGTACATTATTTATCATGGTTGATCTTCTGGGACGTGGAGGTAATCTGGGTGAAGCCCAAAATTTTATACGAAATATGACGTTCGCACCAGATGTGCCTTGCCCAGTGCATGCAGACTTCACAAGAATGTCAAATTGGGAGAAGAAATATCAAGAAGTTCTGATGCATATTTCACGTCGCCCACAGCAAGGGCCTGGCGAACCCGAGTCGAAGATACCCACTCCCGGAAGGCCACTGGGAGCAGAACCTGAAGCCGACGGGCGAACGCCAACCGTAGAGGAACCGGACGCACCAAGAAACAGAGCACCGTTTCTTGGGTGCGTCCCATCGAGGGGGGGGGGTATGTGGCAAGCGCATGGGCATCCAGAGAGGACGCGGCCGCGTCATCAGTCAACGAACGGGGGCAGTCAACGCCTTGGGAAGCCGCAGTGGAGTCTCCCGCCAACAGTGGTGTGCCCGAGTGGAGAACAACGTGTCGAGTGGGAGAGCAGGGCGGCACCTCCGCAGGGAGCACCTCGTCGCCGGCGAGACACGAGGATGGAGGCGGTCGGCCATGGAGGCGGCCCAGCTAGGGGGGGGCGGAGGGGTACCAGCAAGGCACGACGGTGCCGATGTTAGAGTGTGGAGTCAGAACTCTTTTGTTTGTGCGCCTCTGCACGGGATCACACTCTGCCTCAGGAGCGCATCCACTGCTCCAGGGGAGCATTCACAGCATCAGGGAAGCATGGCGAGCTTATGCCATCTTCAGGGGAGCATTCGCTGCTCCAGGGGAGCAATCGCTGCCCCAGGGGAGCATCCACTGCTCCAGGGGAGCATCCTCAGCTCAGGGGAGCATGGCGAGCATATCTCATCTCTAGGGGAGCATTCGCTGCTCTAGGGGAGCATCTTTCAGTGCCAGGGAAGCATTCGCTGCTCCAGGGGAGCATATGCTGTCTGGGTTCTAGCAGGGAAGCACATGCTGTCTCTGGTGGGCATTCATTGTCTCAGGAGAGCATCACTGTCGTCAGGGAAGCACATGCTGTCTCTGGTGGGCATTCATTCTCCCAACCAAATACTTATGCCATGCTTGCAAATGAAAGAAGGAAAGGAGTCCTTGCCTTTGATGCTTGTACAGCAAGTTGCATCAAACTTTCCCAAGGCAACAATACCTCCAGTTACACATTCTTGGTCTGGACCACAGTCTGTTAGCAATTTATCCTTTACCAGTTCAGCATTACCCAATCCTGGACCTTGTTGTTCACATGACCTGGAAATCTCCGTAGAAAGGTGATATCCTTTCAGTGAATTGTGTGTGACCGTGTAACCTTTTCTTTCAAACAACCATACATCTTGACGATGTCCTGAAAAAATATGTCCTTACAGGTGCACAAACTCTGAATGGCTGACATCAGGGCCGCCAATTCGTTCGCAACATGAGCTCCAGCGGGGTGGATCTCTCGAGGTTGAGGATGAAGAAGGGTCCGACTGGGCACTGTGCGTGCCTGGTTGACGCTAATGGTAACTGTTGGGGATATGGAGTACCCAGACGAGGAGGACAACCAGCAGAGGAGGAAGAAGAAAGGAGAGAAGAGAAATCACACAAGAACACACAGGGATTTTTTACGTGGTTCCACGGCCGCAGCAGGATTCCACTAAGATAATCACAGACTTGAGTTACAATACAATGAGAGAGCCCACCCTTTTATACTAGGAGATTAGGGCGTCATTAATCAGGACATTAAGGATAATAATACCCCTGATAAACAGAAACCCTCTTCCGGGATACATTAGACGCGCATGCTCGCCTGTCCCACCGGATGCTCTCCTGGGACCGAGTATGCCCTTCAGCGGCTGCAGATGCTCCCCTAGCATCAGTCAGGTTAATGCATTGCCAGAACCAGGTCGACACTTCTTCATGCAGGTCGACTTACCTTGAGCCCGCAATGCATGCTCTCTTGATGCCAGTGATGCTCTCCTGAGGTAATGAATGCCCTCCAGAGACAGCATATGCTTCCCTGCTAGAACCCGGAGAGCATATGCTCCCCTGGAGCAGCGATTGCTCCCCTGGCACTGAAGGATGCTCCCCTGGGGCAGAAGGATGCTTCCCTAGAGATAGAAGGATGCTCCCCTGGAGACAGCATGTGCTCGCCCTGCTCACCTGACGCTGAGAATGCTCCCCTGAAGCAGTGATTGCTCCCCTGGAGAAGTGGATGCTCCCCTGGAGATAGCATGTGCTCGCCATGCTCCCCTGAAGCAGCGATTGCTCCCCTGGAGCAGTGGATGCTCCCCTGAGTCAGAGAGTGATCCCGTGCAGAGGCGCATGATGAAGAGTTCTGACTCCACACTCTAACAGTAACCGCACCAAGCGGCCTTGTCTCTCCCACGCAGTTAAGCTTCAGGCCCATCAGTTGAGGAGAGAGGACTTTTAGTGAAGTGTCGACCTCACTACCATGAAGTGTCGACCTCTTGATGCATAACAGAAGCTATGTTCCAGCAGACTTCAACTGAAGTGTCAACACTCTAAGGGTGAAGTGTCGACCTCTTGATGCCCTCCCAAACTTCTCTACAATTCACTTTTTGTTTTGTTCTAACAAGTAATAACAATGGTGTGTATCCGTGTGCTATTATTTACAACAGCAAACCAAAACCTCTGTGAAGGGCATCCTCATAGTTGTGTCACCAGAGCCCTCTGCACAGTAAAATTCTTAATCTGCAGAAGTTTGAATGAATCAATCAATGGAGTTCACGAGATCTTCTCTCTGGAGGATTCGTTGATGACCGAGGTAGTAAGAGAGAGCCAATCAAGCAGGTCACTGTCACTGTCCATCTGCAACTCCTTGAACATGGCCATCACCTGGATCATGGTGGGTCGCCGGAGGGGCCTATCGTCCAGGCACTCGCAGGCGATCTTGAGGTACCGGTACAGCTCGGCCTCGCCGGACTTGGTCCCCGTTAGCTCCGAGTCGAAGATCTCGGTGCTCTGATTCTCCTTCACCATCTGCCAAGCGCTAGTATGAACCGCCAAGAAGGTGGAGGATATGTCCCCCAGAAGTCTGAACCAGCTCCAGCGGCTGCTCAATGGCACGCCCCGGCCATCCCCGAGCAACGGCATCGGCGGCCGGTGGCGGGAGCTCCACGGTGCCAGGGACTAGTCGGGCCTGCTCGACCCGCTGGATGATGACCTCCGCCGGGAGATCGTACGCTACAGGGAGTTCGTCCAGACATCCTACCATGCCTTCCACTCCAACCCGGCGAAGCAGCCCTCCGACCGCCACCAGGTCGGCCTCCCGGACTGGTCCTACCACGTCACCCACTACCTCTACGCCACCTCCTCCATCGAGATGCCCTGGCTGGTCAACAGCGTCGCGCCGTGGATGAGGTAGAGAACAAGCTGGGTGGGGTAGGGAGGGAGGCCAGACGGGGAGGGGGGAGGTCGCAGAGGAGGGGGGAGGGAAGCCGGAGGGCTGGGGAGGGGGGAGGTCGCAGGGGAGGCCGGAGGGGGAGAAGGAGGCCGAAGGGCCGGGGAGGGGGGAGGTCGCAGAGGAGGGGGAGGGAGGCCGGACGGGGAGGGGGAGGGGAGGAGGAGGGGGGAGGTAACAGGGGAGGCCGGAGGGGGAGGAGGAGGCCGGAGGGCCGGGGAGGGGGAGGGAGGCCGGAGGGAGACAAGGAGGGGTAGATGAATCAGTTGCTCCCTCTCTCTGTCTCTCTCTCACACACTCACACTTAACTAGGGGTAAGTTAGTATTTTCCTTTCCCTGGGTATAAGGTAACTATAGTTTAGTTAACTGAATGAACGGCAGGGACTTAAACGTGTAATGATTAAGATTATAAGGATTATTAAAACAATAGTGAGATTTGAGGGACTAAAATATAATTCGTCATGGTTGTAGGGACTAATATGCAAAAAACCCTAAAATATATAATTGCCTCAAAAATATATGTATGCTTTTGTGTATGTATGTATATGTTTATGTATCATTTTATATACACGTACATATGTACATCTTTAAGTATATACTTAATGATATCCGATATCTTCCCACGCGAAGTTTCTTCATGCCGTCTCTTCCCACCGGTTCCGCTTAAACGCAAAAATAAGCGTCGCCGGCGATGACACCTACGAATCCCCACGACGACGGAAGCCCACCTGCCATGACTCAGTGCCCCCATCTGTCAAGCCAGTCCTCTCCAGTAAATAAACCTCTAGAAGGGTCCCGTCCCCCCGTCCCCCCCACCGAAGTCGGCGGCGCAAACCTTTTCCCGAGAGACCTCCTCCACAGCAAGGTCACTCCACCCAATGCCGCTTCCCCAGCTGTCAAGCCAGTCCTCTCCAGTAAGTAACCTCCAGAAGGGTCCCGTACACCCCCCCACCGAAGTCGGCGGCGCAACCCTTTTCCCCGACGAGAGACCTCCACCACAGCAAGGTCACTCTCGGAACGAGCTAGTCCACCCAATGCCACTTCCCCAGCTGCTCTGTTTCCAGAGAGGTGGTTAACCATCTCGAGCTTTCCTTCCCCTGTTTTGGCCTGCGGCGCCTCTGTTTTTCCTGCTATGCTTTATATATGAAGGATTCCTTCCCGCTCGCATCAATACCCGACTTCTTTAGTTCAAAATAGCTTTCTTTGTCACACGCTAGTTGCTTCAACCTTACCTACAGGCAAGTTAATCTGCTGCTAGGAGAGCTCCTGGGCAGTGATGGCGTCGGCCAAGAGCGGCGTCAAGGCCATCGGCATCGACCTCGGCACCACCTACAGCTGCGTCGGTGTGTGGCAGAACGACAGGGTGGAGATCATACCCAATGACCAGGGCAACCGCACCACGCCGTCCTATGTCGCCTTCACCGACACCGAGCGGCTCATCGGCGACGCCGCCAAGAACCAGGTCGCCATGAACCCCGCCAACACGGTGTTCGACGCCAAGCGCCTCATCGGGCGGCGATTCTCCGACCCGTCCGTGCAAGCCGACATGCGGCACTGGCCCTTCAAGGTCGTGCCCGGTCCCGGGGACAAGCCCATGATCGTGGTCACCTACAAGGGCGAGCAGAAGCAGTTCTCCCCCGAGGAGATCTCCTCCATGGTGCTCACGAAGATGAAGGAGATCGCCGAGGCCTTCCTGGGCATGCCCATCAAGAACGCCGTCGTCACCGTGCCGGCCTACTTCAACGACTCGCAGCGGCAGGCCACCAAGGACGCCGGCGCCATCGCCGGCCTCAACGTCATCCGAATCATCAACGAGCCCACCGCGGCCGCCATCGCCTACGGCCTCGACAAGAAGGCGCAGCGCACGGGTGAGAAGAACATCCTCATCTTCGACCTCGGCGGCGGCACCTTCGACGTCTCCCTGCTCACCATCGAGGAGGGCATCTTCGAGGTGAAGGCCACCGCCGGCGACACCCACCTGGGGGGCGAGGACTTCGACAACCGCATGGTGAACCACTTCGTGGCCGAGTTCCGTCGGAAGCATAAGAAGGACATCAGCAACAACCCGCGGGCGCTTCGCCGGCTGCGCACCGCCTGCGAGCGGGCCAAGCGGGCGTTGTCCTCCACGACACAGACCACCATCGAGATCGACTCCCTGCACGAGGGAGTCGACTTCTACGCCACCGTCACGCGGGCCAGGTTCGAGGAGCTGAACATGGACCTCTTCCTGCGGTGCATGGAGCCCGTGGAGAAGTGCCTCCGCGACGCCAAGATCGACAAGGGCGCCGTCGACGAGATCGTCCTCGTCGGCGGATCCACCCGCATCCCCAAGATCCAGCAGCTCCTGCAGGACTTCTTCAACGGGAAGGAGCTCTGCAAGAGCATCAACCCGGACGAGGCCGTGGCCTACGGCGCCGCCGTGCAGGCGGCCATTCTCAGCGGGGAGGGCAACGAGAAGGTTGCGGACCTGCTGCTGCTGGACGTCACCCCGCTCAGCCTCGGCCTGGAGACCGCCGGCGGGGTCATGACCGTGCTCATCCCGCGCAATACCACCATCCCCACCAAGAAGGAGCAGGTCTTCTCGACTTACTCCGACAACCAGCCCGGGGTGCTCATCCAGGTGTACGAGGGCGAGCGCGCCCGTACCAAGGACAACAACCTGCTGGGCAAGTTCGAGCTCACCGGCATCCCGCCGGCGCCGCGTGGGGTGCCCCAGATCAACGTCTGCTTCGACATCGACGCCAACGGATCCTGAACGTATCGGCGAGGACAAGACGGCGGGCGTCAAGAACAGATCACCATCACCAACGACAAGGGGCGGCTCAGCAAGGACGAGATCGAGCGGATGGTGAAGGAGGCAGACAGGTACAAGGCCGACGACGAGGAGGTGAAGAGAAGGTGGAGGCGAAGAACGCGCTGGAGAACTACGCCTACAACATAAGGAACACCGTGCGGGACGAGAAGATAAAGGGAAGCTGCCGGCGCCGGACAGGGAGAAGGTCGAGAAGGCGGTGGAGGAGACCATCGACTGGCTCGAGCGCAACCAGCTGGCGGAGGTGGACGAGTTCGAGCACAAGCTCAAGGAGCTGGAGGAGGTGTGCAACCCTATCATCGCCGCATGTACCAGGAGGGGGCCGATGCCGGTGGAGGGGACTTCGGGGGCGGCGCCACCGGGCGAGGCGCCGGGCCCAAGATAGAGGAGGTCGACTGAAAAGGCCATGTCGTTTTGGCACCGTGTATTGGAGGGCGGGGTTTTGGTCGCCGTCGGTGTGTCTACCAGTTTGTGTCTGTCTTCTTCCTTCTTCCTTTTGTTGCACTCACATCGGTCCGATGTTAGGGAGGGTTTTTGATGCCGTGTACATAGGTGTGTGGAGATGACGAAGAAATCAGAGTCTTGAGGGTTTTAGAAGCAGCTTCCAAGTTCCAATCTCTCTCAAAGAAGAATTGCAGAGCATCAGGATGAACATAAAACTCGAAACTTTACGTCTCTCTTATTTCATTCGGCCGCTAGTTATATAAACCCCTGCATGATTTCGACGGTGGCGGCAAAGATTCTTTGTTATTGGACGAATTTTAGCTGAACAAGTTATTATAATCAAGTTTAAACTTTTACCTTAAGAAAAATTTGAAAGATATGAGCTTGGAGTTAGAAAGAATCTGCCGCGTTTGGTCCACATTTTCATATCACTTTCGATACAAAAATCTCTCGATAGGGTTTAATGGTTATCAAATGAACATGATAGACATAAAAATGTCAAAGTTAAATGATCGTCAGAAATAGATCTCACTTGAATTATGAGGATTTTCCAATGATTACTAATCACTCTCTTGTGTGCATTTCGTACGGCAGTTAGATTTTTAAAAAAAGTGGGGAAGATCAAGTGTTAACATACGCGGCTTAATCTTGGAGGGAGTGGAACTTTATATCATGTAGCAGGATTTCTCTTCTCACGAGTAGTGTCAATGTAGAGGACCCGAGTGGGTCGTCCGGTAAAAAGATTATTGGAGGGTTAATCTGGGTTAACATTTAATGAGGTAGGGATGGGAGCTTGAAGTTTAGAGTGGTTTTGGGGGGGGGGGGGGGGGCGGGGGGGAAACTCAGGTCTTTCACTGACATTTCACGTAGACTGAAGTATGTTTTTCGTCAATAAAAAAAAAAGAGGTACTCAGTGGTGTAAATGGGCCCAGCTGTGTGGGGAGGGAGGGGATTTGTGAGAGAGAGAGAGAGAGAGAGGTTACGATGGAGGGGCAGGGGTTGCCACTTGCCAGCAGAGGTGGGGGGGGTTTGTCGGGGGCAGAGAGAGAGAGAGGAGGGAATAGTACAATATTAAAAGAAAATGTTACCTAATTTGGAAGAGAAAATCAATAATCGAGTTATATATTGGGATTTTTATATTTACACCCCTATAGAACACCATATTCACGTTCAGTTACTTTTATCATATTATCATGAATACTCTTGATATGTTTCTTATTGTTGAGAATATACGTTCGCTGTAACTCTCCTTGGTTTAACTAGTAACTCTCCTTGGTTTAATTAGAACGAGATGTGGATTAAGAGAGATAATAGTTAACTTATCCTCAAATAAGTATTCCTCTCTCTCTCTCTAGGGTTCATAGTGCCTCTCTCTCTCTCTCTCACAAACACACACAATCTCTCCTCCGGCGTCATATGGTGACAGCAAGGTAGTTGAGAGAGGGAAAGAACGAGCACACAGAGATCGTGGAAAAGTCAGAGTCATCGCCCCAAGCGTCCTGCGGCTCCGGACATCGCATGACCTCCATCGAGGCTCAAACATGATGCAGACCGTGTTTTGGAATAGAGAGATAGTGGCATCATTGAGAAGGAGCTCCGCATCAGCTATGACAATGGTGGGTCGACGAGGGAGCACATCCTCATCAAGTGTTGGTTGTCGAACCCGCGGTGGGTGCTACAATCCAAGAGATCAAGGAGAAAGAAGAGAGATGGGGGTGTAGACCTTTGCTGGAGGGGGAGAGGATGGTTGACAGGGCAGATCTCAGAGGGGTGCAATAGATCTGGGAGGTGTAAGGCAGGGGGGCCTACTCACCGGAGCCAGAGAGGGAGAGGGGGCAAGGAGGGTGGGGGTGGAGATGCAAATCTAAAAGGGATGACCAGCTTGTCGGAGTAGGAGGGGAAGAGGGGGGAGCAGATCCGGTTAGGAGGGCCGCTCGTCAGAGCTAGAGGGGGAGAGGGGGTAGGGAGGATCAAGGGGGGTGCAAATCCGAGAAGGGGAAGCCGCTCGTCGGAGCTAGAGGGGGAGAGGGGACGGGGGGGGCACAGATTTGGGAAGGGTGGGGCGGGGGAAGTAGCTTGCCACAGCTAGAGGGGGAGAGGGGGTAGGGTGGGTTCGGGGAGGGGGGCACAAATCTGGGAAGGGGGGGCTGCTTGCCAGAGCTGGAGGGGGAGAGAGGGTGGGGAGGGTCGAGGGGTGGGGGGGTTCTTAGATCCGAGAATGGTGGGGCGAAGGAACCGACTCGCCAGTGCTATAGGAGGAGAGGGGTCAGGGAGGGTCCCGGAGAGTTGAGGAGGAATCCAAGAAGGATGGGGTAGAGGAACCAACTCGTTGGAGCTGGAAGGGGAGATGGAGCAAGGAGGGTACCAAAGGAGAAGGGGTGCAAATCCAAGAATGGTGGGGCAGGGGAACCAGCTCACCAAAGCTAGAGGGGGAGAGGGGGGAGGGAGGGGCGTAGATCTAAAAGGGGGGGCTCGACAGAACTCGCCGAAGGTGGGGGAATGGGACCGTTGAAGGTGGAGGAGAGGGGTTGCACAGGACACCCTTCTTTCTCTCTCTAAAATATAAGGATATTTTCAAGATTTTACATTTTTAAATGATTTTCGTGAATATATTTTTAAAATATTCTTTAGCGTTGATGACCCGAGAACTAAAGGAGTATAATCTCAATAATACGATATATATAGTAAGGATATTTTTGATCGTAGGTAAAATATAGGGGATAAATGTACATACAATATTTTATAAGGGGTATAGATGTAAAACACCCTTTGTGAATGAAAACTGACAAAGACCACCCTCCCCAAAACAAATTGATGTCATCCATTCCATGACGAGGGAATATGGTTCACGACACCATCAGACAACAGATGCGAATAGTCCACTTAAGAAGCAAATAGCATGAGCAAAAAAATGGGGGAAAAATAATTCTCAGAAACAGAAAGCCAAGAAAGATGAAATGATAACAGCAACAGCGAATTCAAAAAAGACCAAAAGTTGGTAATTGTATATTATTGACGCCACCTCCTCACATGATGAAAGCAGCTACCGTGCTAGCCTTCCAAGATCGACCGCTATAGCAGTGAGACCAGAACTGTGATTTTCCTAATATCTATAGGGGAACATCAGAAGTAGTTGGTGTTCCAGATCTTAGCATGCAAGTGTTGCTTACGTCGTTAATCTGTTTGTTAGACAAACAAGGTTTCAGGTTTCAGAATAACCACTTCCTGTACAGGGTACAACATCGTATTGATCTTTTCATGCCTCTAACAGCCTTTAGTGGATGCAACAGTGGATAATTCCTGTCTTCCTCTCCATTCTTCACCTGGTTTCAGAGTGATAAGCCTCTCGACACATGCTGCGCCCACGCAGATCATGCACTTGTACTCATCATCCCCGAAATCCGTCATGGATTTGGCCTTCTTGTCCCAGGGGTTCCACACCACTGTGCAAAGCTTGGAACGTAAATCTCTACCGGGAAAAATAAATCAAGACACCAAAAGATAGTCTGTCATCATGTCACGCAGAAATGGTGGAAAAATAAGAACGAGACGAATATCCTCAAACCACACCTGCATCGGGAAGTCCATCTTTCTGCAAGACGAATGTCCTTTTGGTCCAGAATTGCAAACTTAGTCGGCGTGTTGAGATGTAACTTCTCCACCTTCACAGGATAAGGAGGTCAGCGCCTTGTAAACAAGAGGAGATGTCGTGGAAGTCAATTGAATTTTACTCACTTCCGACTCAAATGTTATAGACTCTCCTTGCTCTTTCTCCAGGTTGTCGAGATAATCCAGTGTCTCCAATCCTTCCAGACGTACTTCACTGCAACTGTTCAAATTATAATCAAGTTTAAACGTTTACCTTACGAAAAGTTTGAAATATATGATGAGCTTGGAGTTGGAAAGAATCTTAGAATCTTGGAGGGAGTGGAACTTTATATCATGTAGCAGGATTTCTCTTCTCACGAGTAGTGTCAATGTAGAGGACCCGAGTGGGTCGTCCGGTAAAAAGATTATTGGAGGGTTAATCTGGGCTTAACATTTAACGAGGTAGGGATGGGAGCTTGAAGTTTAGTAGTTTTAGGGGGGGGGGGGTTGAAGTTTGGTAGTTGTAGGGGGGGAGGGCAAACTCAGGTCTTTCACCAACATTTCACGTAGACTGAAGTATGTTTCTCGTCAATAAAAAAAGAAGAGGTACTCGGGGGTATAAATGGGCCCAGCTGTGTGGGGAGAGGGAGGGGATTTGAAAGAGAGAGAGAGAGTGAGGTTACGATGGAGGGGCAGGGGTTGCCAGCAGAGGTGTGAGGGGAGGGGGTTGTTTCGGGGGCAGAGAGAGAGAGAGAGGAGAGAATAGTATAATATTAAAAGAAAATGTTACCTAATTTGGAAGAGAAAATCAATAATCGAGTTTAATATTGAGATTTTTATATTAACACCCCTATAAAACACCATAAGAACATATCAAAACAGTTGCATACTATAGACAAGATCCACAAAATCCTGGGAAGAAAACTGCATTTTTAGCAGTATGGGGAAAGTTTAATCTTGCCCACAGAATGGCGACCTGCAGAGTTATCGATTTTGTGATAAACACGATAGCGGTATCTTATGACCAATTTGATTCAACGTACAAAAAGATCCGTTGCAAGACCACATGGCTCATATATTTCACTAGAGCAAATTGGGAGATTTCTGATGACTGCTTCAGTGGTCCAGATACGACTGTGTGGTTAAGACCATCATAACTCCAACCCAGGTCCTTACCTGAACTTTTTGGCAAAGAACACAGCATCAAAAAGCAAACCACATGGGACGCAGTTTACTAATGGACGGCAAGTTTCATGGTCCATACTCGTGCATTTTCATTCAGAAGCTACAACACAGCAACAAGCGACGTGACCAGGCACATACAATAGGCAAATTACCTCCCTGGTAACACCGACGGCCTTGCATCAAGATGCAGCCGAATGCTCCAACCACGTTTATGCTAAAAATTCGAAGTTGTCTTCTGTTGCCTAGAAAACTAATGCAGGCATCTTTCCAGCACAGATGGTCATGAGATCAGTGTTGACAAATGGTGCGCTTTGATGTTTCTATCATGATAAATCATACTATCGAAATTAAGCCACAAGCTGTGTCTCATATACAGAGTAAAGCCCCTTTGACAGAACCTTCGGGTTTCATTGATTGTCTTTTTACTGAGGATCAGCTGTGAAAGATGCAAAGATGCTAGTCATACTTGCAAGCATTCCTATTACACTGTAAAACCTGAATTTGCAGATAGTAAAGATCCTCGCATCCATCTGACAAGAAAGAATCCCAGTATCAACGATTATGAAGCAGAATGCAGTGCTGGCATTCCATTCATATATTGCCTTCATGTCTTCTTGTATTTCTTCTGCAGAGTCTCACAACTCTTCCTCACATCCTCAAATGTTATAGACCTACAAAATCGGTGTTTAATCTGCACAAATATAGTTTCAACTGCCCCCAGACACCCTCGAGCTAACAGAAGAAACTCTTCAAATGCTTTCAACATATCATTGAAGTCAAATTTCTCAATCCCATTCCCTTCATGGGAAAGATGCCAAAGCCATCATAGCCATCGCAAGGAAATGTCATCCTTTTAACGAACAACAACTTCCATCTTACTGAATGCTTCCACGAAAGTGGATTGAACATCAATACTATCAATCATATTGCCAAAGACAGATTTTTGCAACAAAGTGAGGTTTTGCAAATGGTCTAGCCTTCCATTTTCTGACTGCAAAGAAGCAGCAACCAGGGAAGCCTTTCGGAAAGAAGGATCATTATCACCAAACAGCCTGATTGTGATATGCAATAAATCTATGACCATGAAATTTGGTATTCTGGGTGTACAATCATTAAACCAATATTCTTCTTTCTGCTTTTGGCTCCAGCAATGAAGAGCAACATGTGCAAAACCTTCCCACCTGTATAAAATGAATATCTGACACAAGGAATGCAGGTAGATGCATACTGTAGGAAACATGCCAGTTGGATGTCATCATCCTGAAGACAAAAGTTTAAGATGTCCAAGCCTCCTAGGTGTGGAAGGTATAAAGGAAAATGCATTTCATTCTAGACGATAACATTGAAAAGTCAGTACAAATCAGACTTCCACGAATGCCTACATGGAGCAATGCAGCATATACCTCTAAATTAACTACTTCCCTTGGGAGACTGCCTAAGAATTAAAGTTGCCAGCTCACTTTCAAGGCTTTTCTTTGCAGGCCTTTTTCACTATTTTGAGAATGTCTTTCATGGAAGAATCTTCAGCCAATTGTGAGTATGTTGCTATAATAGTTAAAAGTAGATCACAAAGAACGAGGGTAGCCCAGTTGGCTCAAGAAGAGGCCTTCATTTTTTAGGTCTTGGATTTGATTTTACCAAGTAGCACATGTGCGTGATGCAAGCCATTCACACGTGTTTTCCTGCAAATCTTCCAGAGATCACCTTGCTCCAAGTCAATATGCAGGCAAATGTTTCTAGGAGCCCTGTCTTGTATGGTCAAGTTGATTGGCACTACACCCCCCAACCCCAAAACGGTAAGTGATCATAATGTATGGTAACTGCCAAAAACGTACATGATAGAAATGATCCAGGCAGTCAGCATCTACAAGGTGCCTAGAGGTCACAATAAATGTCACAATAAAAAATTTTTTTTGGGGGGTGGGGAGGGGGGGGAATGGCCCAATATGTACAACTGTAGCACCTGCAACTGAACAAACAGATTGACAAGTGAATAATGTGCATATTTCTACTACTTGACTACCTACATAACAGCATAAATGATAATTTGTACAACACAATTATTTCAAAAGGGGGAGGATATGCCATTCATGGAATGGTACATGAGAAAAGGTCAAATATCTAGTGGAAACACACTGAGAAAGGCATTTGACAGTTTACACTTTACAGCATACATGAATAATTATGTAAAAAAAGCAGCCAAACATAAAATACAAAAGTGTTGGGCTTACTTGAAAGGAGGCTCAACCTCAATTCCAAGTGTCAAGTGCAGAGAAAATCTAGATCCATCAATCTGAGATTCCGTCTCATTATTAGTTGTATAAGCCTCATGAGGACAACCTCTAGGAATATACAATATATCCCCTTCCTGAAGAAAGAATTCTCTGCCTTCACTATAATTGCCAGAAAGATCCAAACAAGATAATCTACCTGGCGTTTCATACAGTCCAGGCAATAAGGATGATGATTGAGGGAATACAATCCATCTCTTTGTTCCCAGTAACTGGCACACAAAAATGCAGTGATCATCATAGTGTCGAGAGAGACCCTGAGAGTTTGGAGGTGTGAGGTAAATGTTGGCACCTACTGATGGTTGACCAAATAGTGCTGCTAGCCCATCTGAAAGTCCAGCTATTTTCTTGGAACAAAACTCCAATCCCCGAAATGGAATGGTGTAGCCACTATGCACTGCTTCTTTACATTTGTGAATATGGTTATAAGAGAATGTTGAACCATCATCACGGTTCAAACAGGTACAATTGTTAAAGTAGTGTACCGCCTTTTTCACATTTTCATTTCTAGATCCAGAAAGCAAATCCTGTGTTTTCACAACTCAGAAATCTTGACCACACGCCATCGGAGAACCCAATACTCCCTTTACCCCCTCCAGAAAGCTAAGGATATCTTAATTCCTCTGAAATGATAGGTGGACAGGATACTCAACTCTACAAAATGGAATCCCTAGCAGCATCAATAGTTCTAGAGCTCAAATCAAAGCAGTTGAAGATGATACTTTCATTCCTCGATGCATTACTTAGTAAAATGGGCATTTTCTCCCAATAGTTTAAGATGAAATTCTCGAAGTCATTGATTGCCAAACATGCTTCTTCTCACCAGATCAGGCATGTAAGTTGTATAGCTAATTTGGTTCATAGATAGCCTAAAAATGGTTTCTGCCAGATCATACTTTGTAGCAGACAAATTTCCTTTCCGATTGCTGTATCTAGCCCATATCTGTTTCAACAAAAAAAGAAATCTCCTTGAAACTTCACCATGAATCTGTTCCAGGAATTCACTGTTGCAGGTGTTAACGAGGGCTACGGCTGCATCAAAGAGTGAATATGGGTAGGGAGATGCTTGAGGGTGGACTTGGTGGAGGGGGTGGCTGATCCGACGCGGGTGGAGGCCGTGCTACATGGGGGAGGGGGGGGGATGGTTGGGTGATGACTCAGACGGGTCTTAAGGTATTCCTGGCGGTGGGCCGGAGAGAGGAGGCGACTGTAGCATGGGCAAAGGCGGGCTACACGGTTGTGGATGGCACCTTGCTCCGCCTTAAAAGGTGGACCAGACATTTGGGAACTTTCCCCTATCCCAGAGCTACTCCTGTGAGGATCCGTTTTCTTGGTGTTCCCCTCGCCCTATGTGACGAGAAGGGGATCGAGACATTAGTCCGTCGGTTTGGGAAGATCGAGCCTGGCTCGGTCTGCTTCTCGAGAGAGGGAGACCTCAAGGAGATAGAGACTATTGTCCAGCTAAGCAGTACGAGGGACATTCTGGCGGTCGTGATCGTCGACCTCGTTGGCAACCATTTCCCGGTGCGGCTCCTCCCCAGGCCGCTTCATCTTCAGCAGGCGGCTACTGTGGCGCTCGGCAGCGGCAGCCAGTCCCGTCGGCTAGGGCAACCCGGCTTGTTTTGTGAGGAAGATGATAGCAGGTAGATGGGGTACGTGGAAAAGCCATGGCTCTCCACTCAACGAAAATTTCGGCTCGACGGGCGCTGCAATTGGGCCAGCATATCATAATGAACCGGGGAAGGGTCTACTTGAGGTGGATTATGGGCCCAATGGTCTTCAGGACCGGTTACCTACATTCGCGGGCATGGGAAGCGTGTCGGATCTAGTCGGGCGAGTTAACTTACCGGATCGATTCTGAAACTCAAAACGGGTGGTTGAGACCTGCGACTGTTCTTCCCCGCCGCCCGATTCGTCTCCCAAATTGGGGGAGGCTAGGCCGGCAGGAGGTGGCGGATGACCCCAACAGTAGCTCCGGCCATGCCTCTGGCCACTACCGGACGATCTCAGGACGTTCTTCAGCGTCGTCGCAGAGGCATATCTCTTTAAGGGTTGCTGGTGTGGCGCTTAATAGTAACGAGCCGGTGCAGGTGTAGTTTCATTTGCATTTTCTTGTCATTCTGGTAATAATTTTCCTGTAATTCCGTTCGCATTCTGCTTAGTAATTTTCCTATAATTCCGTTCGCATTTCTATAGGTAGTTTCATTTATATTTTCTTGTAATGTAATTTTTTTCGCATTTCCGCAGGTGTAGTTTCATTTGCATTTTCTTGTAATTATGGTAGTAATTTTGTAGTGATTTTCCAGTAATTCCGTTCGCATTTCTGCAGGTGTAGTTTCATTTACATTTTCTTGTAATTCTGGTAGTGATTTTTCTATAATTCCGTTGGCATTTCTTCTCTTCGAGAAGTTGTTACAGATGGTTAGAGACTGGCCAAAAGGTAGTAGCTGTAAAACGAATTGAGCCTTGAAGGGGATATAATCTTGGAAAACCCAAATCGTAGAGTTTAGTTCCATAGAGTTCTATTTCCCGTTCTGATACTCTGTTCCACCTGTTAGCTCTTGTTCTTCCCTCTGTTAGCTCCTGTTGCTCCCCTGTTCTTTCTGAAACCCACCTCGACGACAGCCATGGGGCTCAGAGCATCCCTGGAGCAGCATCTTCTCTCACACAAGATCCTTCGTCTGCAAACTCGACCACCGCCAGCGACGCCGAGGTTGTCATCGCAGGTTGCTGTAACTTCATGGCGCCATGGCACGGGGAGGCCCTTCTCCTCCTCACGGTCGCCATCACCCTTTGTCTGTCTGTCAAGCAAGAAGACAACTCCCTCCTCCGTTCGCACAGTTGCCCATTCAAGCGCCATGCTGGACCCGCAATGCCTGGTCCGGCTCATCGGTGGCTCCGTGGGGCTCCTCGTCCTCTCTAGAGGACTCCTTCCGCTCCCCCTCAGGTGTGCGACGAGCGAAGCCGCGCTCGCTGTTCTAGGACTTGTTCTTCTCCTAAGGATCGAGGTCGTCCCATATACAGAGCGCCGGTGCATGGTCCTTCTACACACACACTACGGGCGAATGTACGGGACTTTAGTCTTCAAGAAGATGATGGAGGAAAACGGAAATGAAGTCCTCCATCCGGCGCTTCCCCAGAGCGTGCGGGTGTGCAACAGCCTCCACAATATCATTAGAGTAATGGAGGAGGAGCTGTGCCTTGCGGGAAAGGGGGCACCCACCTCACCCAGGCTTCGGAGGGTCGCCACCCACTATCTGGAGGGCCTGGACTAAGAAGTGGCGGTGGTCAACGTGGACCGGATTAACGCGTTTGTCCTCCCGGGTGGGAAGGTCGTCATCTACAGTGGCCTGCTTAATGCTGTCAAATCTGACACGGAGATAGCTATAATTATTGGCCACGAGGTTTTGCTATAACTTTTTTCTGCTCAAATTCTTTTCTTGTAATAATCTAACCTGATCAAATTTCTTCTACCATTTTATGTGTTTGTTCCTCTAGATTGCCCATGTTGTGGGACGGCATCCTGCAGTGGTCATTGGGCATAGCCTGATTCTTCTCATCAACAATCTTAAGACAGAGAAGGGGTTCAAGGTGGAGCAGATCCATCTTCACCATCAGCGGAAGTATGTAATCCCTACAGCTACATCTTGAACCCCTTCTATGTCATAAGATTGCCGACGAGAAGAATTAGGCTATGCGCAATGACCTCTGCAGGATGCCGTCCCACAACATGGGCAATCTGGGGGAACAAACACAAAAGGGTAGAAGAAATTTGATCATGTTAGATTCTTTCAAGAAAAGAATTCGAGCGGAAAAAAGTTATAGCAAAATCTCGTGGCCAATAATTATAGCTCTCTCCGTGTCGGATTTGACGGCATTAAGCAGGCCACTGTAGGTGACGACCTTCCCACCCGGGAAGACAAATGTGTTAATCCAGTCCACCTTGACCACCGCCACTTCCCAGTCCAGGCCCTCCGGATGGTGGGTGGCGACCCTCCGAAGCCCGGGTGAGGTGGGTGCCCCCTTTCCCGCAAGGCCCATTCCTCCTCCATTACTCTAACGATATTGTGGAGGATGTTGCGCACCCGCACGCTCTGGGAATGCGCCGGATGGAGGACATCATTTCCGTATTCCTCCATCATCTTCTTGAAGACTAAAGTCCTGTACATTCGCCCGTAGTGTGTGTGTAGAAGGACCATGTGCCGGAGCTCTGTATAAGGGACGACGTCGATCCTTAGAAGAAGAACAAATCCTAGAACAGCGAGCGCGGCCGCGTTCGTCGCCCACCTGAGGGGGAGCGAAAGGAGCCCTCTGGAGAGGACGGGGAGCCCCACGAAGCCACCGATGAGTCGGACCAGGCATGACGGGTCCAACATGGCGCTCGAATGGGCAACTGGGCAAACGGAGGAGGGAGTCGTCTTCTTGCTCGACAGACAGACAAAGGGTGACGACAACCGTGAGGAGGAGCAGGGCCTCCCCATGCCATGGCACCATGAAGTTACTGCAACCTGCGATGACAACCTCGGCAATGCTGGCGATAGTCGAGTTTGCAGACGAAGGATCTTGTGTGAGAGAAGATGTTGCTGCAGGGATGCTCTGAGCCCCATGGCCGCCGTCGAGGTGGGTTTCAAGAAGAACAGGGGAGTAACTGGAGCTAACAGAGGGAAGAACAAGAGCTAACAGATGGAACAGAGTATCGGAACGGGAAATAGAACTCTATAGAACTAAACGCTACGATTTGGGTTTTCCAAGATTATATCCCCTTCAGGACTCAATTCGTTTTACAACTAAAAGCTAAAGCTATGCCACACTTGTTGGGTGCGAGAAGGCTGATCTAGAAGGGGGGTTTAATAGATCTGGCCCCTTTAAAAATTTCTTAAACGATATAGATAAAGGACTAAAGCATAGAAATCATAGAAGCAATATGACCACGGTCCTATCCTGCAACTAGCACCTTAAGAACAGACAGAGAAATATGACAGCACACACACCACAGGGAGACAGGAATTTTTAAGGTGGTTCAGTCCTCAACCCAGAGGCCTACGTCCACCCCTCACCCAAGTGAGGCCTCCACTAGTGCCAAGCACTAAGCTTTGGGAAACAATCCAAACAACCTGTTGATCCACAACTTAATCGAGAGAACACCTTCTCCCTATCCGTTGACACACAGCTTGACCTCCCTATCTCCACGATAGTTCTTAGTGTATCAAAGAACAATAAAGAAAAGAAAGTAAAGCAATTTGAGAAACACAGATCAAGGTTCAGAATTGATTTCTCCCAGATGATAAGCAAGATATGTGAACAAGTTGCTGCCAGTGCACTGCTGTTCTGGACTTTGCTCTTGAATTCAACAAGCACTTCTTTTGACGCTGGCGGAGTAATCTTCTACTGTTGCTGTAGGAAGAACTCGTCATTTTCTCTGATGGTGTGTCGTTGTAGTAGTGTCCTTTAAATCTTTTCTTCTTTTCTTCCTGCGTGTGTATCCCAGCAAGCTTTTCTTGTATGATATATAAATACCCACAACGTTGCGAGGGGACAGAGCCCTATACAGATTCTTCTTTCCGTAGAGCGAAGATTTTCACTACTAAAAATTCTTCTGATCTTTATCAGCTTAATAAAGATATCAATCCGTGTCGTCAGATGCTTAGGAACTTTCCAAATCCAAGATACCAAGACTAGGAAACCCAAGCAGAATAAAATTCTTTAGACGAATTGGGTATCTCTTCGATCGTCACAGCCAGTAACTATTTGTCACAACTAAGAAGCTATCTGTTACTGATAAAAGGTATTTGTCAGCTCTAAGGAGCTATTTGTCACCCTTAATCGCCAGTAGCCGTCGCCTTTGACAGTTTCTTAGTTCTTCTTCTTTTCGTATCTGGGTTGATACTGCTACCTTCGTAAATCATTGGATCTTGAGATAAATCTCGTTCTCCGACCTTAGACGGGGTTAATCAGTGTTGTTTGATGATCAGAAAATCTTTGGATATGATTTGGCAAAGTTCAGAATCCCAGTTATACTCAAATTCCTCAAACGGAAGTGAGCTTCTTCACACTTCACTACCACGAGCTATTTGTCACCACTAAATAGCTATTTGTCAACCTTATTTGACATTTGTCACCACTAACAAGCTATTTTTCACCCTTATTTGCTAGCCGTTGCTTTGTTTCCCTTCGTGACTTAGCGTGGCTGCGTCGACTCCACACCCAAGCTGAGCATGCTGCATCGATGCTGCTTCCCTTCTTTGAAGCACTTTCAAGCATTTAGCTCTATTGCCTATTATTCACCCTTAAGAAGCCTTTTGTCACCCGTATGGCTCATTTTTCACCGCTAAGGAACTATTTGTCACCCTTAGCACCGTAGGTGTAAGTCTGGGTATTTTAGCTTTGTGGGCTCTTTTAGAGTCGGCTTCAAGAGTGACTCAAGTCGACTTCTGATCAACAGACGTGATGTTCTTCTTCTCTGATGCCGTCCATTGATCTGAAACATAATCTTTTTGGATCTTGACCCATTGTGGCCTTGACTTGACTTGTAAGGCGTTGACTTTACTTGTGATTTGGTTTGAACCTCTAACGTTGAAGCCCTGCTGCCATCAAAAACTCAAAGCTTGATGTTAGATGACTTAAATAGCAAAGATATAATGAATCATAGTTAGTTAGCATCAAAACCACAAAATCAGGGGTACAACATTCTCCCTCTTTTTGATGATGACAACTATGAGTCATTTTTGAGCTTTAAGCTTTAAATAGCATTTCCAATTCATCCAACTAATGCAGCTCATGAAATTATATGAATGCAAACAAAGCCAATGCAGACACCATGCAAGAACAACATCTCCTAGGACTCTATTTCTCCCAATGCAGACTCTATCATTTGTTCACACATGATTCACATAGATATCTCTCCCCCTTTGACATCATCAAAACATGAAATGGGGATGGACCACTTAAGACTGAGAGAGAGAATGCAAAATCAACACACTGGATCAGGGGTTATTAAAAATGGAGATCACAATTTCCGTATAAAGACATTAGAGAGAAATTCCCCAACAAAAACTGTGGCTCAGAATTTTATCAATGTTATCCAAGAGTAAAGAGAAATCCTGAACAAGAGTGAATTTTACATATAGAAGAGAATTAAAACACCTTTCCAAGTAAATATTTAGCCCAAATCCTTCAATTTAACTACTCACGTTCAAAAGGCACTTCTAAGAAAAATTTTAACTAGTAGTAAAATTAATCAACTTATTGTAAAAATAGTGACCTTATTTTGTAGGACACCCCTTTGAATTGATTTTGAGTAGTACTTGGGAACAGTCAGATGTAGTCCACCTTTTGACTCGAGGAGACATATCTCTTCAATACCAGAATCCCGGTTACTCAGCGTTACTCATCTTTCTGTTTCTACAGAGGCAACTGACTGCTTCATGACATGCATAGTCCATTACTTCATCGGTGAAGGAATGCAGTTTCTCGGCCAGTGCAGTCATTGCTCTGCCCAAATTGATTTTTCATTTTGTTTGCAAGCAGAGTTAGCTACATTGCATCATGACATAGTCTCCATTGCTTCAATACTATAAGAGCTAGTTTCTCCGCTGTCTTAGCCATTGCTCTGCAGTGATATTTCATATCACAGGGGGTTCCTTTTCTTTATTCAGATCAAACATAATTGTTTAAAGTCACTACTGTGATTAAAATTTTTACCCAGAATAGCCCTTTTACTTTCAAATATCAGACTGTCAGAAAATAGCTTAAACACTAGCTTGTCAAAATGTTTTAAGGTTGTTCCATAGGTAAAACTTCCTCTTACCAAGATTCTTAATCCCAGAGTTACATGATTATAGTCCATAAACCAAGAGTTTTCAAGGGGCTATTTCAAGTGAAGCAGATTGTCTTCCATACAGAAAATGAATATTTTTAACTCCCCCTGAATCAATGCATATGGTTAGCTTTAGGAGTAAAACAAGGAAGTCCAGATGTGACAATTGAATTCAACGGATGACAAAAGATGCATGACAGAGATGCATTCAGACAGTCCAGTAAGGAGATAGACACCTCAGCCAACTCCCCCTTAGTGTTTGCATGACTATGATGTGCATATGAAGAACCATATAACAGATGCAACACATATCAACCATGGTTCCTAAACCTACATGCTGATGTGACTTATGGTACCTGGCGGAGTTATGTACTCATCGCATAGTGATTGCTTTCAGACAGATGAAGCCTGCCCTTCCACAAGTCACCATTTTATATACCATATAGTCAATGCAAGGAACACATAAACAACAAGATGTTGCATGCAAGTTACCAAAAGACCAGAAACTGATAGTCAAATCAAGAATTAAATGTAGATAAGGTTACCCAGAGTTTTCATGAAGCCTAAACAATCCAAGCTCTCGTGTAAGTGTAGAGAATCTTTCGTTGCAGAGAGGCTTGGTAAAAATGTCAGCAAGCTATTTTTCAATTTCAAAGAAATGAAATTCAAAGCTCTTTTTAAAGACTTCATCTCTGAGAAAGTGATGCCCAATCTCAATATGTTTGGTCCTAGAGTGCTAGATGAGATTTTTAGTTAAACTAATAGCACTAGTGTTATCACACAAAATAGGGCACATCCATGATCCACATGGTAGTCTTGGAGTTGGTGTTTAACCCACAACACCTGAGTGCCACAACTCCATGCAGCCACATACTCTGCTTCTGCAGTAGAGAGAGCAACCGGATGTTGTTTCTTGGATGCCCAAGATATTAAACACCCACCCAAAAATTGGCAATAGCCACCGTGCTTTTTCTGTCCAATCTGCATCCAGCATAGTCTGCATCAGAGTAAGAAATCAGATTAAACTCACATGATGCATTGAACCACAGTCCCACATCATGAGTGCCAGCAAGATATCTGAAGATGCGCTTGACTGCGCTCAAATGTGATTCCCTAGGATTTGCTTGAAATCTAGCACATAGGCAAACACTGAATTGTATATCTGATCTAGATGCAGTAAGATATAGCAGGGAACCAATCATACCTCGAAAGGTCTTTGCATCTACCATTTGACCTTTCTCATCTGCATCTAAGCTTGCATTAGTACTCATTGGAGTTGCTATGGATTTCAGATTCCCCATCTTGAATTTCTTCAGTAGTTCCTGAATGTACTTTGCTTGGCTTATAAAGAAGTCATCCGGAGTTTGATTAACCTACAATCGAAGGAAAAACTACAGTTCACCTATTAGACTCATCTCAAACTCACTTGTCATTAAATCAGCAAACTCCTTACGCATATCAGCTTTGGTTGACCCAAACACTATGTCATCCACGTAGACTTGTGCAATGAGAATATCATTTTTCTGAAATTTTGAGAACAAGGTTTGATCAACCTTACCTCATGTGAACCTTTTACCTGTGAGGAAGCTGCTTAACCTGTCATACCATGCCCGAGGAGCTTGTTTTAATCCATAAAGAGCCTTATCTAGCTTAAAGACATGGTCAGGGAGTTCTGAAGATTCAAAGCCAGGAGGTTGTTCAACATACACTTCCTCCTTGATTAGACCATTTAGGAAGGCACTTTTTACATCCATCTGTTGAAGTTTTATGCCATGCGAGGATGCAAATGTAAAAAGAATCCTAATAGCTTCTAATCTAGCAACAGGGGCAAAAGACTCTTCAAAATCAATACCAAATTCTTGGTTGTACCCCTGTGCTACAAGACTAGCTTTGTTTCTCACAATTTTACCTTCTTCATTGAGTTTATTCCTGAAAACCCACCTTGTACCTATGACAGATTGAGTTGTGGGTCTAGGAACTAAATTCCACGCTTTGTATCATTCAAACTGATTTAACTCTTCATGTATGGCATTAATCCAATTTTCATCTTTTAGAGCTTCATCAATGTTTTTAGGTTCAATCCATCTCTGTGTTCCCAGTAACAGGCACACAAAAATGAAGTGATCATCATAGTGTTGAGAGAGACACCGAGAGTTTGGAGGTGTGAGGTAAATGTTGGCACCTACTGATGGTTGACCAAATAGTGCTGCTAGCCCATTTGTGAAATTCCAGCTATTTTCTTGGAACGAAACTCCAATCCCCACAATGGAATAGTGTAGCCACTATGCACTGCTTCTTTACATTTCTGAATATGGTTATAAGAGAATATTGAACCATCATCACGGTTCAAACCGATACAATTGTTAAAGTAGTGTACCTCCTTTTTCACATTTTCATTTCTAGATCCAGAAAGCAATTCCTGTGTTTTCACAACTCAGAAATCTTGACCATACCATCGGAGAACCCAATACTCCCTTTACCTCCTCCAGAAAGCTAAGGATATCTTAATTCCTCGGAAATGATAGGTGGACAGGATACTCAACTCTACAAAATGGAATCCCTAGTAGCATCAATAGTTCTAGAGCTCAAATCAAAGCAGTTGAAGATGATACTTTCACTCCTCAATGCATTACTTAGTAAAATGGGCATTTTCTCCCAATAGTTTAAGATAAAATTCTCAAAGTCATTGATTGCCAAACATGCTTCTTCTCACCAGATCAGGCATGTAAGTTGTATAGCTAATTTGGTTCATAGATAGCCTAAAAATGGTTTCTGCCAGATCATACTTTGTAGCAGACAAATTTCCTTTCTGATTGCTGTATCTAGCCCATATCTGTTTCAACAAGAAAAGAAATCTCCTTGAAACTTCACCAGGAATCTGTTCCAGGAATTCACTGTTGCAGGTGTTAACGAGGGCTACGGCTGCATCAAGGAGTGATGATGGGAATATGTCTTTCATGTATCCCATTATGAAGTAGTTGTTCTTTTCTTTATAAGCGCTACAAGAATGAACTGGCAAAGCAGGCACCATCACAACCTGGCAAAACACAGACCTAGCAGAAATCAGTCAAACTGCTTACACGCATTCAAAGTATAAACATCATCAACCAAGAACAAATATAAAATAATAAGACCTTCTAATGTATGACTGTCGGAGCAAAAATTACATAATTCACACAGCCAAGTGGACATTATGGCAATCTCCTAACAAAAAAAGTCCGCCGAAATGTGCATGCCAATCTAGCAAATATCGAAAAAAAGGTCTCAACTACTCTGCTGCTGCAGACCTGAACTATGGAGACATCAAGTTCTTGTCTAGACATGCTTCACCTGAAAAGAAAAGCATCATATTATGGGAGTACATAGGAGTACTCATGCAACAGTATGTGCTTTCTACATAACTGCTCCATGTTCTCATACTTGGAATTTGGAAAAGAGCAGATGGTTGTTCCCTGATCTTCAAGTTTCAAGCAACATCAAAGGTCCAACCACTGAGAAGCGAGACGAACTAGAATTTTATCGACGATAAACAAGAACCAGAAAGAACACAAAGAAGAAACCCAACAGAGGGGCAGGGACACTCACCACAGCTTCTCGACGGCGAGCGATTCCCTCAATCGCTCCCTCCCAAGGGGCCCCGCCACCAGACCTAGCACAGCGTTGCACGCCGCCATCGCCACCCTTCTACTCCGACTGCCCAGGGCCGTGACCACTGCCCTCACGATCTTAGCATCTGGAGCAATCCCCTCGTTCGCATCCAAAGAGCGGAGGGCGACGGCCAACCACTGAGAAGCGAGACAAACTAGAATTTTATGAGAAGCGAGACAAACTAGAATTTTATCGACGATAAACGAGAACCAGAAAGACCACAGAGAACAAACCCAACAGAGGGGCAGGGACACTCACCACAGCTTCTCGACGGCGAGCAATTCCCTCAATCGCTCCCTCCCAACGGGCCCCGCCACCAGATCCAGCACAGCGTTGCACGCCGCCGTCGCCACCCTTCTACTCCGACTGCCCAGGGCCGTGACCACCGCCCTCACGGTCTTACCATCTGAAGCAATCCCCTCGTTCGCATCCAAAGAGCGGAGGGCGACGGCGCCCACCATCTCCGCGGCCAGCACGGCAATACCCACCTTGCTGAAACAAAACCAAGGCCAAAACCAAAGAGAAGGTAAGCTCCTATCAGTGATCAGAAGAAATCTTAAAGGAGAAGAGGGCGGGTGCCTACTGGGTCTCGTTAAGCAGGAGAGGAAGGACAGAAAGGAGGCCAGGAGGAAGGATTTCGACCAGGGAGCTACCGTCGGCACCTCCTCCTCTCCCTCTGACGAAAGCAAGATGAGCGTCCAACAACGGTTCGAGGATTTGCCGCGCATAAGGGCTCCAAATGTTAGGGCAAGACGCGATCACAAGAGGGAAGAAGGCGGCGTCGGGATGGCGGGGGCGGAGGAGGGCTCTCCCTCTTCCTCTCCCTCTGGGCTCCTCCTTCCATGGCGCCTCCCTGCCACGTCTGAAAGAGTGGAGGTGGAGAGAGCAGAGGCTGAAGAGTGAGGAGAGGAGTCGTTTCAGAGAAGCGCATCTAAACGTGGGGAGGGCAACGAGAAGGTTGCGGACCTGCTGCTGCTGGACGTCACCCCGCTCAGCCTCGGCCTCGAGACCGCCGACGGGGTCATGACCGTGCTCATCCCGCGCCATACCGCCATACCCACCAAGAAGGAGAAGGTCTTCTCAACTTACTCCGACAACCAGCCCGGGGTGCTCATCCAGGTGTACGAGGGGGAGCGCGCCCGCACCACGGACAACAACCTGCTGGGCAAATTCGAGCTCGTCGGCATCCCGCCGCGCCGCGGGGGGTGCCCCAGATCAACGTCACCTTCGACATCGACGCCAACGGCATCCTGAACGTGTCGGCGGAGGACAAGACGGCGGGGGTGAAGAACCGGATCACCATCACCAACGACAAGGGGCGGCTGAGCAAGGACGAGATCGAGCAAATGGTGCAGGAGGCGGACCGGTACAAGGCAGAGGACGAGGAAGTGAAGAAAAAGGTAGAGGCCAAGAACGCGCTGGAGAACTACGCCTACAACATGAGGAACACCGTGCGGGACAAGAAGTTCACGGGGAAGCTGCCGGCGCCGGACAGGGAGAAGATCGAGAAGGCGGTGGAGGAGAGCATCAAGTGGTCGACCGCAACCAGCTGGCGGAGGTGGACGAGTTCGAGCACAAGATGAAGGAGCTGGAGGAGGTGTGCAACCCCATCATCTCGCGCATATACCAGGAGGGGGCCGATGCCGGTGGAGGGGACTTCGGGGGCGGCACCACCGGGCGAGGCGCCAAGCCCAAGATAGAGGAGGTCGACTAAAAAGGCCATGTCGTTTTGGCACCGTGTATTTGGAGGGCGGGGTTTTGGTTGCCGTCAGTGTGTCTACAATTTGTGTCTGTCTTCTTCCTTCTTCCTTCCTTGTTTCACCCACATCGGGTCCGATGTTAGGGAGGGTTTTTGATGCCGTGTACATAGGTGTGTGCAGATGATGAAGAAATCAGTCTCTTGAGGTTTTAGAAGCAGCTTCCAAGTTCCAATCTCTCTCAAAGTAGAATTGCAGAGCATCAGAATGAACATAAAACTCGAAACTTTACGTCTCTCTTATTTCATTCGGCCGCTTGTTATATAAACCCCTGCATGATTTCGACGGTGGAGGCAAAGATTCTTTGTTATAGGACAAATTTTAGCTGAATAAGTTATAGTAATCAAGTTTAAATTTTTACCTTAGGAAAAGTTTGAAAGATATGAGCTTGGAGTTAGAAATAATCTAATCTTGGAGGGAGTGGAACTTTATATCATGTGGCAGGATTTCTCTTCTCACGAGTAGTGTCAATGTAGAGGACCCGAGTGGGTCGTCCGGTAAAAGATTATTGGAGGGTTAATCTGGGTTAACATTTAATGAGGTAGGGATGGGAGCTTGAAGTTTAGTGGGTTTAGGGGGGGGGAGGCAAACTCAGGTCTTTCACTGGCATTTCACGTGGACTGAAGTATGTTTCTGGTCAATAAAAAAAAGGAAGAGGTAATCAGTGGTGTAAATGGGCCCAGCTGTGTGGAGAGGGAGGGGATTTGAGAGAGAGAGAGAGAGTGAGATTACGATGGAGGGGCAGATTTTGCCAGCATAGGTGTGAGAGGGGGGGAGAGATGGAGAGATGGAGGAGGGAATAGTACAATATTAAAAGAAAATGTTACCTAATTTGGAAGAGAAAATCAATAGTCTAGTTATATATTGAGATTTTTATATTTACACCCCTATAGAACACCATATTCACGTTCAGTTACTTTTATCATATTATCATGAATACTCTTGATATGTTTCTTATTGTTGAGAATATACGTTCGCTGTAACTCTCCTTAGTTTAATTAGTAACTCTCCTTAGTTTAACTAGAATGAGATGTGAATTAAGAGATTCCGTCAAGGATTTATCTCTAGAAAGATTTTAACTAAGGATCTTGAGATTAAAGGGAGGTGACATAGCTATTTTCAGAAGTTACTTAATGGAGATTCCGTCAAGGATTTATCTCTAGAAGGTACCAAAGAGTCCACAATATTTGATAAATATCAATATTTCAGGCGTATTAAGATGTCAGAAGTGGAGGATGCTTTAAGGAGAATGAAAGTGGGCAAGGCCTTAGGATTAGATGACTTACCTATTGAAGTATGGAAATGCCTAGGAGATATTGGTATTCAGTGGCTAACTAAATTTTTTAATAAAATTTTAAAGGAACGGAGAATGCCAGAAGTTTGGAGAAAAAGTGTTGTAGTTCCTTTCTATAAAAACAAAGGAGATATTCAAAGTTGTAATAATTATCGTGGAATTAAGCTTATGAGTCATACTATGAAACTTTGAGAAAGAGTAATTGAAAAACGCCTCCGTGGTATGACTACTGTGTCGAAAATCAGTTTGGTTTTATGCCAAATAGATCTACTACAGAAACTGTTTTCTTGCTACGGCAGCTAATGGAGAAGTATAGAGAGATGAGAAAAGATTTGTATATAGTTTTTCTTGATTTAGAGAAGGCGTACGATCGAGTACCGAGAGAATTGATTTGGTGGACATTAAGAAAGAAAGGAATCTCTCAAGGATATGTTGATTTGATTAAGATATGTACGGCGATGCTATTACTAGTGTTCGAACTATTGCTGGGGAGACTGGTGAATTTCCCGTTTCTATAGTTTGCATCAAGGTTCTGCACTAAGTCCGTATCTCTTTGCCTTAGTTATGGATGAAGTAACTAAACAATTGCATGAGGATATCCCTTGGTGTATGCTATTTGCAGACGATATTGTTTTAATTGATGAGAGTATTGATGCTCTAAATGCTAAGTTAGAGCGTTGGAGACTTGCCTTGGAGTCTAAAGATTTTAAAATTAGTAAGAGCAAGTCAGAATTTATGCACTGTAATTTTAGTAATGGGAGAGTGGTTCAGGAAGACATGGTTCTAATTGATGGACATAACATTCCGAAGAGTAGTAGCTTTCGATATTTAAGGTCTATCATATAAGAGATATTTAAGGTCTATCATATAAGAGAATGGGGAGATTTATGATGACATTACGCATAGGATTAAGGCAGGCTGGTTAAGATGGAGAAGTGCATCAGGTGTCCTTTGTGATCGTCGTATGCCTGTGAAACTCAAAGGGAGGTTTTATAGAACGGCTGTGAAACCTGCTTTGTTATATGGTACCGAGTGTTGGACAGTACGAAAGGAACACATCCATAAAATGTGTGTAGCAGAGATGAAGATGTTGAGATGGATGTGTGGCAAAACTAAGAAAGACAAGATTAGGAATGAGCGCATCCGTAAGGACTTAGGGATAGCTCCAATTGATAGCAAAATGAGAGAAAATAGACTCAGGTGGTTTGGACATATGTTTCGTCGCCCTAACTCAGCGCCGGTTAAAAGATGTGACCAAATCTTAGTGGATGCTAGTAAAAGAGCTCGAGGAAGACCTAAAATGAGATGGTGCGATGTTATTAGGAAGGACATTAGTTCCTTGAGTTTAAATATGAATATTGCACTTGATAGAAATCTTTGGCGTAACAGGATTCATGTAGCCGACCCCAATTAATTGGGATAAGGCTCTGATGATGATGATGATGATGATGATGATGTGAGATGTGAATTAAGAGAGATAATAACTAACTTATCCTCAAATAAGTATTCCTCTCTCTCTAGGGTTCATAGTGCCTCTCTTTCTCTCTCTCACAAACACACACACACTCTCCACCCGCGTCACATGGTGACGTCATGGTAGTTGAGAGAGGGAAAGAACGAGCACACAGAGATCGTGGAAAAGTTGAAGTCATCCCCCCAAGCGTCCTGCAGCCCCGGACATCCCATGACCTCCGTCGAGGCTCAAACATGACGCAGACCATCTTCTGGAATAGAGAGATAGCGGCAGCATTTAGAATAGCGCATCAGCTATGACAGTGGTGGGTCGACGAGGGAGCACATCCTCATCAGGTGTTGGTTGTCGAACCCGCGGTGGGTGCTACAATCCAAGAGATCAAGGAGGAAGAAGAGAGATGGGGGTGTAGACCTTTGCTGGAGGGGGAGAGGATGGTTGACAGGGCAGATCTCAGAGGGGTGCAATAGATCTGGGAGGTGTAAGGCGGGGGGGCCTACTCACCGGAGCCAGAGAGGGAGAGGGGGCAAGGAGGGTCGGGGTGGGGATGCAAATCTAAAAGGGGTGACCTACTTGTCGGAGTAGGAGGGGAAGTGGGGGGAGCAGATCCGGATAGGGGGGCCGCTCGTCGGAGCTGGAGGGGGAGAGGGGGTAGGGAGGATCAAGGGGGGCGCAGATCGAGAAGGGGAAGCCGCTCGTCAGAGCTAGAGGGGGAGAGGGGACAGGGGGGCACAGATTTGGAAAGGGTGGGGCGGAGGAAGTAGCTTGCCATAGCTAGAGGGGGAGAGGGGGTAGGGTGGGTTTGGGGAGGGGGGCACAAATCTGGGAAGGGGGGGGAGAATGTGGGGAGGGTGGGGGGTTCTTAGATCCGAGAATGGTGAGGCGAAGGAACCGACTCGCCAATGCTAGAGGAGGAGAGGGGTCAGGGAGGGTCCCGGAGAGTTGAGGGGGAATCCGAGAAGGATGGGGTAGGGGAACCAACTCGCTGGAGTTGGAAGGGGAGATGAGGCAGGGAGAGTACCCGAAGGGAAGGGGTGCAGATCCAAGAATGGTGGGGCGGGGGAACCAGCTCACCGAAGCTAGAGGGGGAGAGGGGGGCAGATCCGAAAGGGGGGGCTCGACGGAGCTCGCCAAAGGTGGGGGAGAGGGAGAGGGAAGGGGAGCCGTTGGAGGTGGAGGAGAGGGGCTGCAGAGGGCACCCTTCTTTCTCTCTCTAAAATACAAGGGTATTTTCCAGATTTTACATTTGTAAACGATTTTCGTGAGTATATTTTTGAAATATTCATTGGCGTTGACAGCCCAAGAATTAAAGGAGTATAATCTCAACAATACGGTATATATCAAGGATATTTTTAATCATATGTAAAATATAGGGGATAAATGTACATACAATATTTTATAGGGGTATAGATGTAAAACTCGCTTTGTGAATGAAAACTGACAGAGTCAAAGACCACCCTCCCCAAAACTAATTGATGTCATCCACTCCATGACGAGGGAATATGGTTCACGACACCATCAGAAACAGATGCGAATAGTCCACTTAAGAAGCAAATGGCATGCGCAAAAAATGGGGGAAAAATAATTCTCAGAAACAGAAAGCCAAGAAAGATAAAATGATAACAGCAGCAGCGAATTCAAAAAAGACCAAAAGTTGGGAATGGTATTATTATTGACGCCGCCTCACATGATGAAAGCAGCTACCGTGCTAGCCTTCCAAGATCGACAGCTATAGCAGTGAGACCAGAACTGTGACTTTCCTAATATCTATAGGGGAACATCAGAAGTAGTTGGTGTTCCAGATCTTAGCATGGAAGTGTTGCTTACGTCGTTAATCTGTTTGTTAGACAAACAAGGTTTCAGAATAACCACTACCTACCTGTACAGGGTACAACATCGTATTGATCTTTTCATGCCTCAACAGCCTTTATGGGATCGAGTCGTCCACCGAAGTTAGTGGAAGCAACAGTGGATAATTCCTGTCTTCCTCTCCATTCTTCACCTGGTTTCAGAGTGATAAGCCTCTAGACACATGCTGCGCCCACGCATAGCATGCACTCGTACTGATCATCCCCGAAATCCGACATGGATTTGGCCTTCTTGTCCCAGGGGTTCCACACCACTGTACAAAGCTTGGAACGTAAATCTCTACCGGGAAAAATAAATCAAGGCACCAAAAAGATACAGTCTGTCATCATGTCATGCAGAAATGGTGGAAAAATAGGAACAAGACAGAAAGACTGAGACCAGGCATCCTCAAACCGCACCTGCATCAGGAAGTCCATCTATCCGCAAGACGAATGTCCTTTTGGTCCAGAATTGCAAACTTAGTCGGCGTGTTGAGATATAACTTCACCTTCACAGGACAAGGAGGTCAGCGCCTTGTAAACAAGAGGAGATGTCGTGGAAGTCAATTGAATTTTACTCACTTCCGACTCAAATGTTATAGAATCTCCTTGCTCTTTCCCTTCAGGTTGTTTGTCGAGATAATCCAATGTCTCCAATCCTTCCACACGCACTTCACTGCAAATGTTCAAATTTGACAGCAAGAAAACAAAAAAGACACCGGCTATAACATATTGTGTTCTCTCTGCTATCAGATTCTTTCCGAAAGAGACCCTAGAATATGCACAAAATTAAGAGGCTCAATTCAGATCAACAAGCTCTGACAATCGAATGTGTTGAGAGTAGTTTCCCAGTCACACTTAATGCTAGTTCACTTTGCGTAGAGTTCCATGGATATTAAAGGCCAGGAAGCAACAAAATCATGGACCCTACATTGTGAACAAAATAAGTGGTCTAACATAACATCACATCTGTATATGTTTGCAATACCAATCAACAGTAACAAGGAATTTACTGACATTTTGAAGACATAAAAGGCACTAAGAAATCAAATCATTATGTTTTCCACTGTCAACTGATAAAAACAGCATTCTCACGCATAGCAAAGTAATGAATTTGTTTAACAAAGAAAGAGTTAGAAGGTTATAAACTATTAGTTGTATACTTAAAACTCTTAAAAGTTATAAACTGGAGCTATGGATCTTTTCCCGACATGCAAAATCACGCTCCCTTATCAACAGTATCCTTACTCATTTGCATTGCAGACGAATCCTTTTGTAAAAATAACCAAAATTTTGACAATCGGTCAACACAAACAGTCTTCTTTGCAAATTGCAGTCATCAAGGCAATGAAATATATAAGAGCAAGGAATAAATCAATCTATTAAATATTATGTAAGAAAATGCAACCATGGCATGGAGAGAATCGCTAAAACAGTAGTTTTGATACAATGAAGGCCACAAATCACATTATCACGTTCAGTACAAGAAACTAATCTGGAGACCTGTACATACAATCTTATGGTTGGAGATTCGCTAGCCATGAATTAATGTCATATAACACAAAAATAGCAGACATGCTATAGATGACTTTGACGTAGACTTTGTAGCAGAAGTAAGACAATTTAAACATGTAATTAGAAGCATGATTCGCACCAACAGGGAATCTAATAGGGGGTCCTTTTGCTTGACATAAATTGCCATTAAATACCATAAAGTTATACTAAGAACATTATTTGACAGTGCTTAACAGCATTTTACTTCAAAGACAACGAACCCTGAATGTAAAAGATCTAGTCAACCGGGTGTCACAATGAAAATCTCTTTCACAAAGGCTGAAAAACGATTATCACCAAACATTAACAAGAAAAATGGTTGAAAAAGATGAGGAGACTGGTCAATTTATCAGACTCTGTAATGACCTTCATCTAAATTCTCAGGATAAAGCAGAGACTTTATGATTATAGACCTCCACAGAAATGTAGGTGCACAAATATCAGTGTCAGTGGTCACGAAAGATGAGAAGAGTCAATATTCAGAGAAATTCATAGGCGGGCAAATTTTCGTATGAACTGGACCTACACTTGAATAAGTGGCCTCGATATTAATAAAGCAAAACCAATCAGATAACATGAAGGCTGAACCCCACCCCCGGGCCATAGACCCCAATTTTGACAATCAGGGGAAGCAAATCCTGTCAGTTCATATAATGTTCCATATTGATGTATGTACCATATACAAATAGATACTGGAAATATGTAGAGAGAGTGAGGGGATGATGATATAGCAGTTTGGCGAATTTTGTAGTCCATCTACCCTATAAAGGCTCTCGGAATTCGTTTATGCCCAGGAAATGATCTCTCTTCTACTTTTTCCTAAATCTTGTATCACATATTAGGGTTAAGGTGTAACCAATACTTGCATCGTTGCATCTTCATCTTCCTAGTTTTATTAGCTCAAATGGTTTTTAAACTCCTCCCACGTTAACTCTTTAATTCACACACTTTTTGGATTTAAAATGTGCTTTTAGGATGATTGCTACATGTTCTAGATCTAAGCATGCTTTTACCGGTTATGAAAGACCTTATTGATAGGAGAGGAGCCCATTTCTTGTAGCCAGCTGAAATTGGAGTTTGAACAGAAACTTCCAGCCAAAATGACTGTAAGCGTAGGATATGCCCTTGTAAACACTGATTTCACTTGCATACAGTATATTTCACATTTCTATTACATTGGTAGCCCCTACAAGTGGCCAACTAGTTTCAGCTGGGGACCTTCGGGCACTTTCATCGTTTCCTTACCTACACTCTATTCTTGGCTAGCTCCAGTTAAAACATATGGGAGGTGGAGGCAGGTTACCAGACAGCCAAAAAACCAACTTGAAAACATTGGAACCTGGACATCCTGTACCAAAGCCAACCAAGATTGAAAGGATAAGGCTCTAGCAATTTATGATGACAATGACGATGACAGCATATTCCTCATTGACATAATCATCAATATACCACAAAAGATCCCCTCGATCGTGATATTTCAGCTACCATAAAACCATAATTTACATGGCCGATGTTTGGCATCAGGATAAGATGGGGATATGACCATGTTATCTCCATTTTGCTTTTAGTCTTGTTTTTAAACGTTTCAAAAAGAAGAGGGAGTGGGTAGGATAATTTATCTCTAGCCCGTGTTCAAAATATTGTGAAATCTCATCCCCATTTTTTATATTGTTTGAGGATGAAACTGGAAAAAAAGGATAAGATATTCCTACTTTTAATGGGAATAAGCTTAAACAGCCAGTTTAGTTTCAAACATCACTAACAGAAAGGACGAAACACCCCTCTTCTTGCACGCATATTCTGCTCCACTAGGCTAAACGCACCGTTTTGACTTTATTCCTTATTCATCACCAAAACACACATTTCATTCACAGACTCATCCCCGACCTAAGTGTCTGCCCCATCCCCCAAAAAAATAAAAATCAGAATTGAATAATTTGACAATGAGATGAGTTATACCCCTTCCTAATCCCAATTCCGATGCCAAAGATGGGCAATATGTTTGTGCCTTGTGAGGCTAAGGCAGATTCCCATTAAATAGTTCTGGCCAACAACATAGGTGTTCTTTCAGTTTCTGGTCAGTCCATGGCACCTGGCAGTATATGACTTCTTATTCCTTGATTTGATATATCAAACTTAAGTCCTTACTCCATAATTATATCCGAGCTCTATGTGCTCCAAGATCAGTGTCAAGGTTATTTCTTCTTACCCTTCAAGTTCTACCTGTGTTTTCAAGTAATGATATGCCACATGCTGCATGGAGATCCACTTAATGAACATTCATACCTTCTGTCAATAGAGAACAGGATCAAAACAGTTCACTTTCAAACCTGATATCAGAAACAGAAAAGTGGGTGAGGTATGCAAATGTAAATGAGAAGGGCTTCCCATCCACGCCTGTATTTCTTATGCGTGATGTCAACATAAGAGCTCTTCCAGGTCCAAATGTGACACTTAAACAAAATTTATACCTGCAAATGGCAGGAAGCCTTTACTACTGACTCATGTCAAACAGAGAACATTATTAAGCCATAAGATAATTTTATTTGAACATGTGGAAAACTTAGAACTATCTTGCACTTTTACAAACAACAGATATGAATCAGACTTGTGGAGCACACCTGTGTGGCCAGATCTTAGCATCTTCATCAGATGGCTCGAGGATCAAATCAGCAAAAGCTTGGCAAGTGGTTAAAGGTGTTGGGTTTTTGTCAATACTTCAAAACCTGTTTCTTGCAAACCCATCTTGTTCAAGAAGCCCGTGACCCCCAAACTGAGTTTGGAAAGTAGTTTACACGAGCAAAATGAATAGAAGAACATTACAGCTTAATTAAAGGAGTGAGGATTCAGATTTTTTCTAAGCCCATTTTTTGCAAACTCTTGTCACTTACGAGCTCGGCAACTCCCAAAATGACTTTGCAGAATAGATATTGATGAAAAATACATTTTAGAATTATAAATCAAGAATAGATGCACATACTTGAGGAAAACATATAGGGATCCCACCACGAATAGCTTTTGGAGGCTTAAACATAACCTATCAAGGAAAATAAGATTGTGGAATGGCATATACAACTAGAAAATAGGTGATCATGATAAACAGAACTAAAAATTAGAGCATTTTTGTCATCATGTAAATAAGGGTGTCTGTCTGTGCCCAGACGCATGGTTATTGGCATTGTAAGACATTTGACATATGGAAATTCTTAGGTGGAAATATGTTACCTGTCCAAGTGGTTTCAAGCACAAACAAGAAAAAAAACTAGCACGATGCATCTACAAAATTCATGATTATGAAAAGACATATGCAACAGAGAAGAAATTCCATGAAAGAGAAAGAGCATGACAAATGTGGTACATCAACAGGACATGATGCTAGGTTCCAAAATTCATGAAAGGAAAGAAGTGATCATTGTGGTACATCACCGGGGCCTAGAATCCAGGCCCCCATCAAGAGTGCAAGAAAATTTCTAGCAATACTTAAAAGTGTCGAGAAGTCGCTGACAGACTAAATGGGCAGACACAGGTAATGACAAGTAATAAGCTATGCCACACTGTGTAGTCAAAATCCCGCCTAGGCGCTCGCCTAGGCGGTGAGGCAGGGCAAGGCGACGGTAGCCCACCTCGCGCCGTCGCAGTCCGCCGAGGCAAAAGTCTCACGCGCGCCTCGCCCGCCTCGCTCGCCAGCCCACCCGCCCGTTCGCCCACCCGCCCAGCGGATCCGCGTATCGGGTAATATTACCCATTAACTACGACGAACCAGAGCCTTTAAACTGCGAGGGTTTCGCCCGCATCCTGTCTCCCACCATACTGTTTCCCTCTCCAACGGTGGCAGCAGCTAGTGGCGAGCGGCGACCGAGCGGCATCCGGCGTTCGACCGGGGGTCCGATAACTCCCTCTCGCCGTCTCTCTCTGTCTTCCACTCCAATCCCTCTTTCTCTGTCACGCAAGCACACACGGAGGGGGGCTCAGCCCCTCTCCCACATTCCCACCTGCTCACTCTCTCCCCCCCTGCCACTCTCGCTCTCTCCCCTCCCTATCTCCCTCACAGTGAGAGGGAGGGGCCGAGCCCCTCTCGCCGTCTCCATCTCCCCCTCTCTCTGTCTTCCACTCCACTCCCTCTTCCTCTCTCACGTAGGCACACACGGAGGGGAGCTCACCCCCTCTCCCACCCTGCCACTCTCTCTTTTCTCTCTCTAACTCCTTCATAGTGAGAGAGAGGGGTCGAGCCCCTCTCGCCCCTCTCCCCCAGTCCGACTCCAAGTCACTCACACTCTCTCCCCCTGCCACTCTCGCACTCTCTCCTCTCTATCTCCCTCACAGTGAGAGGGAGGGGCCGAGTCCCTCTCTGTCTCCCTCTCCCTCACTCAGTCTCCCTCTCTTACTCTCTCTCTCCCCCTCGCCTTCACTCTATCTCTCTCAGTTCTCACACTCTCTCTGTTCTCTCAACTCTCTGTCTCCCGTTGACTCTCTCTGTTCTCTCTCTCAACTCTCTGTCTCCCGCCCACTCTCTCTGTTCTCACTCTCTGTCTCCTACTCTCGCTCTAACACAGACACACACACATGCACAGTTAGATAAACTAGTTCCCTCTCTCACTAGTCATTAGTCACTCTATCTCACCCTCTCTCTTTGTCTCTCACAGACCACAGTGATGATCAATCGTGATTCGTGCAAGGCAATCGACGTCGGCAATAAACAGTCAGTAAAAATATTTTTTTACATTTGTTGTTTTATTTATTTTTGTTGTTTGATTTATTTTTGTAATATGACTTAAATTTGTTGTTTGCTTTTTTGAAGATGTCAACGCCTACACCACCTATTTCTGTGTATGTTTCCGGTGGTGCATCGTCAGATGCAAGCACTCAAGGGCCCAATATAGAAAAGGGCAAACCAAAAGACATTGGGTGAAAATATGGAATCTCTGCCAATCCACAAAATAGAGATGAGATAACATGTAATTTTCGTAAAAAGGTGAGTAAAGGAGGGATTTATCAGCTAAAGCAACATTTAGCCGGCCTAGGTACAAATGTGACAGCTTGCCAGAAGGTTCACGTGGATGTGAAGATAGAAATCCGAGAATATATGAAAAATGCCAAGAAAATTAGAACTGAGGAGTTACAAATGGTGAGGGAGACGGAAGGTAGAGATAATTTGTTGAAGGATTCATGTCAATCTCAATCTCTGGATGTCTATCAAGTTAATATATTTGATGACATTATTTCAAAGCCACCACGGATGAAGGGTCCTATGGACAAGTTCTGCACTCCTGATCCGGAACAAGTTAAAACATTAAGAGATAAAAAATGGGAAAAGGAACATCGTGATAGGGTTTGCCAATATGTAGGTAGATGATTTTATCAAGCTGGCATCCCATTCAATACTGTGCGTCTACCTAGCTTTCAAACAATGTTGGAAGTTGTAGAACAATACAGTTCGAGATTTAAAGGGCCTAACTATCATGAGATTCGTGAGACTCTTTTACATAAAGAGATAAAATCAACTCGAGTTGGTGGATGCCTAAAAAGAAAATTGGGTGAGATATGGTTGTAGCATCATGTCCGATGCATGGACAGATGTGAAGGGACGATCACTGATCAACTTTCTTGTGAACTCTCCAGATGGAATTTTTCTTTCTGTCTCAAACTATCAACTTTCAATATATTTTCTATTTTTCTTTCTCTGTCTCTCACTGTCATTCTGTCTTACTCTCTTTCTCTAGGTGGGCATATTTTCTTGAAATCAATTGATGCTTCTGCACATGTGAAAAATGTCAAATTGTTGACAGATTTATTGGACAAGGTTATTAACGAAGTTGATGTTAAACATGTCATTCAAATTGTGACAGACAATGAATCTAATTATGTGGCAGCCAGGAAAATGTTGATGGCAACCCATCCTCATTTATTCTGGACATCATGTGCTGTCCATTGTTTAGAGTTAATGTTGGAGGACATTTCCAAATTATCTCCAATGAAAGAAACTATTCGTAGAGCCAAATTGGTAACTACATTTATTTATGGGCACGTAAGAATTCTTGCTATGATGAGAAAGTATACAAATGACAATGATCTTTCATGTGCAGCTGTCACTCGCTTTGCCACCAGCTACTTAAATTTACAGAGTCTGCTTGATTGCAAAGATAGCTTGAGAAGGATGTTTACATCTGCTGATTAGCTTGCTAGTAACAATCGGTGGGCTAAAAAAATGAAGGGAAGAAGGTAGAGGGCATAATCTTAAAGACTTCTTTTTGAAATGGTGTGACATTCATTGCAAATATACAAGCCCCTTGTTATGGTTTTACAGTTGGTTGATAGAGAAAAGCCAGCGATGGGCTACATTTATGAGGCTATGGATCGTGCAAAGGAGAGTATTAAGAGTGCATTAAATGACAAGTTTGACAAATATGGTCCAATTTGGGAAATCATTGATAGACGGTGTGACTTTCAAATGCACCGTCTTTTACATGCAGTTGACCTTTATCTTATTCCAGCTCTTTATTTCTCTAATTCAAAAATTGAGTATGATCAAGAAGTTAAGCAAGGGCTATATGATTGCATTGAAAAGCTAACTCCAGAAGTCTCAGTCCAAGATGTAATTTTCAAGGAGCTTAAAACTTATCAGTATGCCCAAGGGCTATTTGGAAAAGAAATGGCCATTAGGCAACGCACTTCGATGGTTCCGGGTATGAATGCTTTTCTCAATTTCTTGTCTAGTTTTCATTACAATCATGGAGTAAGAATTATTGTGAAATGTAAATTATAATTTCTTTGTGGTGTAACTACTTGGTGGTTGAACTTTGATACTACCACACCAAACCTTCAAAAGATAGTCATTCGGATCTTAAGTTTGACATGTAGTGCATCTAATTGTGAGCGCAATTGAAGTACATTTGAACAGGTTAGATGAATAATTCCATATTCAAGTACAAAAAAGATTAGTGTTTTTTTTGTTTAATTGATTGCAATTAATATACTTGTAGGTGCACACAAAGAAAATGAATAAGTTCGAACAAAAGAAGTTGAACGATCTCGTTTTTGTGCAATATAATCAACGTCTCCATGCTCATCATTTGCGTCTTCAGGAAAGTGACTATGATCCTATTTCTTTGGATGACATTGATGATTGCAATGAGTGGATAGCTAATCCTCCAGAAAATGAAGATTTTGTGGATGAAGGAGAGAACCTCACATGGCTAGATGTTGAAATCGCTGTCGGTGTTAATGAAGAGGAAAGGCCAAGCACAAGGACGGCAACCAAAAAGCGTCACCTAGGAAAGGAAAAAAATATTGCCACATCTCACTTCACAAATGTGAGAGATGTTAACTCCGAGGGGACACAATCAGAGAATGAGAATGATCTTCTAAGTGATAGGGACTCCTCTTTTATGAGGGATGAAGAGGCTTGAGAGTTAAGAGAGATTTGAAACACTTTGTATTATGGGATTATGCAATTAACTAGTTTGGTTGTTTAACTATTATTGTTTTGTTATAATATTGCACTTGTTAGTTATTTTTCTTATTTAGTGTATATGAAATTTTATGATATTTACTGTTCAAAAAAATATATTTTTGTGATATTTTGACATATAACTTTATTTTTAAATTATATATAATTTTTTAATAATATCTCGCCTCAAACGTCTCGGCCATCGCCTAGACCTTTGAGGCGTGAGGTGACCCCCCCGGTCGCCTCGCTCGCCTCACGCCTCAGACTACATAGATGCCACATATCAAAATCTCCCGGAATAGATGAAGCGAATTCATCACAACACGTGGTCTAAAAATTAAGGAAACGTGGCCATATATCAATCTTCCAAACTTGCTTGGATGTTGAGAGTGGAGAGGAGCTCACTGTCCTTGTAACTACAGAAACCAAGGGGCAAAGTGGATGACATGTCTACAACCGAATGTCATCAATGACAATATCTCTACTGATTGAGCGAGAGACTTCCTTCTTCACAGAATATTCCCAGACCTACTGTCTTCGTATCTTTGGGTTACTTGCTTCATGAAGGCCTCTTCGGACAAATTTTGAGCTCTTGCCTCCCCAGTAGGATGTGTAGATCTGTTGTCATCTAGTCTGGAGGTATGCCCAATCCTCTTATACAAGTCTGGCGCTTTTCGAGGGTCATATCCAGTGCATGAACTCAATAGTAAACCAATGTGATATGTTTCCATCTCCAACCTAAACATAAATAAACAGTAGAATAAATGTGTTGTAATTTTATGGTCCAATGCAAGGCTACTAAAATTTCTATAATAATACATCATAACTTAGAAGTAGTTCATAACATTTCACTGATTTTTCTTATATCAGTTATATAACTCTCAACTCTATATAGAGACTAACACTGAATTTAGAAATCAATGTGATTTTAAAATACACGTTGCATTTTTGGAATCACGGTCAAGGTGTATTTAAAAATAAAATATGTATTTTAACATCACTCGGATTCTATCTAAATCACAGTGATTTTAAAATCTACTTTGTATTTTAAAATCACTCTAAACTGAACCCACCATCCCCCAACAATGCTATACTTCTGTCATGAATCTAAGAACTTTAATAGAACACGACATTTCATCAAACAGATTTGCAAATTGAGGGATTACATACTTTCGCCGATGGTGAAGATGGATCTGCTCCACCTTGAACCCCTTCTCTGTCATAAGATAACTGATGAGAAGAATTAGGCTATGCGCAATGACCTCTGCCGGATGCCGTCCCATAACTGGGCAATCTTGGGAACAAACACATAAAAGGGTAGAAAAAAGTTGATCAGGTTAGATTCTTAAAAGAAAAGAATTCGAATAGAAAAAAGATTATAACAAAACCTCATGGTCAATAATTATAGCAATCTCCGTGTCGGACTTGACGGCAGTAAGTAGACCACTATAGATGACAACCTTCCCACCCGGGAGAACAAACGCGTTAATCTGGTCCACGTTGACCACCGCCACTTCCCAATCCAGGCCCTCCAGATGGTGGGTGGCGGCCCTCCGAAGCCCGGGTGAGGTGGGTGCCCCCTTTCCCGAAAGGCCCAGCTCCACCTCCATTAGTCTAACGACATTGTGGAGGATGTTGCGCACCAACACGCTCTGGGGATGCGCCGGATGGAGGACTTCATTTCCATGTTCCTCCATCATCTTCTTGAAGACAAAACTCCCGTACATTCACCTGTAGTGTGTGTGTAGAAGGACCATGTGCCGGGGCTCTGTATAGGGGACGACCTCGATCCTTAGGAGAAGAACAAGTCCTAGAACAACAAGCACGGCCGAGCTCGTCGCCCACCTAAGGGGGAGCGGAAGGAACCCTCTGGAGAGGACAAGGAGCCCCACGGAGCCACCAATGAGCCGGACCAGGCATGGTGGGTCCAGCATGGTGCTCAAATGGGTAACTAGGCGAATGGAGGAGGGAGTCGTCGTCTTGCTCCCTCACGGTCGCGCCCTGCTCCTCACGGTCGCGCCCTGCTCTTCGAGCAAGAAGACGACTCCCTCCTCCTCCATTCGCCCAGTTGCCCATTCGAGCGTCATGCTGGACCCGCCATGCCTGGTCCGACTCATCGGTGACTCCGTGGGGCTCCTCGTCCTCTCCAGAGGGCTCCTTCCGCTCCCCCTCAGGTGGGCGACGAGCGCGACCGCGCTCGTTGTTCTAGGACTTGTTCTTCTCCTAAGGATCGAGGTTGTGCCCTATACAGAGCGCCGGCGCATAGTCCTTCTACACACACACTACGGGCGAATGCACGGGACTTTAGTCTTCAAGAAGATGATGGAGAAATATGAAAATGAAGTCCTCCATCCGGCGCATCCCCAGACCGTGCGGATGCACAACATCCTCCATAATATCGTTAGAGTAATGGAGAAGGAGCTGGACCTTGCGGGAAAGGGGGCACCCACCTCACCCGGGCTTCGGAGGGTCGCCACCCACCATCTGGAGGGCCTGGACTGGGAAGTGGCAGTGGTCAACGTGGACCAGATTAACGCGTTTGTACTCCCGGGTGGGAAGGTCGTCATCTATAGTGGCCTACTTAATGCCGTCAAATCCGACACGGATATAGCTATAATTATTGGTCACGAGATTTTGCTAAACTTTTTTTCTAGTCTAATTCTTTTCTTTTAAGAATCTAACCTGATCAACTTTTTTCAACCCTTTTATGTGTTTGTTCCCAAGATTGCCCAGTTATGGGACGGCATCCGGCAGAGATCATTGTGCATAGCCTAATTCTTCTCATCAACTATCTTATGATAGAGAAGGGGTTCAAGGTGGAGCAGATCCATCTTCACCATCGGCGAAAGTATGTAATCCCTCAATTTGCAAATCTGTTTGATGAAATGTCGTGTTCTATTAAAGTTCTTAGATTCATGACAGAAGTATAGCATTGTTGGGGGATGGTGGGTTCAATCTTGAGTGATTTTAAAATACAAAGTAGATTTTGAAATCATTGTGATTTAGATAGAATCCGAGTGATAATAAAATACATATTTTATTTTTAAATACACCTTGACTGTAATTCCAAATTGTAACGTGTATTTTAAAATCACCTTGATTTCTAAATCCAGTGTTAGTCTCTATATAGAGTTAAGAGTTATATAACAGATATAAGAAAAATCAGTAAAATGTTATGAACTACTCGAAGTTATGATGTATTCTTATAGAAATTTTAGTAGTCTTGCATTGGACCATAAAATTGTAACACATTTATTCGACTGCTTATTTATGTTTAAGTTGGAGATGAAAGCAAACCGCATTGGTTTACTATTGAGTTAAGGTGCTGAGTAAGACCCTCGCAAAGCGCCAGACTTGTACAGGAGGATTGGGCATACCTCCAGATTGGATGACAACAAATCTACGCATCCTATTGGAGAAGCAAGAGCTCAAAATTTGTCCGAAGAGGCCTTCATGAAGCAAGTAACCCAAAGATACGAAGATAGTGGGTCTGGGAACATTCTGTGAAGAAAGAAGTCTCTCGCTCAACCAGTAGAGATATTGTCATTGATGACATTCGGTTGTAGACATGTCATCCACTTTGCCCCTTGGTTTCTGTAGTTACAAGGACAGTGAGCTCCTCTCCACTCTCAACATCGAAGCAAGTTTGAAAGATTGATACATGGCCACACTTCCTTAATTTTTGGACCACGTGTTGTGATGAATTCGCTTCATCTATTCCGAGAGATTTTGATATGTGACATCTATGTAGTCTGAGGCGTGAGGCGAGCGAGACGACCGGGGGGGTCACCTCACGCCTCAAAGGCCTAGGCGATGGCCGAGACGTTTGAGGCGAGATATTATTAAAAAATTATATATAATTTAAAAATAAAGTTATATGTCAAAATATCACAAATATATATTTTTTTGAACAGTAAATATCATAAAATTTCATATACACTAAATAAGAAAAATAACTAACATGTGCAATATTATAACAAAACAATAATAGTTAAACAACCAAACTAGTTAATTGCATAATCCCATAACACAAAGTGTTTCAAATCTCTCTTAACTCTCAAGCCTCCTCATCCCTCATAAAAGAGGAGTCCCTATCACTTAGAAGATCATTCTCATTCTCTGATTGTGTCCCCTCGGAGTTAACATCTCTCACATTTGTGAAGTGAGATGTGGCAATACTTTTTCCCTTTCCTAGGTGACGCTTTTTGGTTGCCGCCCTTGTACTTGGCCTTTCCTCTTCATTAACACCGGCAGCGATTTCAACATCTAGCCATGTGAGATTCTCTCCTTCATCCACAAAATCTTCATTTTCTGGAGGATTAGCTATCCACTCATTGCAATCATCAATGTCATCCAAAGAAATAGGATCATAGTCACTTTCTTGAAGACGCAAATGATGAGCATGGAGACGTTGATTATATTGCACAAAAACGAGATCGTTCAACTTCTTTTGCTCGAACTTATTCATTTTCTTTGTGTGCACCTACAAGTATATTAATTACAATCAATTAAACAAAAAAAACACTAATCTTTTTTGTACTTGAATATGGAATTATTCATCTAACATGCTCAAATGTACTTCAATTGCGCTCACAATTAAATGCAATACATGTCAAACTTAAGATCCGAATGACTATCTTTTGAAGGTTTGGTGTGGTAGTATCAAAGTTCAACCACCAAGTAGCTACACCACAAAGAAATTATAATTTACATTTCACAATAATTCTTACTCCACGATTGTAATGAAAACTAGACAAGAAATTGAGAAAAGCATTCATACCCGGAACCATCAAAGTGCGTTGCCTAATGGCCATTTCTTTCCCAAATAGCCCTTGGGCATACTGATAAGTTTTAAGCTCCTTGAAAATTACATCTTGGACTGAGACTTCTGGAGTTAGCTTTTCAATGCAATCATATAGCCCTTGCTTAACTTCTTGATCATACTCAATTTTTGAATTAGAGAAATAAAGAGCTGGAATAAGATAAAGGCCAACTGCATGTAAAGGACGGTGCATTTGAAAGTCTCACCATCTATCAATGATTTCCCAAATTGGACCATATTTGTCAAGCTTGTCATTTAATGCACTCTTAATACTCTCCTTTGCACGATCCATAGCCTCATAAATGTAGCCCATCGCTGGCTTTTCTCTATCAACCAACTGTAAAACCATAACAAGGGGCTTGTATATTTGCAATGAATATGCCACATCATTTCAAAAAGAAGTCTTTAAGATTATGCCCTCTACCTTCTTCCCTTCATTTTTTTGGCCCACCGATTGTTACTAGCAAGCCAATCAGCAGATGTAAACATCATTCTCAAGCTATCTTTGCAATCAAGCAGACTCTGTAAATTTAAGTAGCTGGTGGCAAAGCGAGTGACAGCTGCACATGAAAGATCATTGTCATTTGTATACTTTCTCATCATAGCAAGAATTCTTACGTGCCCATAAATAAATGTAGTTACCAATTTGGCTCTACGAATAGTTTCTTTCATTGGAGACAATTTGAAAATATCCTCCAACATTAACTCTAAACAATGGACAGCACATGATGTCCAGAATAAATGAGGATGGGCTGCCATCAACATTTTTCTGGCTGCCACATAACTAGACTCATTGTCTGTCACAATTTGGATGACATACTTAACACCAACTTCGTTAATAACCTTGTCCAATAAATCTGCCAACAATTTGACATCTTTCACATGTGCAGAAGCATCAATTGATTTCAAGAAAACAGTCCCACCTAGAGAAAGAGAGTAAGACAGAATGACAGTGAGAGACAGAGAAAGAAAAATAGAAAATATATTGAAAGTTGATAGTTTGAGACAGAAAGAAAAATTCCATCTGGAGAGTTCACAAGAAAGTTGATCAGTGATCGTCCCTTCACATCTGTCCATGCATCGGACATGATGCTACAACCATATCTCACCCAATTTTCTTTTTGGGCATCCACCAACTCTTGAGTTGATTTTATCTCCTTATGTAAAAGAGTCTCACGAAACTCATGATAGCTAGGCCCTTTAAATCCCGAACTGTATTGCCCTACAACTTCCAACATAGACGCACAGTATTGAATGGGATGCCAACTTGATAAAACCATCTACCTACACATTGGCAAACCCTATCACGATGTTCCTTTTCCCATTTTTTATCTCTTACTGTCTTAACTTGGTCCGGATCAGGAGTGCAGAACTTGTCCGTAAGACCCTTCATCCGTGGTGGCTTTAAAATAATGTCATCAAGTATATTAACTTGATAGACATCCAAAGACTGAGATTGACATGAATCCTTCAACAAATTATCTCTACCTTCCATCTCCCTCAGTATTTGTAGCTTCTCAGTTCTAGCTTTCTTGACATTTTTCATATATTCTCGAATTTTTATCTTCACATCCACGGGAACCTTCTGGCAAGCCGTCACATTTGTACCTAGGCCAGCTAATTGTTACTTTAGCCGATAAATCCCTACTTTACTCACTTTTTTACGAAAATTACATGTTATCTCATCTCTATTTTATGGATTGGCAGAGACTCCATATTTCCACCCACTGTCTTTTGGTCTGCCTTTTTCTACATTGGGCCCTTGAGTGCTTGCATTTGACGATGCACCACCGGAAACATACACAGAAGTAGGTGTAGACATAGACATCTTTAAAAAAATCAAACAACAAATTTAAGTCATATTACAAAAATAAATTAAACAATAAAAATAAATCAAACAACAAATGTAAAAAATATTTTTACTGATTGTTTATTGCCGACGTAGATTGCCCTGCACGAATCACGATTGATCGTCACTGTGGTCTGTGAGAGACAGAGAGAGGGTGAAACAAAGTGACTACTGACTAGTGAGAGAAGGGATTCGCCCATCTAACTGTTCATGTGTGTGTGTCTGTGTGAGAGAGAGAGCAGGAGAAAGAGAGTGAGAGAACAAAGAGAGTGGGCGGGAGACATGGAGTTGAGAGAGAGAGAACAGAGAGAGTGGGCGGGAGATAGAGAGTTGAGAGAACAGAAAGAGTCAGCGGGAGAACACAGAGAGTCAACAGGAAACAGAGAGTTGAGAGAAAAGAGAGTGAGCGGGAGACAGAGAGTTGAGATAACAGAGAGAGTGAGTGGGAGACAGAGAGTGAGAGAACAGAGAGAGAGAGAGAGAGAGTGAAGGCGAGAGAGACAGAGTGAGGAAGAGGGAGACAGAGAGGGGCTCGGCCCCTCCCTCTCACTGTGAGGGAGATAGAGAGGGGAAAGAGCGAGGGTGGCAAGGGGAGAGAGTGAGCGGGTGGGAGTCGGACTGTGGGAGAGGGGTGAGAGGGGCTCGATCCCTCCCTCTCACTGTAAGGGAGATAGAAAGGGGGGAGAGAGTGGCAGGGTCAGGGTGGGAGAGGGGTGAGCTCCCCTCCGTGTGTGCCTGCGTGAGAGAGAAAGAGGGAGTGAGTGGAAGACAGAGAGAGAGGGAGATGGAGACGGCGAGAGGGGCTCAGCCCCTCCCTCTCACTGTGAGGGAGATAGAGAGGGGAGAGACCGAGAGTGGCAGCGAGAGAGAGAGTGAGCGGGTGGGAATGTGGGAAAGGGGTTGAGCCCCCCGCAGTGTGTGCCTGCGTGAGAGAGAAAGCGTGAGTGGGGTGGAAGGCAGAGAGAGACGACGAGAGGGAGTTATCGGACACCGCTCGCTCGCCAGAAGCGGCTCGCCGCTCGCAACGAGCTGCTGCCGCCGTTGGAGAGGAAACGGTATGGTGCGAGACGCGATGCGAGCAAAACCCTCGAAGTTTAAAGGCTCCGGTTCGTCGTAGTTAACGGGTAATATTACCCGATACGTAGATCCGCCGGGCGGGCGGGTGCGCGAAGCGCGAGCGAGGCGCACATGAGCCGATAACCTCGGCGGACCGCAACGGCGCAAGGCGGGATGCCGTCGCCTCACCCCGCCTCACAGCCTAGGCGGAATTTTGACTACACAGCAATCGAAATTAAGCCACAAGTTGTGTCTCATATACAAAATCTTCGGGTTTCATTGATTGTCTTTCTACTGAGGATAAGCTGTGAAAGATGCAAAGATGCTAGTCATACTTGCAAGCATTCCTATTACACTGTAAAACCTGAATTTGCAGATAGTAAAGATCCTCGCATCCATGTGACATGAAAGAATCCCAGTCTCAACAATTATGAAGCAGAATGCTGTGCTGGCAATCCATTCATATATTTCCTTCATGCCTTCTTGTATTTCTTCTGCAGAGTCTCACAACTCTTCCTCACATCCTCAAATGTTATAGACCTACAAAATCGGTGTTTAATCTGCACAAATATAGTTTCAACTGCCCCCAGACACCCTCGAGCTAACAGAAGAAACTCTTCAAATGCTTTCAACATATCATTGAAGTCAAATTACTCAATCCCATTCCCTTCATTGGAAAGATGCCAAAGCCATCATAGCCATTGCAAGGAAATGCCATCCTTTTCACGAACAACTTCCATCTTATTGAATGCTTCCATGAAATTGGATTGAACATCAATACTATCAATCATATTGCCAAAGACAGATTTTTGAAACAAAGTGAGGTTTTGCAAATGGTCTAGCCTTCCATTTTCTGACAGCAAAGAAGCAGCAACCAGGCAAGCCTTTCGGAAAGCAGGATCATTATCACCAATTAGCCTGATTGCGATATGCAACAAATCTATGACCATGAAATTTGGCATTCTGGGTGTACAATCATTAAACCAACATTCTTCTTTCTGCTTTTGGTTCCAGCAATGAAGAGCAACATGTGCAAAACCTTCCCACCTGTATAAAATGAATATCTGAGGACACAAGGAATGCGGGTAGATGCATACTGTAGGAAACATGCCAGTTGGATGTCATCATCCTGAAGACAAAAGTTTAAGATGTCCAAGCCTCCTAGGTGTGGAAGGCATAAAGGAAAATGTATTTCATTCTAGACGATAACATTGAAAAGTCAGTACAAATCAGACTTCCACGAATACCTACATGGAGCAATGCAACATATACCTCTAAATTAACTACTTCCCTTGGGAGGCTGCCTAAGAATTAAAGTTGCCAGCTCACTTTCAAGGCTTTTCTTTGCAGGCCTTTTTCACTATTTTGAGAATGTCTTTCATGGAAGAATCTTCAGCCAATTGCGAGTATGTTGCTATAATAGTTAAAAGTAGATCACAAAAGAACGAGGAGGGTAGCCTAGTTGGCTCAAGAAGAGGCCTTCGTTTTTGAGGTCTTAGATTTGATTTTACCAAGTAGCACATGTGCGTGATGCAAGCCATTCACACATGTGTTTTCCTGCAAATATTCCAGAGATCACGTTGCTTCAAGTCAATATGCAGGCAAATGTTTCTAGAAGCCTGTCTTGTATGATCAAGTTCATTGGCACTACACCCCCCAACCCCAAAACGGTTAGTGATCATAATGTATGGTAAGTTGGTAACTGCCAAAAAAGTACATGATAGAAATGATCCAGGCAGTCAACATCTACAAGGTGGCTAGAGGTCACCAGAAATGTCAACAATATTTTTTTTGGGGGGCGGGGGATGGCCCAATATGTACAACAACTGTAGCACCTGCAACTGAACAAACAGATTGGCAAGTGAACAATGTGCATATTTCTACTACTTGACTACCTACATAACCGCATAAATGATAATTTGTACAGCACAATTATTCCAAAAGGGGGAGGATATGTCATTCATGGAATGGTACATGAGAAAAGGCCAAATATCTAGTGGAAACACACTGAGAATATCTAGTGGAAACTCATGAATTTCTTGTATAAATTTTTTGAAAAACTGGATAACTTCTTGTATGTCAAGATTTACCGATGTGCAACTCACCATTTGTCAAAAACAAAAATGGGGTCCTCAGAAAAACTGGATAACTTAGAAAACAAAAAAGGGTATGGATTTCTATTCTTAAACACCTGGCCACCTAGGAACTCATGAAAAAAAGGGGGAAACTCACGTTGTAAAGCTCACCTCTTTCCTTCATTTTTTTTCTCTTGGAAAAAAACAAAGAAAAAAGACCGCCCAAAAACCATTTTTTTCTCCCATGCACCAAACCACGGAAGCAAGCAGAACGATCATAAGCAGGTCTGCGGGGTATCACCCACCAGAAAGACAGCAACGACTCCTCCACTGCTTACACAAGTCAGATACAGCAATCCCGAACAAAGGAAAAACAAAAGAGAGAAACCACCAAAAGGACCAAGAGAGAAAAAGACGATGACAAAGATTCGAACCGTCTTCTCCAAACCGCAATACAAAGAAAAGGGGGAAAGAAGCAAAAAGTAATGGCATCGCCCAGAAACCGTGAGATCGTCGGCCGGGAGGAAATGGAGACAGGAACAGAGAGTCGGCAAGTCGGGATCGCCGTCATCAGGCACCACGCCCAGGCAGTAGAACGACGAGATGACAGATAGAGAGAGAGGAGGAGGAGGAGGTGGGGGGATCCCTCACCGGGGTCGCGGACGGTAGCCTTGACGGTGTAGCGCTTCTCCAGGAGCAGCTTCACCAACCAGGAGGCGATGTAGCCGGAGGCGCCGGTCACGCACACCACCTTCCCGCTCCCGCTCATCGTGTTCGCACTCCACCACCTCGCGGCTCCCCTCCACTGGTGGCCTCTCTGCTGCTGCTGCTGCTGCTGCTGCTGCGAGCACCACCGGCGTAGGAGGCAGCAGGGGGCTGGGGGATTGGAGTGCGGGGTTTGCTTATATGGCAGGAGGGGCGGGATCGTGGGGGAGGTTTTTCTATCCCGAACGCAAGACGAATGGCTCGCCTCGGGAGGGGACCTAGCGGCATCTTCTCTCGGCATCGGGTGTTCATAGGCTTTGATGCCGTCGCCGTCGCAGGTGGCCGAGTAGATCGCCGCGTTGAGATGCCGCTGCTGAAACCTAGAGAGAGGAGCAGAAGGAGACCGTTGTGGAGATGGGAGCAATCCTAGAGGGAGGCCGCCGAAGGCCGAAGCCAATCGCAGACTCGCAGTGGCCGATGGGGTTTCCTCGCCCGAAAGGAGACAATATATGGCGCCCCGATAACTCGATCCGAAAACAGAATTTCGGATAAAAAAAAATCGCCCCGAATCCACACAAAGGTCACGTTTCGAATCAAGTAGGCTGCCCCGAATCCGATTTTTTTCCGGATTCGGATCGGGTTTTCGGACCCGCTACATCCGCTGACACCCCACTGAAGAGTGAGGAGTCGTTTCAGAGAAGCGCATCTAAACGCGGTACAATGGTGCGGGCTTCCGGTTAACTCGAGAATCACTTGCTACAAGGCTCCCAAAAAGAAATGTTGCCACTTCAATTTCCATCAGACCTAGATCTATTTACAGTGAGATCGTTGATGGACGCCAAAAAGGTGATGTGAGAACGTTTGATTTACACTGCCCGTGTCACTGTTAGAAACTTCAGCTTCGTCTACCCCTTTCTCAAAATTTATTTTGTAATCCCTGCCATTAATCCTTCACCAAAGACTAATGCGTTAATGCAATAAAACATTTTAACAGGTTAGTATCCTAACATATAATATTTTAATCATAATGCATTAACAATAACCATTAACGTATTGAAATATTTTAATAAGTTAATATTGTTGACGGCGACTAATGGTAGAGACGGCAAAGTTTGTTCACAAAATAGGAGGCGAAAAGTGTTAAAATTTCTGACTAGAACTTGAAAATAAGTGCATAGATTTGAAAGGAGACATTAATTAATTTTCAATAAATGATCATATCTATTGAAAAATCTCACATATATATATATAACAATTATATATATAATCAAAATGAGTTCAGAGTTGGAGGACTTATCTCGCAACGAAAATGAGACATATACACGTACCAACAGAATCGGGAACAAAAACATGTGTGCACCTTCGACATCTAGGTACAAGGCCGGCTACCATAGTTGATCTCTACACATGAATCATCGCGGAGTCATAGAGTCGACTTCTAGAGTCGGCTCCAAGAGTCCACGTTCCAAATCATGGGACTGTGGTGATAGTTCTCCCATAGACGCATATCACAACCGTCACAAGACTGAAATAACCCGTGACTGTCATCATGTAATTGGCTCACCGATACATTACCCTTGTTGTTGCCTCTAACACAGAGCAGAATGACGATAAGAGAGAAGGGATAGTGAGAATCGAGAGACGGGACTGTCGTAACCGTCACGGGCGCTATACTCTAGAGTTCTCTCTCTTTACACACACATGCACACACTCTCTCTCTTATATATTTCTCCGTCGTCTCACAATCATACATTGACCAATGGAGACGAACTTCCACCATGGTGCATCTCCCAACGTCCTCGTACTCGAATTCCGCCTACAAATTCGGCATCATGATATCGTCCACGTGCCGACCTGAGTTTACACCTCTCACTTAATCAATCCCGTCAAGGAGTATATGGAGAGGAAGAAGAGAGGGAGGGCGAGTGAAGGCGAAGGAAGAGATCGGAGAGAAGGAGGACGCGTGAGAGGGGGAGAAAGGTGAGCGAGAGGGAGAAGACGTGCGAGCGAGGAGATTAGGAGAGGCGGGAGTTGGACAGGCACACGGGGGCACACGCCCCTCGTGTGCCTGCCCGCCACGGTGGCGGTGCGTCTTGGCCCAATGGGCCCCGCGGCCCATTAATAATATCTTAATAGGTTGAAAGTGACAAGCCTATTATTTAGGGCGTATTAGAATTTCTTATATTTACTTTTTATATTTTAACTATCTTATGGACAATCAATTTATCCAGACACGTAATGAACAAAAAAAATGACCACAATATCGTGCGATGTAGGAACTTGCTATCATTTCTCACCGATAAATGTAAGGATGTCAATGGGTCGACAATGAATGCTTGATCTTGGGCCGGGCCTTTTCACCGGAGGAGCCCCAAAGCCAGGCTCGGTCCAACCGGCTATCATATAGAGCGTTCAAAATAAGTTTTAGTAGATTTTTATACATGATAATGTAATTTAATATAAGAGATAATTTCATATATACTATTCAAAATTACCATCTTTAGATGTCAACTGTACTATATATTATTACTATTAGTTTAAAGTTTAAAAAATGTCACTAAATAACAAACTAGCCCCCGACGTTACTGTGGGGGAGATTTGAGTTGATATGAACGTTGGGGTCAGTCTGATCCTGATCATTTAGATCTATTTTTGAAATTTTTAGTTAATAAAGATGGCGAATGTCATATTTAACATTTAAAGATGATAATTTTACTATTTTGCTTGTACAAATAATGCGTATAAAAGTGATAATATATTCTAAAGCACGACGGATTCACTGCCATCATTGGCACCAAAATCAGGTTGGCACCTACTACAAAATTATACTATTTAAACATAGATTTGAAATCCATACGGGTAAATCTTATATGCTATCATTAGCCAAGATACATACAAGAAAGAATCATCAAGTCTCATGGAAAAAGTTCACAGATCGAAAAGCCCAACGTACGCACTATCAAAGCCATCTATTTTATATAAAATTGAACTTCATGACTCTTGTGTCATAAGTATATAACCTATGTGATAGATAGTTTATTAATAGTAGAGAGTTTTTCACGATGTAGATATATATTTTGAGGTTGAATAGTACAATTTTGAATGGTAAAATATTAAAAGAAAATATTACCTAATTTGGAAGAGTATATCAACAATTGAGTTTAATATTGGGATTTTTACATTTACACCCCTGTAAAACATCAGATTCACATTTATCCCCTACTTTTACCGTATTATCACGAATACCCTTGATATGCATCATATTATTACGAATATACCCTCACGGTAACTCTCCCTGATTTAACTAGAATAAGATGTGAGTTAAGAGAGATAATGACTAACTTATCCTCGTATTAGTATTAATCTCTCTCTCTCCCTAACACACACACTCACCTCTGGCGTCACATGGCAATAGCAAGGTAGTTGAGAGAGAGAGAATGAGCACACAGAGATCGTGGAAAAGCCGGAGTCATCGCCCCAAGCTTGTTGCGGCCTCGGACATCTCATGACCTCTATCGGGGATCAAACATGAGGCAAATAGTGTTCTGGAACAGAGAGACAACGGCGACAATGAGAAGGAGCTCCGCATCAGATACAACGGTGGCAGTTCGCAACAAGGGAGAACATCCTCGTCAGGTGTTGGTCATCGGACCTGCGATGAGCGCTACAATCGAAGAGATCAGGGAGGAAGAAGAGGGGTGAGGGTGTAGACCTTTGTTGGAGGGGGAGAGGATGGCTGACAGGACAACTCTCAAAGGGGTACAACAAATTTGGGAGGTGTAAGATAGGGGGCCTACTCACCGGAGCAAGCGGGGGAGAGGAGACAAGGAGGGTCGAGATGGGGGGTGCAGATCTAAATAAAAGGGGGGGCTTGCTTGTCGGAGTCGAAGGGGGAGAGGGGGGGAGGGTTAGGAGGGGGGAGCAGATCCGATTAAGGGGACTCGCTCGTCGGAGCTGAGGGGGAGAGGGGGCAGGCAGGATCACGGGGGGCACAGATCCGAGGAGGGGCAGCCGCTCGTTGGAGCTAGAGGAGGAGAGGGGACATGGGGGTCAAGGGGGAGGCACAAATTTGGGAAGGGTGGGGTGGGGGAACTAGCTTGCCAGAGTTAGAGGGGGTAGGGTGGGGACACAAATCTGGGAAGGGGTGGATGCTTGCCAGAGCTGGAGGGGGAGAGAGGGTGGGGAGGGTCGAGGGGTGGAGGGGTCGTAGATCCGAGAATGGTAGGGAGAAGGAACCGGCTCGCCGGTGCTAGAAGCCTAGAGGGGTCAAGGAGGGTCCCGAGGGGTGGAGCGGGAATCCGAGAAGGATGGGATAGAAGAACCAACTCGCTGGAGCTGGAAGGGGAGAGGGGGCAGGGAGGGTCCAAGAGGGGAAGGGGTGCAGATTCAAGAATGGTGGGGCAGGGGAACCAGCTCACCGAAGCCGAAGGCGGAGAGGGAGAAGGGAGGGTTGGGGGGGGGCATAGATCTGGGAAGGTGGGTCGACGGAGCGGGAGGGGGGCAGATCCGAAAGGGGGAAATCGATGGAGCTCGCCGAAGGTGGGGGAGAGGGAGGGGGAAGGGGAACTATTGGAGGGGGAGGAGAGAGGCTACAGACGGCACCTTTCTTTCTCCAAAATATAAGGGTATTTTCAAGATTTTACATTTTCAAATGATTTTCGCAAGTATAGTATTGGAATATTCATTGGCGTTGACGGCCCGAGAACTATCGAAGTATAATATCAACAATACGATATTTTTGATCATATGTAAAATATAAGAGGGTAAATGTAAATACAGGGTATAGGTGTAAAACTCCATTTGTGAATGAAAACTGACAAAGACCACCCTCCCCAAAACTAATTGATGTCTTCCTCTCCATGACGAGGGAATATGGTTCACGACACCATCAGACAACAGATCCGGACCGAATAGGCCACTTAAGAAGCAAATAGCATGCGCAAAAAATAGGGGAAAAATAATTCTCAGAAACAGAAAGCCAAGAAAGATGAAATGATAACAGCAACAGCGAATTCAAAAAAGACCAAAAGTTGGGAATTGTATTATTATTGACGCCACCTCACATGATGAAATCAGCTACCGTGCTAGCCTTCCAAGATCGACCGCTATAGCAGTGAGACCAGAACTGTGACTTTCCTAATATCTATAGGGGAACATCAGAAGCAGTTGGTGTTCCAGATCTTAGCATGCAAGTGTTGCTTACGTCGTTAATCTGTTTGTTAGACAAACAAGGTTTCAGAATTACCACTACCTGTACAGGGTACAACATCGTATTGATCGAGCCGTCCACCGAAGTTAGTGGAAGCAACAGTGGATAATTCCTGTCTTCCTCTCCATTCTTCACCTGGTTTCAGAGTGATAAGCCTCTCGACACATGCTGTGCCCACGCATAGCATGCACTCGTACTGACCATCCCCGAAATCCGACATGGATTTGGCCTTCTTGTCCCAGGGTGATGGGGACATCACCTCCCATGCCCACGTTCACAGCTCGTCTCCTCACCCCGGTTGCATCCGGTATGGTCTAGTCATTTAATTTTGAGTCCTATGTAATTTTTATTTGAGTCATTTGATGTATTTTCCCTCTTATTTGAGTCATGTTCCTAGGTCTTGTGTTCATTTCCCTAAGTTTGAGTGCCATTAGGTTGTCTAGTTAGCTATTGGGCCCAATTCATTGGGCTTGGCCCAAGGGCTCTCCCCTACCCCCTCGGTTATTTGTCATTGAGTCAATTGTCAGGGACTTTTGTAGAAATGTGGGTTTCCTATATATAGGACCCCATTCCCCCCCGTTTCAACTTAATGAATGAATCATTGAATGAAAAATTTGTCATTTTGAGAGTTTACACTTCTTATCTAGTGGAGAGATTCCATTTTTTGGGTGAGAGACTCTAGGGGAGAGATTCCCCACCCTTACCTCTCTTAATCTCTCTTTTTCACTCCACTTTCTCTCTCCTCCACACCCAATTTCAAAAATTTTCTCTCTCCTCCCTTCCCAACCACCACTCTCCCACCTACCCCCATTAAAGGCCACTCCCCTTCCCCACACATCCCATTACTCCACCCCCTAGTCCCAAGGGAGCATACCCAATCACTAAGCCACCCTCCAACCACCTCATCCCTTTCCCAAGCACCCTTCCCTCTCCCCCATGCAACCCTCCACTTCCCTAGGCCATTTGAATTCAAAAATCCCCTTCCCTCCACAGCCCTAGGGCGCCCAAGACCCCTCCCCTTTGGTTAGGGGCGGCCCCCTCTCATCCTCTCATCCTCTCCATCTTCCCTTGTTCCCCTCCATCACCCCCACCTTCTACCATCTAAAGTAAGAGGACCTGCAGAAGACCTGAAGCTTGCAACAGTGACCCTGACCTCCTCCGGATGTTCCTAGAAGCCCAAGAGACATCGTTGGAAGCGTCTGCCTGTCTTCTTCACAACGGCAGTGGTTTCGTCCCCATCGGAGCTCGGTGCTGCCCAGGAAGCCCATTCTTCCACGACTACGCAGATCTGCCCCGGCAGAGGTTCTGAGCCGGAGAAAGAGCTTCACCACGACGAACCCAGGAGGAATCAGGCCACAAGCTCTTCTACAAAGTTATTCCCCTTCCTGTCTACTTTCAGAATCAAGAAGCGGAACTCCATTCGGCATCTTGTAGCAGGCGTTATCAATTTTCTCCCTCAGTTTCGCAGTCCTGTTACCCATAGTCTACACCAACCTATCAATAGTGTTCAGAGTTCCCTGGTCCTCTCCGACATCATTTGGCCTCCCCGTCAGCTTTTCTGCGAAGAGGACTCGTCCACGGTTCCAACGACTCCGACGGTGCTCGATTCCGAGTTCGGGAGCTATCAGGGCATCCTCTGCAACCTGCTGTTGGAAACCAGGAGGTAGCTCTATAGAGATCCTGATCCGGAGAGAAAGCTTCACCACGACAAACCCCAGAGGAATCAGGCCACGAGCTCTTCTGCAAAGTTCTTCCTCTCTCTGTCTAATTTCATAACCAAGAAGCAGAACTCCGTTCGACATTGTGCAGTAGAAGTTACTAATTTTCTTCATCAGGCGTTCGACTCTGCTTCCCACTGTCTGCATCGACCACTCCTCACTTTTCTGAGTCCTCTGATCTTCACCGGCATCTTTTGGCATCCCCGTTTGTTCTGCTGTAAAGAGGACTCACCCACGGTTCCAACTGTTCCAACGGCGACTGATTTAGAGTTCGGGAACGGTCGGGGCAGCCGCGTCTTCCTGCTGTTGATAGTCTGTTGCACACAGTCCCAGATTCAGCAACCCTGTTCGTACTCCCGCCCAGGCTGCCAGCGACCCCTGAAGAAATTGGCAAAATTCAGAGGCACTCCTGTTCCAGAGACGAAGAGATCCCCACTGGTCTCACCCTCAGCAAAATTCCAGAGAGAGTTCTGCTGCCTCCACACCCTCTGTCTGTCAGCTATTACAGAGAGAAGGCTGATTCGGTGTCATCACTTCTTCATCACTCTTAGCACTAGTTTCCCCTCCCCGATTGGCCGGCTGAAGGCCCCTCCCTGTGTGGGGGTAGTGTTTGGATGTAACTATCATATTCCCTTCCCCACGATCCCCCCCTTGCATGGGGTGTAGTGTTGTAATAGCTTAAACAGGTCAAGCTACCCCGGCACAGCGTGTGGGGAACCCACGCTTTCCCGCTCGCCCTCGTCTCCGAGCGGGACCGGTTTCTTCAAACCGGTCGAGTGAGTGCTCCAAAACTTTGCTCTAATTCATGCATGTTCTTTCAATATTAGTTCATAAACTCCGCTGGCCGTGACGAGAGTCCGATCCTTAAGCTCATTTGCTATAAGTGATCATCGTGAGAAGAGAGTGGAACCCGTGCCCTTTGGCACTTCGTCGGACCCTTGATTTGGGCAGCCGTACCCTTGGGGAATCAAACCTTGGCCTTGCTGGCCCTCTACCAGCAAGGGCCTAGCCCACACAACCTCCCCTTGGCATTGCCAAGTTACCCGGGTCTTAGTGAGCATCGGGTGAGCGGTTGCTATTATCGGTCCGTTTTGAATGCTTAATTGTGCTTGCTTGTTGAGTCCTAGGTTGTGTCACATCACAGGGGTTCCACACCACTGTACAAAGCTTGGAACGTAAATCTTTACCGGGAAAAATAAATCAAGGCACCAAAAAGATACAGTATGTCATCATGTCATGCAGAAATGGTGGAAAAATAGGAACAAGACAGAAAGATTGAGACCAGACATCTGTTAAAAATCGGAGTACATGTAGAGATGGACAAACAATAGAGCAGGGAGAAGAAAAGATCAAACTACAAGAATACCGAGATTTACGTGGTTCTGAGACGACGTGACTTCCTACATCCACGGCTGCAGCAGAGTTTCCTCTATGATAAAAACACACCCAGAACCATACAAAGAGAGAGTTCGCAGCCTTTTATACAAGGAGATTAGGGCGCCCAACAGTCTGGGTGCAAAAGACAACAATGCCCCTGTAATAAACATCGATCTAACCGCGCAAGTCGATCCGCGTGAGAGGACGCACGATGGCGAATTCTGACTTCACAATCTAACATCATCCTCAAACCACACCTGCATCAGGAAGTCCATGTATCCGCAAGACGAATGTCCTATTGGTCCAGAATTGCAAACTTAGTCGGCGTGTTGAGATATAACTTCTCCACCTGCACAGGACAAGGAGGTCAGCGCCTTGTAAACAAGAGGAGATGTCGTGGAAGTCAATTGAATTTTACTCACTTCCGACTCAAATGTTATAGAATCTCCTTGCTCTTTCCCTTCAGGTTGTCAGAGAAAATCCAATGTCTCCAATCCTTCCGCACGTACTTCACTGCAAATGTTCGAATTTGACACCAAGAAAACAAAAAAGACACCAGCTATAACATATTGTGTTCTCTCTGCTATCAGATTCTTTCCGAAAGAGACCCCAGAATATGCACAAAATTAAGAGGCTCAATTCAGATCAACAGGCTCTGACAATCGAATGTGTTGAGAGTAGCTTCCCAGTCACACGTAATGCTAGTTCGCTTTGCGTTGAGTTCCATGGATATTAAAGGCCAGGAAGCAACAAAATCATGGACCCTACATTGTGAACAAAATAAGTGGTCTAACATAATATCACATTTGTAAAAAATCTATGTTTGCAATACCAATCAACAGTAACAAGGAATTTACTGACATTTTGAAGACATAAAAGGCACTAAGAAATCAAATCATTATGTTTTCCACTGTCAACTAATAAAATAGCCTTCTCACGTGATGTGGGACAGATGACCGACTCGGGCTAAGACGTACGACCGACTCGTTGTGCGGCCAGCTCTAGCACACTAAGGCAAGTCGGGCGGCTGACCACCGTGGTATTCTCCGGGTGGAGACATCTCTCAACAGCGACTCTCTTGAGCCTGACGATTGTCCCTTCCGAGAGAAACGTGGGGATCGCGGCGATTAAGAAACCACCGTCGCCTAGGGTGCTAATTCGCCCTCGGTGCTCGATTGGAGCCACGGAACGGGCGCTCACAACTCACAATCGCGGTGAATTTGAAACTAGCTATCGGCCCTATTCTCACAAACGCAGCAATATAGAAAGCATACTAAACATCAATGTGAGTGGGGAACGAATCGCGTACCTCCACGACAAGGCGTGGGGAAGACACCCCGGCCGATTTCTGAACAACCCCAATACACAATTGAATTAAATTTTACAAATTCAGAAGCTTGGAGAGTCGGGGCCGATCGGGCTACAATCGATAACTTTGGGGTTGCTGGAACCCGGGTTGACGGGCAGCACTCTTCGGAACCGAGGGAGGCGAGTCGGGGCCGATCGGGTATGCCGAGGGTGAACCGACCAGGTTCTGTCCACGCTGGTCTCCCTACGAAGCGAACTTGCGAAGGCCGGTATAGCTAGATCCGAGATCCGATCGGAGTGCCGTTTGTTGGAGAACGACGACGACTGGACGCCGTTTCTCTGCTCCGAAGGGCGTGATCAGATCTTTTCAGATCTGAGCGCAGCAATGGCTGCACCAAGCCTCTAGTTCTGCTCGCACAGAACTGCACAGGAACAGAAAGAATTAGGGGAAAATGGTTGCCGAAGCTCGATCGAGGCGCCGCTTGTGGGAGATCGTCGGCGACGTCCGGAGGAAGAAGCTCTCTGAAGATTTCGCACATATCTCAACCAGATGAGGCGGGGCAGGCTCGAGAAGTCGGTGCTGGTTCTGAGCCTGATCTGTTCAGATCTCTTGCGCGATCTCACGAGAATCGCCGCCACGGACACCACGGTGATCGGATCGAGGCGAGATCAGCAGCAACGCGAAGAGGACTCAAAATCCTACGATCTCTCTTCAGGAACTAGCTTCAGATGGCGTCGGAGTTGGGCTAGAGAAATTAAAACACAGTCGTCTTTAGATCTGGGCAGCAATCAGGGACCGATCACGCGCCTCCACAAAAAGAAGTCTTGCCGTCGCTCACGAACTCCGATCGACGCGAAACCAGCGCTGAAATCTTCTTAACTCTCAGAGGTATCACTGGGATTTTTTGTGGAAGAAGAAGGTAAGAGGAAGGGGGGGATACAAGGTCGAGTCACACGACCCAATTCTGTCCCGTCACAGGACAGAACCAAGGGAGTCACACCCAAGGAAACACAAGAGAATCTCTCTCCAATGTAATTTTCTCTCAACAAACTTTCATTAGCTTCTTTACAAACACTATACATGGTTTTAAATAGTCAAATGCAAGGGGTAGGGGGAGGGGACTTGCGTGGGATACAAGGAGAGGGAGGGGGGGCTGCGCCCCTTGACCATGAGATAAAGGGAGAGGGGGACAAGCCACATGTTGGCTCACCTATCTTTGAAATTTCTGTAAAGAAGGTAGGTGGCAGCCATTTTGTACTTGACCAGCAGCCATTTTATGCTACATGTGGTAAATGGGGAGGTGGAAGAAGAAAAACATAATTTTTCTAGCCTAATACAACAAATAAGGGGGCGCCCCCTACTTGGGCCTCCAATTGGGCCAGATGGCCATGGCCATCCTCTTAAGCCCATTCATCGACTCTTGCTTAAGGCCTCTCCAACCTAGATAGCCCATGTAGAAAGGAAGCCCAATTAGGCCTTGCATGGCTTATGGATCCATCATAATGGACCAAGGCCACTCCTTTCTTAAGGAATGCTTAAGGGCTTTAACCAATTGGCCCTTTAAGAGCCTTACAACTAGCCCATTATGAAAACCCAAGTAGAATGTTCATTACAAGCCCAATTTTCATGCAAAAAAGATCCAAATTGAAGCCAAATTGTCCCTAATTTGAAGGGAAGCCGAAGTACTCCACTTGGTGCTCCGCGTATGGCACCATCGGTTCGCCGACGTGTCACTGATCGCCCTGGTGTCCGCACCATCACGCATAGCAAAGTAATGAATTTGTTTAACAAAGAAAGAGTTAGAAGGTCGTAAACTATTAGTTGAATACTTAAAACTCTTAAAAGTTATAAACTGGAGCTATGGATCTTTTCCCAACATATGCAAAATCACGCTCCCTTATCAGCAGTATCCTTACTCATTTGCATCACAGACGAATCCTCTTCTAAAAATAACCAAAATTTTGACAATTGGTCAACACAAACAGTCTTCTTTGCAAATTGCAGTCATCAAGGTAATGAAATATATAAGAGCAAGGAATAAATCAATCTATTAAATATGATGAAAGAAAATGCAACCATGGCGTGGAGAGAATCGCTAAAACAGTGGTTTTGATACAATGAAGGCCACAAATCACATTATCACGTTCAGTACAAGAAACTAATCTGGACACTTAAATTCCTGCACTCGCGTGAAAGGCAATCGTGAGGAAAAAGTTACCTACCTCTCTTTCCAAAAAAAAATATAGAAAAAATGATGCATAAGTCGAACGTGAATCCAAATAGTCAGGAATCGCGAAATGGTGAAGCGAATTCTAATAAGGATGAAGCCTAGTAGTCGGGAATCCCATTGAGACACGTTAGGAGACTCGCGTCGAATGGTGAAATCTGCTGCTAAAATAAATAACAGGGGACTGTGTGAAGCTACCAAAAGTTGAAAGTCTAAAATGCATGTGTAGGCGCTAGAGTAATACTCAAGTGTTACTTGAAAAGCTTGCATATCCCTATGTTTAGGGCTCTTTGTCTACATACATGCACTTTCACACTACGGAGAAATGGTCTCGGGTGAAAATTATGGATTTAAGCTATACACGCAGGCCATGCGATATCCTCTTGACGAATGCACCACCCCCTCAGTTGTGCTTCGTGGTCCACACTGTGTCTGTGAATCGTGGGTGATGTCCTTATCCCTGCCCCAATAGAGGGGAGCTATCTTATATATGTGTACTTATGATACGCTTGCTATGACGAATGCATGCATGCTTAAATATATATATATATATATATATATATATATAAATGGAATGAAAACGAAATAGATCAATAAAAGCCATCATATTCTTGGCTCCTAAAGCCGCTCTCCTGACTTTGGCTCTCACGGCCTGCTTTCCCCAACTTTGGGCTTTCATAGCCTATTTTCACAATACCCTTTGGCTTTTGTGGCCTGTTGTCCCATATCCTCTGGCTCTTAAGGCCTGCTCTCCTAATCTTGGCCCTCTCGGCCTGCTTCCCCAATTTTGGCTCTGTAAAGCTTGCTCTCCGACTAATTTTGGCTCTCACAGCATGTTTTCTCATATTTCGGCACGTAAAACCCGCTTCCCTGATTTTTGGCCACGTGGCCTGCTCCCCGATTTTCCTCGTGTAATATCCCGGACCTTTCGGATCCTTCTTCGTGGGTCCCGGATCTGATTTCTCGGAGTGTCTGACTCCACTGTGTCTGAAATTTCGTTTCGGACATCTTTCGTGTTTGGATTGGCACGATCCGGAGTTGTTTCGGAGGCCCAGGAGCATTCCGCGGCTTTTCCGCGTGTTTTCCGATTACCGGTGTGTGTTTCGGTAATTCCTTCGGAACCTCGTTGCGGGTGAACCGGGTCGTTCACCTAGGCGAGAGTGGTACCGTTGCGATCGGTGCGTTTCGAGGATCGCGGAAATGTAATTTTTAATTTTTTGGTATTTTCCAGAATTTTTGGATTTTCCTATAAATACCCTCTCTTTTCTCTCTCTCCCCCACCCTTCTTCTTCTTCCTCTTCTTCTTCCTCCCACCGTGACCGCCCCCCTCTCCCTCCCTCTCTCTCCCATTTCGACGCGGCGAGCCTCTCTCCGGCTGCAAACGGCGATGGGGCGATGGCGCGGCGACGTGGGCGGCGGCGAGGCGATCTCGTGGGCGTGCGGTGTTCGTGGGAAGCGTGAAGGAGCGAAATTTCCAAAAGCGTTCTTCGTGATTTGAGCTCGATTCGGCGGAGCTTTTGCTCCATTGAGGTAGGGGGACGAATCCATATGCTCATCTCGTCATCCCCCGCATTTTGTAGGACGAATGGGAGCCGAGAGGGGTGTCCTTGAGCGGGTTTGGGCAAAAGCATGATTTTGGGAGAGTTCGCCCGATCTATGGTTTTAGGCCATGATTTCACGTTTTGATGGCTTAGAAGCATGCTAGGGGTCCCCAGGGGTCTTCCCCTTTGATTTCTCCCTCTCCTATGGAGGCATGGGGGCGTGGTTGAAATTTTTAGGCGTTTCACGCCGTTTCGCCGTCAGGTCGGTGTGACGGTCCTTCCAGAGACCGTCACACCATGTGACGCGCCGAGGTGGGTGCGTTACAGCCCTGTGTTCAGCCCGTTGGGGTCTGTGGGCTGTGACGGTCCCACGATAGACCGCCACAGGTGCTGTGACGCACCTGGGTTGGACTGTCAGGGGCATTTGACCGTTGGCTTTCGACCGTTGAGGGTCAAGGCATGTGAGGCACCAGTCTTGGCGCGTCACAGCCTTGTGACGCCCCTGTGTGGGTGCGTTAGAGTGAACGTAGTCCAACACTGTAACGCACCAGGATTGGTCCGTTACAGCATGTGACGCGCCAAGCTAAGTGCGTTAGGACCTGTGAAGTACCGAGTGGCACGTGTCACAGTATGTTTTCGCTTGTCTTGTGACGCACCATGGTAGGTGCGTCACAGACTGTAACGCACCTGGGTAGGTGCATTACACCCTGTTTTGCACTGGGTGTCTGACGCGTCTGTGTTCGGCCGTCAGATGGCTGTGACGGTCCAGCCTTAGACCGTCGGAGCCTGTGACGCGTCTAGGGTAGACCGTCAGGCTCAGGGTTGCTCCGGGTGGTTTGCAACCCCGTTTCCTTTCCGACCGTGGTCACCGTGCGACGATGCTGGTACGTGGGACGGTCCCCGTACGTCGTCGGAGGTGCACGTTGTTTTCCGTTGACATGAGAGCCTACTCCTTCAGTGACCCTCCACTAGTCGTAGCCTGCTTACACGCGTGTGGTCCCACCAGGGAGTGGTGGAGAGGCTACCCTTAGAGACGGTTTGTTGACCTGTTTCCGTCGGGCCCCACATCTTGCAGCCAGAGTCCGGCTGAGGGGAAAATCGGTCGGAGGGCCAGACCAGGGATCACTACAAGAAAAAGCGCTTTTAGCGACGGCCATATTCCGTCCCAAATTCGTCGCAAAATCCGTCGCTAAACGTTTTTGCGACGGACTGGCGACGGACTTCGGACGGAATATGGCCGTCTAAAAAAAAGGGTCACAAATGACCGATGGATTTTATTCCGTCCTAATATCCGTCCGAACGTAGCGACGGAAAAATAATTCGTCGCCAATTTCGTCGTTAACGAGACAAATTCGGACGGATACTTCCGTCTCCAAATCCGTCTAAATATTGCGACGGGGTAAATCCGTCTCAATATCCATCTATAAATTGCGACGCAAAATAGTTCCCGTCATTATTTCCGTCGCAACTTATACACTGCAATAGAGACGGACTAAATTCCGTCTACCTATCGGTCTGAAACCTTCCAACATAAATTGGAGACGGCCTAATTTCCGTCGATATTTCCGTCGCCAATTTCGCACGGTTATCATTTCCGTCCCTAAATCCGTCTAACGTTTGAGACGGATCCGTCTCAAAATCCGTCCGAAATTTATTTTCTTCTTTTTTAAAAAAATTTTAAATTTTTATTAAAAACCTGTTTACAAAATCATCGAAAATAAAAATACATACGAACAAAAATCCGAAATCAAACTTAATTAAAATTACATCAAATATCAGAATAAACTCATCAACGTTACATAAAAAAAATTTGGTGATGGAATCAACAAATGTCCTCCATATCGTCCATATCTTCATCCCCACTGCCCTGCTCATCCCCTCTGGTACCGCTCGCAGAAGGATCCTCCTATATTAAAAAAAACATACATAGATAAAAAGATTAGTATAAAGATAAATTAAATATTTTATTAGATTACATGAATTTAAATCAAACATAATATCAAAGACGGTAAAGATATCAATTGTAGAACCTACTTCTTTGAATTATTCTAAACTAAAATTTGAAAACTAACATAGTTTTGAATCGAGTTATTTGAGCGTGGGGCTCGAATCGGATGTCCGATTTAGAATCCGTCAGCTCTGACAAGTCACGCCTACCTCCCAGGTCGTGTTGGAACGATCGGAATGTCGGTCGGATCAGTATTTCACATTCTGGACCCCCGGACCCCGGCTGCTTTGATTTGAAACCAAGTGCATTTACAAAATGCACTTTTGAGCGTGGGGCTCGAACCGGATGTCCGATTTGGAATCCGTCAGCTCTGACAAGTCACGTCTACCTCTCAGGTCGTGTTGGAACGATCGGAATGACGGTCGGATCAGTATTTCACATTCTGGACCCCCGGACCCCGGCTGCTTTGATTTGAAACCAAGTGCATTTACAAAATGCACTTTTGAGCGTGGGGCTCGAACCGGATGTCTGATTTGGAATCCGTCAGCTCTGACAAGTCACGCCTACCTCCCAGGTCGTGTTGGAATGATCGGAATGGCAGTCGGATCAGTATTTCACATTCTAGACCCACGGACCCCGGCTGCTTTGATTTGAAACCAAGTGCATTTACAAAATGCACTTTTGAGCGTGGGGCTCGAACCGGATATCTAATTTGGAATCCGTCAGCTCTGACAAGTCACGCCTACCTCCCAGGTTGTGTTGGAACGATCGGAATGCCGGTCGGATCAATATTTCACATTCTGGACCCCCGGACCCCGGCTGCTTTGATTTGAAACTAAGTGCATTTACAAAATGCACTTTTGAGCGTCGGGCTCAAACCGGATGTCCGATTTGGAATCCGTCAGCTCTCACAAGTCACGTCTACCTCTCAGGTCGTGTTGGAACAATCGGAATGCCGATCAGATCAGTATTTCACATTCTGGACCCCCAAACCCCTACTTTTTTGAATTATTCTAAACTAAGTTTTGAAAACTAACTTAGTTTTGAATTGAGTTATTTTAGCGTCGGGCTCAAACCGGATATCCGATTTGGAATCCGTCAGCTCTCAAAAGTCACGTCTACCTCTCAGGTTGTGTTGGAACAATCGGAATGCCGATCAGATCAGTATTTCACATTCTGGACCCCCGAACCCCTACTTTTTTGAATTATTCTAAACTAAGTTAGTTTTGTAAACTAACTTAGTTTTGAATTGAGTTATTTTAGCGTCGGGCTCAAACCGGATATCTGATTTGGAATCCGTCAGCTCTTACAAGTCACGTCTACCTCCCAGGTCGTGTTGGAACGATCGAAAATGTCGATGAGATCAGTATTTCACATTTTGGACCCCCGGACCCGACTTCTTTAATTTTAAACCAAGTGCATTTACAAAATGCACTTTTGAGCGTCGGGCTCAAACCGGATCTCCGATTTGGAATCCGTCAGCTCTCACAAGTCACGTTTACCTCCCAGGTCGTGTTGGAATAATCGGAATGCCGATCAGATCAGTATTTCACATTCTGGACCCCCGGACCCGACTTCTTTAATTTTAAACCAAGTGCATTTACAAAATACACTTTTGAGCGTCGGGCTCAAACCGGATGTCCGATTTAGAATCCGTCAGCTCTCACAAGTCACGTCTACCTCCCAAGTCGTGTTGGAACAATCGGAATGCCGATCAGATCAGTATTTCACATTCTGGACCTCTGAACCCCTACTTTTTTGAATTATTCTAAACTAAGTTAGTTTTGAAAACTAACTTAGTTTTGAATTTAGTTATTTTAGCGTCGGGCTCAAACCGGATATCTGATTTAGAATCCGTCAACTCTCACAAGTCACGTATACCTCTCAGGTCGTGTTGGAACGATCGGAATGCCGGTCGGATCAGTATTTCACATTTTAGACCCTCGGACCCGACTTCTTTAATTTTAAACCAAGTGCATTTACAAAATACACTTTTGAGCGTCGGGCTCAAACCGGATGTCCGATTTGGAATCCGTCAGCTCTCACAAGTCACGTCTACCTCCCAGGTCATGTTGGAATAATCGGAATGCCGATCAGATCAGTATTTCACATTTTGGACCCCCGAACCCCTACTTTTTTGAATTATTCTAAACTAAGTTAGTTTTGAAAACTAACTTAGTTTTGAATTGAGTTATTTTAGCGTCGGGCTCAAACCGGATATCCGATTTGGAATTCGTTAGCTCTCACAAGTCACGTCTACCTCCCAGGTCATGTTGGAACGATCGGAATGTTGATCAGATCAGTATTTCACATTTTGGACCCCCGGACCTAACTTCTTTAATTTTAAACCAAGTGCATTTACAAAATGCACTTTTGAGCGTCGGGCTCAAACCGGATGTCCGATTTGGAATCCGTCAGCTCTCACAAGTCACGTCTACCTCCCAGGTCGTGTTGGAACAATCGGAATGCCGATCAGATCAGTATTTCACATTCTGGACCCCCGAACCCCTACTTTTTTGATTTATTCTAAACTAAGTTAGTTTTGAAAACTAACTTAGTTTTGAATTGAGTTATTTTAGCGTTAGGCTCAAACCGGATATCCGATTTGGAATTCGTTAGCTCTCACAAGTCACGTCTACCTCCCAGGTCGTGTTGGAACGATCGGAATGTCGATCAGATCAGTATTTCACATTTTGGACCCCCGGACCTGACTTCTTTAATTTTAAACCAAGTGCATTTACAAAATGCACTTTTGAGCGTCGGGCTCAAACTGGATGTCCGATTTGGAATCCGTCAGCTCTCACAAGTCACGTCTACCTCCCAGGTCGTGTTGGAACAATCGAAATGCCGATCAGATCAGTATTTCACATTCTGGACCCCTGAACCCCTACTTTTTTGAATTATTCTAAACTAAGTTAGTTTTGAAAACTAACTTAGTTTTGAATTGAGTTATTTTAGCGTTGGGCTCAAACCGGATATCCGATTTGGAATCCGTCAGCTCTCACAAGTCACGTCTACCTCGTAGGTCGTGTTGGAACGATCGGAATGCCGGTCGGATCAGTATTTCACATTTTGGACCCCCGGACCCGACTTCTTTAATTTTAAACTAAGTGCATTTACAAAATACACTTTTGAGCTTCGGGCTCAAACCGGATGTCCGATTTGGAATCCGTCAGCTCTCACAAGTCACGTCTACCTCCCAGGTCGTGTTGGAATAATCGGAATGCCGATCAGATCAATATTTCACATTTTGGACCCCCGAACCCCTACTTTTTTGAATTATTCTAAACTAAGTTAGTTTTGAAAACTAACTTAGTTTTGAATTGAGTTATTTTAGCGTCGGGCTCAAACCGGATATCCGATTTAGAATTCGTTAGCTCTCACAAGTCACGTCTACCTCCCAGGTCGTGTTAGAACGATCGAAATGTCGATCAGATCAGTATTTCACATTTTGGACCCCCGGACCCGACTTCTTTATTTTTAAACCAAGTGCATTTACAAAATGCACTTTTGAGCGTGGGGCTCGAACCGGATGTCCGATTTGGAATCCGTCAGCTCTGACAAGTCACGCCTACCTCCCAGGTCGTGTTGGAACGATCGGAATATCGGTCGGATCAGTATTTCACATTCTGGACCCCCGGACCCCGGCTGCTTTGATTTGAAACCAAGTGCATTTACAAAATGCACTTTTGAGCGTGGGGCTCGAACCGAATGTCTGATTTGGAATCCGTCAGCTCTGACAAGTCACGCCTACCTCCCAGGTCGTGTTGGAACGATCGGAATGCCGGTCGGATCAGTATTTCACATTCTGGACCCCCGGACCCCAACTGCTTTGATTTGAAACCAAGTGCATTTACAAAACTCATATAAACTGAACCCATAGAAAAGACCCATGGAAAAGAATCACCTGTGCCGCTTGTGCCATGGTGATGGATGCATGAGGGAGAATTCCCGCTTGGGAGAGCAGGGCAGTGAGTGCCTGTAGCATGGTAGACTGTTGGGTAGACATCTCCTCTCGGAACTGCCGCTGCATCTGCAGCTGCAAATCAGAAATCTGGCTAGACATCTCGGATCGGACGATGTCTCTGATGTCGCTACCAGAAGTACTGGGGGCAAAATGAGGTATACTGAAGGCAGAAGTACTGGTTTGGGCAGAGTTCGAATTCGCACACGATGATATCACCGCGCTAGAGTCCATGCTGTCCCCAAAACCATATATTCGGCCCTTCTTCGGTACACCAGCTGCGGCCACCCATTCTGCCGGATCCAAGTCTGGCTGCTCCCCCTCTCCCTCCCCGTACTTCTTTGTCACAGCTCTGCTATATGTTTCCTACAAATAAAATAAAATAATAAGTCAATTTCATATGATTCAATCTGAATTAAATGAACGGTAGAAGTTGCACACGAAGATAAACTTACCGCGACTGAACGAGCTTTCGTACTTACAAATTGACTTGTCGCCTTCTTTTTGTGTGTTCTATCGAACACCTCGAGGAACGTCGAAGCTCGATTAAGCTCCACAGCCTGTTATATAGTTCATAGTAAAAAATTGTCATATATGTTAATAAAATGTAAGAAGATTTGAAACATTACTTACCATTTTATTTTTATGAGTCGCAAAAGAGACGGACCCACATGTATGTAAATTTACCTCCGGCTGTGACGCCCTATTTGATTTGGCTTTTTGGGACTTTTCTATCCACTTGGGGTCGGCAAATTTGTCACATAGTATCTTCCAATCCTCCTTCCTCATCCATAGAGGACGGTGCTCCTTCCACAGTTATCGGTCTTCACTCCCACCAGCAATTTTTTGGGCCTTCTTCTGAGCCGCATATACTCTCTTTCAATAATTTGTCTTCACAATGGACTCCCAGCCAGAACGACATCGTGCCGCATCATGTCCACCATTGAATCGATAAGTCCGCTGTAAATGAATTAAGCTTCACAATTAATAGACTGTTGTGAAATGAGTTTGGAAAAGACTTGAATTAAATGACATAGTTACTTACTAAGAACATGTCGAACAATGAATCGCAGACGCCCATCGGAAATTCTTTGTAAGACAAATGTGGCCCGGGCACATGTGCCATTACTAGGCTAATAGCATGATGGACAGCGGTGCAAGGTTCTAATTTTTTCCTGCAATTGTAAATGTCAAAGTCTTCATATTAGAAACTTACCGCTAATAATTAATGAATGTAAACTAGCCTTATAAATATACCCGGAGATCCAGCAGGGGCGACGTCCATCATGGACAGTGCCTCCCTCGTGATGACTGCTGGCATCGTCAACTGGCTGCTGAGTGGTGGGGGGGGCCTGTAGAAGTCAGAGGTGGTGGGAGGGTTGTAAGAACCAATTTTCATAAGTAAATGCAACATGTTACTGAAAATTAAAATAGATATACCTGTAGCGACAGGTGGTGGGAGGGCACTAGGACCTGTAAGAATTAATTCACATTAGATAAATGAATATTTTGGTGGGAAATCATTAATTTCCATAAGTAAATGCAGCACGTTACTGAAAATTAAAAGAGATATACCTGTAGCGGGAGTTGGTGGGAGGGCACTAGGACCTGTAAAAATTAATTCACATTAGATAAATGAATATTTTGCTGGAAATTCAAAGAAATACATAGGTGGGAAAGCATTAATTTCCATAAGTAAATGCAGCACGTTACTGAAAATTAAAATAGATATACCTGTAGCGGGAGCTGGTGGGAGGGCACTAGGACCTGTAAGAATTAATTCACATTAGATAAATGAATATTTTGCTGGAAATTCAAAGAAATACATAGGTGGGAAAGCATTAATTTCCATAAGTAAATGCAGCACGTTACTGAAAATTAAAATAGATATACCTATAGCGGGAGCTGGTGGGAGGGCACTAGGACATGTAAGCATTAATTCACATTAGATAAATGAATATTTTGCTAGAAATTCAAAGAAATACATAGGTGGGAAAGTATTAATTTCCATAAGTAAATGCAGCACGTTACTGAAAATTAAAATAGATATACTTGTAGCGGGAGCTGGTGGGAGGGCACTAGGACCTGTAAGAATTAATTCGCATTAGATAAATGAATATTTTGCTGGAAATTCAAAGAAATACATAGGTGGGAAAATATTAATTTCTATAAGTAAATGCATCACGTTACTGAAAATTAAAATAGATACACTTGTAGCGGGAGCTGGTGGGAGGGCACTAGGACCTGTAAGAATTAATTCACATTAGATGAATGAATATTTTGCTGGAAATTCAAAGAAATACATAGGTGGGAAAGCATTAATTTCCATAAGTAAATGCAGCACGTTACTGAAAATTAAAATAGATATACCTGTAGCGACAGCTGGTGGGGGTGGCGTCGGGACAGGTGGTGGGAGGGCACTAGGACCTGTAAGAATTAATTCACATTAGATAAATGAATATTTTACTAGAAATTTAAAGAAATACATATATAGGTGGGAAATCATTAATTTCCATAAGTAAATGCAGCACGTTAATGAAAATTAAAATAGATATACCTGTAGCGACAGCTGGTGGGGGTGGCGTCGGGACAGGTGGTGGGAGGGCACTAGGACCTGTAAGAATTAATTCACATTAGATAAATGAATATTTTGCTAGAAATTCAAAGTAATACATAGGTGGGAAAATATTATTTTTCATAAGGAAATGCAACATGTTACTGGAAATTAAAATAGATATACCTGTAGCGGGAGCTGGTGGGAGGGCACTAGCGGGAAGTGGTGGTGGCGTCTGTACATGTGGTGGTGAGCCGACACTTGGACCTATAAAAAAATTCTTTTAAGTTAGTAAACAATTAAAATATTCATATAGCTAACTTATTGATCAAATATACCTGTGTCTGAAGAAGATGCTAACGATGAGGGAGTAGCGCCCCTCTCACTGCCTTGTCTCCTCCCACTCCTAGTACGACCTCCTCGCACCATTTCCTTATTAATAACAAAACAATTAATACATATTAATCCACAATTATATAAGGCTAGACAAATGTTATTTAAAATTATGCTTAAAAAGTTAGAATCAGCTTACTAAATGATCAAAACATGCCTCCCTCATGTTGATATATCTAGCTCATCATCATCATCTTCGTCATCCATCGTAGTCTCATCAGATTGGAACTCTTCCTCTTCATCTGACTCCTCCTCCCCTCTAACATGAACATTTAACTCCGTCGGATCGATTTCTTCCACTTCATCTTCCATACGTAATGACAGTGGCTCATTAGATTCATCCAGATTAACATGTGTGGAGCCGATAATGCCAACTTCATCTGATTGAAAATATTCGACGTTGCAAAGCTCTGAGACATTTTGACTCATATTTAACTCATAAGTGGGAAACTATTTTACTTTAACACTGCAAACTACCCACCAATCTTTATTCTTGGACGATGGATACCTTGAATAATACACTTGGTGGGCTTGTGCGGTAAAATGAACGGTTCATAGGTATTAAGTTTGTACCTATGTTTGACATCGACAATCCCAGTAGACGTGTCGTGTCGAACTGAATTAGGATCAAACCAATGACACTTAAATAAGTATACATGATTGTCTCGTCCCAAATACTGAAGTTCTATGACTTCCTTAAGAATACCATAGTAGTCTAATTCCACTTCATTGTATACACTTCCCTTAACAGATACGCCGCTGTTCATTGTAAACTTACTTCGTCCATAATCCCTCGTATGAAATCTATATCCATTCACAATATATCCTGGATAGGCACGTGCAACGTTGGAGGGGCCATAACTTATCTCTTGTACTCTCTGATCACTAATGAGACCTTGTTCAACCTATATGTCAAGTAGAGTAGTTAAATATTTTTGAACAATTACGTCAACATTAGTAAATGCAATCATATATATTGAACGATCGACACTAACTTGATATCTCAACCATTTGGCAAAAAACTTCTCGCGTTCTTTTTCAATCTCTACGTCCTGGATATTTGGACATTTTTGTGCTAATTCTGAATCAAATTGTCTGCAATATAAATGCACTACTACTTTAATGGAACTACAGAAGAAGGATGAACAAGTCATGGCATTGCTGGAAATGTGGGTTAAGAACCTACTCAACATAAGGTTCAATCTCAGTACAATTCAGAAGAATATATATCTCAGCAGCGTACAACTCTCTATCTTCGAGCGTGCGGGTCGAGCAACATCCGAAAGCACGTCCATGATGCTTAAATATGGAATGCCGATCTGACAAATCATCAACTCCCCCATCATCATTACGTGCAGGTCGAGTATGACGAGTTTGAATATCTGGCTCAAAGTACATGGAACAGAAGTTCGAAATTTCTTCAATAACATATGCCTCAGCAATCGAACCTACCACCTTTGCCTTGTTGCGAACTTTCATTTTAAATTCATGCATGCACCTACAACAACAATTCAGATGGCAATGACATGTAGCGACCATGGACAACATGAATGTCTTCATGAAAATTCTCCCATACCTCTCAAATGGATACATCCATCGGTATTGTACTGGCCCTCCGACAATAGCCTCGTATAGCAGATGGATAACCAGGTGCTGCATCGAATCAAAGAATGCCGGAGGAAATATCTTCTATAACTTGTAAATAGTTTTGACCACATTTTCTTCAAGAGTTTGTATGTCCCGAAGTCTGAGTTCTGATGCACATAAAATCTTGAAAAACTGACTCAGCTCGGTCAGTGCTCCCCATATAGGCTTCGACAACAAATCACGAAATGTAATGGGCAGTAGCCTTTCCATGAACACATGACAGTCGTGACTTTTCAGACCATATATTTTTCCCTCGTTAACATTCACACAACGGGCTATGTTGGATGCATATCCATCTGGAAATCTCAATTATTTCACCCACTGGCACACTTCCTTGATCTGTGTATTATTAAGCACGTAAGCTACTTTTGGCTGTACAACCCTTCCATTTATGTTGCCTAGTTCCAGTTCTTGATGTTTACAAAGCATCTTTAAATCCATGCGCGCTTTGGCGTTGTCCTTTGTTTTGCCTTTAACATTCATGACCGTGTTGAACACATTATCAAAAAAATTCTTCTCGATATGCATGACATCTAGATTGTGTCGTACAAGAAGAGTTGACCAATAAGGCAATTCCCAAAAAATACTTTTCTTGTTCCAGTTGTGATCCTTTCCAAAACTATTCAGTTGTCGTGTGCTACCAGACAATTGTACTACATCTGGTAAATTTTACACCCGTGTCGCCATATGTCGACCCGACACCCGTTGCAAGTCTGCTTCATCTACTTCAACATTATATTTTTTAAAAGAGTCTTTTTGCCTTCGAAAAGGATGGTCACTTGGTAGCAACTGCCGATGGCAATCAAACCAGCATACTTTTTCACCATGTTTCAATACAAATGATTTGGTATCTTCCATACAGTAGGGACATGCTAACCTCCCATGTGTGCTCCAACAAGATAGCATTCCATATGCAGGGAAGTCACTTATTGTTCACATCAGTGCAGCTTTCATAATAAAATTTTGCTTCCTACGTGCATCATAAGTAACAACTCCATCACTCCATAAAAATTTGAGCTCATCAATCAACGGCCTGAGATATATGTCCAAATTTTTTTCGGGACTTTTTGGACCAGGAATTACTAAAGACAAAAATAGATTTTCTCGCTTCATGCACATGTCTGGCGGAAGGTTGTACGGTGTCATGAACACTAGCCAACAAGAGTAAGATGTCACTGAACCACCGAATGGATTAAAACCATCTGTGCATAAACACAACCTAACATTACGTGGCTCTTTTGAGAAAGCAAGATGAGTACGATTGAAGTGGGTCCAAACTTCACCATCGGCAGGATGACTTATTATATCATCGGCACGGCGTACTCTGTCATTGTGCCATGTCATATGTACAGCTGTCTTTGAGGACATATACAGCCGCTGCAGCCTAGACACAAGAGGGAAGTATCGCAATGCCTTGTAAGGTACATCTTTTTGCTTTGAATTGACACCTCCCTTAGGTTTGAATCTGTCATGGCCGCAAATAGAACATGATATCTTATCTGCATCATCTTTGTAATATAACATACAATGATTCGGGCATGCATCTATTTTCAAATATCCAAGTCCTAGCTCATTGACCATCCTTTTTGCACGATAATAAGTTTCTGGCAACTTCTCGTCTCGAGGTAACATACTCTTGATCAAGAGGAGGAGACGGTCAAAACAAGTCTCACTGATGTGAAATTCAGATTTCAAGTTCAACAACTGTGACACTGCAGACAATCGAGTGTGCTTTTTATAACCATCCCACAGCGGCTCATCAGCATCCCTCAGTAGTTCATAAAATCTTCCGGCTGTCTGTAGACACGCCAAAATTGACGTTACTGTGAGTACATCTCATATTACCTTGTAATGCCCCAATTTGACCCTCAAATTAACTTTGTTTGAGTGTTTTTCCCATTTTCCTTGGATTTTTCTATTTTTCCTCCATTTTCTTATTTTTTCCTATTTTTTTGGATTTTCTAGGTATTTTTCTCTATTTTTATGAATTTTTCAGAATTAACGACATGAAGAGGGTCGTCATTTCATTTTAAGAAAATTAAAATAAAATAAAATAAAAAGAAAATTGACGCCACTTCCATCAGGCGTCAATTCCTCTCTTTTCTCATTTTTTTGGATTTTTCTGAAGATTTTTTGAATTTTTTTTAGAATTAACGACTTAACATGGGATGTTATTTTGATTTTTAATAAAATAAAAATTAAAAAAATGGAATTCACGACACATGCAGGGGCGTCACTTTCAATTTGATTATTTTAATATTATTTTTAAACCCTCTTCCAGAGGTGATTTGGTGACCTTCCGGGTGTCAGAAAAATACGAAAAAATAGTAATTGGAATCAGCACAGTCAGATGCACCTCCACCTAAAAAATGGAAAAATAATATTGAGAAATAAAAAATGGCCCTGTTTTGAATATTTTGAATTAACGACCCTAAATCGGACGCCAATTTAATTGACGCCCGAACACACGGTCGTCCATTCTTTTTGACTTTTAATTAACGACGCTGTGCAAGTCGTTATTTTCAATTAACGCCCCAAGTCCGGTCGTCATTTCCATTGCTATATTTTGAGATTTTGAATCCGACCAAAATTTGTGTTAAATTCTAAATAACGCCCCTCCTCAAGTCGTCACTTTTTAAATTGACGTTTCCTCTGCGGGCGTCTTTTTAAGAAGCGACCGTCTCTGGGTCGTTAATTCTTGTTGAATTCTGAACTTTCCCAGAGCCTCTTTTTTTCCTCGTTTTTAGCCTGTTTTCACTCCAGGAAGGACTCTAATGACTTTCCATGACTGAAGGAACTCCTTTCCATGATTATCTCTTGCTAAAATCGGGTTATCTTAGTTGTATTGGGATTTAAACGTCAATCTGCCCTATTAATAGAGCTCTGGCGGTTCTGTCGAGAGGCTTCTTCTTCTTCTTCTTCTTCTTCTTCTTTTACAGGGGGCAGTGCTGCTGCTTGGCTGAAGGAGGGAGCTTCCTACATGTCCAACGTTTCGTCTCTGACGGAGGCTTCCTCCCCATTGAGCATCAAAGCCAAAGATCAAAAGCACAGGCTTTTCTTTTCTTTTTCAATTCTTTTCTTTTGTTCATACATATGCATGCATATTGCATCTTCTGTTAATCTTTCTTGTCAACCACGTTGAGACTCCCCACAGTGCAACCCTTGCACTTATTTACATATCATTCATCATATCTCCCATACCCTTTTGCATAGGGGTTTAAGGACCAACACCCAACAATGTGTGTTCTTATACATGATTTTCATGCTCATCTTTATTGTGAATTTGATGCTACACTCACCTTGGTTCTAATTCATATTCTTTTATTGGTGTTTGTTAATTTTGCAAGGGTAATCAATCAAGAAAAACTCTCTTCATCGGCCGGCCGATCGGAAGAGAAATGTGCACTCACAATCTCCCCGCATTTGAGGTATTTATATTCGCGATCCCTCCCTTTTATTATTGTTTATATCCTTTGAGGCCCTCGCGTCTCTAGCGATCACTCTCCTTATTAGCACCACGTGCATGCTTTAATTCTTTTATTTTTAATTGTTTTAAGTGGATTTTCTTAGAATCTACAAATTGGCGATCACGGTGGGACCCCTTTTGTTTTCCTTTTGGTTACCCTTTCCCTTGGGCACCCACATGTGCCATCTCCCCTTTTGCACCCACGGTGCGCCTCCTTTTGCTCCACGTAGCACTCTCTCCCTATGTGATCCGTTAGTTTGGTAGATTTTTAGAAACTCCATTTATCCATCTCTTAAAAAAAAATGATGAGCATGCTATATCTTCTTGCAGTTTGATTGCCATGCTGTGATTGTGAGTGCTTCCTTTACTGTCGATTTTTTTTATCACTGCTGAGCTTTCTGGCCTTTGGAGTGGTTACAGGAGGAATTAACGCCTTTCACAAGGGCGTCATTTTTAATTAACGCCTCTCTTAGGGGCGTCATTTTCATGATTCACGCCTTTATCTAAGGCGTCTTTTTTTCTCCGTCTCATCCGCACCTCTCCCCCTCTCTGTCTCTCTCCTAATCTCTCTTTGTTTTAACGCCTTCTGTCAGAGGCGTCTCTTGCTAAATTGACGCCTTCCACAGGGGTGTCTTTTCTCCTTAAAACGCCTTCATCTAAGGCGTCATTTCTTCTACCACCTAGCTCTGAAGCTCCTGTGGTTTACAGTGATTGACGACAGCCCCTCTATCGCGTTCTCCTCAGATAGCGACTTCTGATAAGTCGCTAATTACCTGTGTGTTGACAGAGGCTTGTTTGCTGTGGGTATTTTGCCTGATTGATCATTGTATTCATCTTCTGGTTATACATTGCTTGATCTGATCATATTGTCTTGTATTTTCGTGGCATTTGGTTGGGAGACCTCCTCTCTCTACACTAGGATTCCACACACCCTTCTTGGAATTAGAACAACCCTCCATTGAGCATTCCGTCTCTTTGGACCGGAAATTCCTTTTCCAAGACCTCTGTAAGTCCCCGCACCCGTGGATTCCCTCACGGACGCTGGGCAGGTTGTACCTTTGAAGTCCCTAGTTTAGTTGACCTATGCACGGTGAGAGAGTGTTCCCAGTTGGCATCGAAGTGGACTTATATTGAAACTAGGTCCCTCCCTTGTGTGAATCACTCCAAAGTTTGTTAAAAATCACTTTAACTCACCAAGGTTCATATAAAAGAAATCAAAGGTAACCATCCCAACTTGTTTGCTATCTCTGTGAGCTGTTTTGATTGCACATTGAATTGCTTGGATTACCTTGATAAGAAAGTCAACATGTTTAACTCAATTAATGTTCATGAGGGTGATCAACCTAGCACATCTTATTCCCCTCAAATTCAACATATTCATCACAACTCTCACCATAATCTTTGAAAGGGACCACGCCCTCACTTTCACGGTTTTGCCCCACCCATGGGCAATATCCAATCTCATGGCCCCTCGATTCAATCGCGAGCCACTACTCCTACGGGACCGTCTCCTCCCGACGATGAGAAGGTCTCCCAGATCTTGCATCTATTAGATCATCTCACCCCTCAACAAATCCAGGCCCTTAAGGCCGTCGTTGAGGGTGCATCTCATTCCTCTCATCCTCCTTCCAATCCTACGCGGGTGGCCCATTACCCACTTCCCTCTTCTATTCACATTCCTACTCGGGTAGCCCATCACCCATCTCCTCCTATTCACACTTCTCCTCGGGTGATCCAATACCCTCCTCCTTCTATTCCTCCTCCACCACGGCCCCAAGGCCCATTTATTCCTTGCAACCCGGCCCATCCGGGTTCTTCTATGGGTCATACCATTAATCCCCTTTCACGGCCTTTTTGTGCGGCCCCTCCTTCAAGGCCCTGCCAACACTCTGTTACTCAGGTCACACCCCTCCAACAAACGCTTCTCGACAAAGTCACTTCATTGGAGGAATAATTTAATAGGGTTACGAGCCCACGGGCCGCTCCTTCTACTCCAGTCAATCCCCTCCACGCCGTTCTGAATGACATTACAAAGATGGAGCAAGCTTGGAAGGATAGGAGAGACGACTACGGCATCGATAGTGCGAGCAAGCAAGAGCCAGTGGGTTTCAACGTTCAAGCGGACACCGTCCATCCTCCACCCATTCACCCAATTCACGCATATGGCCCTCCACCTCCACCTCCACATACACAATACCATTACATTCCACCACCTACATACACGCCTTCACTACGGTGTCCACTTGAACCTGCTAATGAAGAACCGGCAATTGAAGAATTTGAGGCGGCATACGACGAAGCTCTGCAAGCACCTCTTCCGAGTTTCCTTCGCCGTCCCCTTCCTCCACTGCCAGAAGACCCCTATGCTCAGGACTATGCCACAGTCCCCGATCCAACTCCCATTTATGAGACCTCTTGGTGTTACGATGAGGGGTTGATATTCCAATCACCCATACCGTCGCATCATGAGTCTCATCCTATCCCTAACACCTCACGCCCCATTCGGCATTTTCAATGCACTAAACTTTCTCCGTTCACCCCTCCCGTAACCACACCAATAGCCTCCATTCCATCAGCCTCCGCCGAACCTCCATCACCCTCCACTACGCCGGTCTCTGCTGAGCCTTCTATTACTCCTTCTCTTTGTTCGCCACCTCAACCCTCCATTATCCCTTTAACCCCAAAACCCACTATGTCTATAACCCCTACTCCACCACTTAACCCTTCACCTTTCTCCATGGTTAATCCTGAGCAGGATCTGTCTCTTTTTGCACTCGAGCCAACCCCAACTGTCTCCGAGCAAAGGGGGAAGCTCAACGTGTTTGAATCTCCACTTCCACTCATCCTTTCTCCAACACCTTCCATTATACCTTCACCATCCATGGAGCCTTCCGCCTCCGCTTCACACCGCTTTACTACTCGGAATGGGAGTGCTTCTGTAAGTACTCATGCCGAAGATGATCAAGAGCTGGGCAAGGAAGATTTGTCCACGGACGAGCTATTCAAGATGCAAGAGCTTATTTACAGGATGCCAATCCGGGTTGTTGTGCCAAGCATGGTCGAAGAGGCCAAGTCACCACCACTGCTCACTAAAAAAGAATGTCAAGCTTTGATGCCATGTAAGTTTGTGCCCAAGGAGCGGGCGGGGCACCCCTTGTTCCAACTTTCACATCTTGAACATTTTCTTCCATACAAGGGGTGAATGCCTATTCTATTCAACATTCTTTATATGTCGCAATCCCTGGGCATGGCGATGCTTCCTATCCCAACTCTCTCGCACTATTACTTTTCACTCTTCAAGGGAGTTGTCATTCACCATTGAAGCTTTGTCATGGGCTCTTGCTTTATCCATTGGGCCAATTGGCTATACACTTTCACTGCCATGGAGGGACGGTTATCTTGGTGCTAAGGGGCCTTCCACTATTTTATCCACCTTCTATTCAACTCCATCCACATTCTTGTCTATCACATTTTCTTCATGGGCCACCCCAAGGATAAAGAGGAGGATCTCATCCTCTCGCCCTTCATGTTCGTCATATTCTTTGCATCTCATGCATTCTGTTGCATCCATGCATTCATCGCATCCATTCTATTGCATCCACATGCATTTACACTTCTTCTTTCCCGGGTTTCAAAACCCGTATCTTCCCCGCCTTCCGGAATCTCCGGATCCCCCACGTTTCCTATATCTTCTGCCTCTATCTTCGGGATCTCCAGGTCCTCTTACACTCACCGGGAATTGTGCCCCCTCCAATCTTCCCTCAGGGCATCACGCCCCTTTCCAACTATTGCATCCGCACTCCCCGGATTTCTCTCCCGTCCTCCTTGGGCATCGCGTCCCTCGGTATTTGCTTCCTCCGGAACCTCCGGATCCTGCTCTTTGGGCATCGCGCCCCTACACACCCCCAAGTCCAGATCTTCTGGGCTTCTTACTGATTCTCCCGGGGCATCGTGTCCCTTTCCGTCTTCTTCCTCCGGAACCTCCGGACTTTCTCCCAGGGCATCGCACCCTTTTCTATCTTCTTCTTCCGGAACCTCCAGATCCTTCACCCCTCTCAATCCCTTGGGCATGACGCCCCTTTCCATTTTCTACCCCCGGAACTTCCGGACCTTCCATCTTTCCTCCAATTCATCCTCTTGCTTCTCCGGGACATCATGTCCTTCATTCTTTTCTTCCTTTTCTATCATCTTTTTCCATTCCGAGGGCAACGCGTCCCTCGATATTTCCACCCGGAACCTCCGGACCCTCCTGATCCTTTTCATCCACTCTTCCCTGGGTACCGCGTCCCTCGGCATCTCATTCCCCCGGAACCTCCGGACTATCCATCTTTCTTCCGATTTATCTTTCTACTCTTCCAGGACATCACATCCTTCATTTTCTTCTTCCTTTTTCATCATCTTTTTCCCTATTTCTTCCCAGGGCACCGCGTCCCTCGATATTTTATCCCTCCGGAGCCCCCGGATTCCTCCTATCAGGATTCTCCTCCACAACCTCCGGACCCTCCAGATCTGCCTCTTTCCATCTATCAATTTCTTCTTCCGATTCCCCCTAATCTTGGGTCCGACCCAACTTCTTCCACATCCACTGCCTTGGGCATCTGCCCATTCTCTCACTGCTTTCGAGGCTTTAGTCCTCACTCCTCCTTCTAATTCTCCGCTTCTTCTGTAGACCTTTCATGTGATCAGGGTCTCCACACCTTAGTGAGGGAGTTCTAGCCCTCGCCTCTCTTCCTTTTTTTCCTTATTCGTCTGAGTCTGGTCTTGACACCACTCCTTCTTGTTAAGCCACTTTCAAACCCTTTGCTTCCAATCCTTTTGACTGCCAAAGAGGACTATCCCACGATGATCAACCTCGCCTCTGACAGCTGCTTCTACAAAGGTTGCAAGGTAACATATTGGCGTAAGTACTCATTTCATGATATCATTATCTCATTGCTTCACGATGATTTTCAAAATAAAGTGCTTCTTAACAAGATTAAGAGTGGTAGTCAATACCTTTATCCTAGGTCGAATCTTTATCTTTACTAAATCATTCTCAAAATAGTCTTTTAGGCTTGTTTTTGCAACACCTTTGGTAATAAAAACCCCACGCTGGGAATTCAACGTTCTCTCCCTACTTGTTAAGAGTAACCTTCAGCTGGGCATTCCACACACTTCACGGCGTCCTTAGCCGGCTCCTTTGGTTAAAACACCATTGCTACTTTGGCCATGCCATGAGTATATCTGAAAGTCTTTTCTCTTCTTTACTCAGCCGAATGCAGGTGCAAGAGGTTGACGGATGAGATGACCAACCTCGGTACTCCCCAATACGAGAGGAGTCTCAAATAGGGGCAGTCTTGACCCAAAATCAATATGAGTTTTCATGATATACATCTCGCCAAAAGGGCTATTATGAAAATCAAGTCAAAATTTTGATAAAAGCAAAATTGTGAATTATGGCATGTCAAGAGTGGCAAAGTCCCCGCAGGGAAAACCCTGGTCGTATGCATGTCAAGGGTCTAAAAATCAAAGGCACAAAGCCCCAGCACAACAGACTACCTCTTTGAGGGGAAACACCTTGGAAGGAATTCAAGTCCCGACATCTCCCATCCTGCATAAAGTTTATCCTCAATTATTCTTCTCTTCTCCCTCTAAGACCGAATATTTCTCGGGTATGGCCTTGGTAGGAGCACCGTTAATCAAGGACAGTCAGTTATAGGGCGCCACCCTTCAATGCACGCTCGGCTTTGGGTAATTTTAGCAAAAGGGGAAGGAACAAGGACCCCTAGCAAGTGGTTCAAAAACACCCTTTGATGTTGCATTAACAATGTCTAAATCAAAAAAATAAAAAAAAAATTAAAAAAATCAAAAGTAAAAAAAAACATGAATATTTCCTAAGTGAAAATCTAATTTTTTTTTGAATATTTTCTAAGCCAAAATCTAAAAAAAATTGAATATTTCCTGATCAAAATCTAACAAAAATTGAATATTTTCAAAATTCATAATAAAAATTCAAATATTTTTCAAAATTCAGATAAAAATTTAAATATTTTTAAAACTCATAAAAATTTACATATTTCAAAATCCAAAAAAAATTGCATTGTATTTTTCTGATGGTGCTTTTTGCAGGAACAACAACTTTGCAAGGACCAAGAGCACGTGATGAGTCCTCTCCATTCATTGCCATCTACCTTTTGATTCTTCCCATGTTCATAATTGATCACATCTTCATAATTTGCTACGCATTACTCCGATTATTTATCTCCAAATCTTTTTAATCAAATCTTACTGATCACTCCGTCGATGGGCATTATCAGATCTTGATCATTCAACTCCAAATCTTGATTAGCCAAGTTGTCATCCTCATGACAAACGATAAACAATGATGCTATGCTATCTATGCTTTAATGATGCTATCTATGCTATTCTTGAATATGATACATACATGCTATTGATGCTTTGATTCATGCTATGCTTGCTATGCTTAAATACCTTATTCATTACTTGTTATCTTTTATATCTTGGCTGATGAATCTTTGAGCACAAGAAGAAGCTCTTGGTCCCACCGACTGGGCATCATCATCCAAGCCTCACGGTGCTTGCACCTCATTTCTCAGTTCCCCCATGCTCATTGCTATCACCATCCCCCCTGTATGCATTCTACTATATGTTACATACGCTACTAGATTATATCAAGGACCTTGTGACTTTGGTAAATCTGGGATTTGAGTTCCCCTCCATCAAAAATAATGATGATTCCAGATGAGTCTTAGTCATACGGATAGGCCGTTGAGCCGTCCAAGACTGGGGACGATGGTTCCCTTTTGCGAGTTGATGCGTGGATAAACGAGCTTCGGCTTAGTATCGGCTCGCAGAATGGGTTTCTTGACCCAGTCTTGGCAGTTTAACAATATTATCCTTGATTATCTTATATTTTTATTTGTTTTAATTTTTTCTTTTAAACCCAGCATGCATTCATGTAGGAGTTTGAAACAATTTTTGGAAAATCATTCTGATAAGCTGATTTGGAGAGTCAAATTGATTTTAATCTTTCCAGATATGAGATATTCATTGCTGATGGAATCCTCAGTTCGTTTTGTCACTGTTTTGGGTCATTTTCTCGAAAGCTCCTTGTTTGGATTTCTATCATCTTATCTCAATCCTTTTACTTTGATCCACCTTGACTGCAGCACGTCTACATTGACTGGTAACCGCTCCCCAATGGTGAAACCTACAGGTTTGTGACCTGGGGTACTTCTACCGCGCTGGAAGTTGATCATTCTCCTTCGTGCCCGCGTGCGCACTCCTCCTCTTATCCAAACATCGTTGATTTCATTGAATTTCCTGGGATTGCTTCATCTCGAGCTTTTGATTTCATTCTCATCAAGTGATGTTGATTGCGTGTCTCATCACACCTTGGCATCTACTTTTCAGTTTGCTCTGCTCCCTTGCAAAGCAGACGCCAAGGCGGTGCAGCTGTAGACACGCCAAAATTGACGTTACTGTGAGTACATCTCATATTACCTTGTAATGCCCCAATTTGACCCTCAAATTAAGTTTGTTTGAGTGTTTTTCCCACTTTCCTTGGATTTCTCTATTTTTCCTCCCTTTCCTTATTTTTTCCTATTTTTCTGGATTTTTTGGATATTTTTCTCTATTTTTATGAATTTTCCAGAATTAACGACATGAAGAGGGGCATCATTTCATTTTAAGAAAATAAAAAAAATTAAAAAAAATTGACGCCACTTCCATCAGGCGTCCATTCCTCTCTTGTCCCATTTTTTTGGATTTTTCTGAAGATTTTTCGGAATTTTTTGGAATTAACGACTTAATATGAGACGTTATTTTAGTTTTTAATAAAATAAAAATAAAAAAAAATAGAATTTCATGACACATGAAAGGGCGCCACTTTCAATTTGATTATTTTAATATTATTTTTAAACCGTCTTCCAGAGGTGATTTGGTGGTCTTCCGGATGTCAGAAAAATACGAAAAAATAGTAATTGGAATCAGCACAATCAGATGCACCACCACCTTAAAAATGGGAAAATAATATTGAGAAATGAAAAATAGCCATGTTTTGAATATTTTGAATTAACGACCTTAAATCGGACGCCAATTTAATTGACGCCCGAACACACGGTCGTCCATTCTTTTTGACTTTTAATTAACGACGCTGTGCAAGTCGTTATTTTCAATTAACGTCCCAAGTCCGGTCGTCATTTCCATTGCTATATTTTGAGATTTTGAATCCGACCAAAATTTGTGTTAAATTCTAAATAACGCCCCTCCTCAAGTCGTCACTTTTTAAATTGACGTTTTCTCTGCGGGCGTCTTTTTAAGAAGCGACCGTCTCTGGGTCGTTAATTCTGGTTGAATTCCGAACTTTCCCAGAGCCTCTTTTTTTCCTCGTTTTTAGCATGTTTTCACTCCGGGAAGGACTATAATGACTTTCCATGACTGAAGGAACTCCTTTCCATAATTATCTCTTGCTAAAATCGGGCTATCTTAGTTGTATTGGGATTTAAACGTCAATCTGCCCTATTAATAGAGCTCTGGTGGTTCTGTCGAGAGGCTTCTTCTTCTTCTTCTTCTTCTTCTTCTTCTTCTTTTTTTACAGGGGGCAGTGCTGCTGCTTGGCTGAAGGAGGGAGCTTCCTACACGTCCAACGTTTCGTCTCTGACGGAGGCTTCCTCCCCATTGAGCATCAAAGCCAAAGATCAAAAGCGCATGCTTTTCTTTTCTTTTTCAATTCTTTTCTTTTGTTCATACATATGCATGCATATTGCATCTTCTATTAATCTTTCTTCTCAACCACGTTGAGACTCCCCACAGTGCAACCCTTGCACTTATTTACATATCATTCATCATATCTCCCATACCCTTTTGCATAGGGGTTTAAGGGCCAACACCCAACAAGGTGTGTTCTTATACATGATTTTCATGCTCATCTTTATTGTGAATTTGATGCTACACTCACCTTGGTTCTAATCCATATTCTTTTATTGGTGTTTGTTAATTTTACAAGGGTAATCAATCAAGAAAAACTCTCTTCATCGGCCGGCCGATCGGAAGAGAAAGGTGCACTCACAATCTCTCCGCATTTGAGGTATTTATATTCGCGATCCCTCCCTTTTATTATTGTTTATATCCTTTGAGGCCCTCGCGTCTCTGGCGATCACTCTCCTTATTAGCACCACGTGCATGCTTTAATTCTTTTATTTTTAATTGTTCTAAGTGGATTTTCTTAGAATCTACACTGTCTTATTCGGCGCTTCCTCGTGAACATTAAAACTAGGACCAGCAGCATCTACAACCATATCCACGTACCCACTTGTGCCTGCAATATTGTCGGGCTCATACCTCAAGAATTGCTCACCATGACACGTCCAATTCGTATAACCATCCACAAACCCTTTCTTGTACAAATGATGTTGCACATCCCATGGTGAACGCCACCTCAAGTTTCTACAACTTGAACAAGGGCAACGAATGTGACCGTTGCGGTCTATTGATGCGTTTGGATTCCCCAATGCAAACTGAATGAAACTCTCAACTCCATGCTTAAAATCATCCGACACCACCCAGTCAACTATTCTACGATACATCCATGAACAATCTGTCAACATTTCGCCTGCACCCAATAAATGTTAATACACAAGTAACGTTTAAATCATTACTCTTGAAAATAAACCCGACCCATTCCTCATATCGTTGGTCGCAGACCATTTGTAGTTGGATGAGGACTATTATTTAGATTATCACTTTTTAACACATCCATGAAGGTTTGATCGCACAATCAATTACTATATGTGTTGCACAATTTACTGAAAATTTTGGCAGCATCTCCCCACACTTCTCTGATATACCAAAAATATTTATTGATTTTAAAGTTTCTTAAACACTTATAAGTAAGTGGTTAAGAAAACACTCAAAATCAATAAAGGTATATCGAAGAAGAGTGAGGAGACGCAACCGACATTTTCAGCAAACCATACAAACACATATAGTAAATGACTGCCTAAGTGCGATCAAACATTCACAGACTGTCCAAACGGGACAATTCAGGACTTTGAGGTAGATATATACATTCTCATAAAAAAAAAATGAGAACATACACATCAATCCCAAAGTCTTGAACGGGAAGGTTCATTGACACGGGTTTAACACGCTCTCCTGAGGTGCGTGTAATGTTAGGTCGCACCCACGCACCTTAGCTCACATGGAATACCCCATGTGTTTATATAACATAAAATTAAATAACATCGCACTTAACATTCTGCATACATCCATCTAAATAATATCTAATTTAAAAAAAATACTCACATGAAGAACATCAAAGCTAAACAATCCACATTTTTGAGTCATGTCAACATCAAATTTCTGTGCATATCCATCTAAAAACACATTTATATGCAATTAACATCCACAAAGTTTGGAAGCGAAAGCATAATTTTTAGAGTATTTACCTATTGCTATAAGTCGACTGTTGCTGTGGACGCACTAAATTTTAAATAATAATTTTATTCATCTATTTATCTAGTTGTTTCGTTTGTTTAGTGCGAGGGCAGCCCAGAGGGTCCATTTTTTTTGAGGTGAATGATCTCATTTAAAAGAGTTCGGGTCTGCCGACCTAGGGAAGGGGCAGCCTAGAGGGTCCCATGACCTGGAGATATGCCGCTATGATTCCCTCTTTTTTTCTTCTTTCTCTCTTTCTCTTCTCTCTTTCTTTTTCGTTTTACACAAAGCAGAGAGGGGAGGCTGTGCAACTTTGTTTATTACATTAACATTTGCCTTATATGTGAGCACATGGCTCCTTTGCTGCCTGCCATTATATCCCAAGAGCAAAGAGCTTTTGTCAAAGGACATTTCATTCTGGATAACATATCTCTTTCCAGACAATTGGTCAGGGATATTTATAGGAAGGTCCATGGTCATAATGTCATTTTCAAGTTAGACATGGCAAAAGCGTATGATAGGATGGAATGAGATTTCACTCTTTCATCGGATGCGATATCTGCCTCCGCTATTCTGAAAATAAAGCGACCCTGATAAGGGAATCTAATCAATTGTTAACAAGGTTAGCATCAATGTTCTTCTGCTTAAGTTTTCATTGGCGTCGTGTTTTTATTAATAACAAACGCTAAAATTAACCATATCTATGTTTTGCTTAGAGCGTTAGAGCCAGTTCTCGGCTTTTATTAATAACAAGACGTTTGTTTTGGAGTTGAAACGTCAAACATTTCATAATTCCAAGAGGGGTGAACCAATTGGGATTGGATGCCGGTGACATTTCTCTACCATCTTATGTTGACAAATTTTCGAATATAATATAATCAATTATAAAAGATTGCGATTTCTCTCACTCATCGGCTTTAACATAATAAATCACCAGCATAGAGCAAACCGTCCAAGTTTGTCCCGGTACTCCGGAGTCTCTTATGAGCTCTCATGTGGGTGATAAGGCCAATCTCAACCGACATATCCAACATAATAAAATAGAAACACCAATTTATAATTAGCTTTCGTAAAACTAATCTTGTGAGAATAGAATCTTATGTTCGTGTATATATATATATATATATATATATATACATGCCATCTCAACGCAGACAACGCGAAAGGAAGATAATAAGGAATAAGATGATAAGAGTTTATATATATGTCACACGGTTAATAGATATACATAGAAGATAGAACCCAACTAGCCAGTGCCATCAAGAAAAATACATACCGGCCATCTACAGGCAAATTAAACATAATATCTCTGTTTACTGAAGAAATTAAAATTGAGGATGATCTGCCAAATTGGGCCATCACACAAGAAAATTAGGTTTTACACGTTGAAAAATGACTCTTACTTGATTACATATTAACTAAGTTTCAATCACCCAACATAGCTTTGAATCGTTGCCAAGTGTTGATAGATTTATTTTTATTTTTTGACTGCTTAATTTGGATCCTTTAATGGAGGGGGAGGGGGGTGCGGTGGAGGGGGGTGGTCGCAGGAGGGGGAGGGGGGTCGCATGAGGGGGAGAGGGTGCGGTGGAGGGGGGTGGTCGCAGGAGGGGGGTCGCAGGAGGGGGAGAGGGTGTGGTGGAGGGGGAGGGGGGTCACAGGAGGGGGAAGGGGTGCGGTGGCGGGGGTCGCAGGAGGGGGAGGGGGGTACGGTGGAGGGGGGTCAGCAGGTGGGGGAGGCCTGTCGGTGGAGGGGGTGGCAGGAGGGGGAGGGGGTGCAGTGGAGGGGGAGGGGCTGCGCTCGGGGAGGGGGGTCAACAGGAGGGGGAGGGCTGCCGGTGGAGGGGGAGGGGTGTGGGGTGGAGGGGGGGTCGTAGGAGGGGGAGGGTGTGCGGTGTAGGGGGAGGGGGTCGCAGGCGGTGGAGGGGGGTCGTAGGAGGGGGAGGGGGTGCAGTGGAGGGGGATCGGGGGTCAGCAGGAGGGGGAGGGGGGTGCAGTGGAGGGGGATCGGGGGTCGCTGGGTGAGGGGGGTCAGCAGGAGGGGGAGGGAGGGGCTTACCGGTGGGGGGAGATGATCGAGGCCGGCGGCGACGGCGTAGCTCCTCCGGCGGCGGCGGTGATGGCGCACCTCCATCGGTGACGGCGACGACGGTGTGAGAGTGAGAGGGAGAGGGAGAGAGAGAGAGGGAGAGCGGGGGGGGGGGAGTGAGAGTGAGAGGGAGAGCGGGGGGGAATGGTGGGGCGTGGGGAGTGAGAGTGAGAGGGAGAGCGGGGGGGAATGGGGGGGATTCGAGTGAATTTTTGCGACGGTATTTGGGACAGAAAAAATTTTCGTCTCAAAGTTAAGATAGAAAATAATTCGTCTCCATATCCGTCTCTACTTTCAGACGTCTTAATTTTCGTCTGCAAATCCGTCCTTAATTGCGACGGATATGTAGACGAATAATTTTCTGTCTTAAATATTTAGACGAAATAGGTCCATCTAAATTTACAGACATATTTGCGACAGATTAATATCCGTCGCTAAATCCGCTTTTTCTTGTAGTGGATGCGCGGTCTGTGTGTGCACACGTGGTTGGGGGCGGTTGGACCCACGCTGACGAGCGTGACCCCAGCTAGTCACTCGTTTGTGGTTTCTTGTGCGGTGTTCGTGCCTTTGGTAGGAGCTACCACGTCAGGCAGTTCACTTGCGGTGCGGTGTAAGACGTCAGGGGACGCTACCGACTGTGCTTCTAGAGGGAGGCACTCCTGTCGAGTCGGGAGTGGCAGACTGTCAGTCGTGCGACTTCGACCTTTGGGTTTTGTCGTGTTGACCGTGGTGTTCCGATCGTTCCACCATGACATGTGTGTCAGTTTTCGTGACGTGGGATCGGTGTTTTGTAGATTGCAGGGCTTCCCCTTCCGAGGTACTCGCTTACTGCTAGTGTAGCGGTTTCTCCGTTTGCGAGGTAGGGTTCGAGTGATCCCTACTGAGTCTTGTTCTGAGACTCATTCCCTGCGTGTTTTCACCGTGTTTCAGGTGAGTCGCACCCTCAAGGGAGCGCGTCTGAGGCTCAGCGTGGTTCAGGTGTCCAGCGTTAGTGTCAGAGGTCAGAGCCGGGGTATGTCCCGTGTAGCTGTACTTTTCTTTCTTGTCTTTGTATTAGTTGTGGACTACTACTGTTGTTATCTTGTTATATCTTATGGACCATGTATCATGTAAAATGTTAATTTATTTACTGCTTATTATATAGCTGTTTAATTTCGGTAATTATTTGTGATACTTGTGTAGTCCCCACACCATCTTTTTAACCCTTCCGAGTCTTCGGACTGGCGGTGCGAGTCTCGGGTTATCGGGCCTCCCCGGTAATCGGATTCTCGGGTCGTTACAGCTGGTATCAGAGCAAAGATTGTGGGATTATACGAGAATCATAAGTAATTGCAGTGGTCCACTAGTCCACAGCGATGATGTACAGGTGACGCTGGCATTGGGCATCGTGTGTTTTTCTTGACCTTGCTGTTTCCGTGTTTTCTGTCTTTTGCTTCAGGAGCGAGCATGGCGCCGAGGCAGAGCACTCGCTCTCAGCAGGGACAGTCGGTTGGAGGTTAGGAGATCTAGCAGGGGGTTCAACGAGATCAGGAAAAGCATAGTAGAGTGCCACCGGGGGCCGCCGAGGCAGTGGATACTGCGAGGTTTCTGGGGGCCGAGGATTTCTTCCATGGCATGTACCAGCTTATGTCTCAGCAGTTCGGCGGAGAGACTGGTGAGTGTAGACACGCCATTCTTGACGTCTCCTGAGAAAGTCTCATATTACTATACGACGTCCCGCGACGGCTTACGCATTTTGAATCACTCGAGTGCTTCCTTTTCTTGGGTCTTCTTCTGCCTTTTTCGGCATTCGGAATCGTCCCGTCACGGCAGTCGGACGGCATCAACACCAGTCGAACGCATCAGGAGGTTCCGGAACCAAGAAGGATGTCTGCCGGGCGGCCGCTGACTAGGACCCGGGTGGGTCTTAATGGGGGCGTCCAGGCCCCTGGACGCCCCCATCTTTTTAATTTTTTTTTAATTTTCTCAGGGCCCAAAACTAAATAAAAAATATATATATTAATGGAGGCGTCCAGGCCCCTGGACGCCTCCATAAAAACAAATATAAAAAATTAAAATGCCAGCCTTGGCATAAAAGATAAAAGAAAAAGAAAAAATAATATATTTGTGGAGGCGTCCAGGTCCCTCGACGCCTCCATCAACTCTCTCACGGGCGCCGCTCACCGAACGACGGTTTGTCGTGTGTGAAAAAATCTAAATTATGGAGACGTCCAGTCAGCTGGACGCGCCCATTTCTGAATCACGAGACGCCGCTCACAAAACCACGCGTTGTGCCAAACCACGTGCGCCCGTCGTTGGTTTTCGGTGGACCTGTTTGAGGCGTCCGGAGCCCTGGACAACTCCACAAAAGTATTCCAAAATAATATATAAAAATAGAATAAAATATTAATTCGGCCCTGATGGAGGTGTCCAGGGTCCTGGACGCCTCCACCCTCCGGAGCTCTATAAATAGAGGCCCACCCCCTCAGTTCTGGGAGAGATTCGAAGTGATCCGATAGGCTGCCGGAGCTCAGAGGCTACGGAGTCATTTTCTAACCCGTGGGTTCTTTTATAGGTGGAGGTTCTGCCGGCTTCTCGGGTGCTCACGCTCGCGAGAGGAAGGTCGTCTTCATCCACCGCGCTTCCACGTCGTCCCCACGCTGCCGGAGCTCCGCCGGATTTCACCATCGGCACATTCAATAAGCCAATTCTTTCCTTTTCTTCGTAGTTCTTTTACATTCATCATCTTGCATCCCCTATCCCCCTTCATAAGGGCGCCTTTTCTTATACACTTCTTTCATCCATCATCTCATTTTCCTCCTACTCGAGTCCGAGAGGGGTTTAAAAGATAACACCAACCAGGTGTGTGTCTTGCCATCATTTCGTTATTTTTATCTCAAGGATTTGAATACTACACCTCCATCTTTCTAATCCACTTGTCATTTGTTTGTCGTTGTTTTGCAAGGGTAGCCAAGGAAAGCCCTCTCCGTCGGCCGGCCGGAGGGAGAGGAAGAAGCAACCCGCCATCTCCCGCTCTTGAGGTAGGCGCGATCACCTTCTTATTTTTGGGGTCTTTTGGCCCCTGGCGATCACATATTGTTCTCGAGGCCGCGGCGAGTCACTTCCCCAATGGCCGTTTAAATTTTCGTTCTTATATGTTATATTCTTATCTATTCATGTTCTCGAGGCCGCGGCGAGTCACTTCCCCAATGGCCGTTTAAATTTCCGTTCATATATTCTCTTTATATTCTGTTATATTCTGCTCATATTCTCGAGGCCGCGGCGAGTCACTTCCCCAATGGCCGTTTAAATTCACGTTCTTATACGTTATATTCTTATCTGTTTATGTTCTCGAGGCCGCGGCGAGTCACTTCCCCAATGGCCGTTTAAATTCCCGCTCTTTGTATTCTCTTTATATTCTGTCATCTTATTATCTACTCATATTCTCGAGGCCGCGG